>JBAMMX010000009.1:1234870-1884870 GCA_037126225.1 Dillenia turbinata
ATAACCCTTTTTGATCCTCCACATAATCCATCTACATTTACCAAAGAATATTAAAATTAAGAACAAATGAATAAATAAATAAAACCCACAATTTAAATAAACAAAATAAATAAAAATAGTTGTTGGGGTTTACAATTGAGTCCAATCGGTGAGGTATATCACTCAAAAATCATTATAATTATAATTGGATTTAACTTAATTATTAAAAACCAATAGTTTAAAAAGTGAGAAAGCGAAGAGATTTAATATTGAATTTTAGAGACCGAGAATTTAGGTGTTGTATAGTGTTTTGT
Organism: Dillenia turbinata; assembly: GCA_037126225.1. Lineage (NCBI taxonomy): Eukaryota > Viridiplantae > Streptophyta > Magnoliopsida > Dilleniales > Dilleniaceae > Dillenia > Dillenia turbinata. Next base: position 1,235,164 of record JBAMMX010000009.1, read on the forward strand.
GTTTGGGCACTGTTTTTGAGTCCGGATGCCGCTAGGCCGGCCCAAAAGTAAAGTCCGAGTCCGTGACATAGCGCAATGGGTCTCTAGGCACAGAACCAAATCCCATATTGAATTGCACTTGACTCTGAACCGTAGCCTTACCCCTTTTGTAAAGAAAAATGGTGCAACAAAGGTCACACACTCCAGAGATATGCTGATATACTGTGAAGGAAGCTGTAATCACACTCTTAATATTACAGGAAAAACAAGGGAGATTTTTATTATTATTTCTGGTGGCTTAAACCAATACAATACATACTTATTTATAATGACACAAGACTTGTAGAAAACTCCAAGAAAATAAAAGGATATATCATTAAATGACTTAGAAAAACTAGGACACATTAACATAGTTCTACTTTCCTAGATAAAGGAGTAGACACAGCAATAATACTTCTAGAGAGGAGCAGACACCAGAAAAAATATTTCCAGAGAACTAAAACATCAATTTAAACATTTTCAACACCTTCTGCTTTCCTTCCCCCCTCCCCTTAAAATATAACTAAAATCGAGTGCAGGGCAAACTCAACAGAAGGAATGGAGTGAGAAACGGGAAGACCTACTTTTTATTTTTTGAGATAAGAATGTTAGTTGATGTGATGTATTTTGTGTTTGGGAGCATTTTCACGCTAAAATATTGTTAAGTCAGCTCAAAACTGTCTGAATCACTAAACACACTTAAGTGTAGAATTATAGAACGTATTAGGTTGCACTTGAATTTAACCTATAGATTTTCCTACTTTTTAACTCATAAAATACAACTAAATCTAAATATAAGTTAGACATGACAACTCGCCCGCTTTTTTTTCTTGTGTATATAGTGAGAGTCGAACTTGAGTCTATTATAATGGGAGAGGAAGATACAATTCCACTTTTTGTATGTTACGATATGATTTCTAAATTTTTCTGTTGTTTTGATCAAGGGATTGAAGTAAAGAGAAGAAGAGAAGAGGGAACATAACCCTCCATTTATTATTTTTGGAGTTTGTTTAGGGTAAAGAAATACAACAATTTGGATTATCTTTAATTTTTTTTTCTTCTCTAATTTTTCAAAAACTTAATCTCTCTTTAATTTGGGAAATTTCAAACACCAAGAGTTAAAATTTTAATTAGAAACATATAGTAACCTTATCTTTCAGTCCTGTTCAATAATTTTGTGACATCCAATTGAATGTAGGTGATATTTGAAGCACCAAACAATGTGTTATGTCTGAAACACCATGTAAATTGGATTTGAGAATCAATTTTACGTTGAAAATCATTTTTGTCCCTTAATAGACTTGATTAAATTGTTTTGGAAAATAATAATAATAAATTAAAACCAAGGTGTTATAACATAAATCCCAAGAATTAGAGTATACTAACGACTTGTGAATCTAGTTGTAAAATCTCAAATTCAAGTTTTAGAAATAGAAAAATAGGTATTGAGAGAGTCAACCTATAAACTGGGCCCCATAATTATTCGAACTGAATTAGTCGAATTTTCGAATATCGGTGATTAAATACCAAAAAAAAAAAAATAAAGTGTTATATTTTTTCTTATGCTCAATTTGAACTTAAAAATCTATATCATGTTTAAATTTATTTATCATTATTATTAAATGATATGGAAGGAGCACACCTGATTAACCTTATTTGGTATGTACTTCACATCTATAAAACAAACACTCATGTTTATTAATGGACAAAACCCCTCCTATGGTTGGGGGAAAAATATGTTGGACCCATGGGTCTTTTGGACATGAACATGTCCATGCTAAGTTGTACCCTTTCATTTTTATCATTGTTTCTAATTGATGAATTTCAACAAGGAAAACTTCCCACTGGTGACTTTGAAAAGTACTAGAAAAAGATGTGCCATTGCCCTGTCTAGGCTTTTGTAATGTACCAATGTGGTACATTACATTTTAATGAATTCCATGTATGCATGAATTACCTTGAAGTTACTATGTCTATACATTACTATTATGTGTTGCGAAGAGACGAATCGTCAGGTCTTTGGGATCTTTCTTGGATCAAACCTTTCCGCAGTGGGTGTATTCAAATAGTGCTTGGGAAGTAATTTTTTTTTTTTTTTTTTTTTTAGTTACATACATATTTAAATTTAGAAATTTCAGATTGGAGGAGAAGAATTGTAGCTATAGGAACGTGCTTGGGAAGTATCCAAAGGCAAAAACTGCATTTGGATAACATCTTGGAGAAGCTTAACTATTCTATTTTCTAGAAAAATTGAAGAGAAAAAATTGAGAAAACACAAGTTTATTCTAATTATTTTGTGAAAATCTTCTTATACTAAAGCATTATTTTCAATAATAGGAGAATCCAGGAATTTTATTTGTTGAGCAGCAATAAAAATATAAAGTAATGGTTTCAGGCATAATCGAAAATTCTTTTTACAAAAATTTTGAGTGAAAATCTTTAGAAAATTAATTATTTCTAAAAAAGGTCAATTTTCAGAGAATATGTTTCGATAAATCTTACAAAAATGGTTTATTTTTAAAACGCATCATCTATTTTCCTAAAACGTATCATCTATTGTCACCAAAATTATAAACTTTTTTTCTTACCTCTTTTCTAGTACAAAATAACATATAAGTTCTTTGCTCGGCCTAGAATTAGAAAGGGTTTCTTCCTCTAAGGTTAGGGTTTTTACCAACTATGAAGAGTCCATTTTGAGTCATACCGCCTTTTGCAAAAATCCTCATCATGCCCCTACCGAGTTGTCAAGACGTTATCAAACTCTCCATTACTCGAATGTTTTTAACATACTTCTGCAAGCGATTTCAATTAATCAGATTATGTTTTGGGCTTACTTTTATAAGTGATTTTCATATGATCTAAATATAAGACCTTGGGATAGGGATGTATTTGAATCGAGTTGATCCCAAATTTCCCTATATTCAAACTCGAACTTGAATTTTTTAACTCGACTTAAACTCAAACTCGAATTCAATGAGTAGTAATAATTAGGACTCGAACTTGCTACTCGATGAGTTTTCGAGTTTAAAATTATATTACTCAAACTCGATTCGATTATATAATGAACTCGACTCGAGTTCGATCAAAATCAAGTATAGTTAATCTGTTGATCGAGCAACTTGTGAACAACTCGAATTCGACTCGGTTCACATAATAGTCCTACCTTGGGGGTTATAAATTATGTGTTTTTCACTTCTACAACGACCCTGGTAGTAAGAGTATGTTCCTACAAAAGATTAATGAGAATAAGATATGAAATTGTTGGTCCCAACATAAATATTCATATCTAAACCATTTCACGTAAAAATAATTAAGAAGAAAAAGAGTTTAATATAGAGAAAAATATATAACGATAGACCTAACCACAATCCAAATTTGACCAGGGGACCAATCCGGTCAAACCCAACATCGGCCCGTAGCCAACATGACAATTCAAGCTTGGCCTTAAACCATACATATGGATGATGGTTCCATCCTTTCATCCGAAGGGTTGCTCAATCTTGGGTCAAGATCACTTTTCTTTCAAAGTTAATCCCCCTCTCTCTAGTTGATTTCTTTGTAATCAATTGCGACTCTCTCTTTCCCTAAAACCCCTCACAATCTCTTTAAGTTTTTGAGAATATCATTAAAGGGGGGGGAGATGGTCGTGGTAAAAGGAACATACAAGTAGAAGCAGAAAAATAAAGGTAAGAGATGAAAAAAAGAAAAAAAGAAAAAAAAGGTCCAGCTCAAAACCTGTTCAGAATGAGAACCATTATCAACCTTCTCAAAGTATAAACTTTTAAAACCATGGTTTGGCAATAAAATATATATATATATATATTCTAGAACCAGGGACCCTGAATCGCCGGGCTGGGCCGGGCCGGGCCGGGCGGGCCTGAAGCATTGTCAAGCCAGCATAGGGTGGGCAAAGAGAGGAAAAAATGGAGAAATGAAACCTAAAATGATTTGGCGGGCCGGGCCACAAGCATGGTCAAGCCCGCATGGACAATAAACGAGGGATCTTGAAAATGCAAAAACTTCGTACTCAAGTCTCTCAAAGCACGGCGTTCTTAGTACTAGTACTCGTCTAGTCTGAAGCTTCTCCCTCAGTCCCTCTCCCGTCCTTCCTCTCACCCAGCACCAGCACCTCTCTCTCTCTCTCTCTCTCTCTTTCTCTCTCCATCTCCCTCTCTCTACCCCTCATTTTCTTCTCTCTCTTCATCTCTCTGTCTCTATGGCGGACTCGGAGACACCGGAGCCGATCTCACCAAACCCTACCTCCGAGGAAGAAGAACTCGATGATGGCGATAACGGCGAAGACGACATCGACGACGACGACTACGACGTCGTCGAAGAAGAAGAAGAGGAAGAGCCGCAGGAAATGACTCGCGAGTCTCGATTGCGTGCCGAGAGAAACAAACTGGATAATCTCTTCCGAAGATTATCCACAGAAAGAGTAACCCTAAGAGTACATGATGTGCTAATCAAAGGAAACACGAAGACGAAGGACTCAGTAATCGAGGCGCAGATTGAATCGCTGTTCAGGCACGCGAACTCAATGCAGGAGCTTCTTCAAGCCGCGAGTATTGCCAATGCCAGGCTTCAGATGCTTGACATTTTCGATTCTGTGAATATCACGCTTGACTCCGGTCCTCAAGAGCTTCCTGGAACGGCGAATGTAGTTGTGGAGGTTACTGAGACGAAAAACCCTCTCACTGGCGACATTGGTATATTCTCCAAGCCTGAGGTATATTTATAGCCTTGTCTGTTTTCGTGCTATAACCTTGTTTATGTGTTGAATTAATCTAATTTTGCCTAAAATTGAGTGGTTATTTGAGTTATTCTCTTGTCTATGTGGTGGTGTCATTCTTAGTCCTCTGTGACTGGTGTGGGTTACAGTGATTCATGTGTTGGATCAGTGGCTAACTTGAGTCGTTATTTGTAATGGATAAATGAATTTTGGTAAAATTAGTTTAGGCGCTAACAAAGCAGTTAGGGGCATAAAATTGTCATACAATGCCTCTTTGGGAACATTTGATAGAATTGGAATGATACATAGAAGATTAGCATGGTTTCTGCACAAGGATGACATTCACAACTCGGAAATTAGTGTACAAATGGTACTTTGGTATCTTATAGGCCAAAAGGAATGATGAATAGTTCAAACTGTATCATAGAGTATCAACTTTGAACAAAGAAGCAAATGACTTGCAACATAGCTAGTACAAGATGCACCTCTCCCCAAGCAAGGTCCATGGTTTGAACATAGGTTAATGCTTTGGGAAGGTTTTTGAGTTCATACATAAGTTTTCATAGTGGTCTTGCCTAGCACGTTCGGCTTGTGGGCTATTGTGTGTGCATGATGGGTCAGCTAGAACAACTAGAATGATAGTGGCCGGGGTTTCGTCTTATTAAAGGAAAATAACAAAGAGAAAGAAATACAATTAGGTAAATCACCAACAGAAAGATTATAGGAATCCTGACAAAACTGTTCTCAAAGCTTTGATAAGATTCCCTTGGAAACTCTCACTGCAATAGATCATGAAGAACACCAAAATACTACCCAAGCTGTTAGCACTTGAGAACTAGGAATCAACTCCGGGGCTGTGATTTCATTTTGTTATATATACTCAAGGTGGCCAGGGAATTCTATTCTGTGGTGTCCATTCTTTGTATATTGGAGGCTAGACTACTACGCATCGAGGCATACCTTATGGAATGAGAACTAGTCATCAGTTAAAATTGGTGAAATCCAGTTGCCAGAAAATGTATATTTATGTGATAGTAAACATATGAATGTGCTAAAAGAAGGACAAATGGAGCATATTCATGAATCACTGAGATTCATGGGTGACTGTGATTGTATTTTTTCTGTGGGAGTGGGAGGCAGATGGGAATCTTGGGATAAGTCTTATATTAGCATTTATTTCTGCTAACAATGCAGAAACAGTTGCATTGCAACCTTGAACAAGAGGCATACATTTCAGTGCTTGTTGAAGTATTAGATGGAGAAAAGAACTATGAAAATTGCTTAGGGTTTTTTCAGTGAGTTAAACAAATGCCATTGAGGGCGACAATGTGAAGAGTGAAAAAGATTATGGTAGATGTGAAATATGGGTGGTAAATGTTCCATTGCAACAAGTATCATTTTATTTGGATGAAATCTTTATCTGTGTCATGAGTGTTCACAGTTTCACCTTATTCTAAGAGCCTGAGCAGCAAATATTGTATTGGTTAGAGTTATTAGGTAAAGTTTGTGTACAACTCCACCAGGTTCTGAAGCTGGCTTGGATCTTAGGTTTAAATTTCTCAAGTTAGGATTGGATATGTTGTAATAATCATATACTCATTTATAAAAATCATCTTGCTTTTATTGTCCTTTAGTTATCGTGTATGCAAAGGAGGATGACTTCTGTTTTTTGTTCTCTATTGTTTTCTTTCGTGCATTTTAAGGTTAATGCTTCATTCATATAAAACAAAGAATTTTTAATTCTACATTTGGTTAAAATTTTGTTAGTAAGATCTAGAACATTCTTGTTGAGTTTATGTTCCAATTCCTCTGAAGATCTTGATCCTTATATATGCTTGAGAATATACAAGAAAATGATTTATATCGTGTTTCATATTTTGTGAATAGTAAGGAAGAGAAATGATCATGGGATAAATAGCCAGTGGGTCTTCTAGAAGCTCAAAATGAAAAATTTCTCAAAATGAAAAATTTGTGCTGTGCTTGCCCTTTGTCTCTATGAGTTTTGTTTTTTTGTGAACAAAAGCAAACTTCCAGTCAAGGCAGTAAAGCAATGCAAAAAGGCAGGAATGGATATGTTTACACCGGCAGAAATTTCCTCTCATTATGGTTAAGTGCCTGCTGGAGAATAGATTTGGCATCCCCCATGTCACCCCCTGGCTGCATTTTTCTAAAGGGCCCTTTTTTTATGCCAACCATGTATAAGCATTTCAATCAGAAGCTGCCTATGAAACATTAGGTTTCTGGATTAACAAAAAAGTGGTCTCATGAAATATTTATTCTTGACATGAGAAGGATAAGTATCACAGTGGCTGTCTTAAGTTTCCAGAAGTTTCAAGTTCTTTGGGAAACTTTTTTACCAATTTAAGCTCAGAGATGTTGCATATTATTCTGGCCAACACTATGCTTTTCTGTTGGTATTTATGAGGCTAACAGTTGCCTTTCATTACTGTTGCCATCAAATTATCTGGCATTAGCAATTTCAGAGAACTGCTGTGTTTTAAGGAACTTCTTTGGGCATGGCACTCATACAACATTTTTGAAAGAATGGTTGCAAATGATTTATATACTCGAATATTTGGACAACAGGGAACTTGATAGATGGTACTAAGCTCTAAAGCCAGGTTGTTGTACGCATTAAGTAAGGTTTCTTAAAAAAAGAGGGCATTAATTTGAATTATTAATACTTTCTAGTAAATTGGAAATCCAGTAATGAAAATTCTCTACATTCTAAAGTTTCAGGGTTTGGGGACAGGGCTTGCATGCTATGGATCCATCTGCAGATAAGTATATTGGTGGATAGACAATGTGAGGGTGATTGTTTATTGGTTTGATTTCAGAGACTAAACAAGAATGTTTTTTGTTGCCTATTTGGAAAATTTTACATGAGAGGTTGGGTTCACAATATAATTGATTGTGGGGTTTGGACTCTGTATTTAACGTGGCTAAACACCATTAGTTATGATAAACCAGGCAAGTTAGGAAAAATATTGTGTCCGAGCACAGCCACCCTAAATAGTCCAAGGAATTGTATTTCTGGCATTCTTTTTTAAACTAAAGATTTTACAAACAAATCTTTGAGTTATGTTTACTTTTCATTTGTTATTTTCTGGGAGAGGAGTTTGTGGTTTATAGCTGTACACCTACTTTTGCCTGCCATCATTGTCTTTGCTGAATTAGTAACTCCTTAGCTTTCTAAATTTTCTGAACTAACCTCAAATCCCTGCTTTCTTCTTTGGCACCCGACTAGGAGGAATTGCGTGTAGCAACCTGGGAATGGAAAGAGTAGTAATGGCCAGTAAGATGGTTTAATTCCAGGGACTCTGAAGGCAAAGATAAAATCGATTTTTATGGAAAATGGAATGAATGACAAAATTCAATTCTTGAATATTACGAAGTTTTTATTGGGAAAGACCCGGTCCAGACAATCACTAAGTACTTGTAGTTACCTATCATGTAGCTGCTGTGTATAATTTTACTATTGATGAAGAGTACATATATTATTCAAACTTATCATATGATCTTTGATATTTTAATTTGCTTTTGTAGGCTAAATCTTGGTCACTTGAAGGATCACTTAAGTACAAAAATTTGCTGGGTTATGGAGACAAGTGGGATGGTTCCTGGGCTTATGGTTGGGACCAAACATCAGAGGTTAGTGCTGGTGTGCATGTTCCTAGATTCAAGGGATTTAAAACCCCAGTAACGGCTCGATTATCTCTACTTTCCCAAGATTGGCTAAAGTTCTCTTCATACAAGGACCGAGCGCTAGGCTTATCCCTTGGCCTATTATCAACCAAATACCATGACTTGGCATACGGTCTTACCTGGCGTACCTTAATAGATCCGTCTCAAATGGCATCTGCAACAATAAGGAGGCAGCTTGGTCATGCTTTGGTCTCATCATTAAAATACACATTCAAGATTGACAAGAGAAATTCTCCTCTCAGGCCAACTAAGGGATATGCTTTTGTTTCATCTACTCATATTGGAGGCCTTTCACCTGATAGTCGGGTTTTAAAATTTATACGCCAGGTCTAATACATCATTTATCCTTTTTTCATTAATTGGAACTTCATTTGTTGCTTTCAGACAAAAAGTAAAGCGAAAATGGAATCCCACCAAGTACATAAGCTACCTCTAGGGAGAATCGAGAACCCCAAGAATTTTGTTTTGTTTTATTTTATTGGGATAAGAATGCTTCCATTTTTTTATGTCCCATGATACTGGAAACAAGGTAATGTTGTCTTTGACTATCATGCCATGAGACATCTTTTAGGAGATTAGTCTCAAATCTCAGGTTTTGGAATGACTTGCTTTGTTGTCTACAAATCTTTTATTCATACAAATATATGTTCGCTTGAATTAATCATCTGTCTTCATGTTCTAGATAAATAACCTGGCTTGTCAATGATAAGTTTGTATCTTATCTTTAGAAGATACACTTCTTTTCTCTTCATGCATGCGTAGGGATTGTGATAGCTCTTATTAGGTGTTACAAGGATGCAGTCCTGGGTATTGCCTGCCTTCACTTAATTCATCTTTTACACCAATAAAAAGCTTTGTAACAACTATAATCTTATTGAAAATTTTTTGCGAAGGTACTAGGCTGGGAATTATTGCTCTACATATTACATGTATGTATATTTATATATATACACAATATATATGCCTTTGGATAATGATCTTGCTGTGAAATTTTCATGTCTTATGCTAGTTAAAAGGGCAGTATTCATTTGTTTGGGTATTGAAAACAGCAAGCTTCTGGACTTCTTTCCATTCCATCTGACATAAACGTCTTATTCCTGACCAAGAGTTTTTTTGGCTGAAGAAACATTACTGGAGATAATTATCGAAAATGAAGAAAACTAGGGAAAGAAAATAAAATAGGTCATCTAACAGTACAATTTCACAGCCAAATTAGGACCACAGGAATAGAAGAAGAAGAAGAAAAAGATATTGTTACTTCCATTGCAAATGGGAAACTGGTTTTCTAAGAATGATCTGTTTTGGAAATTTATTAGTCCAAAGGTGTGACTGGTGCTGGATTGATGTATTCAAGTTGCTAGAAAATAGACTGTCTGTCCTTTTTTTCTTTTTAATTTTGATAGAATAAATATATTGTCCTTCATTATGTGGATTCTAGCTCACTTTAACAGATGGGTTGGAGCTTAGACCGGAAGATAAGAAGGAGACGGGGTTGGAATGTGTGAGAGAATGTGATGAGACGGTAGAAAAGAGGCTAACCAGGGGGGGTAGACAGAGATTCTTAACAACAATTAAACTCAAACATGCTTAGATCAGTCAAGAGAATTTCTGTCTCACATTAGGTTTTTGATTCATTTCTAAAATTATCCAATTTCTCAGAAAGAAGAAAGGAACTCAAATGCTAAGTGTAACCCTACAGTAGCAATAGCACTTGATACAACCCAACTCCACTGGATCAGAAGGCCAAAAGATCACAATGTTGGCTGCCAACGTATGCAGATTATCAAATTAACTTGATCCAGAACCTCAAAAATAAGAGTTGTGACCCTCTTTGGATATTTAATCCGGCCCAAAAATAGCTATAATGTCCTAAGTTCTTTGCAATGTTGTAAATTTTGCTTAACACTTTGGTGCAGTCTCTTAACCCCTTCTTCTTTCTTCTTATCAGTGTTATTTTACAATTTTCTTAGCGGGAATTCTCTCTGTGGAATTGACAGTATATTATTTATTATCAAATATCTGTTTCTGATACTCTGTTGGCAGTCCATCCTTTGAGTATCTGGTTGATGTATCTGTCCCTGCTTGCTATTTGACGCTTTTAATGTGTTCCTTGGTTTGTATATTCTGTTAGAATTGTGTATGAATTGCATGAATGATCAATGACTTCTATTGCTGAACTTTTTCTCAACATAATTAATTTGTTGGTGAAGTCATCTTGAGTTCTTTTTTTGTCTTCTTTTTTCCTATGCGCCCGAAAGCAAGTTGTTCGTTAATTATAGAAAATGTGATACAAGTTGGATGATCATCTCAAATATTCTCTATTCACTAGGATTATTTAAAGAGTTCCATTTATTTTATCTTGTGAGCAGGAGTTTGATGTTCGTTATGCTTTACCCTTGGGCTTCTTTCATTCTGCAATCAATTTTGGGGTATCTGCTGGTGTTCTCTTTCCATGGGGTAGTGGATCCATGAATGCACCTACATTCCTGCCAGAGAGGTTCTTTTTGGGTGGCAATGCCTCTCCTGTTTGCTCCTTGGGAGGCCCAACAACCGTGATGGGGTTCAAGTCAAGGGGATTGGGCCCTACTGAACCAAGAAGGCAAATCAAGGATAAATCAGGTGATGAAAATTCTGATAATACAGGAAGAGATGCTCTTGGAGGAGATTTTGCAGTGACTGCTTTTGCAGATCTTTCTTTTAATCTGCCATTAAAAGTTCTAAGAGAAGCTGGAATTCATGGACATCTTTTTGCCACTACTGGGAATATTGCTCAATTATCTGAGAATGAGTTTAAGAATTTTTCACTCCAGAAATTCCGGGAGTCATTTCGAACTTCGGCTGGACTTGGGATTGTTGTTCCTACCAAACTATTCCGCATGGAGGTAAGGCATTTTATTTAGATGTATATATGATAACAGCAGAAGAGAACTTGGCTCATGTAGAGTGAAGGTGTATATCTATCTTTTAGGGCACATTTGCTAAATTTACCAATGATCACCTAAAACTTAAAGGATTTTATATGCATCTCTGATGGTCACCTGAGAGCAATGTGACCCTCTTTTAGGGCTAGTTTAGATCGATTTCATTAATTTTTTTTTTACATAATGTGATAATTGGTGCGCAGAGCACCAAAACATCAATTGTTTTTATATGCTAGTTACCTGACGCTGGAAATGAATGTAGCAGTTTCAGTCTGAAAATAGCCCTTTTTGGTGTTTGAAGATGATTGTTCATGTCCCAGTTCCGCGGTAATCAGATTTTGGGCTGTGTTTAGTGGTTTAGATGTCAATGATAATTGTGTCAGCAATTCTCTTAGCTATCTTATTGTAAGGTGGTATATAAAACTAGTGGTGCAGTCATGGGAGTAATCGGGTTGAGTAGACACATTTAATGCTTCATTTCTGTCTTCTGCCCTTCGCCTTATTGATTTATTTATTTTTTGGATTTAACTAAAATGTAATTTCTTTTGGCAGGTTAACTACTGTTTCATTGTTAATCAACTTCAGCATGACCGTGGGAAGACTGGTGTGCATTTTTGCTTCTCTTCTCCTGTATAAGGATTAAATCAAATCACGTTTTCTCTCCACCAACCTTGAGGCTTGTTGATTACATAATTTATGAGCTTTATAACTACTCGGGAACATTATTTCTTTCAAGCATCTCAATTCAGGCTGCACTGTGTTTCTTTCCCCCATTGTAAACTCAATTCTTGGTCATGGAAGTTGGGAAAGTCATGCCATTTCATGACTTGAGAATACTGGAAAATAACGAGTAAACTTTGGTCAATTGTTAGGTACAGAAGCAATTGAAAGTAAACATAGTTGCAGAGGCTGTTCACTTGAAAGGAGTTTGTATTTTTTTGGAATAGAGTTCCAAAATTGAGATTCTGTTTTGCATTTATAATCTTGATGCCATAGTATCGGATGTTCATATTGGGATTAAGGTAATAAAAGGGATTAGTCCCTATTTCATTGCCTCCGTGGTTGCGAATTGTCCATGGCCTGGGAAGCTTGTTTGATGTTCGTCTTTGGCATCTTTCTTTTAGCTTTCCATTTAGAGATCAGAATGTGAGGGTAAGTTTTGACCTCGAGACATCTTGCTTTAGCGTGACTGGAAAACAATTAATAGTTTGATAAGACTTACCCCAATGGAGATGGTATGTCTATTATGTTGTATGTAGGGATGCAAATGCGTTAAGCCAAGCCCTTGGTAAATAGTTTGTGGTCATCAATAACAGTAGAGAGGGAAGGTGGATGTATATTTATGCAATCCTTTTCTTATAATATTGAAAAAATTGTTTTCACGTTTCGAATTCATAATTTTGAGTTCATCAAAAAAGCAACTCAATTCAACCAATGCGTTCAAGTTCATTTTCTAAAACTTGTATATATATATATATATAATAAAAATATATAATAAACTGCTTGTATATATAAAATAAAAAATATATTTAAATTTGTATGCAAAATGAGAATCGATTTACTAAAACTCAGAGTTAACTCGTTAGTAGTCCTAGTTGTCTCCAGACTTGTATTATATGATGCTTTTGTGCCAAGCTTTGTCAAATGAAGAGCTTGTTTCATGCATGTCCGGGGCCATGGCTCACCATGACAAGTCATCTAGTACAAGTGATGTGTGTTTCTTGCTTGGCCTCTACTTATAAAAAGGTTTGGAAGAGCCAATTATAGGCCCTTGGGTGACAAACTCATATAAACTTGAGAGCCTATGCTATCCCAATCAGAAACGTGTTTGCTTAATCAAAAGTAAGCACAAAATTCTTTGCAAGATTACCCCCAAAAATTCTGCAATGACGATGAAATAACCGACATCATCACCCAAACACGCAATTAATATATAGTATTACTCGAAAACTATGACCTTCTTCAAATGAAAAATAAACATTCTTCTTATTATTATTATTTTTAAACAAGAAAATATAATTAAATGAGATCAAATCAGAAAAAGAAGATAAAAATGAAAAAATTTTACCACTTGAGTTATCTCTGTGAGACACAAAACATTGGTCTTATTATTTTTCCTTTTTTTATTGATTTGGTAAAGATCTAAGTTATTAATTAATGCTAATATCTCTTCCCCCCCTCTCTTAAAATAATGGTGTGCAAAAGATTCCTCTCTCCCCACAACTCTCTCTCTCTCTCTCTCCCCCTTCCCCCCTTGTGTCTCTTGACTAATACAGCTGTGGTGTCCATGGTTTGTCTAATTGTCCGTGGTTAGACCATCTAATGTATGATGGCCAAACGGATCACATTAGGGGTGCAATTTATTTGTTCATTAAATCTTTTCTTTTCTTCTTTTGAGGGAGCTTAATTTGGACACTGCTAAATGACTCATGTGGTACACAAAATATTCTTCGGCTTAGTGTGGGAGTTGAGAGAGGGTGGATATATATGTACATAACTTTTCTCTTATATTTTGTAAAAGGACCGTTTTCACATCTCGAATCTAAGATCTCAAGGTCGAACAACTTTATGGTTACGTCAATATTCTCCTGTACACTGCTATTTATCATAAATGATTTCCAAATTCTAGTTAAAATTGTGGCCCTCAAACTTGAGAGTTGGGACATGTTACTCCACAACAGCCCAAATCGGGAACTATGGATACGCTTAAGGCTATTCCCAAACATGAGAAACAAATCCAATAATTTTTTTTTTTTAAAAAAAAAAAAACAAACAACAACAAGAAGTAAGATCATCTCTTATATGACCCTACTGTTGAATAAAACCACACTCATACTTATCCAAAGTATTTAAAATGCTAAACAACAAGCAAGGAGGCAACTTGTTGCAAAAAACAAAAATAAAAGACAACTAGGAGAGAGAATCTCTTCTCAAATTGACCTATGTTTCGACTTAGATATCATTGGGGTTTTTCTCTCAATCAATTTGTTTTCAGCCGTTGGATGGACAACGATGGGTAAGATGTCACACTTTGTGGGGTGCATAAAATACTTGATAAGGAAACAAAAAATACCTTTGACGTCTATATTAAATTTATCATATATTCAATAATATTCTCTTCCCTCCATGCATACGTTAGAATAACTCCCTCAATTTAATCAAATTTGATTAATTAAGACCAGCTTTGATTAACATGTTAATGACAAAAGATTCTCTCTAATATAGGGGGACTTTCTAAATCTAGAGTTGATAATCACTTGATCAAGGTGTGTGATTTGGAGAATAAGCTTTAGTAATCGTTTGACCAATTGTTAGTTAGTCCAATAGTTAAATATCGGTACGTTTAAATAAGATGTCGAGTTCAATTTTTATATATGACAAAAATAAGTATTAGGAAAGTTTTACTTCTTAAGAACCGAACCCGTCTCGAACCGAATTTAGTCGGGTCAAAGTAACTACCGAACATCAATAGTTTATGTAAATATATATATATATATATATATATATATATATATATATATATATATATATATATACACACACACACACATGTGCAACTATGATATTCCTATATTCTTAGAATAAATAAATTCTCTACATACATAAGATTGAAAAATTCTATGTGGGGGCAGTTGTGGGTCTTGTGACCAAGGAAGGTTCCTCGAAACATGAAAGTGTCAAATAGAATTTGATAAAGAAAAATATTATTTATTAGGGTTACTCAAGTTTGATTTATTTTAGAATTTAAGTGACATTGTATAATTAATTAGATTTTTTACTATTAATTTTTCATGTAATAATTTAGTAAATTATGTAACATCAGCATGTGTTACACGCATATATGTTGCGGATGTTGTATGATCATGCATAACATGTATGCATGTGTATGCATGCATGCATGCATGATGGATTTAAATTTTTCAAAAGAGAAGAAAACGACAGACATGCTCATTCTCAAAGAGATGGTTAGATCCGCATTAATAGGTTCACGTAGTCTCATGCAAACTATAAAAAAGGGGGAGACTGTTAGAGGTTGACTTTCCAGGCTGTGTTTTTGAGCGGGTGAATCTTTCAGACCAACCTGTAATTTTCAATCTTCACAGGCTCTATCCAATCCTCTATCCATGCCAGCTCTTCTTTTCTCTAACAATGCTTTCGGTCACATGACTCAGTTTTCTCGAGCACATGTAAGAAAAGCAAAGCAATAACTAATAGAAAGAAAGAAAACAAAAAGGTTGAGATCTCTCTTACATAATCAATACTATTTGTAGTTCTTCTTCTTCTTCTTTTCTTTGTGTAAAATAGAGGTGCAAGTCTTAGAAAACAACCATGGCATATATCTAAACAAGTCTTAGTTCACAAAATTTTTGTAATTTTTAATAACAATTGATATTCAAAATCATATTTTCTAATATAATTCGACCATTATTGGATCTAATTTATTGGTAGCTCTCTAATATAGTATATCCATTTTCAAATTTTGAATCCGAGTCTTGATTAAAAGATCTAATATCCTTATCTAGTAGGCTAACTATCCATTTATATTTTCATATTAATTTTCATCGATTAGCATAATTCTGCCTAATTGAATAAAATCATATATTAATAAAAAAGCATCAAGTATGATTTGTGTGTATGTGATTGAGATTGATTTATGCCCGGATCACACTGCCCTAATTGAGACTTGTGCTATGAAGTCTAAAGTCCATGCCCTCGTGCATGAGCAAGCTGACTAAACTTTTTAAGGGTCGACTTCCTAAGTTGTGTGCTTCATATGCAGCCGTAATCCCTCTATATCAAAATAATAAAAAATGCCCACTTTTGGTATGACCCTATTTTCGAATTAAATAATGAAATATAATTAAATAACAACATTATTCTATTAATTTCATAAGTTTCAATTGGGATAATTTTTGACCTTATAAATTTTGAGGAGAATTTGACTATTCTTTTAGTTGTTAGAATACCTATGACTTTTGTTCCGGGTAGCTTTGTTTCCTCCACACGGTTGATTACTCCCAAGATACCCGTGATTAATTTAAATAAAATAAATAAATAAATAAAAAGAAACACAAACTTTAGTAGTTATACCTTATTACATGATGCATGTTGTAACTCATAAATGATGTTGAACAATACACGAGGATGGAATATTAATTATCATGACAAAAAATATATATTATTTTTATCATGATTAAAATATCTCTAATTTTATAAACATCTCGATCGATATATTCAGAGTTCAAATTAAAAAGAAATAGATTAAAATTTCAACTGAGAAGTAAAGTCCAAAATTTATAAATTTTTCTTTAAATTACATGCAATTAGGGATAAAATTTCAAGGAGCAGGGTTTATAATTTCTTAGGAGATAATAATTTTTAAAATTATATATATATATATATATATATAACTTTTTTCTTAAAATTTTAAGGGATAGTTACCCAATTAGCCCTCCTTTACCCCTTGAAACGACCTATTAATAATTGGCACAGGCATCCTTATTTGAATCGATAAGAGTTATTTTGATTATGATAAATAATATTTCTTTACATTAATGGATAATCAGTTTAGTGAGATGGGGTGCTAAATCCCCTAACCAAGGTTTTGATTCGAAACTTGGGAATAAAAAAGACTACATTAAGAGAACCCAGATTAATCTGAGTATGACTTTAAATACAGGTAATCCAGTACTAAAAAAAGAAAAAAGTCCTTAAAGAAAAAGTTTATCAAATTAACAATGTGATCTTCAAAGCTAACCATTCTTTTTAAAATTTGTATCCGTGAGGCCGAGCTATAATTTTTGGTTGGTGGCCTAATTATGCACTTTTATACATATAAGGAAACCTAATATTTGTTCCTTATTTTTTCAAATCATATTTCTTTTCCACTTGTCCTACAGATTAATTTTCTAACGTTGTTGTTGAAGAGATGCTTGTATTATCTCCACATATCAAATTACAATAATTTTAATTTTTTTATATGTCATAAGTAGATTCTGATTAAAATATGTTTTGTCGTGTTATATTATATATTAGAAATCTATATTTTATTTATTTTTATGAGAAGACAAAACTTCATTAAATCACTTGATTACTTATTAAGAAAAAGACTAAACAAGAAAAGAAGTTCAGGCCAAGCAAGAGTTCTAAGTGTCTATCCACCCCTTGTTTGGCCAAGCAATCCACATTATCCTATTGCAATGTCCTAAATATGATCGTAAAAACATCATTTAACCTCATCAATCTATTATTACAAAATTAATGCAAAATTGATCCGGCGAATAATGATATCTTTTATAAAAAATTTCAAATTCAAATTTTGTATATGGAAAAAACAGATATCCAGATAATTCTATTCCTTAATAGTACAAACTGATTCAAATTGAATTTAATCAGATCCGACATAATTACAGAACACCTATTATTTATTCCCAAAAAGAAATTTATTATTGCAAAAACTAAATATATGTAAGACACAACGTGGGTGGAATCTAATTTATGCAAGAATACAGATTTAATTTTGTATTGGTATTGAAAGACCCAAGTTTAACCATACTCAACTTATTAAATAATTATTTAATTAAAAATTTTGAAAAGGAAGAAATAAAAACCGGGTGGTTATCCCTAGAATAAAAATTATTAAGTTTCCTTCCTTTTGATCTAGAAGAGGACGAGTAACAGTCATCGCTAACATTAGATTTTTAGTTTTAAATAAAAACACTAAGATTTTGTCTCATTGAACTAAAGAATTTCAAGCTTTGCATAGCTAAGGTTGACCCTAGCATTAGTGCATGACCACAAACTAATCAAAACAAAGGCTTTTATCGGTTGGGGTCACCCCAGCTGAATTGGGTCCCTTTTCTCTTTTGTGATGATAAATAAAAAATTGATTTAATGGGATAAAATATTAAATTTTTTAATTATATTTTAAATTTAAAAATAAAAAAAATTATATTGAGATGTTTGTTTTTAAATAAAGTTTTGGTAGATAATCAAAATATATTAATTAAAATATAATTTTAAATATTAATTGTAAATAAAAAAAAAGAAAGAAAAATCGATCACTTTGTCTTGTTGTCATCATAATCATATGTTTTTGAAAAATGGGTGTTTTCTTAAATGATCGAATTTCGAAGGAATCACTGATAGATCACTGACAACAATGTCTTATGTTTTACTAACATAGTAACCTATATTCAAGTCTAATGATAACATTCAACCAAGCTGCTTTGATCCCCACGTATTATTGTTTATTTAAATTTTATTCGAGTGTGATTTTAACTTACGAGTTACACTTTTATTTTTCTTTTTGATATAAGATCATAAATTTAAATATGACTAAACAAAGTTATCATTATTATTTTTTTCTTCTTTTGTCTCGGTAAAATGTAGATGCTTAATGTAACGTGGTGATTAAAAATTCTTATATTTTTTGAGATAAAACTGATATTTAATAATCTCGTTGATTTTGAATAAATTCAGTTTAAATTGATTTAAGTTTTTAAAAGATAAAATTTTTCTGATATTTATTTTTTTGTAAATAGAATTCAAATTCAATACTTTATTTAAGAGTTTAAAAGATACGATATTCACCTAGTGAACTAATTAGATGTCGGTTAAAATTTCTTATCATAAAATGCAATGGTTTAACATATTTTTACAAATAATTTTTTTAATTAAGTATCGAACCATAATCTTGTAATTATAAAATTGGTCTTTGGTTCACTTAAATAATGATACGAGTCCTTTGGAAACAATGAATTTAGTTTCTCGATATTTAATCATAATTATATTAAAAAAGTATTTTAATAATAATAGTTATTATTTAAATGAAATATTACACAAATGAGAGCTCTCCAAAAAAAAAATACATAAATCCCTGGCTGATCACGGATTCAGAATTTTAACATGAAAAAACCTACTTTTATTCTATTCGACTCACAAAAATATGAGTAATTTATTATATATAGTAGAGATGGGATGTTGAATCTAAATGATTCATTGATTCAATTAAATATTATAATAATTTAAATTTATATAATAAATTTATTATTATAAAAATAAAAATAAAGAAAATAAAATATTTTCAAAATCAAATCAATTATTAATATATTCTAATCATAATATTTTTTAATAATTGATTTAATTTTGATACATAATATTTCTTAATATTTTTTCAAACTCAATTTGGTATATTGAAAACCACTTAAATTTGAAAAATGTGACAGAGAGTTGGATAATAACAATAATAAGAAGACCTGAATAGGAAAATTATTACAGGATTTCGAATGATTTTTACAAAACTTTCTGATGACACGTGAGATGGTTTTTGGAGATCCGTGTGTGAACGTCTCTAATAGTAGAATTATTTCATGTGCAACAAATGGTTAGTAGATAACCTAATCGATAGTAACAAAAAATATAGAAAGAGGACCTAACGCAATGAAAATTGAAATATTAATGATTTATTATTTCAATTAAATATTACTATAGTTTGAATTTATATAAAAAAAAAACTTATTATTATAGATATAAAAATATAAAAACAAACAAAATCAAGTCAATTATTAATATATTTTAATTATAATATCTTTTAATAATTGATTTAATTTTGATATATAATATTTTTTAATGAAATATATATATTTTTTAAAATTATCTTGAAGGTAGGCAAGGTTGTAGTTTATTGGGAAACGAAGTTTCCATGGAAGATCTAGGAAAGCCCCCAACAATGACACGATGTCGACCTCTTACCGTCTTATCAAAGGAATATGTTTATATGTCTCTATTACATCAATTAGCCAACTGATGTACTAAATAATACCTTTGTTTGCATTTTACTATGGTGGTTATGAACTAAGTGCCTACTTTGCAATTTCATTTTCTTAAAAACCTCTCCCTCTCTCTCTCTCTCTCTCTATACACAATTAACAAATTATTTTATCATTTTTAACAGAATAGGTTGCCCCAGAATGAGTGACAATTAAATGATGATCATTAAATCTTTTCGTGTATTAATAGTCACAAGATAAAAGATTTGAATTCGAGATCTTAAAGAGAAAGAGAATGATATCAGTAGAATTATATCTCATTGTCACCTTATTGTCACCTTATGAATAGTAAAATAACTTTCAATGGACTTACACAATTTCTTTTTTCCCAGTTTTGCTCTTTATCCTTTATTACTCAATTAATACATTTATTTTTCATTTTTCTAAAATTGTAGGAATCATGTTACGTGTACTAAATGGACCATGAACCGGTTCAATCTAGCATAAAGAATTTTAGATAAAAAGTATAGAGAGAGAGAGAGAGAGAGAGAGAGAGTAAAGCACACATAGTTATGGTTCTTTTTTTTTTTTTTTTACTTGGTCTAATGTGGTAAATTTAGGACTCACAATTTAAAAATTAACTACAGTACAACACACATGGTTATGGCAATAACTACAATGCCCGAGACACTAGTCCAAAGCCTAAAGAAGACCACACAATCTTAGTAAAGATTTTCAACTTAAGATCTTGGAAAGATTTTCAACTTTGGCGCATGGCACACCAAAATTCATAACTTATCTGAAACCCAACAAATATAAATAAATTAATTAATTAATTAACATTTATTTATTTATTTATATGATGTATAAGTTTTATGAAAGCATACCAAGCACAAGAGAACAAAATGAAAGTGGACTTGGAGAAGAGACGCTGTTGATAGTGATAAGTATAGATCATGAAAAATCAGAATTCATCACGCGTAACCCCAAAAAACCCTTCTTTTAATTTAAAGTCCAGCCTTATAGTAATTAGTTGATTGAATCAATTCTCATGAATATAATGGTAGGGTATTATACTTTCTTAATTATAGCTCTAAGATTTAAATTATTTTTTTTTATATAAGAAAATATAATTAAACGAAATTGAATCGGGAAAGGAAAGATAGAAATGAAATAACTCTATCGCTTGAATTGTCCCTAAAAGATCTCAGATTCGAGTTATGAGAATGAAAAAAATAAGATTTGAAAGAATCAGTTTCTTAATAAATTTCACAATACTTAAATCAGTCGATCTGTGATTATAAGAATCTACTTACACAAAAAAAAAAAAAAAAAAAAAAAAAGTTGACAAGCATAATAGAGATTGTTGTAGGGTAGGGTCACCCAATATGGCGCCCATTTAGGGATGAACCCGTGATTGTCTACCGAAAGGGCATAATTTCCTAAAATACCTTTACATCATAAAAAGAAAAAGAATATTTATATATTATATAATATCAAATTATAAAAAGTAACAAAATATGGATAAATGAATGATCAGTTGTTATTGTTTTTTGCTATCAGATTTAATTATTTATTATACTAGTTTCATACTATTACTATTTTCGAATACTTTCTTTTTTTCTGGTTTTTTCTGAGTCGGCATCACACACCACAAAGATGCAGCAAGATTCATCTCTCCCTCTCTCTCTCTCACACACACACGGATATGGATGCATTTGTTGTTTTCAACAAAACACAAGCCATATGTCTTTATGTGGGAGAGAAACTATCAAAGAAGTCACACCAGCTAATTCAGGAATAAGTGCCTCTCTCTATATCTAGATGAGTATGGAAGCATTTCAATCTCATTAGTGTGTCATTTAAATTTTGTCATCTTTGACCTGTATATCATCAATATACATACGTATATTTATAAATATACATGTATATCTTTGTATATATGCGTGTATATTTAGACATCTATATTATAAATATACATTTATATTTACAAATATACGTGTATATCCGCATGCACCCACATAAGCACATCATGTATTATTCCCCCCCATCATACGATACAAGGTTCACCTAACATTATATAAAAAGCGAGAGAGAGAGAGAGAGAGAGAGAACTTGGATTCTTACTTGTCAACAGCTAGGGTTTCCAATGCCATTTGCCTTGGGGCTATGACAGTTGGAGATCAAGGGATCATTTCATTTAGATACCGACGAAGAAGACCTTATCTTTCTAATTTCTAGCTAGCTAGCAAATCCCACCTTTGCTTCTCTATAAAAATGAATAATATTGGAAGTACTCATCACCATCATGATCATCATCACACCCTTGAAGAAGAAGAAGAAGAAGTTGATTCCAAGACAAGTCCCAATTCCAATGACAACAACAACATTAAGGATGAAGAAGATGAAGACAGGCCCAAAAATGGACAAAGCTCGAGCACCAGCACCGTTGAAGAGAGTGAAAAGAAGGCTGCTGGCTCTTCTAATGGTGGGGGTGGTGTTGTCAGACAATATAATCGTTCTAAGTTGCCTAGACTTCGATGGACTCCGGATCTTCATCTTCGCTTTGTTCATGCAGTTGAAAGACTTGGTGGAGAAGATAGTAAGTTCTTTTTATCTTAGAGGCAAAAATTTTATATATACCACAAGGTTGATTTTTGTTTTCCTTAACTTAGATTTTTTTTTTTGGGGGCGGGGGGGGGTTTATATAGGAGCAACACCTAAGTTGGTTCTTCAATTGATGAATGCCAAAGGCCTTAGCATAGCTCATGTCAAGAGCCATCTTCAGGTAATTAAGAAATTCCATATCCCTTTTTCCTTCCTTTTTTGTTTCATTTTTCTTGTTTCATAAACAAAATTTAAATATGTTTTTTATATGTATTAATTAATTTTCATTTTTTGATTGCTTTTAGATGTATAGGAGCAAGAAGATTGATGACCCAAATCAAAGTAATTGTTGAATCTCTCTTCATGGGTCAGTTACTTATCAATTGAGCAAAAAATTTAGGGTTTTACTAATAGCACCTGTAATTTTTTTTCATGGTTCTCTAGTTATGGCGGAGCAAAGAATTTATATGGATAGGGGAGATAATCATATTTACAACCTTAGCCAACTTCCTATGCCACAAAGCTTTAATCAGTGGCCTACATCAAATTTAAGGTATGCAATTTTCTAATTACTAAAAATATGAAAAAAAAAAAAGAATAATTTAATTTTATTCAATAGTTTTATGACATCCTTTTGGTTTTTGTTTTAGTTAGGCATGGTAATACATCATGGCCTTGTCATTCCAATCAATTCTATAGCCATAACTATGTTGGTGGAGACTTCAAAACATTTGATAGAGCAAGTGAAAGATTTTATGGGTCAAGCAATTCTTCTCTCAATAGATCACAATATTATTCAACTACTAGTACAAGGCCAACACATGAACATACTATTGTACAAGGATCTCAATTCTTGCTCCAAACAAGGCCTAGGGCAATCGAGTCGAATCCATTAATTCAACTGCAAGAAAGATCAGGATCAAGAGATCATCATCAACAAATGACTTGCTTGAGCTCAAGTCTCTCCACTAATGGCGGCAGAGATTGCCTTGCCTCTCAAGAGGAGCCGAAAATGGCTAAAAGAAAGCCTTTTGATGATACGTGTGGAGGAGAAGGGTTGGATTTGGATCTCTCTCTCAGAGTGAAGCCAATAAAGGACGGATTAGAGAGATGTTTGAAGATTGAAGAAGTTGACAGTAGATTGTCTCTATCTTTGGTTTCATCTTCATCCTCATGGTTGAGTAGGTTGAGAGAAGGAGATGATTCGAGCAGGCACAAGCATGCAAGGAAGGAGAGTACTCTAGATCTCACTTTGTGAATGACTAAGATATTCTAAGTGAGATCTTTAAGGTACTTGTCCCACAAATGGAATAAAATACCCTAATTTCATATTTATAGATCATTGTGAGCTCATGTACTAGCTAGATTACAAAGGTAGTTTCGGGCTATTATTATGTACTTGCTCTTGCGCATGATATTAATTTCTAGATAAATACTATTCATTAAAATCAAAATTATCTGTACTTTATAATATCAAATGAATTAATGTATTATTTTTATATAACGATCTGTTGTATATAAAATAAGAGTCAACGGGATCTTTTCCTTATCTTATTCTTCCCTTTAATTTGTTAAACATCATATAGCATCTTTTAACTATGGTAAATGATTTTAGAATCGGTATCTTTATAGACACATCCAAATAGTGAAAAACTTTTGCTCAGATGTCTTCATTGAGGTCTCCTATTCAAACTTTTGTAACGTGTATATTTTTATGATTTTCACGACTCTTATATAACAAAAAAAAAAAAATTTAGAATTGGTGGGGAGATATATAAGTTTCAGCATCGAGTATACGCATGAATGTAACAAAGAAAATGTTAATGTTTGCCTTCTGAAAATCTTAATAAATACTTTTGTTGTTGGATTTTGAGCTGGTAATTATATTTATATTGATTATCTTTGGTTGATTCCCTTTCCTGTCTCGAGTTGTTTTCTTGAACTACGCCATAAATAAAAGAAATGTTCCATACTTCAATAATGTGCAAGTAATTATTTTTTATCACTTTCCCTTATGTCTTGGGATGGGAGTAGAAAAGTTGTTTCTCTTTCTTATCCTATGTCATGCCCTTCATGTAATGTTGTTCAAAGAACTATGGAATATGCATTAATTTTTTATGGTTTTTCGTTTTTGGAGTAAAACATGGAAGGAATACTGCATATACTTGGTCTCCCCATTGATAACATGCAATTTATTGAATTTATTTTTTGTTATCATGGTTTGAATTTGATTGTCTAGTGCTCTAATAATTGGTTTTATTGAATTTTCATTTTAGGAGATTGGATTTGAAGATTTGTAGCACATTGGGCTTAATGAAGCAATTTTGAAGTTAATTGGGTCAAGACACTTTATTGGGCTTTGAAGAATAGGAGATTGAATTTTAATTCAACATTTTAGTAGTATTTTTATTTTTAGTAAAATCTGTTTTTTTAGTAGGAGTGAACTTTTGTAATCTTCTAAATTTTGGAGAGTCTTAGTTAAATTAGAAGTAGGGCAAAAAGGGGCAACAAGTCAATATATATTCTTTCCAAAATTCTACAAGGCAGGGCTGCCTCCTCACCACTATTTATTCACACAAGGCTGCATTCACAGGAGGCATTCTTTGAGGAGAAAAAGCAAGGGACGGCTACAGGGGTCACTCTCTCCATTTAGGTTTTTATTTTTATTTTCTTTAGGAATATATTTTCTTTTTCTTTTTTGATTATCTTGTGATGATACTTACAACCATGTGTAGCTAATTTTTATTTCTGATTCAAGGGGAATTTTAATCGATTGTTCTTCATTGTGAGGTTATGTTCTAAATTTAATTTCTTGCTTTTATTCAAGTATTCGTTGATTCTTGATTTAATTTTAGGGAAACCTAATATTGGTTAATCTGACAATTTAATTCAATATTAGTTTTTCTATTACTATCCAGGAATTCAGTGATCCGTAATTGTCATGAACGAATGGTACAAGTAGTAACTAGGTTATTTTTGTTATGGGTCTTTTACCGGTAATCAATTGACCTAGGGAATCAATGGAACAAAATTGAGTAATTGCGGCTATCCCAATTATTTATATTTTGGTTTAACTGTTTTCACATAACGTAATGCTATCATTATATTGATATGGAACGCTATCGTGCCCAGTCGGTTAATGATAAGTTTCGATTAGATGCTGGGTTTGGTCGATTAAATTAGGAAAACACAAGATTTATTACGGCTATCCTAATAGATCTAAGGTTAAATGCTTGAATCGCAAGAATAATATTTTAACCAATGATCAATGAGACAATCGAATATATGAACCCTTGGATCGGAGTTTTGTGAATTGATTCTCTTCCTTAAATTTTAGAATTTGCATTGTTGATTTGTTTCTTATTTTTAGGTTATTAATTTTTATTTAGTAATTTTTATTTTAGCAATTTATTTGAAAACCCCCCAATTTTATTTTTAACATCAACTAGGAGATTAAGTTAATTAGTTCCCTTGGGATTCGACCTGGTAACCACTATTGCTACAGTTTGTTGCATTGGGGGAAATCAGTATTAATTTGAGGGCTTCGACAACCCGACCAAATTTTGGCGCCGTTGCCGGGGAACTATTTTAATTTCTTAGTTGTGTTTTATTATTTGTTTTGCTGACCTCTTTTATTTTATGACCCATTCTTCTCAAGGAGGTGAATTAGAATATATTCCTGAAATTAAGAAAACTGCTCGCCGATTGAGAAAGGAGGCCAGACAGAGAAAAGGTAAGTTGCGTCAAAGACAAAATTTTAACATTGATTTGACAATTTGTGACAGGTCTATTTTTGAAGAAGAAGAGGAAAAAATGGCCGATCGTGAGAGAACCTTGAAAGAATTGGCTGCTCCCAATCTGAATCAACAACCATTGTGTATCGAATACCCAAATCTTGAGGTAGCTTTCAAACTTAAATCTGGTTTGATTCACTTACTTCCTATTTTTTGTGGTCTTCCAGGTGAGGACCCACATAAACATTTGAAGGAATTCCACGTTGTTTGTTCGAGTATGAAACCCCAAGGTGTGACCGAGGAACAGATTAAGCTGAGAGCCTTTCCCTTTTCCCTAAAAGAAAAGGCAAAAGACTGGTTATACTATTTACCTCCGGGTTCGATCAATACATGGAATGAGATGCAGAGATTATTTTTGAAAAAAATTTTTCCTGCATCTAGGGCTGTCAACATTCGAAAGGAGATATGTGGGATCAAACAGATTAGCGGAGAGACGCTGTATGAGTACTTCGAGAGATTTAAACAACTCTGTGCTAGCTGTCCACATCATCAAATACCGGAACAACTCTTGATACAATATTTCTATGAAGGACTTCTACCCATGGATAGGAGTATGGTAGATGCGGCCAGCGGAGGAGCCTTGGTAAATAAAACACCTGAAGAAGCCAGACAATTGATCACAAATATGGCAGAAAATTCTCAACAATTTGGGTTGAGAACGGATGGAGTTACGAAACGTGTCAATGAGGTAAGTCATTCTCACCTTGAAAATCAAATTTTTGAATTGACTGCTTTGGTTCGTCAGATGGCTGTAGAACAAATACATGCAACCAAAGTCTGTGGCATATGCTCGATGCCTGGACATCCTACGGATATGTGTCCATCTCTGCAAGAAGATTCTACTCATCAAGCAAATGTCGTGGGAGGATTTCCTGGCCAACCTCAAAGGAAGTACGATCCCTATTCTACTCATTATAATCCCGGTTGGAGAGATCATCCAAACCTGAGTTACGAGAATCAAGGAGGATAGACAAGATATCCTCCTCAGCAATTCAATAGGCCAACACAAGCACCGACACAATCATCTAATTCAGGTATGTCCCTAGAAGATATTGTGAAAGCTCTCGCGACTAACACCCAACAATTTCAACAGGAAACGAGAGCTAGCATTCAAGACTTGGGGAAGCAAATCACTCAACTAGCAATTTCGGTTAGTAATTTGGAGGCTCGAACTTCAGGAAAATTACCTTCACAAACGGTCATGAATCCCAAAGAAAACGTCAGTGCGATAATGTTAAGAAGTGGGAATGAACTTCACTCGGTCTCTACTCCATCTAAAAATATGGATGAAGGGAAGGACATGGATAAGGAAGATGAATGCATGCATCGAACTTCAATCAAGATAACATCCGAGTTCTCTTTGTCTAACACTTCTAGTACAATTGTACCATTTTTTCCTAGCAGATTGGAGAATTCAGAAAGGGAAGTTAAGGAGTTAAGAGGTGATGAAATAGGTGAGAATATGTCTGATGTGATCAAAGGAACTTTACCCGAAAAATGTGCAGATCCAGGTATGTTCACTCTACATTGTGTTATTGGTAAGAAAAAAATTGAGCATGCCATGTTAGACTTAGGAGCACCTGTAAATATCATGCCTTATTCAATTTATAGTGCTCTAAAATTAGGTCCCGTAAAAGAAACTGGGGTTGTTATTCAGTTGGCTAATCATTCTTATGTTTACCCAGAGGGGATTGTTGAAGATGTGTTGGTACAGGTGAACGAATTAATATTTCCAGCAGATTTTTACATATTGAAAATGGAAGAAGACACTATCATAGATTCAGCTCCACTTTTATTAGGAAGATCGTTCATGAAGACATCAAAGACAAAAATAGATGTGGACGAGGGTACTCTCTCCGTCGAGTTCGACGGCGAGATTATTAAATTCATTATTTTTGATCCTATGAAATACCCAAATAAGTGTCAATCAATTTGTTTTGCTGATGTTGTGCAGGAAATTTGTGAAGAAGAGCATGTCATTAATGTTGAGTCGAATGCTCAATTAGATATGGAAGGAAGGTTACATGAGGTTCCCAAGTTGAAGTTGAAACCTCCTTGAAGAGAAATAAATGAAGATCGTCGAGCATAACGACGTTAAAATAATTGCGCTTGTTGGGAGGCAACCCAAATTTTTTAAGAGTTTGATTTAATTTTCTAGTAATTTTATTTATTTATTTTTGGGTGTTTTATTATGTTATTTATCTCCCCTTTTAATTTTTACTTGTGTCCAGCAATTTTCTCAAGTCAAGTCACAAATGGAGTGATATTCAGATTTCGGACAGAAGCAGTCATTCTCATACCAGATGATCACGCGGTATTCTGAAGGCTTAATCAAAAAGTGGGCAGAAGCACTCATTCTCTCAGGAGATGATCACGCGGTATTGGGTACCAAAAAAAAAAAAAAAAAGGTCAAATGGGAGAAGAGAGAACATTCACAACACACCCCAATTGCACTTGCCAAGCAACCATCCGCCGACCAAGAGCTCCCATTCCCGCCATCACCTTAGGGGAGTTCTCTCTCTTTCTTCATTGTTTTCATTTTTAGCATTTCATTCTTCCGTTAGTTTTTTTCTGCTTTCCGCATTATGCCTAAACGTCTTCTTTTTGCTTCATTGAGGACAATGCAGCATTTAGGTGTGGGGGAGGAATTCATGAATCCATGTCATCTCTTCTATTTTCCTTGAAATTCCATACTCTTTTGATTTTCATTTGAAAATGATCTTTGAGTTAGCATTCATTGTTGATTTGAGTTGGAACTCATGAAAGAGACAAGTGTGATTAGTTGTATTTTGGATAAAAATTGTTTTAAGCATCCTATTGACTGTGACGATTGAATTAGATACAAATGTGCAAGATTCGATACAATATTATACACTTTTGTGAGCATTTGAGCCTTGAGAGCATATAATCATTTTTGCTCTAATTTTTTTTTTCATGAGTGTGCATCAATCATAGTGTGTTTATTCTAGAACTTGCTTTGCAATGCTTTTCAAGATCACATTCATGAATTCATGCATTAATATGATGGGGGCAATTAGGTTTACACATTTTATCTATCTTAAAAAAAGACCTTCTCGTGCATACTTATTCCCTAGTGAACCAAATTGAGCCTTTATCCCTTTTTCTTTGATTATAACCTCACAAATTGACACACAGCCTTCTTTTTATGCTTAACCTTCTTTTTGGCCCTTATATCAAAGAGACATGTGTTAGGATTCGAATGGTTGGGAATTTACAAAGGAAATGAGATAATTTTATGTTGGGGAGTATTTTTAGAAGTTTATTCATTCGATTTATGAGATTTGTATATGCACTACATGTTCTTCCTTGAGATTGATATTCGATTGTTCTCTCTATACAAAAAAAAAAAAAAAAATTCAAGAAAAAAAAAAGAAAGAAAAGAAAAGAAAAAATACGAGAGAGAAGAGAAAAGTATTCAGAAATATGATCGAGGAATGATAAGGTCTTGATTGAATCATTTTTCTTGGGTTGATTGTACTTCATGTTATAGGATGAGTTGATAGTAGGAATATTTTGAAATTTTTGACATGCTTCTTTGGTATACATTACACATCATTTTTACCTTTTCCCTACCCTTATCCTAACCACATTACAACCCTTTTAAAGACCCCCGGATTTTTGTTTTGAATTCATATATTCAGTGGTGGAGATTTGATTAATAAGCAAGCTTATAGTAATAACATACTATGATTTGATTTTGAGAGTTATCGATAAATTCCCTTTAAACACTTGAGTGCATAGAGCGATCTCCTTGTGAGGGTAACGGATCTTGTTGCATTGAATTCTGATGATATTGTTGAGTCTATTGGGATGCCTATATATTTTCTTTTAAAGTTATACAAACTATGATTACTTGCTCTCTGGATTGTGGTTCTGATTTGAATATTTCAATATGTGCTGCTTGAGGTTGTTGGATGATGAAATGAAGGAGGGGAAGGAGTGAAGAGGAGAATGGTTGTGTGACATTGGGATAGAGAATACTTGAGGACAAGCATTGGTTTGGTGTTGGGGAATTTGATAACATGCAATTTATTGAATTTATTTTTTGTTATCATGGTTTGAATTTGATTGTCTAGTGCTCTAATAATTGGTTTTATTGAATTTTCATTTTAGGAGATTGGATTTGAAGATTTGTAGCACATTGGGCTTAATGAAGCAATTTTGAAGTTAATTGGGTCAAGACACTTTATTGGGCTTTGAAGAAGAGGAGATTGAATTTTAATTCAACATTTTAGTAGTATTTTTATTTTTAGTAAAATCTGCTTTTTTAGTAGGAGTGAACTTTTGTAATCTTCTAAATTTTGGAGAGTCTTAGTTAAATTAGAAGTAGGGCAAAAAGGGGCAACAAGTCAATATATATTCTTTCCAAAATTCTACAAGGCAGGGCTGCCTCCTCACCACTATTTATTCACACAAGGCTGCATTCACAGGAGGCATTCTTTGAGGAGAAAAAGCAAGGGACGGCTACAGGGGTCACTCTCTCCATTTAGGTTTTTATTTTTATTTTCTTTAGGAATATATTTTCTTTTTCTTTTTTGATTATCTTGTGATGATACTTACAACCATGTGTAGCTAATTTTTATTTCTGATTCAAGGGGAATTTTAATCGATTGTTCTTCATTGTGAGGTTATGTTCTAAATTTAATTTCTTGCTTTTATTCAAGTATTCGTTGATTCTTGATTTAATTTTAGGGAAACCTAATATTGGTTAATCTGACAATTTAATTCAATATTAGTTTTTCTATTACTATCCAGGAATTCAGTGATCCGTAATTGTCATGAACGAATGGTACAAGTAGTAACTAGGTTATTTTTGTTATGGGTCTTTTACCGGTAATCAATTGACCTAGGGAATCAATGGAACAAAATTGAGTAATTGCGGCTATCCCAATTATTTATATTTTGGTTTAACTGTTTTCACATAACGTAATGCTATCATTATATTGATATGGAACGCTATCGTGCCCAATCGGTTAATGATAAGTTTCGATTAGATGCTGGGTTTGGTCGATTAAATTAGGAAAACACAAGATTTATTACGGCTATCCTAATAGATCTAAGGTTAAATGCTTGAATCGCAAGAATAATATTTTAACCAATGATCAATGAGACAATCGAATATATGAACCCTTGGATCGGAGTTTTGTGAATTGATTCTCTTCCTTAAATTTTAGAATTTGCATTGTTGATTTGTTTCTTATTTTTAGGTTATTAATTTTTATTTAGTAATTTTTATTTTAGCAATTTATTTGAAAACCCCCCAATTTTATTTTTAACATCAACTAGGAGATTAAGTTAATTAGTTCCCTTGGGATTCGACCTGGTAACCACTATTGCTACAGTTTGTTGCATTGGGGGAAATCAGTATTAATTTGAGGGCTTCGACAACCCGACCACCCATGTGGGGTTGAATTTAAAAATCGAATTTAAATCATATTTACTGCTCAATTAATAAAGAATCATTGTAAAATATATTTTTGTTATTAAATTATAAATATTAAACATGAGACAGAACTCTGTTGAATGACTTATCATCAATCAGCCACCCTGCATTCATTCGGTTTTCTTCACTGTATACAGACCCTTCTTGAGGGAGGATCTTAGAGTTGCAAGTGAAGGCAAGCTAAAGTTTAGTCTGAATCTTTTCAAGGGTTAGATGGATTTTACTTAGAATTGAGAGTACAGTGAGAGAGAGTTATACTGCTAAAGTGCACTCATTTTGCATCTCAATGCATGGCTTCAATTGGGCAATAGACAGATCAGATTTAGAAAATGTACATATTTAGCACCCCATTCATGATCTGACTCAAATGGAGAAGGTGTTTATTCATAGCCATGTTTTGATTAGTTGGCAAGTAATCAGATTTGGATTAGAGTAAAATTGCACCCGACCACGAAAATCTTTAAAATTACACCAAAATAATTGAAGGGTACTATGGTGTTCAATGCTCTTTTGCAGCTAGAACTTGGGGTCCAGACAGTTTTTGCACAACACAAATAGCAAAGCTAGAAATGCCCCCGCTTTCATCAGGGGGTGGCTGCTCTTACTCCTTTCGCCCTGTCTGCTCACAATTGGAAACCTAGAGTATGGCTTTTTCAAGCCTCCATTCTCACTCAAGTGATCTCGCATGAAGTTTGGACATGAACTGGGGGGGTGGGGGAGTATATTAGTGCACCTCCAATGAATTGGGATCAATTTTGAAAGCTTTTATGTCTTTTTCTTGTGTTTGACTGACCAGTGTCTAAAGCCAAACTCCAACTAACTTAGTTCAAGTTACGGTCAGATTCTCCATAAAAGAAGCTCTTCCAGTATTACTCTTATTCAAACTCGAGTTTTGATTAAGAGATTTAGTGTTCTTTCTATTAGTCCAATTGTCTATTGATAAAACTTTTACGTGTCTTAAGTTTCTTGATTTGCAAATATATTTTCACTAACACACAAAAAGTATGATTAGGCAAGTTGATTCTACTAGCTAACCATGTTATATAATTTGGATACTGCCCATATGTTTGTTTTTTGTGTGCCAACCATTACAATTCCAACAATTGGTCAATTATGCAGTCTGTCTAATAAAAGGTTTAACTTATGATATTAAAGAATGGATTTAAAGCATTAGAGGGAGCAATGGTAGTGCATTAAGGGATTTTGGGAGACCAAGATTGGATAAGGCCAAGATTAATTTAAAGTGCCATTGGAGTCCTATTAGCCATCTTGCTGCGACGGCTAACCACTAGAGGAGGCCAAGGCTTTTTTCTATTTGAGGGTCGGCTTCCAACGTATTGATGAATAATTTGACACTGTCCAAGGTTTTATATCTCCCTCATTCGATCATAAGTGTCAATTAATTCTATTAATAAAACTTTTTACAAAAAATTTTGAAATAAGTTCTGATAATTTAACAAATAGATACAAAATCTTCGATAGAAGTATGATGATAATCATTGCATAGAAAAGTGAAGATGACTGTTAATTGGGGAGAATAATAAAAAAGAATAATAATACGGTATGTATCAGATAAATAAAAACTAATTATACTGAATTTTACATTAATGTTCATATTAATAAAAAATAATTATTAATTTCAAATCAAATAAAATAAAATTTTAAACATGATAGATTGTTATGTAATTCGGCTTAATTTTAATTTCATTTAACTTCTTTCGCATTTTAAAGGAGAAAATATATTTACGTTTAGTTGAATCATTAGTTAAATATTAATACTTTTTAAATAAAATTTTGAATTTAAATTTTGTGTATGATGAAAATAGATTTCAGTTTAATCGATTTTAATATAATTACTAAATATTGATAGTAGATATTGATAGTTTATAAAGAGGTGGGAAAAAAATAGAGCGAGAGAGAATTCAAAAGTTACTTCAAATTCAAAAGTTACTTCAAATATTGAAGTGTATGGGGTTAGCTTCGCCCAAAAATTGGAAATAATTTTTTTTTTTTTTTTGAGATTTTCATATGATATTTAAAATTTCGTCTCAATTGATCCGAATCAATTTATTGTCAGACCTTTTTCATGAGAAGGTTTCTCAATATAATTTTCTTTTATATTTATAAAAAATCAAACTTACGATCAAAACTCAATTTCATTCTAACTAAACCGATCATCGTTGAAAAAAAATATTTGTCGATGCAACGGAGGGTGCTCATTAAAGCCACGCTTGGGTGGGGCTTGATAGGGCCTTTTGAATTTGGGCCAGACACCCCACATCAGCCCATAGAACTCAAGTTTCAGTGGAAGCAGACCTGGCTAATGTCTAATTTGCCCCTTGCGAAGCCCCACTTTCTGGGAGCAGCCTCACAGTCACACACATCCTTTGCTGTTTGTTTAATCGTGTCGTTTTAAGAGGTAGTGCATATATTTAATATATTAAATATTATTTTTCACTAATAAAAGTTGTCAAACTTGCAATCTAGTTGATTAAAATAGTAGTGATTTATTATCGTAAATATTGTTCATGAAATTAATAACTAGATCGTTATCCAATACCTATTTAACACGTGTAAATCTAATTATAATTAATTTGATAAATATCAATGCTAATGATAAATTAAAAAATCAGGAAAGAAGAGTCATTTAGTTTTTTTTTTTTTTAAAGGAGAGGAATTTATTTACAAAGCCTTGTGATCATTAAGACTGCAATTTGAAATGTTTAATTTTATAAATTTTTTAATATACTTAATTATATTTTAATTAATTTAATATAAATGTAAATGAATTCAATTTTTTCGTTCGTCATTCACGTTTATTCATCAGGCGTCATTTGTACGGCAAACCCATTTGTCCATGTCATTGATCAATAGTCCAAACCATTCCTCTATTTCTTCCACTTTGAAGCCAAGCGGTGAGCAAACACCGGCACAAATTCTCTTTTTATTAATAGCAAATGAGCTTATAAATAGATTATAACATGGAATAATGTTGGGATGTAACGTAAAAAATAATAATTAAAAAATTTTATAATAATAAATTTGAAAAAAAAAATTAGTTTTTTTTAAAAACTTGACCTATTATGTGAATAGTATTTTTTAAAATCTTATATATACAGTATTATTTATATAAATAGTATTACATCGACTCTTAAAAATTTTATCATAAATATTATTTATATATTCTTTATATTAAAATTTTAAAATCCGATACGTGAATGGTACGTGTTAAATTTTGAAAAGTCGTATGAGTGCTCGATTTTGAAAATTTTTTTCTATGCGTGTTCTTTTAAAATTTTTTTTATTTTGGATTCAGATCCGAACATAACTCTATAACAAGAGATACTACGAAAGAGTCCATACAATCAAGTGCTTTAATGAGGGGCAATGAATACCGTCAGATCAACTCATATCCCTTTCATCAAATCCATGATCGTCAGGTCATAAGATCGAGCGGTCACAATCAAATAGCCACGAAGTCCACGATCTTGGATAACAAATCTAAAGCACATGGTTCTCAATTCTCACGATTTAGGAAAAGAAAACATGGAACCAACCAACAACAAATGGAAAGTGCGAGCGGGAGATGAGAAACCCACGGGAAGACACTACTTTGAACTCCCCCCCTCGCTCTCTCTCTCTCCCCTCAGGTTTACACTGCCGGAATCTCCACATTATCCTCTCTCTCTCTCTCTCTCTCTCTTAACTGTTTCTCTCTCTACTTTTGTTCGTTTCTCTGTCTCTATTCTTGTTCTTGTTCTACGATTAATCAGACAAGAAAATTAAGGGAGGAGAGAGAGAGAAATGGCGCGAGCAACTCCAATTCTTCATCACAATACACTGCTGTTCTCTCTCGAGAACAAGATTTCTTCACACGCTCTCTTCCCTTCTTCTCATAACAAGTCGGTCCAGCCGAAGAAATCACTTGGATCAATCTCGTTTTCGTCTTCTCCTTCGTCATGCTTGAGAATAACGAGAGTTTCCACGGCGCCTGTGGAATGTGCGCCGCCGTCGCCGGAGTTCGACTTCGACGGAGAAATAGCGCGGTTAAAGAGTCTCCGGTCGAGGCTTTCGGAGTCGAGAAACTTGGAGGAGAAGATTGAAGTGATTGATAGCGATTTGCGAGTGAGTTCGTTCTTTAATGCTCGCAAGAATGCGATTTCTAGGGTTTTGACTTCGCTTGACTTGGATTTGTACGAGATGTTTCTAATTAAAGCTTTGGTCGCGGCTGGTCAAGGTCATGTGCTTGTTTCGGGTTTGGATTTGGTTGGTGGTGATGAGTTTTTGACGGAGGAGAGGAGGAGGTGTACGGCATTAAAGACTGCATTGTATTCATTGGTTGAGTTGATTGAGGGTTGGGATATGAGTGGTGGAGAAAGTCAGGGTTTTTCTAGAAAAAGACAAGTGGGTTCGCAGGATGAAGAGGTTGGTGCACTGAAAGGGCTTTTGAAGACTTTGGTTGAGGTTGAAGGATTCTATGACTGTATTGGAGGAATCATTGGGTGAGTTATCAAATCTATTTCATTTCTTGATTGATTCTTGTTACATCTTTCTTGCTATTGTATTAAGTTATTTTTGTACGTTGAAAAGTATAGCATAAGTTTTAGGTAGGGCGAAATCAGAAATGTTAAAAGATTCCCCACATCTTCCAAACTTGCCTGAAAGTTTAGATTGAACGAGCTCACAAATCGACCATGCAAAAAGCTCTTAGAAATCCCAGCATTTTACAGAGCCAATTACAAAATGTGGTTTATGATTCCAGGAGCCTGGGGTTAATTTTTAGTGGAGTAAATAACATTTGTGATTATATTTTCGAAATTACGTGCATAAAACTTTCTTTCTTATAACTTTCCTGCCTCCTCCCTTCGCCCCAAAGACCAGTACAATTAGACTAGCATTGCATTAGCTTTGGTTGTTTTGCCATTAAGGTATCAGGAAACCTCCTATAAGGTTAAGCATTCACGTCTTCTCGGTGTCGCAAGCTTTGGATCTGGTATAGTTGCCATGAGGGTTCTCTCTGGTGGTGTGATTTTAGGGTGATCTTTCCTTCTGGAAGGTGTAGGAAAGCATACCCATCTTGTCATTTATGTACAAAAAGAAGGGGGGGGGGAAGAATTAGCTTTCTATGCTTTGTTTATGGAAGCTATGAAATATGTGCCATTGTAGAAAAATGAAACATAGACATTAAGTGTTGCAATTGGAAACGTCATGGAAAGTTATGTCATAACAACAGGGACAAATTTCTAGATACAGAAACTTCTTGTTTTGTCCTGTAGCTGGTTGGGTTGATGTTTCGTGTATGCTTGGAAAGTCATAAATAGAATGATGAGTTTCCGGATTTTAGTGTTAGTACAAAGGACAATAAGAAATGCTGAAAGGAATTTTGACTATGACCTCTCTGTTGTAAAAGGGGAGCACAACATCTGTTATTGAGAATCTAATGAAATTCAGAAATTTATTTTTTGAGTCTCGAGGGATCCATAATCACAAGAAATGGACTTCAATTGATGTAAGTTCATTAAAGAAAAGGAATAATGAAACATACCAATAAAACTTCTAATTGTATTGATAGGAAACGTCCGCCATGGAAAAGAACTGCTAGTTCACTTGTCTCCACATCCTAATGTAAGGAAAATCCTATGCCTGCCTGGTTGAAGCTCTACGCTATCTCCCCTTATCCTTTTCTGATACCATTTGTTTTAGAAGGAATGAGGACTTTCAATAGGTTTATCAAACAAAATATCTGTAATGTAACCTATAGATGACTCTTCTTTTTCCAAATAGAGCATTTATTGAAGTTTGACCTAAATATGTATTAACTGGCTATTAAAAACAGGATCTGTCATCAACGACATTGCACCTTTTTATTTCAATAAAATCATTCTACGACCATACTTTAGGTCTGTTTTTTCTGCCAATTCTGACATTAAATACAGGGCATCATCCTCTTCTATCAAGCAAGAATTATATAGAAAATTTTCTTTACTTGGTGCCTAATAAGGCTTTGAATAGGCTGTGCCTTACTATGAAGCATAGATAGGGATCTATGGACTTAGACTCTATATGAGAGGGGATTTAGTAATGGTTGAAATTTTTAAACAATATACATAATTAATTTGGATAAACTATATGATTTTTTACATGAAAATGGGAAGTTTTAATACTTTTACAAGTTATTGTTGCTTATAAGTATTAAAATTAGCAAATAAGCTGTTTAC
Organism: Dillenia turbinata; assembly: GCA_037126225.1. Taxonomy (NCBI): domain Eukaryota; kingdom Viridiplantae; phylum Streptophyta; class Magnoliopsida; order Dilleniales; family Dilleniaceae; genus Dillenia; species Dillenia turbinata. The sequence goes on from JBAMMX010000009.1 coordinate 1,273,394, forward strand.
ATTATTAAAATGACTATTAGTGAAACAACTCAAAAACATCTAAAAAAAAAAAATCATATAAATGTGTTTAACAGCTATGATGAAAATTGATTCTGTGAGAAAGCACATAATATCGTTTTTTTGAAAGCAAAGACTTGTTCACAACCATGCTAGAGCATCATATTGATATGTAAATTGCTACATTTTGTCAGCAACATTAAAATTCCACAATGTCAACATTGTGGCACTTGAGGGGCCTGATCTCAAGTATGGAAGATATTTAAAGAAAATTAGGGACTTGAGGTATACCATTGCTTTGTTATCTGACTTGGAACTGGATTCCTTTTCTTTGATATCCATTTATTTTGGTGTGTAAGAGGTGCTTTGATTAGATTATCAGAGAGGTAGATGGGGTCTTCATTGATGGAATAGATGCTGTACACAACCCTCATAGTTTTGACTTGCATATATTGTTATGCATTTGGAGTCCCCCCTTTCATAAATGCAAGTTTCAGGAAGCCAAGGAATGGCATACAGTAAACCAACAAGTTACAGCTTTTTGGGGCCTTATTAGTTCTCAATGCATTTCTCAACTGACCGACCCTGCGTGTCCAGTTAAAATGCCAGATGGACTTGGGCATTGTCATTGACTTGGCAAGCATCGTCCATCTTGACCATATTTGAATCAGAAGAAATGTCAAATTACAGAATATGTACTTTTGGGCTATTATGTGATAATCATTAAATACCGAAATATTTGGATAATGTGCATGGTCAACTGCTAATGTTATGTCTCAAAATGTGCTGGTTGCAGATATCAGATTACAATTTTGGAGCTTCTTACTCATGCAACAGCTGAAAAGCAAGTGAATTGCTCTCAGCAGATAAATGAAGTAATGGGATGTGAAACTTTAGAAATTCATCCACCAAGAGGGCTTGATCTTTCACAAAATACAGACTATGCAACTCAAGCTGCTCTCTGGGGACTTGAGGTCGGTTTTAGGTGTAATGTAGTTTTAACATTTGGCCTAGCAGAGCTAGATTTAAGACATTTTGTATAATTTTTCCAGGGTTTGCCAGAGCTTGGTGAAATTTATCCTTTAGGAGGCTCTGCAGATAGGCTTGGTTTGGTTGATCCGGATACAGGTGAATGTCTCCCTGCTGCAATGCTTCCCTATTGTGGAAGGACTTTATTGGAGGGTCTTATAAGAGATCTTCAGGTATAAGATCTCTGCATGTAAAGCGTTGAATATTTGTTGGTCCCTTTGGTGCTTGGCAATGAGATTGACCCAAATCTTCATGTCTTTGTTTATTAAAAATTTGCTGGCATGTATTGTGTATAATCATAGTTCTTTTCTTCACTGCTAGGCTAGAGAGTTCTTGTACTACAAGATTTATGGAAAACAATGTATCACCCCTGTTGCCATCATGACTAGTTCAGCAAAAAGCAATCATGAACGCATCACAGCACTTTGTGAGAGGCTTAGATGGTTTGGAAGAGGTCGATCCAATTTTCAGCTTTTTGAGCAGGTTTATTGTTGAGAACTATGAAAATTATCTTCTAGCATATATTTTTTCTTGCCCAATGATGTCTTTTGCTTAAATAGCTACTCAAGATTTTGCACTTAGTTATTTTGTTTGTATGTTGCCAGCCCCTTGTTCCAGCTGTTAGTGCAGATGATGGGCAATGGCTAGTCTCTGAACCATTTACACCTCTATGCAAACCTGGTGGTCATGGTGTCATGTGGAAACTAGCATATGACCGAGGCATCTTCAAATGGTTTCATGAACATGGAAGAAAAGGTGCAACTGTTCGTCAAGTAAGGTCAGCTCTCATTTATAAACTATCCTCTTGTCCTTCATCCTTCATTGTATATGGATTTCAAGGATTGACCTAAAATATTCACCAGCTACTGCACTCTTATGCTTTTGTTGGCACCTTTGCAGTAATGTTGTGGCTGCTACTGATTTGACCATGTTGGCATTGGCAGGGATTGGTCTACGCTATGGGAAGGTGAGACTTCTATCTAATCTTCTTCTCTTGTTCATTTTCCTTCCTTTTGTACTTAAAAATGTCGTGATATGGATACAGAGAGCTGTTTAACAAACTGATTTAACAAACTAGAAGATGTTGAGTACCATTATTTTGTTCTGATTTTTATGATGTTGGATATGTTTCATTATTGGCTACCAAATGGTTCCAATAACATCCTATGGGAGCTAGATACACATCTATTTGTATCTTAGCTGCATCATGTGCTGCCTCTGGGACACATTCTGAACAATGCTTAATCTACTTTGTTGAAAAGGTTCACAATAATTCTCTTTCCTCGTCACTCAAAAATTTTTAACCATTTACATATCTTGTGACCATCTAAAATGCTTGCCTCTCTTTTAGTTAAGGTCTTTTTATTTTCCATAATTCCATCCAGTGCTTTCAACTTTTATTTCATTTCACTTATTCATCTACTTGTGTTTATGAATAGGGCCATGCCTTTAGGAGGGGAGGGGTTAGATATTTTCCCATTACCAGGGTCAAACACAAAGCGAACAAGCCCATGGGTGTTTTTCTGTTTTTTGAACCCATTAAACTGTTGGGTGGTAGGTGCTTTCTTGAAAGGGTGGTATAGCTCCCAAATAAATGTATAGAATCAAAAGCCCTTGAAGCCCTTAATACGACTTTTTATTCATAAAAAAAAGTGTAGAATTAAAAGGGAGAAGAAGAGAGAGAAATAGAGGATGTATTAAGAAAAAACCAGAGAAATGAATCACTCTAGTTGTCTATCATTATGATGTCCATCACTAATAACAACTATCTATATAGTACAAGTCTCATGCATTCAGGGACCCATGTGGTGTGGAACCCAATATGGTAGTCTGCGAATGTTATCCTTTCTTTCATTTCATTATTATTATCATTATTATTATTATTATTATTTTTGATAAATAAAATCCTTATTAGAGGCAATAAACGGGTGCCTATCTCAAAATTTACAAAGCTAATAGTTCAAAGCAAGAAAAAACGGCTATGTCTACATCCAATGTCTCTCTAGAAACTCAAAAGGTAAAAATACTCAATTAGGGAAATTCTTTCATTTCATCGTTGTGCCTGGCATGATATCTGTGCTCAAGTACATGTCAAACAGTGAAACATCCATCTATAGCAACAAGGAAATCTTTCCTTCAAATTGTGGCATGTTATCTGAATGCAATTTGCTTAGAACAGCATTTGTCACTGGAGAATTTGGGTTTCATGCTGGGGGAATTCTAATTTTTGTTCGACTAAATTTGGATTATCTAGAAAGGTGTTATTGGAGGAGGTGCTGCCTATTATTTGCATGATTGTGTCTACCTGGACTTAACTGACATGGCTTATCTTGTGCTTTTATCAAATCATCCATGCAACAGAAATTAGGATTTGCATCCTGTAAGCGGAACTCGGGGGCTACAGAAGGGATTAATGTTCTTATTGAGAAAAAAACTCTTGAGGGGAAGTGGGCTTACGGTATATCATGCATTGAATACACTGAATTCGATAAGTTTGGGATCAGTGATGGAAGTTTATCTTCTAAAAGGTATGCAATTCTATGTTTCTACAATGATGCCAATCAAACTTCATGTTCTTGGATATCCTTATGTCCATTAGATTAAGGAAAGACCCTTACTTTGCATTCTAGTGACCAGTTTAATTCCATTAAACTTTTCCATACTGTTTAAGGAATATATGTTAGATAATGGGGTTTGCCAATTCAGAATAATCAAATTCAGGTGTGTTATATGTGCTTCTATCCACGAATAAGATATAGAAGTTCAAAATTCTGAAGAAATGTGAAGGTGGGAATATATTGCTTTAGGAGCCTACATTGTTTTGTCATGATATTATTGGCTATTTGGGTCCACTAGTATGGCTTTTTAGCTCTTGGCATTATGGGTTTAAGGTGGCATCATAGTTGTTGAATAAGTTTGCATGGATTAAACTCTAATACCTTGTAAAATCAATCAACCCTATTTAAGGTTTCTATTGGCAAAAATTTTTACCTCCACTAACCTCCTAGGCCAACTCATACTTTGTTTGCCCTTATGCATTTACAATATTGAATTTAACCTCGAAATTTATCTCATCATCTTAAAGTCTGATGCGGCTAATGGAGAAAGTTCCCTAAAATGACAGAATTCTCTATCAATTCCACAAAAACTTAATATCAAAAACTACTAAGTTTAATTGTGAGTTCAATGTGGCAAAAGTATGTGTGGTCCATACTATCTTGAACATGTAAAGTCGTGTTTATCACAATCACTGAAAAAAGGTTAATTTTAGGAGGCGTATCCTGTAGCTCTTACCTGTGTTACATGGATACAGATAGCAACATCTATCCATATTTGTGCATCACATAGTGATATTATTTTTGTTATTATTTTTTTTTGTGTGTGAGGTTTTCTGCCTTATAGACGTTCATATTTCTTGTTGAAGCTTCCCATTGAACCTGCCTCCATTTTCTGGTCAAGAGTGCTTATTTGCCTGTGTATTGATCCAAAAAAAGAGAAGTGAATGGAACTTCTTTTCAAAGGATTATGTTTTCTTCTTTTCCTTTGTATTGTTTGTTTTAGCATGAGCATCGTCATAATACTTAGACACGAATCTTCTTTATTGTGAATGTAGTTTGGATGCAGAGTTTCCGGCCAATACAAACATTCTGTATGTAGACTTGGCTTCTGCAGAGCTAGTTGGATCAAGTAATGGCCAAGCCAGTCTACCTGGGATGGTGCTAAATACAAAAAAACCGATTGTATATACAGACCACTTTGGGATTAGACATAGGTAAATGCTTCTTTCCAAACTGTCTCTTGCGCATCATTCCGTGTCTTGGTATTATTGAAAACAAGCACTTCACGCGTTCAGAATTGCTCTTACATAATGTATATTATGCATCGCATTGAATATTGATTTGTCCAAGTGAGCCTTAGTGTGTCCCATGGTTTTGAGTTATTTTTGTACATTCCACTCTTGTACTGTCTTATTATTGCGTATGCATGGAAGAGCAGATCCAGATTAAGTATGGTTAACCAGATGGCCACTGCAGATGTCCAAATGATATCTCTCTTTTCGTTGATGGCTCTTGCAAATATTTATGCTTGAGTCAATGTATCCATCATATTGCTTCTGAGAGTCATTTTTGCTTGATAGAAGTGCAGTGGCATGTATAAGTGGCCAAACTTGAGAAAAGTTAGCATATAGATACATTTATTGCATTCAGAAAATGTCAAGAATAAAATAATTGAGGATTTATGTCTTGTAACAGCAGAGAACCTTTCTTTTTCTGGAAAAACTTGGGTCAGTGCATTGTGCTATCTCAAACTCTGGAAGGGCCCCGAACTAAGTCAGTCTGGATGATTTTGTGCTAATTTCATCCCTATTCTGTAGACTAAAGAGTTTCGTGGTGATATATTAGTTCTGTGTTTTGCCCAAATTTTCTGTAATTTGGTGAAAGCTGATACGAGATTGAAGTCACTTTATCACTCATCTGCAATTTTCTGTAATTTGATGAAAACTGATACTGCATTGTGTAATTTTTTGTAATTTTCTATTAAAGTATCCTTTTTGTTCTTGTGGTTGTAATATCACTTCTCTGTTATCAATGGATCGACTCAATATAAGTGGGATTAGTTCATGATGACCATTGTCTAACCACATTTTATTTGTGGTAGTGTTTTTGGTGGCAGGCTGGAGTGTACCATGCAAAACATTGCTGATAATTTTGTCAGTACTTTCTCAGCCAGACATTATAAAGGTGTAGAAGGTACAGAATTATCACGTCTTCTGTGTACCAGTTTATATGAATGTCCCTGCATCTAGATCTGCTGTTGATGCGGGAGGGAACAAGAGATGGGGTTTCTTTCATTGAAAACTCAATGTCATCGGTATTTACTACTGCTAATGTTTACTTGCAGATGTGATCGATACGTTTCTTGTCTATAATGAAAGAAGGAGAGTAACTTCATCTGCTAAGAAGAAAAGAAGACATGGAGACAAATCCTTACACCAGGTTATATGCATAATGACCATTAATAATTTCTTTAATTTTATTTTTTGTGAATCCCTTTTCGATCTTTGATTGTATGCCAACTGTAGGTCAATCTCATCCTTTTCACTCTGTTCATCATGTAGAGTAAATTCACAATTCAACTAAATGTTTTCATCTGTCATTGATGAGTAGCTTGCATGAGTACAATTTTTTTCCTGAATTTTGTGTACAGAGATGCGTTTTCATTAACAACCTTCAAACTTGGTGTTATGTTTTACGATATTCCATGTGACATGTTTGGGTTCCCACAGCTCCCCCCCCCCCCCCAAAAAAAAAAAAAACAAAAAAACAAAAGAAAAAGGAAAAACCTGAAGAAGGGCAGCCCCTCCAGTGATTATTCGGGATTGGCAAAACCAGAGCAATATTAATTCTTGTTCTTCAGAATGGATCACTGATGAATGACTTTTTACTTTTGATTTCCTGTGCAGACTCCAGAGGGTTCATTGTTGGATATCATGCGCAATGCCTATGATCTTCTCTCATGTTGTGACATAAAAATCCCTGAGGTATGAATTTCCCTGTTATGTATTCTCTAAATTTGTTCCCATTGAGTGTTAGTGGAAGATTGCATTTTGTGTTGGTTTGATATTTGTCCATTGAATTTTTGAGTTCATAAATAATTTTGGGTTTGCTTTTATTTGGAAACAATCCATGCATCCACTTCCTTTTTTATTTTTTATTTTTTATTTTTTATTTTTTTTTACAATTATATGCAGATTGAAGACAATGACAAGTACATTAATTCTGGACCCCCATTTCTTATCCTTCTTCATCCTGCTCTTGGTCCACTTTGGGAAGTCACCAGACAAAAGGTGAGTATGCAATTTGGGTATCTGTTGGTTCCTTCTCTTTAATTCTCACCTTGCTACTTAACAAAAGTTGATGAATGCATCTTGGATTTGGTGAATATTCTGTTGAAAATATGCTATTGTAACATGTCCTGGTCTTGATACAAAAGGAGTCATACTAGACAAGGAAAAAGAGTTTTGTTTTCTTGGCCTTTTCTGTTGAGATAAGAATGTATTCTTTATACTTATCATTAAGTGTTTCTTGGATTGCAAAAGAAAAGTATCCTAGTATATGATCTGTAGTTGTCAAGTTTATGATAATTCTATAACCTAGGGAGTGCACTAAATTGGGACACAGCGTGCTAATTCTCGTGATTTACAAATTAGTTTGTTGTATCCTTTCTCATAATTGATTGAGTAGTTTTTCTAGGATCCTGTAGTAATTTATGAGCTATTATGATGCTTTGTAAACTCAGTAACCAAGTGGTCGAATTACGCGTCATTGACCACATGCTTTATGTATTCTGCTGTTTTAGTTTCAAGGAGGTTCCATTGCCAGGGGTTCTGAGCTACAGGTTGAGCCTGCAGAGTTCTTATGGAGAAATGTTCAGGTTAGGCTTAAAATAATCTATGTTTCACAATCCAATGGATGTGATTTGGCTATGCTTTAAACGTATTTGCTTTCTCCATCTCAGCTTGATGGAAGCATGATCATTGTTGCCGAAAATGTTATGGGCTCAATTATGACAGATAAGGATGGTGAACCCATTCTACAGTATGGCCGCAGGTTGTCCCCCTTGATCCCTTCTCCACTTAAAACTCCATCGGTCTTAGTCTTACACTTGTATAACATTTATTCTTTTAGATGCGGAAAATGTAAGTTACAGAATGTGAAAGTTCAGAACAAGGGGATCAACTGGAATTGCAAAGAAAATGTATACTGGAAGCATGATATGCAGCGACATCAAGCATTAAAGGTCATTCTACGTGGAAATGCCGAGTTTGAGGCAACAAATGTCACCTTAAAGGTAGAATCTTCTTGATATCCTTGTTGCAATTTCTTTGAGGATATTCTAGTTGTTCAATTAGTATTTATGGCATCTATTTGAATGCCATGGATCTGAAGAATTACACCTTGCTTTGCCCATATGAACACTAGTCGAAGTGACCTTTCTGGAATTGAATACTGAAAAGCTGTTCTACCTACAAAATTTCTTGCAGGGAAATCAAGTGTTTGAAGTACCAGACAGACACAAATTGAAGATCACATCATCAGGAGATTCAGGTCTGTTAATATGTGCACAATAAAGTTCAGTCTTGAAAAAGGCTAAATCTCTTGAATTGGAAATTTTCACTTCTTTTCTGTTGTGAATGTTAAACCCTGGTTCAACCTCTAAGATCTTATGATCTTTGCACCTAGAGCACACATCTACTCGGAATTTCATTTTGTATAGGATTTTACTCTTGAGATCTGTAAGGTCAACTGCAATTTGAGCAAGACTGCCTATTATGCTACCAACCGTTCACTGTTTTGGGGGTCACAGAATCTAATAGATGAGTAGAGAACACTCATCTGCCTGGAATTTCCTTGAGAAAAATTGCATTGATGTGCGTTGTTCTGGTCTGTCTAGATGTAGACATAGTTTTTTCTTAAGAAATTATCAGCAGCTATTAAAGCATTACATTGTTAGGTTTCATCAAGAAGTTTTTTGCAGTAGTCGTGACTTCATTGTCCTTTTCCATTGTAGACAAAGCATGACTTTTCTTATAGACATAAATTGACATTATTTTTACTGTTCATAGGGAAGCTGCTGTATAGCTCTGATCATGTCTATATCCTTGGATATTGCTAATGGACATATCTTATGTTATTTGAAATTCAGGTGTGGTTGCTCAATTGCATCCTATTGAAGAGGAGAAGATGGATACAGGTAGTTGGTTTTGGAAATACAAGAATAAGGGCACTGACATTGAATTGGAATTGGTAGAATTGTAAATAGTAACGAGATTCTTGAATGTCAATATTTCTCGTTCCCAGATGAACAAAGCGCACATCGCCATTCCATTTTTCCATTTTTATATGGTTGAACCAAAGTTTAACCATTTGTACCCGATTGGATCGATTTTGTAATAATAGTCTATGATGGATCATAGCTTTGTAAGATTTGTAGATTAGAATTCTCTGCGGCTGCAGCTCATTGTAACTTTCAAATGTAATAACACTGTTCGAGTTCTGAGTAATTGAAATAATTCTTATGTAATAAATCTCTCCTTGTAAATTGTGCGTGTGTATTATATATAAATATACACACATTTGGCTCAATGATTGCCATCTTTGATTCTTGTATAGTAAAATATATGGAGTTGAGATGGAGAGAGAGATCGACGCCTTCTACCAAAGAATTCCTGACATGCTGACCGGGGAGCCAAGTTCAGCCAGTGTCTTAACTTCCTCGTATGTCATCTTGGTCATGCTGAAAAGCTACATTAGATCTATGATGTCCTTTCCTGTTTGAGGAAAAAGCAAACTTTGTTCATCATAATCCTGATGCAGTGAGGTCAAATGTCATCACTTTTGGGGCTCGATTATTTTCACACAATCTGTTAGCTAGAGCTAATGAATTCAGTTAAAAGGAGCAGTTGGATTTGGAAGACCTGGTGTATCTGCCCCCCCATTTGTTGTTTGTCAGTTTTCTTCATTGCATAGACATTTAGTGATTCTGTGAGAGAGAGAGAGAGAGAGAGAGAGAGAGAGAGAGATGTACATATATATTGCATTTCATCAAAAATTTGTTTTGATGGAGTACGGAAGAAGTAATAAATGTTGAAGGAAATGAAGATTCAGTTTATAGTTACAAATGGATGCCTTTTCCATGTATATGAATTGCACCAATATACAAACTTTTCTATTGTATTTCTTCTCTCTCAAATGCTATCCTACAGGATTGTGAGAGGAGCGGCATCTGTTGAGCAATCTAAGCAATGCGTCTGCCTTTCTTTGAGCCTTCAAAGACCCTTCTGCAGCCAAGCTTTGAAGTGATGGGATGCTTCTCGGATTTATCAAAAGACGTCTAGCGACCTCTTCTCCTCCATCTTTGCACAAACGCAGAAGGCTAATTGAATTCTCTTTCGCTTCGGGAGATCCAAATCCCAAGAGATCTATCAGAAGAGGCACTAGATTCCTACTTCTCTGCATCTCTTGCAGTGCTTGAGAACACCCTAAGAGAAGAGTAAGCAGCGCTAGCGCATCATCTGTGATTCCTGCCTGGTCATCCATTAACAATTCTATAAGTAAGGGAACTGCTCCTGTGGCTACAAGACTCGCCTTGTTGGCAGTGTATAGTGCTAGATTGGAAAGGGCTGTTCCAGCATCTCTTTTTTCCATTGTAGTGCCTTCTCGAAGAAGATTCACCAGCGCTGGAATAGCTCTAGGACGGGCTCCAATTATTATCTTACAGTCAGCGATCATCGACAAGCTAAAGATTGCAGCTGCTGCATTTTCTCTTGCCTCCATTGTCTTCCCCAGTTCCAGAACATCTATTAAGCTGTCAAGTGCTCCTGCTGCCATTATCAGTCTCATTGAGTCCACCTGTGCCGGCCTGTTTCTTAGCTTCTGCTTCTAGCTTTGAGATTTCTTCATCGTAGTCGAATGAGCATTTCAGACCAATGCTGGTAAAAATCACTTTGACCTTTTTGAAATCAATAAACACCCTATTCCTTCCATTCTTCTCATTGTTGGAGGCCATAACTCGGAGAAGATCTTCTCTTCTTTGAAGCTCAGTTGGATCCACAAACAAATCGACCATTTTCGCTTGCTTGTGAAGAAGCTCAATTTGCTCTCTTGTATCTGCCGTTATGTTGAGCAGGCTGAGAGGCAAAATATCAAATGCTTTCCCCATCTCTTTGACTAGCACGTGAACAGCTTCCATCTCTGCAGCCTTGAATCTAAAAACTGGCTCTTCTGATCACAGAGAAAAGCTCGGTGAGACAGAGAATAGAAGGAGGAAGTAGGCTATTTGTTTGTTGATGCTCTTCGAACAAACAAGAAAGAAGCTTAATCCTTCTTGCCATGGTTGAAATATTCTTAGCCTGCACTGAAGGAGGCTTTTCTGCGGAAGAAACTGCATTGCAGATATGAATTAATGATTCTAGCAAAGACCCAGTTGGAAGAAAACCAGAAGACACCATTAGAGAAGGAACGGCTAAAACATCCATGGCTTCTTTTCACACAGTAACTATACTATTTGTTCATTTCAATCTCTTCATCTTCCAGTGTGAACCCTTCAAGGGAGTTTAAGACTGCTTGGCCAAAATCTCCTACAAAAGCTGTTTGGTATCAATTAAAATATAAAATAATATGAATATAAAAAGTAAATATGATCGTGATATCATGTTAGGGGTGAAAAATAATATAATAATATGAATCATAATAATTTATTATCGTAATAAATTATTACAATAGGTTGGGTTTATATAGAAAATCAATTATCACAAATATAAAAATAGTTATTATAAATATATAAATACAAAATAAAAAATTTAAATATGTTAAAATTAAATTAATAATTAATTTAATTTTAATATATAATACGCTTCTCAACATTCTCACGAACTCAATATAGTGTGTTTAAAATCACTCGAATATGAAAAATATAATAGTTGTATACTGTTGTTGAAAACGTATTTTTGCAATCTTGAAAAACGGTTTTTTTCTAAAAAGGACCAGGAATTTTCTGGAAATGCGTGCGAGTACATGAATGGTTGTCTTGACCTCTTACTATAATCCATACTAATGAGCACCTTTTTTCTAGAACAGACCAAAGTCTTTTGAAAGTGTGTGCAAACGCAAGGAACAGGTTTTTGAAAGTGTGTGCAACCGCAAGGAACAGGTTTTCAGAACAGATCAAGAGTCTTTTGGAGGCGTGTGCAAAAACATATTGAAGAGCAAATTTTCTGGATTTGATAGACATAATATATTCCAACCCTATTAAAAAGGATATTCAAAATACTAGAAACCAAGAACATAAGACATTAAAATAATAAGGTGCACTCTTGTCTGATTCTGTTTGTATGATTAATATAGGTGACAATAGGCTGGATGGTAGAGGGAGGAAGCAAGACTTCTAGGTTGCTGCCACTTGGAGCCCATACTGGCCTTGGAGGTTTAGTTATTTTTCCTCATTTTCTATGTTTTTGAGCAATATAGAATTTCAATGAGCAGTGTCAAAGCATGCATAAGTTGGCTGCTACTTCCATATAATTCCTCTCAAAGTTGCCAAATTATACAACTGATATTGATGCATATTATGTATATGCACATAATATATGGAGTCATGAGTTTTACACACAATTATAGATGTGAGAAATTATGATTTTGTGGAATTTGCTTACTTGATTCTCAATCCTCTCAAATAAGAATCTTTCTTATTAAGCAAAGAACTTTTTTAAAATGAATTATCGATATTCGATAATCACATATTATCTTATTAAAATTGATTTTAGTCGAATTGAAATCTTAAAAAATAAAACTCTTCTCATACTTATTTTTTTATATACAAAATTTAAAATCAAAAACTTATTTAAGTGATATAAGTACCCAACTACTCAATCAACTAAGTGTTGGTACAAAAGTGAGAAAACTGATTAATCTTGTTTTAGTTGAAACATTAAATAATCAAAATAATTTCCATCATTATTGATTAAAGTATATTAAAAATGAAATTTATTTTTTTGATACAAGAAAATATAATTAAAAAAAATTAAATCAGGAATGAAAAGATGGAAATGAAAAAATTTTACCGTTTAAACCATTCTTGAAAGACTAAAAATAAAATTTATGATGCTAGTATTGTACTCACTGAACCCCAAAAAAAAGTAAGTTTTAGACAATCATTTAATGGGAACGATTGATATATTTGGTTTAACTCATCAATTTTGTAAATCTCTATAAAATATTAAAATTTTAAGAGATAGGTCTAAGAGAATAGTCCATTGTTGTAGCTATCCAAGATGAATAGAGAGATGCAGCTTGACTTCAGAATTGATTCTTTTTTAAACAGCTTTTTTCTTTTTAATTTGAACATGTCAACACTTTTTTTATCGCAATTCATTGACTTGTATACCCTTAGGCCTTAATTGTGGAATTTTCTGGTTGGATTGTCTATAATTAATTAACATTTTTAAACATGAATTAGATTTCTTTTGCTCAATTTGGTTTGGAGAATACGACGAAAGCAACATGTAGACAAAAGAATGGGAGATTAGATAAGTGATAGAGCATAAATTTGTGTAATATTTATAATTGATTTTGTTTTATTTTTAAATAAATATTATACTAATTATTATATTTTATTATATTTTATATGTTAGGAATGATGGATGAGACATAAAGAAAAAATAAGAACAAATAAGAACAAATTTGGAAGTATGAAAGATTTTTAAATATATTGAAGATATTCCTAAATATTTAGAAATAATAATTTTAGAAATTTCAAATCCCTTATAATTTGTTATTTAGTAGTTACCTAAAATTTAGGAGAATTTTCTCTTTTAAAATTAGGTTAACTCATTTCATATATAGAAGGTTACATTGTGCAATTAGAAGGAACACGAAAAAGAGAGTGGAGGAGAGAGCCGGCCCCGGGGGAAGAAGGGGCAATCGCCCCAAATCCTGCCCTCTCACGTCCACCAAACATAATAGCACAAACATTCAATAGGTTTTTTTAGGTTTTATTATTTTCTTCTCTTGAACGGCAACAACAATGGATTATAATTTTATTTCTGGCACATGTTGACTTTCTAGCACCAAAACTCCTATTTTGATATTGATTTTTATTTGTTTTGTGAGTTCTTTCTTTTCTATGTTTTTATTTTTAATTTTATTTTATAGTTGAAGGGTATTGAAATCTTGATGAATGATGGTTGTGAGATTTAATTGGCTTATTAAATCAATATCTCATGGATATTTATTTAATTCTTACACTTCATAGATCATGATTTTTTAGGGTTTATTAAATAGTGACAAATCCGTAATTATTTGTTGGTTTTAATAAAGTGGTAAATGGCGTTCACGTCATGGGATTAAATAATCTAATTTAAATGAACTCGTCGTGTGTTTGTTAATTAGAATTGGGTCTCTCTAAATTTTAATACTGTTGGAATTTTCAATTCTAAGAGTTTCTTTAGAGTTGACTCTCGATTAGGAAAATAATTAACGAATTTCTCTTAATTATCGACAAAATAATGAGAGATTGGTATTTGAGTGTTTGTCGACGATTATAGCCAATTTATTTATGGGTGTTGAAATTTTTAGGTAGATCAATGATCAATCACATAAAATCAAGGTGAATATAATTCATTTGACTAGAAAAATTGATTTTTCATTAATTTTTATTCTTTTATTTTTTAATTCTTAATTTTTGGTCAATTAGTTTAGTTAATTTTTCAAACCCCCTTATTTTTATTTTTTCTTAAAAGAAGTAAATCTACCGTTCCCAGTAGATTCGACCCTGTTATCCTAAACTTGTCTTTGTGAAAATAGGTTTATTTATTTTTGTTGGTTTGACACCCACCAAATTTTGGCGCCATTGTCGGGGAACGGTGTTAAGTGATTTATTTCTTTTAAATTTTGTTTTCTTTTTATTTTTGGGACTAATCTTTTCAGAGAATTTACTGGAACTGTGTTAACGATATAGAAGAGAAAATTTTAAACACTCAGACATGGCCGGTCAAAAGACTTTAAGAGAGTTGTTATTTCCTGATTTTAATGAATATATTTTTTACAGTGATTTTCCTAATATTGATATTCATCAACAGTTTGGAATATGACAAAATGTTCTAAGGAAGGTTAATGAGATAAGTTTTTCTTCCATAGATTAAAAATTGGATGCACTAATATATGTTGTGGAAAAATTTGTTGTAGGACAAAAAAAACCGGTACAAACTTGTGGAATTTGTTTAAAGATGGATCATCTAACCGATAAATGTCACACTCTTTATGGTGACCCATATTAGAACATTTATAATCAAAAATGGTGTAATGAACTATATTTCGATTATGGAAATTGGCAACAAGGATTATAACAACAACAAGAAGTTCAATCTCAATTTCAACATCAACAAACTTTTTCGAGTCAAGGCACGTCTATAGAAGAGATTGTTAAAAGTTTGACTAACAGCACTTTGTTAATTCAATAGGAAAGCCAACGATTTCAACAAGAGACAAGAGCCAACATCCAAAATTTGGAGAATCAAGTGTCACAATTGATGGCAACCATGAGTCAATTGGAAAATTCATCAAAAGAAGTGGAAGACAATTCATCAAAAGCCGAAGAAGATATGGAAATTGAGCAAATAGAGAAATATTTAACAATGAATGAATCCATCGAGGAGGTAAATAACGAGTCCAATACTTCCAATTCTAAAATTTTGATTTTACCACATTTTCCTAGTAGATTGGCACAACCAAAAGAAGAGAAAGAGAAAGAAATTTTGGAAACTTCTCCAAAAGAAGGATTCAACATTCCTCTCTTATAAACAATAAAGCAAGTGCCAAAACCATTCATGAAAAAAGTCAAGACAAAAATTGATGCGGATTTGGGTACTCTAACTCTTGAGTTTGATGGCAAAATTGTTATTTTTAATATTTTTGATATTATGAAGTATCCAAATGATTTTAAGTCTATTTTTTATGATAATATGGTGGAATTCATTGTTCATGATAATTTTGTGCAAGATGAATTGGATTTTTTTTTTAAAGAAAATGTGACACACAAGGTTGAACAATGGGGCAAATTTCTTAATGATAAACTCTCATATTGGAAACAAGCATTTGTAGGCCATAAAATCCTTCACTTTAATTCAAAATTGAAGTTCGTGTCAGGTAAGTTGAAGTCAAAATGGACCAAACCGGTCTTTGAACGAGGTTGAATCGATGAGGTAATGTCGAGCCAAAGACATTAAACAAAGGCGTTTATTGGGAGGCAACCAAATATTTTATTTTATGATTTTTATTTCATATTTATTTGATTTAATATAAGTTTGATTTTGATTTTTTTTAGGTGAATAAATGCTGAAAAATTCAGTAACCAGAAGTGCTCTGCCATTAAGGTGTACCCACGCCTTAATAAGCCTTCATTGTTGTCCAAGTTTTGTTAATATTCTCAAATGACCAGAATTACATATGAGTTAGTGCATGTCCACGCCCTAAGAAGAGGTCCATTGCTGCCGCCAAAAGTTTTTCTCCAAAAATTGTTGAATTTGACCATTCATTCACCACTCCACTCTAGGAAAATTTTATTCTAACTTTATCTTTTTATTTTTGCTTTTATTTGATATGATAGTTATTTATTTTTATTTTTTTCTTTCTTCTCTCTCATTTATCATACATTGAGAACAATGTATGATTTAGTTGTGGGGGGAGTGTTTAGTAGATTTTTAGGTATTTTAGTTTCAATTTTGCATATTTGCTTGAATTATAATTAGATTTAGAGTTTTTCTTTTTATTTTAGTGAGTTTTTATTTAAAAAAAAAATTCGAGCTCTCTTAATGAATATGTACTGTTTGGTTGGCTGAAAACATGTGAAAATGACATGTATTAATGGTCTTTATACTTGAAGTGGCTATTCATATCTTTATTAGTTTTTTTTTGAATAATAAGCATGCAAAATTTGACACAAACCCCATTTCAAAGTGAGATTTTGAGCTTAAAACGAGCAAATTTATTTTTTGTACTCGAAATTTCTTTTTTTATGAGTGAATATCACACTTGAATTGGTTATTCTAGAACTTGCATTGTTATGTATTTCGAGATCACATTTAGAATTTTATGCATTGAAATGATAAAGGTACCTAGGTTTTCCCCCATTTTAGCTTTCGTAAAAATCTCTACCCAAATATTTATAATCCCTTTAATGAACTAAGTTGAGTCTGAAACCCTTTTCTTTCTTCAAAACCCTTCAATACAATACCACAACCCTGTTTTGGCTTGCATTTCAACCCTTGTACCAAGGATATATGTAGTTAATTGTATGATATTAGTTATATGATTGTCTCATGAGATATGTATCGATTAGAACTTTGATTATGATATTTGGAAAAAAAGAAAGAAAAAGTTTAATTTTGTTCATTTTTTATGTTAAGAAGTTCTTCATGAAAATAAATAAAGAGAACAAAAAAAAGCAGTGAAAAAAAAAGAAAAAAAAAACAAGAGCAAAAGAGCAAAAAAAAAAAAAAGAAAAAAATACTGCATATTTGAGAATTTCATTTCAGTCATGGATCATTGATCAAAAAAGTTTACATTTTTATGTATTCGTGACTGTTGGCTATTATGAACACATGTGGATAGCGAGATCATTTATTTTTGGTGTCCTATTTGTGTGATGCAAAAGTGTTCATTGTACAAGAAATTGTATAGTTAATTGCATATTATTCTCGGTACATTTTAAATTCTTGTTATACCTTTTTATCTTACCCTTGACCCTAACCACTTTACAACCAAATAAAAAACCTTTAAATTGGTGCATGAAATTCAAAATTTATAAGTGGTGGAGATTTGATATATTTGCAAGCATATAGTAATGTCAATTCCAATGTGTTGATCTGAGTGTTATTGATATATTCTTCACCCCATTTTGAGTGAATTTGAGTGAACGTTTGGAGAGGATGTTGAATCTTGCAGTTTTGATTTCATTGAGAATTGTTGAAATTTGTAATAGTTGTTCTCGTATGAAATACTGTGAAGTACTTGTTTTGATTATTTTTCTAGTTTAACTCTCATAACATATGTTAGCTTAATAATTTGAAAGAAAAATATGTTGTTTTCACTAGTTTTAATTTTATTTGAGTTAGGAATGCTTGGAGACAAACATCGTTTAGGTGTGGGGGAATTTGATAGGATGTAAATTGGTGTAATATTTACAATTGATTTTGTTTTATTTTTAAATAAATATTGTACTAATTATTGTATTTTGTTATATTTTATATGTTAGGAATGATTGAGGAGATATGAAGAAAAAGAAAAAAAAATGAGGACAAATTTGGAAGTATGGAAGATTTGCAAATATATTGAAGATATTCCTAAATATTTGAGAATAAGAATTTTGAAAATTTCAAATATCTTGTAATTTGTTATTTAGTAGTTACCTAAAATTTAGAAAAGTTTTCTCTTTTAAAATTAGGTTAACTCATTCCTATATATAGAGAGTTACATTGTACAATTAGGGGGAGCCCAAAAAAGAGAGTGGAGGAGAGAGCCGGCCCCAGGGAGGAGAGCCCCAAGGGGGAGAAGGGGCAGCCGCTCCATATCCTGCCCTCCCACGTCCAACAAGCATAATAGCACAAACATTTAATAGGTTTTTTTAGATTTTATTATTTTCTTCTCTTGGATGGCAACAACAATGGATTACAATTTTGTTTCGAGCACATGTTGACTTTCTAGCACCAAGACTCCTATTTTGATATTGATTTTTATTTGTTTTGTGAGTTCTTTCTTTCCTATGTTTTTATTTTTAATTTTATTTTCTAGTTGAATGTGAGATTTAATTGGCTTATTAAATCAATATCTTATGGGTATTTATTTAATTCTTGCACTTCATGGATCATGATTTTCTAGAGTTTATTAAATAGTGGCCAATATTTAATAGTTCTAGAATAATTTACAACTAATTAAAACGGTTGATCCGTAATTGTTTGTTGGTTTTAACAAAGTGGTAAATAACATTCACGTCATGGGATTAAATAATCTAATTTAAATGAATTCGTCGTGTGTTTGTTAATTAGAATTAGGTCTCTCTAAATCTTAATACTGTTGGAACTTTCAATTCTAAGAGTTTCTCTAGGGTTGGCTCTCGATTAGGAAAATAATTAACGAATTTCTCTTAATTATCGACGAAGTAAGGAGAGATTGCTCGTTGGGCATTTGTCGACAACTATAACCAATTTATTTATGGGTGTTAAAATCTTTAGGTAGATCAATGATCAATTACATGAAATTTAGGTGGATATAATTCCTTGACTAGAAAAATTGATTTTTCATTAATTTTTATTCTTTTATTTTTGAATTCTTAATTTTTGGTCAATTAGTTTAGTTAACTTTTTAAACTTTTTTATTTTTATTTTTATTTTTATTTTTTCTTAAAAAAAATGAATCCACCGTTTTCTATAGATTCGACCCTCCTTACTCTAGACTTATCTTTGTGAAAATGGATTTATTTATTTTTGTTGATTTGATATCTACCGATAAGACAACAGACATTGTTTAAACTGACACAAATGGGTTTTTAAGATAATTCGTGGTATTTGGATTTTTCTGGCACTTCACAATCCTTCACGTTGCTTCTTGCACTGGCTTCCACAGTCTTAGAACAAGTCTTCCATTGCAACAGTCAAGTGCTTACCACCTGGTTCAACTGAGCTTCACATTTAGTGTAACAAACAGTAGGCGCAAATGGTGAGCTTCAAAAGCAACGGCTACTGCAACACTCTTACCCGAAGGATAGTTAGGGACCAACTACAATAACATAAATGGATGGGCAGTTAGATTAGCTCTTCTTGGCTTGTATAAATAGAATGTACAAATATGAGTAGAACAGGAATTTTGGAATGAATTTGTTATCTCTCCCTTTGTTTCTTCTCTCTCTCTCTCTCTCCTCTTTTTCTCTATAACTCTTTCTCTTCTCCCTCGTACCTTCTTCCAATCTATAATCCATTACAAACTTTTCTTACAACCATACATGAGCACTAATCCTCACATCCAAGCCATTTCCCATGCTCTGTTTCTAGTTTCCATACTCTCTTTCTTGGATGGATAGTTAAGTAAGTCTCAATTTCCTTTCCTAGCCCAAGCCCAATGTATTCGGTCGCCATCTCTGGGCCCAACCCTAATCCAGCTTCTAGTTTGTCGCCTGGGTCTTACCAGGAGCATCAGTTTAATAAGCTCAAATTTTAGGCTAAGCTTTAGATTTAATGACTTGGATTTGAACAAACTTTTTTTTAAGAGTCAAATAGCCCTCCAATTGGATTACAAAAGGTATATCTCAATTCTTTGATATCTTGTGGAGTTATAGTCATGATTCTCGTTTAAAATTAATAATTATGATTTAAATTAAATATTTTACGATAAGAGAAAACTTTCATAGTCTTGTTTAAAAGAGATACTAACACTAATCATTCCCCAATCCCGAAGTGTGCACCTAAAAAATGGGATCATGACCTGAAAAACCACCCAAGACAGTGTGCAGCAAGGATTGAGGGCAAGGTCGGGAAAGCCGTTACTTGATTGAGGAAAACATTTACCAAAGGAAGTGTCAAACATTTGGGTTAAAAAGGGAATCTCCAAATAGTGTTCTCACAAGAAAATGGTTCCACTGGTTCTGTTCATTTGGGCACCATCAAATGGGAGTAGGCTTCTTTCTTGTGGATAAATCCCACCCTCTTTGAGTGGGCTTCTTTGCTTGTGAAATCTCTTTTCTCATTGTCTACCTCAATCCTCTTTTTGAATCATGAACCATCATGTTTGTGTCCCTCTACCACTCCTTGCCCAATAAATATTTATGTCATGTCTTTAATTATTTGTTGGACCCATTTCTCCCATCAAAAAAATTTCAACCATATCTTTGAAAAAACCCCAAAACCTCCAAAATTAATGGTTAAAATGAAATATATATGTCATATAAATTACTCTCTTTATGAATTATAATCTGTTTAATATTATCGATATATTAAATTTTCTTTGCTCCATGCAAAATTAGAGTCGCATGTTTTTAATAGAATTTAGAGATTAACTATGTCAAGGGAAAATGTAGCTTGAATTAATATATGACATTAGAAATGATATTCTATTTAATTATAAGAGATCACTTAAAAATGAATGAAGTGAAAAGTGGGAGGGACATTGACAAAACCTTTAGCCCATATAAATAGGGAGGTTCCTTAGAGGCTTTGTTTGCGTTAGAAACAAGATTTCTCACTCAAAAAAAGAGAGAACTCAACAAAGGAAAATTGTGAGATGCAGAAGAAGCCATGAAGGGGAGTGAGACCCGGTCAAGTTCTTCTTGTGCAGCATGCAAGTTCTTGAAGAGGAGATGCACCCCAAACTGCATATTTGCCCCATATTTCCGGTCTGACGAGCCAACGAAATTTGCCAAAGTTCACAAGGTGTTTGGTGCTAGCAATGTGAGCAAGATCTTAAGTGAAGTCCCTGAAGAGCAGAGAGAAGATGCAGTGAATTCACTAGCTTATGAGGCCGAAGCGAGGCTCAGAGACCCTGTATATGGTTGTATTGGCGCCATTGCTATGTTGCAGAAGAAGATGGTTGAGCTTCAACATGATCTCACCATTGCAAGAGCTCGTCTAGCTCATTATGCCTCTAGTTCTCCTCTATTAAATGATGATCAAGCTATTACTTTGCCTCCTCCTATTGACCCTTCTCCTTCTTCTTCATCAAGTGGGTTTCCTGAAAGTTTTCTCCTCTCTCAGCAACCAATATGGAGTGATGAAGATCTAAACTGAATTGCCCATTTTCCAAAATTGCAAATCTTTCTATTATTGTTGGTGATTTTGAAGGACTGCAATTTTTCTAGATCATGTTCTCGATCAAGGATCTTAAAGCAACTTTCCCGGGCATACTTTACTTTCTTTTTTTTTTTTTTTTCTGATTTATTGTTGATCACAGCTTTGGTGAAAAGGATCAATCTGTTGAGTTACAGCTTCCTTCTCGTAGAAAGCTTATTATGCTTTTAGGACATCAAGGTTATGGCAGTTGAAAAACTTTTCTAAAGTAGCTTGCAAGCGAGCATGGTCAGGACCTACCATGCCTAACCTTTGTTGTTTGCAGTCGCGGGCTTAACCCATCTCGACCCAGTTAGGCCCATCAATAGGGTTGGAATTGCTTCCCCCTGTTAGGTCACGGTCCAAATATTTTGAATGGTAGCCCAGTTTTGCGCCAACTTTTTGTGGGGGCCATCCAACCAACGCCTCATAATGCACACGGTCTAGTTTCTTGGTTTGAATCTTTGATTCTTAGAAATGAAAAAACAGGCATTAAAAAAGTCAACTCCCTAAATAAGATTCCATAGTGCTCAAAACGAATTAGTGAGATAATCTGAATACAGGTTGGCTAATACAAACATAATCGCATGTTGAATTTGGGGAGAATCCAAAACTGCCACTTTTTGATGAATGATAAATTATTTCTTCTTCTTCTTCTTCTTCTTCTTACCACAGGATGGTAAAATATCAAAGAGGTGATATTATCAAAATTCTGGATTTATCTCCACTGTCATTATTAATACCGACAAAAAATAGTAAAAAATTTCACGAAAATGATGAAGATCAAGAAGCGACACTCAGAAGGCAGGGTTATGGATCACAGAACATTTCCAACATCTAGAGTGACTCTACACAACAACAATACACCATTTCAGTGCCCCCCTCTTGTGTGTGACCATTGATTTTCAACTCTCTCAGTTGGCCCATACGGTATACCCGCACACACCTACTAATCATTTTGTACAGTCCTGTTGGGCGAGACACAATCATACCCAACTCATACAGATGCAAAATAGGTAGCACTGCGCGGGCTATCATGGGATTTGGGTGGGCCTTATTAGGCCCAAGCAAAAATATTACGGCCAAGTGGGCCCGAATATTGGGCCTACAAAAACCCAAATTCTGACTGGGCCGTACCTTTTGCACAAAATTTACGTAAAACGTAATATTATTTAAATTATTTAAATTATGTCATGAGGACCGATCAAACAGTAAAATTTTTTTTCTTTCATTTTTTTTTCAATTCAATCTTATTTGATTGCACCTTGTATCAAAAAAATAATAAATTATTTAAATTATTACATTTTTCGATAAAAGATAATAACTTTTGTAGCTAGAAATCAATTTTTTTATATATAAAAGAGATTAAAAATTATCATTATACTGATAATTTTTTTGTTAAAAAGACATAATCTGGATTTTTCTACACTAAATTAGCATTATTTCTTCTCTCTCTCTCCCCCTCTCCCCCGAATGTTGGAACAGTTTTTCTTTATCCAGAGGCCAATCCCCAAGAGGACAGCGATCACAATCCTACTCCACCCCGTGATCTAAGATTTAAATTTTGATGTAATGAGATCAATAATCGGGTATTGATAGTCATTAAATAAAATTTTAAATTCAAATCTTATATATAATGAAAATAAATGCCAAAAAAATTTTATCCATTAAGAATTCAATCCGTCTCGAATCGAATTTAAATGGTTAAAAAAAAAAAGGCCATGTTGAGTCTGTCCAAGCCCATGGGCCTTTTTTTCCCCATTTTAAGAGAGAGAAGAGGTACAACACCGATTGTTTCAATGGCCAGTTCTAAACTTAGAAATAAAAAATCTGAATACCGATTGCTTATAACAATTTAAAAAAAAACAAAAAAAAAACAAAAAAAAAAAAACAAAAAAAACCTAGAAAGAACACACGTGTAAGATAACATGCTATATCCATTCATTCAATAAGTGATCCATCGGTCCATTGAAGGAGAGAAAGACCTTACAGAAGAATCTTCTCACTTGACACACTCCCATATTCATTCTTCTTAACACAATGATTTACATATATTTCCGTCAAGCACTTGTAACTCTGCTACAGCTTCATGGAAGACATCAGAAATAAGCACAGTCAAATCTGCCCAATTTTCAAGAACAGTCGTGGTGAAAGGCATGAGCTCAAATAAGCATCTGCCCTATTCATGATTCGGCATGCAACTAATTAGGATAAAACTGATACATCAATTATTTTACACTTTAGGATTAAAATAAGATCGGTGCGACACTAATTGATCATTTACAACAATCTTCGCAATACAAATACACTATGATGATCGATGACCCTAAACTACTTCAAACTTCTGAACTGTGAAGAATATACGAGGAGCAGATACCTCTGCACCCACAAAAGCACGTCGGTGATTGTCCCCCCAGTTATGGCTTCTTTCCTGCTTGGTATGCATATTAATGAAGATACCAGTTAGAATCTAATAACCAAAGAATTCTATAACAAGGTGACTTAGAATCTAGCAGCAAGACAAGAATATAGTAGCCAATTTGTTTCGTATTACATGATGGAACAATAATTTTAAAAAGACAGTAGCTGAAAACCAATCAGTTTCTAAACCAGAATGGACCTGTTCTGCGATAAAATTTTCTCAAACTATAACTGCAAAGCATCCACTTGATGATACCTAATGCAAAAGAAACCACAAGAATGGGCAGCTATTTAAGCATTTATTCCATTCTTATGATCATCATTCAAGTACTAAAATTTGTCATATTCAAAGAATACATAGATTTGAAAAGGACAGGAAAATTGAACAAATGAACCATTATAATGACAGGAAAGAGTCCACCCAACAAAAGCATTCATTTTCATACAATGGAATCACCTCTAGGTAGCATTTACAGTTACCAAGAACACTGTATAAATTCAAGTAGACCATACCATGCTTAAATAACACTTAATTAAAAGTAGAAGGATAAGAAGGATCAACTGGTTATGAATATGGGGAACCAATTTCTAACGGGTATTCAACTGTAAGGTAGCTTGGAGATCAATATTTAAAATTAGTTAGGTTCAGTACACCAATCATATCTAAGATACACAAAGCAACCACCTTAGGCATATATGATTTAATATCAACCCTTTCCATAATGAATCCAACATTTACCTGAAGGTCATGTAGCTGGCACATTCCCGCACAATGTTATTTTCCCCTATCAGTGGGCCCCGTCTAAGTTTCTCAGATTGATAAATACAAAAACACATCAATGCGTCTTGTTCGCTCAGAAATAAGTTAGAGACTTGTGCTCTTTTGGAATTATGTCATGCCTAAGATCCTAATCAACATTTGATTTATGTTATGATTAGCTAACACTCAACCATTAAAACCTATTGAATTCGCAAGATGATATAAGAAGAAATAGTTTAGAAAAAAAGAAAGATAACCAGGCAGGAGAAACCAAGGATACCTTATTGTTGCACTATGAAATATCACACTTCAAATTGGAAATATCTTCATGGCTGATCCTTACTGCTAATCCAGACAATAGGCTCTTAATATGTTTCCAATTCATATGATTAAAGTTTTAAGTTTGTCCTAGTGATAGCTCATATGATCTAAAGCTTGTTTCCAAGCATCAAACTCCAATGGATCTTCATCTTAAAAAATAAATTAATAAAAATAATAACAATAAAAAAGATAAATAATTCACTGACATGTGTGGGTAACTTGTGAATTGCTGTGAACTGAAAAGCCATGAATGTTAAAACACATAGCGCAGCATCATTTAAGTAAAGCATGAAGGGAAGTTAATAAATGCTTTATCAAATATGAGAATGAATTTTTGAAAGTCAATTTAAATTCTCAATAAAATATCCTATTCAAATTTATTAGATTGAGAATTTTTTCCTTGGCTCAAATATATGAAAATCTCTACTATATTTGTCTCTTAAGCGGTCGGTCGACTCTAAAATTAGGGATTAAGACTTAGGTTGTCGTTGTAGAATTTTATTCTTGGCATCTAATTGTCACTATTTGACAATAGTTACTTTCACATTGTTCACTATCATGGTCACTGCCATTGCCTCCAAGACTTTCATCATCCACTAATATTATTGTTGTCACAACAATGTACCATCATAAGCCACCAGCATCCACTGCCCCAATCTGCCAACCTCCTTCCATAGAGCATTCTTATTGTCACCAAAACCCACTTTTTCCCACTATTACCATCACCTATCGACCATCTTCCAGCACCTCCTTCTAAAATCATTTTGTTTGAAAATCTTATTACCAAAGGAAAACAGTTGTTTAGACATATTCATATCAGGTGAACAAGTCAGACTTCAGGCATAAGGGCCAACTCCCAATTGCCGCACCATAACCAATACTGAAAACTTCAGACTGTCCAATTGTCTCCATCAAGATTCCAATCCATTAATTGCAACAATGAGAGAAAGTGCCAATGTGATCCCTCCGATCAACCCAATTCTAATTCAACCAACCTATTCATTCAGTCAGTAACAACATTATCAAGCTAACAAATATGCCTTTGCCTCTCAAAGGGGAAATTCAAGACCAAGAGTTCAAGGCAAAGCATTTCAATCTTGCATTCAGCATCACACTCTGAAATTACATCGTATCGAGTCAAAACAAGATTAAAATTGAAGAACACACAATCCCTACAAGACAAATTATCTCAATTCAAATTCATTCAAGCCCTATACAGATTCGAAGAAGAGTTCAATCAATCATGAACAAGAACAGAATCAGAATCCAAACAGTGTATCAAAGATTTTACCTGAACTGGGCGTTGCGTGCTTCGTACGCTTCATCTTCTGAAGCTCGAGTTGAGCTTCCATGAACACATTCATTCTCTGAAACTCCAATTCCTTGGTGAACTCCATTCTCTGCTTCTCCAACTCCATCATCTGTTGCTGCTTCAAACTCTCAATCCTCTCATAAATCTCCCCAAACTTCAAAATCGCTCTCGCCAATTCTCGAAACGCCGATTCATCCGAGAAATCCACCGATTCCATCCTATGCTTCTGCAATAAATCTCTCCCTCCTAACGAACTCTCACTCGACTCGGCGGAATAAAAATCAGGGTTTGGGTTAGGGCTTACTTTCGGCTTCGAGTTCTTGACAGTTATCGTGACGGTTGGTGGTGACTTGAGAATTGACGGCGACGGTGACGGAGAGAATTTGTTAGTGTTTCCGATGAGGAAATCGAGGCGGGAAAGAAACGGCCAAGTTGACCGCGTTGATTTCGCCTTCTCGAGCTTGTACTTCTTCTTGATGGTGTCGATTCGATTCTTGCACTGGACGTCAGTCCGGCGAGGCTTGACGCCGTTTTGACGGGCGTTAACAGCATCGGCTACTTCTCTCCAATCTCTCTGTCTGAGATTTCCACGGTTTAGCTTGAGATAACGGTCTCCCCAGCCGTCGATGAGGGTCGACGTCGCTCCTTCGCTCCAGCAATCTTCCCGTCCCCCGCACATCGGCGGCGGTTTACGGGTGCTCTGCCCAGTCTGAGTCTCCATAGAAAGTCAGATCAGTAGGGTGAAAGAGAGAGAAACAGAGGGAAGAGAGAGAAAGAGAGGATCAAGGGACGTCGGACGGAAAGAGAGAGGGAGAAAAGGATGAAGGGGGCAACGGAGGAGGGAATGAGGAGAGAGAGAGAGACGATTGGGGTAGATTTTGCCATCAGATCGACGTTAACGTCAGCTTATTGGAAGATCGGACGGAAAGACTTAAGAGAGAGTGCCGTGCTTTGTTTTGAGAGTTAAAACTCTTACATCTCCTTTTATTAGAATGAAGATTCAAATGTACAATATTAGGCACCGTGAAAGACACTTCCTTGGTTCATCACCAACTATCACAAATCTAAAAATAAAATAGTCGAATAAATCTAAAAATATTCACACAATACAATGTTGCAAGATTCATTATATTCCATAGTGACAAATTCATCACATGTTGTTTTAACCACTAATTGTGAGTTATGTAAATATGGTTTTATAGATAATGTTGAATTGATTTAGTGATTCAATATGAATATCTTTTAAATAAAATTTTAAATATAAATTATATATATATATATATATGATAAAAATAAATATTAAAAGAATTTTAAATTGAGAATATAATTTAATTTGAATATTTATAATTTATTAAAAAATAAATATCCAGGTTAATGCCCCTCCCCACTACAAAAAAACAAAAATTCAGCGACGAAATTTTACAACGAAAAATATTCGTCGCAAATCTGTCACAAATTTAGCGACAAAAATAAATTTCGTCGCTAATTAACCACGAATTTAAAAACAAAAAAGTATTCATCTCAAATTTCATAACAAAAAATATTTTCGTTACAAATTTCGTCGCAAATTTGTGACGAAAATTTTTTGATATAAAATTCGTTGCAAATTTGCAATGAAATAATAAATTCGTTGCTAAATTTCCAACGAATCCTAAAATTCGTCGCTAAACTTGCGACGAATTTATAATTTGTCCCAAAATTTGCAACAAAATAAACATTCGTCCCTAAATTTGCGACAAATAAATTATTCGTCCCTAAATTTGCGACGAATTCGTCAATTTGTCCCTAAATTAGGGATGAATTTCTTTTTCGTCCCTGAATCAGTGACGAATTTTATTTTCGTCCCTGAATTAGCGACGAATTAATTTTTCGTCCCAAAATTTGCGACGAATTCGTCAATTCGTCCCTAAATTTGGGACGAATTTTATTTTCGTCCCTGAATTA
Source organism: Dillenia turbinata (assembly GCA_037126225.1). Classification (NCBI taxonomy): domain Eukaryota; kingdom Viridiplantae; phylum Streptophyta; class Magnoliopsida; order Dilleniales; family Dilleniaceae; genus Dillenia; species Dillenia turbinata. Next base: position 1,301,549 of record JBAMMX010000009.1, read on the forward strand.
GCGACGAAATAATTTTTCGTCCCTAAATTTGCGACGAATTAGTCAATTCGTCGCTAAATTTGGGACGAAAATTTTTTCGTCGAATCTCGCTCCACCGCCTCACTCTCACTCTCTCTCTCACTGCCTCTCTCTCACTCTCACTCTCCTCACCTCTCACTCTCCTCTCTCTCGCTCTCTCCCTCTCTCAACTGGCTCCTCTCACCCTCTCCCTCTCTCTCTCTCTCTCTCTCGGCCGCGTGGCGGCCGTGATCGCACGCCTCTCTCTCTCTCGCGTCGTAGAAGCGATCCGGGCCGCCAAGCCACCGGATCCGCCCTTCGCGGGCCGGGCCGCGACAGGGGGCCGCCGCCCCCGCGCCCCGAGCTACCCGGGCTCGCGCAGGGCCACCGGCCCCGCGCTGCCGCCTCGTGCGGGGCCACCGGCCCCTGCGCCGCCAGACTCGCGCAGGGGCCTTTGGCCCCCGCGCTCCGCCTCGGCGGGGCGCGGCCCCTGCGTTGCCCGGGCCTCGCGCAGGGCCGCCGGCCCCTGCATGTCCCATGGGCTGGGCCATTGCACGGCCCTGGGTAGGCCCATTGGGCCCGGCCCGACCCATTGTAGCCCCTTTTATGCAAAATTATTAAAAAAAAAAAAATTTTGACAAATTTTATTTATAAAATGTTTTTATTGTATTGTTTTAATAATATATTAATTATTTATAATTGTTTTTGATGTGCCAAGATTTGCGATTATCGAATATTTGGATTGGAAGCTGTTGCTGCTGTTGATATCTGAGCCCATCGGTGAATTATTATTTGGTGGTGAGAAAAGTTTTAATTTGTATTGTAATAATTGGAAAATGAAATTATGTAAATTTGTATGTTTGTGTTGTTTTTATTTCTATATTAGTTTTTTTTTTATTTTGTATTTAGTGGTTGATCTAATGATATGTTTGGATTTGTTAATTTTAATATTTTATATAAAATTGGAATCAAAAGTGTTGATCATTGTTTAGGTGAAACATTATGTTAACAATAATATGTAATTTATAGTAAATATTATTTCGATTAGTTAAATAATCAATATTGTTAAATGTTTAATAATATATATTTTATTTGATTATATGATAATATTTAATGTTATTGTAATAATTTAGTTAATTTGTTTGATATTAATTAAGTTAATAATATTATTTATTATTATATTCAATTTTTGTTAAATTAAGGTTATTATTATTAATGATGTTAAGTTGTGTTAAATTTAATGTTACTTTTATAATATTTAATTTATACTGTGAGATTAATGTTAAATTTTTATGCAATCAACGTTATTATTTATTGTTATATCAACTTAGTTGTGATTAATGATGATTTTATTATTGATGATTTAGTAGTTGTTATTAATATTTTAAAAATTTTAAATTTGGAGACAGGAAAAATGCAGAACGAAAGAAGTTGGATGTATAAAAAAAACTTATCTGATCGTCGGGGTTTAACTGATGAGTTTATTTTTGGGTTGGAACAATTTTTAGATTTTGCTTGTAGTCATGTTGATTTTATGGATGAGAATAAGCTAAGGTATCCGTGTAGAAGGTGTCGTAATGGTAAATTTTTTCAGTGTGACAAAGTTAGGGAACATCTTTGTAGATTTAGTTTTACCCCGAATTACTATAATTAGACATGTCATGGTAAACCGTTCATTTCTGATGAGGAGTATGGACGAAACAGACAATTCTCAGTTAGTGGAAATCAGAGTTATTATGATCAATTGAATCCATATCAGAGGATGGTAATTGATGCAGCGGGTCCGAATTTTGTTCCCGAACCAAGCGCTGCAAGTTCTAGCTTTGCTCCAACATTTGAACATGAGTATACTAGTTATGCATCACCATTGGAGGAGGTAAAAGTACCAGGTGTTGATGAAAATGTGAATAATGAATCATCTCTCCAATTTCAAGAAGTGTTAAGAGCTGCAGATGAACCTTTGTGGGCTGGTTGTGACAGCCACACTAAGCTATCTCTAACCGCAAGACTGTTGAATGTCAAGGCAGAGCATAATGTTTCGAGGATTGTTTTAATGATTTTGTTCAAGTTATTGGAGAAGAATTGCCGCGTGATCACATTATGCCCAATGATTTCTACAAGATGAAAAAGTTGGTGAAAGAATTAGGTCTTCCGGTGGAAAGAATTGATGTTTGCAGAAATGCTTGTATGCTATATTGGGGAGATGATAAAGATGCAGATTTTTGTAAATTCTGTAATCAATGTAGATATAAGAGTACTAGGAGATCGGGTCGTAATCAGAGACGTAAATCATACAGGCAAATGTTTTATTTGCCTTTAACTCCTAGGTTACAAAGGCTTTATGCATCCGAGACTACTGCTGAACACATGACTTGGCATGCAAATCATGAAACAGAAGATGGGTTAATGTGTCATCCTTCAGATGCAAAGGCGTGGAAATATTTTGACAGAACATATCCTGAGTTTGCCAGAGAGACTCAAAATATTAGGTTAGGTCTCTGTGCTGATGGATTTGCTCCATTTGGTAAATCAGGAAGAACTTATTCTTGTTGGCCAGTTATCTTAACTCCGTATAATCTTCCACCCGGTATGTGTATGAAGACACCGTATATGTTTTTAACATTGGTCGTGCCTGGCCCGCAAAATCCGAAGAAGTTAATAGATGTTTACATGCAACCATTGATTGCGGAGTTGAAACAACTATGGGATGAAAGTGTTCCTACATATGATGTTCATACTAATCAGATGTTTGTAATGAAAGCTGCTCTTCTTTGGACCATAAATGACTTTCCGGCTTATGGTATGTTATCGGGATGGAGTACCGCTGGGATTTTAGGATGTCCAATATGTATGGAGAGATCAAAGTCATTCAAATTGAAACATGGGAAGAAAGCGAGTTATTTTGATTGTCATAGACAATTTTTACCGTTAACTCATAAATTCAGAAGAAATAAAGAAGAATTCACTAATAATAGAATTGAAAGAACACCTCCTCCATTGAGATTAACTGGTGAACAAATTTGGCATAGAGTCCTTAACTTTCTATCTGTTATTGAAGAGCCACATGGTACAACATATGGCTATGGTCATTCGCATAAATGGACTAAACGGAGTATATTTTGGGATTTATCATATTGGAAGAGTCATTTGGTTCATCATAATCTCGATGTAATGCATATCGAGAAGAATGTCTTTGATAATCTGATAAATACAGTGATGGATATCACTGGAAAAACGAAAGACAACTTGAATGCAAGAAAAGATATGCAACTCATTTGTAAACGACCCACTCTTGATGTCGATGAAAGTAGTAGGGGACCAAAACCGAAGGCAGTTTATACATTGAGTAAGGATCAGAGACGGATTGTTTGTGAATGGTTGAAATCATTGAGGTTTCCTGATGGTTATGTCTCAAATCTTGGAAGATGTGTCGATTTGAAGGAATGTAAGTTGATTGGTTTAAAAAGTCATGATTGTCATATATTTATGGAAAGACTAATTCCTATTGCTTTTAAGGAACTATTACCAAATTATGTTTGGGGTGCCATTACGGAGTTAAGCATTTTCTTTCATGATATTTGCTCGACAGTGTTGAGACATTCACAGATGGAGAAGTTAGAGAGAGAGATTCCAATCATTTTGTGTAATTTAGAAAGGATATTTCCACCGTCATTTTTTGATTCCATGGAACATCTTTTGGTTCACTTGCCATATGAAGCGAAAGTTGGAGGTCCTGTCCAATTTCGATGGATATATCCATTTGAAAGGTGAGTTTTTCATCTTTTATATTTCGTTATTAATGCATATAAAATTACTAATTTCATTACATATAATTTTCTAATACATTTTGTTTTATTACAATTAGATTCCTATATCATTTGAAGAAGAAAGTGAAAAATAAGGCACGTGTTGAAGCCTCTATTGTCAATGCATACATTGTGGAGGAAGTAACAACGTTTGCTTCATATTATTTTGAGCCTCACGTTCAGTGCAAGAGGCGGAGAGCGGGAAGAAATGATGAGGGTCCTGTTGATCCCAATTTGAAGTCATTTTCAATTTTTAACTACCTTGGTCGACCAAGTGGACCATGTAAGCGTAGATACTTAACTGGTCAAGAATGGCGGGCAGCCCACACATATATTTTACTGAACTGTCCAGAAGTGACGTCATATTTCGAGTTAGTATATATTTCTTATTTTATGTATTTCTTATGTCGTAAATTGTTTCTGTTAAAATTGATTTTCTTTGATGGTAGGATTTTTCAAAACGTATATTCTGAACTTTCGACACATAAGTTTGATCGTTTCTACTATGAAGAATTTGCACCATGGTTCAAAAAATATGTAAGTACACTATAAATTATTTAAATATTTACTTTAAAACATATTAACATATTTATTTGACTTTAGGTCCTTGATAATCAATCTCAAGTTGATCAAGAATTGTTAATCCATCTGTCATGGGGTCCAAAATCAATGGTACGAACTTGGCACATATTTCATAAACGGGTATAATTTTCATACTGAAGAATATGGAATGGGAAAAACGACAATGAATAGTGGGGTTTGTGTTCAGTCATCCAATGATGGTGGAGGTCAAAATGATTTTTATGGTTTGTTGGATGAAATCGTAGAGGTAGAGTACCCTGGTCCAGAATTACGGATTGTTTTATTTATGTGTCGTTGGTTTGACCCTGTAAAAGGGATAAAAGTGCATCCACAGTTTAATTTGGTTGAAATAAATCATAAGAAATTGTATAAGAGATATGAACCATTTGTGTTGGCACAATAAGCGATTCAAGTATTTTATGCTTCATATCCTAGTTTGAAACGTAACAAAATTGATTGGTGGGCTGTTTGTAAAACGAAAGCACGGAAAAAAATTGAGGAGCATTGGGAAGACATAACATATCAACAAGAGGAAGTTGCCAATACATTTCAGACCGAGGAATATAATATTCCAACGTTACGAGATCCCAGCGGAGTAGTGATAGATGTGGATGCAAGTGAAATTCATGAAGAAGACGATGAAGAATCTAATTTGGAGACAGATGATGAGGTTGATGAGGATTGGGATGATGAGGATGAGGATGTTGATGATAATGATGTTGAATAGTCTAATTTTGAGACACATGATGAGGATGAGGATGAGAATGACAATGAGAATTTTGATTTTTTATGACGGGTAAGTTTTGTTCTCTTAATATAATAAAAATCGGATATTTATCTTGATATATGATAATCTTTTTTTTTTAGTGCGTAAGTTAGTTTACTTTTAATTTGTAAATTTCGTTACTCAATTTGTTAACTATTTACTGTCTCATTCTTAAATTTATATATTTGATTTGTTAATGCATTATTTTTTTTTTTCTATAGGTTATTACAGAAGATTTGTTGACATATTGGTGTCTTTTTCGTCACATTTAATTTGTCAAATTAAATATGGTAAGTTTATTCATGTTTTTTATTATACATCTGATGAACATGCAATTTTTATTTTTTATTTTTGTTAATAATATATTATGGTCGACAGTTTCGACGTGGTGGCCATAGACGAAATTCTGATGGAAGATCACACTCTTCACCATCGCGAGTCCGCTACCTTCGCAATCCCATTCCCTGCGGTAATATACCTTCGCCTCCCCTTCGGCAGGTCCTTCGCATTCACAACAAATGGCTAGTAATGTACCTTCTCCAGTCCCTTCGGTGGAACACTCGTATGCAGAACGGGAAGATAATCGAGAGTTGATAGCCCTTTACGGAGATTCGTAAGTACAAAATTTTAAAATTTCAGATGTATTATTTCTTTTATTTATAAAACAAATTATTCTTTTAACTATCTTGTTTATTTAACATTGTTTGTTTGAAAATTTATGATAGATTTACAAATTAGTACATGTTATTCACGAGCTTAATAGAATCGTGAATAACTATTGGGGAGGGGCTTCGATGACTTACACAAGCACTCCGGAAGAAATAAAAGAGTTATGGTGGAGTGAGTTCAAGGTAAATTATCCTAATCAGTTTATATATAAAATTAAGTTAATAGTTTTATAATCAATTGGTTTTTTTTCATTGCAGCGAGTATTCACGTGGGACGAGACTGAAGAGTTGGAAGTAAAAAGAATTTTCAAGAAAAAATGTGGTGATCACATTCGACACGTTTTAAATCATGCGAAGAGACACGGAAAAAAGCCAAATTGCATCACCGAGCAAAATTGGGGCATGATTGTCAATTTTTGGGAATCGGAGGAGAGCAAAAGAAGGAGTGAGCAGAACAAAAAGAACCGAGCTTATAATTCAGGGGAATCGTCTGCGACGTATGCGGGAGGCTCGATCAATATCGGTGAACATAGAAATAGATTGGTAATTTTATACAAACACTAATTTTGTAATCTAATTTAAACTATTTCATTATTTCTAACAATGTTTTTTTATTTTAGGCCAAAGAAACGGGGACCGAGCCTTCATTCATACAAACTTTCACGCGCACATTTCAGAAAAAGGACAAGACTTGGAGCGGGGAGAGAGCTAAAGCAATTAAGGTTTGTAATTTCAAAATTTTCAATTATTTAATGAACATTTTTAATGTTGATTTGATCATATTATCTTGAATATATCATAATAATGTAGGAAGATAAATTTATTAGATTAGTCTTTCCCAAGTTTATTTTTATTGTTAAGTTGATTTTTTGATTTCTAATGAATTACTTGATAGAGATTTTTTTTTCCCATAACTTTTAACTTATTCAATATTAATATGAATGTTCATAATTGATATTCTATATAGTCTCATGATTTATGTTACTAATTTTTTTTATTTTCCTTATATATATATATCTAATCAAGATTATATGTGCTTGTATTGTATTGTTATTGGAAATTTATTTTAATTTTTTTCATGACAATACAGGAGAGATATGATGAGATGTCACTTGAAGCTCAAGTGCTAGTGATGATCTTTGGTGGATCTGAGCTATCTGTTGATAAGATAAACACATGGCTCGAGTTGACTGGTGGATCAAAGCGGGCTATAGTAGTTGGATTAGGTTCTTTGAGCGAACTTACCAATTCCCTGGTTCGTCTTCTTCCACCCCACCAGCAGTCAGGGTAGAAATAAATCAGTTAACTCAAGAGGTGAGCCATTTGAAGGACTTATTGCGGCAAAGAGATCGGGGATTTCAATGAACTTCAAGCAAAGCACACGCAAGAAATGAACGAGTTCCGCACGCAGCAAATGTTAATCATGCAGCATCTTCAGCTAGCCTACGCTCCAAGTCAGATTCCCCATTCTATTTCTCCTCCTGATAATGCTCGAGATGGTGATGAAGGTGATGATTTCTTCGGTGACGATGACGATGATGATGAGGATGATGGTGGTGGAGGTCATACTTGAGATTGTGTATTGTTATTTGACTTACATTTTGATACTCGTTATATTTATTTTCTTGGTTATGTATGGTTATTGATATTTTAACATTTAGACTTAATGTTGATTTTATTTTTGAAATTATTATTATGATTTCTTGTTGAATTTTTAATTTATTGATTTTATTGAATAGTTAGCTATATTTATGAGTATAGATGCCTGAAATTTGATATTAAAAACGATTTGAATGATTAATTGTTGATTAGGTTAGATGAGCAGGTATAAAAACAAGTTATATAGGAAAAAATGATCCAAATATATCAATAAAATTTTTAATTGTCGCAAAAATACATATTTGCCGTTAGCTATCAATTTTGCAACGAAAAAATGATTCGTCGGGATCTGCGGGGGAAAATAACAAAATTTTTTCAAATATGCGAACATGATTTTTGGATTTGGGGGAACATAATTTTCGCGAATCATTTTTTTGCGAAAATCATTTTTCAATTTTTCAAATTTAGACGAAAATTTTTTTTGGGTAAATTGCGTAAATTTGCGACAAAAAAATTTTTGTGGGAAATTTCTGCGACAAAAAATTAGTTTTTCGTCCCAAAAATTTACGACGACTTATTAGGGACGAAAAAAAATTTGTCACAAAATTCGTCACAAATTTGTTTTGGGACGAATTTTTCTTACGAATTTGTCGCAAATTTGATATATACGTACGTAGATTAATTATTTTTGACTTATTTTTAGCATTGAGCACATAAAAATCCCTCAACTTGGGCGTTCTGATTTCCAAACCCCCTTTCACCATCTCTTCTAAAACCGGTGTAGCCTCCTCAAAACCCCAAGATCCCAAAACACTCTTCATGAACGCACTTATCTCGCCTGCGACTAATGGCCCATCCCAGGGTTTGCCGTCATAACGTGCATCGGGTCGGGGTCGAATACGACATGGGCAGTCCATCATCCTCCATCCTCCTCAGCAACATCAACGTCACCCCCCCTTCCAAATTCCCACTCCCGCACGTGCCGAGCACGTGGAAGGGACCTATGATGTCCTCCGATGTATTCTATGATTTTTTTACTAAGGGAGGCTATGCACTGCTCATGGCTATGGGCTGTTCCGCTACAGCACGACCGCGTCGTATGTCCTCGTGTCCGCACCCAATCCCTCCTCCTACACCATCCTCGTCAGCAAATCCGCCGCCGACAGCAGCTTTCCGTTAAAACAAAACGCGACTGTAGATAGTTGTATGCCTTTACATCTGGGTTAACCTCAATCTCTCTCGTTAAGACAAAACGCGACCGTCCATCTTCTTCTTCCTCGTGAACGAGTCGAGAATCGGATGAAAGGACACCGCGTTGATGTCGAGTCGAAGCCGTTGCTTGGACTAGATGGGCCTATATTGTATTTTTTGGTTCAAATGTTCTTGTAGAGCCCAGAGAGGATGCCCGTCAATGGGCTAATGAGCCCAGTTTCCTAGTAGACGTTGCTTCTTGTGTCGTGTGCTTTGAGTCAAACACCATGTGGCCTCAATAGATAGTGTCCATTTTGGGCCGAAATCGTTGCACTTGTTTTTTCTTTTCTTTTTCTTTTTTTCTTTGGTTTTTCTGATATCCTGATTAAGCTACCTAATCCGATCTGAATACTATAAGACCCATTATAGAGTTAACTCTCTCAAATCTTTTTTCTCCATTCCACCCGATCTATCAAACTAAAAGAGTTTGGTCAATCGTTGTACTTGTGAATGATGAATTGGAGCGCAGGAGCCAAGTATAACTACAAACCAAGTGAAACCAACTACATGTGGTCTAGTGACACGGCATTGACATATGGAATGAAAAAAATAGACATTTTCACCCAAAAAAAAGAAAAATACACAATAAAAAAGTCAATCCCTAAATTGGGTCGTGCAACTATTGGAATCAAATTAGTCGAGTTTTTAAATACCGATAGTCAAATAACCAAGAAAAACAATCAAATGAATCGATAATCAAATGATTGTAAGATTTGATTTATTTTGTTATATCAACTCATTTGAATCAAATAATACTTAGTTAAATAATTATTGCTCAAATATGATTCTTCATCTTAGATGTTGTGTTTGAGCTCATCTCGATTATTGAACTAGTCAAGTTGGAGTTAACCAATATTTTGTTGATCCAATGGTTAAACACTAGTAACCTTTAGGTATGGTCTTGAATTCGAGTATTGTGTATGATGAAGGTGAGGGAAAGGACAGGTATCCATCATAAAGGTTAAACACTAGTGTTTAACCATTGGATCAACAAGATATTGGAATTTTTTAATTCCACTAAATCAATGGGTTTTGGAGATGAGGGATTCCCTTTTAAAATGATAAATACTAAATTTACTTTTATAGCATTTATTTAAAATTCTAATGAAAAGCAAATATGATAAAATAGTAAATTCGTATATTTTTTTTATTATATTCCATCTATTTCCCTCATCTAATCACACATGATTTTTTATTTTACTTTCATTTTCCTCCTTTTCTCATCACATATTTTATTGCCAAACATAATTTTTAATTTTACTTTCCTTTTCCACCCTTTCTTATCCTTTCTCTTCCTTTCTTTTACCTCTCTTTTTCATGAAATTATCAAACACACTATAAGAATTCAAACCAATTCAACTGGATACCACTAGTTTATAATTAAAAAAAAAAAAAAAAAGGTCAAGCTGGAGTTATTTCTGTAAGTATAAATGAAGTTGAACAATTAAGCTTAATCTCGACTTTCATCAAGAGGCAGTCTAATTGTAGGTACTAATTAATTGGTTTCTCGAATGTTATCAGGTGATTTGAGCTTACACTCCACTCATTTATGGGACAAGTCAAGAACGTTTGAGAACTCTATGTTGAACTTGAGAAACTCGCTTATACACAAAAACAAGTGAAAGTAAAGTATCACAATACACCAATATTTAGTTGGTTCAACAGTTGAATACTAATACTAAATAAGATTTTAGATTCGAGTCTTGTGAATGAAAAAAGTAGGCGTTAAGAGATGTTTATCCCTTAAGGTACCAACCCAACTCAAATCGGATTTAGTCAGATCTATCGAATACATATGGTTTATTAAAAAAAAAAAAAAAGTAGCACATTACTTCATCTTGGCTCATACAAGTATAATATTAAGTTCAACCTATATGAGTTGAATTGGAGTTTCAATGTTTTAAATAGCTCTTCACCTATGTTCCGCTAATGTTTATATCTTAAATTATTCTAAAAAAGTTTGAAAAAACATAATGTAGAGGTTAGTTAACCATTATTTTGAATTTGCATCCTATATCCCTCTTTAGAATTGTGATTGTCCTTCCCAAATCTTCACCTCTAGTACACATTTGAATGTATATATGCTTTGGTACAAATGATCAAAATCATGCAAAATCAATGGGCATTGTGCAACAATAACTTTCTGGGATGCTGTCTTATTACATTCGAGAACTTTTCCTAGGCATCACAAGTTCTCATATACATGTCAGATGAAGTTTTATAAGGTCACTACCATAGTTACTTGCAAATTTCACAATTAAAATTTTTTCTGAGCTTTGCAGGGTAACTGAAGAACAACCCGGAGTTATCCGGCAAAAGCAGCCAAATATTACAACAATAATAAATTAAGTTTTAATTCTAAATTTTGATATTTTTAGGAATTAATGTAGGACGGAGGAAAAAAAAAAAAGTATAAATTTAAAGTTTAAAACAAATTCAATCTTATTACAAACCTGAAACTACAATTTTTACCCACCAAATGGGGACCCTCACAGGAACATAATAGATAGAGATCCAGGGGGCTAGAAACCTAAAAGTAAAGGTTAAGCCTAATAGAATAGTGATTAAAAGTTGATAAGGGATAATGCTCCCCATAACCCAACCTAGGAATTCCGATTCTCAATCTTCTTACAAAATCTTGAGTACATATCTCTTTATAAGATTGGTTTTGTGAAAAGACGTGAGGGTTTGTCAAAAACCCAAAACTGGGATAAAAAAGAGGTGGGGGATACATTGAAAGCAGTGTGTGATTTTGCGAGAGGAGAGAGAAAGAGAGAGCGCATGCAAGCTAAGAATCCATGCATATCCAAATCCAACTTTTCAATTTTGTTGCTTGAATGCTAATCTCTTTCTGAGATTTTAATTAGAGAATGGCTTTCCAGCTCAACACCTTTTTAAGGGAAGATGATGCATCCCCATCTGGGTCCATTTTGGAGAGGCTGAAGGCCTATGATCCCCTCTTGATTTTGACAGCGGTAGTGTCATGTTTCTGCATTGGGTTCATATTATTTATTATCTATTAAGAAAAATACCACCGCCAAAAAAAAAATCTTTTAAGAAAAATACAAGTAAAAGGGTCATATATTTATGACTTTATATCTCAAAATAACATTACTTTTTCTGACAGTGACAACTACCAACATATACGGCGTCCTCCTACGGCCTACCACACTGGCCATCTCTCTCTCTCTCTCTCTCTCTCTCTCTCTCTCTCACTAGAGGAATCTTTCGAGAAATGAACAGGGGGTGGCAGGAAGGGGTGTAGGTCAAGATTTGACATGGGAAAAGAGCATCTCTTTTCTTTCTCCGGCTACTACACAACACAAATACATCATTATCACAATCATGGGAATAAATGCACCCTCTTCCTGTATTTGTCCTGTACACACCTACCTACTCCTTCCGATCCAACCAAGGACCATTACTCACCACCAAATCTATGGGACTCCAAAAACGTGGTCTGCTCTTCCTGCTAGGCTTGGCTGTATGATTCGTCCAGGTTCTATATGTATATATAAAAAATATAAATGTATTTTAATTATATAAAGAGTTCCAATGCCCAAATCTTAGGGTATAATACAAAAGCTTTCTAAATTTTTGCGTTGTATGTTAAGGGTATTCGATATACAACATTAAAGCTCTGTCTTACTTATAAATTTGTTGTTGATACTTCATAAAAAATACAAATATATTCAAGGAGGTATTGTCGATTTGATGCTTATAGAACATGTTTATAAAAGTTATACTATTAATGATTAATTGATCTAGTGATCGAATATTAATTTTCTTTAAATGAAATTTTTGATTTGAGTTTTTATGTGAAAAAAATAGACATCGAGAAAGTATTCTCCCCAAGTGTCCAACCTTGCTCGAATCAATTTTAATTAAATCAAATATGATTACCAAATATCGATTATTTATGTAAAAAAAAAATTATATTTGACCCTATTGAAATTAAATAGAATTTTTAATATAAAAGTTATTAATATAATTAGCCAAATCTAAAATATTTCAACATATTGTATAAGGAGCAGATGTAAAGTTACAAATTTATACTCCACAGCAAAATATGATATATATTTAAAAATTGTAATTTAAAAGGGAGAGTTAATCTTTTAAGAGAACGAATAGTATTTAATATTATAAATTTTGAAATTATATATATATATATATTAATATAAAAGAAAAAAATCAGAGACAAATTTTCCTTCCGTCTATCCTCAACGAGGAGGACCACGAATGCCAAAATGAAGTACTTTCCATATAAAGTTTGAAGAGAATTCAATCAATAACAAGGTATCCATATGATTATGAATTGGAGATTTGTATATATTGAAGATCCAATGGTGAAACTTTAAAAACCAAAAGACAACATAATTTGTAGGGCCAAAATTAACATGTTTGAAAGATAGCAAATTTAAAGAAAAAAGACAGACTGAGATCTTGTGGATTTATAAGACAAGACAGTAGGACCACATGCCCTAAGATACCTTCTTCAATTTAATAATTTTGTTGTGACCAAAAGGCAAAAGATGACATATGAATTTTTATTTTTATTTTGGGATAGAATTCCACAAACAAGGACTTGGGTCATCAAAAGAGAGGATAAGATAAAGTTTATGTTGTGTCTATGATCTTGAGGCATATATTACCTCTACCATAGCACAATGTAGAGAGAGAGAGATTATATTCATGGGGTTGAGACAAGACATTTGTTGGATGTCATATTAGTTGCAACTTTATTTATTTATTTTTCATAATTATCAAGATCAACATCGTGATGGATCACTTTATTCCGTGAGATATGTGAAGAATTCGAGCCATTCTTTGGAGACAACTCACATAATTTTGCAAGATAATGTTATGGTTTTTATAAGTTGCAAATGAAAGGCGGTTCCACCGTGAGATAGTTCGGTTGAACCGTAAGAATGTGTTGCAGCCAAAGGAAGAGAGAGAGAAGTAAAGAAATAGAGAGAGGCTAGAAAGAGAGAATACAAAGAGGGAGAGAGAGGGACTTCAATTCTATTTTATTTCATTTGATACTCATTACATGGATTGAATTGCTATTTATACTATTTTACTAACTAATACTACTAACTATTTAACAATTTCATCAAACTAACTACCAACCTCATTAACCTACTAACCATCTTATTAACTAATCCCACAATTAACTACTAATTATTTTTATTAATCATGATTAACTATTAACTTTTAAGATTAATAATTATTACAATTCTTCCCCCTTGAAAATATTTTTATCCTCAAGAATGAAAAACCAAGAATTAAGACTTTAAATCCATGAATTTTGAATTAAAATTTGCATTTGTATTGAGAGATAATGTGATGAAATCAAACAACGGATTTGACTTGAGTTATAGGGAGAATAGTAGGAGGAAAACGAAGATATTGAAGCTTGAGAGGCACCTTCCTTGAACTTCTTGGTGAAGGAATTTGCCTAATAAATACCGAAAGTTTAATTTTTGAAGGGTTTAGCAAAAACCCACAATCAATAGCTTCTTTCTTGGACAATTGAGATCTGTCTTCTAGCAAAGAATTTTTCTCAATAAACCTTGAAATTTCAATATTTGGAACATTTGGCAAGAAACTACCATCAATAGGCTCTTTGTTGGTCATTTGTGACACTCCTTCTACCTTTAACATCTCTTTACTATGAGTGGATAGATTGAGAGATTTAGAAAGTGTTTTAATACATTGTTCTTCATGCTTGTCTTCATCCATCATCTTCAAGAAAATATCAAATTTTTGTTCTTGGACAATAAACACCGAAAGTTTAAATTTTTGAGGGTTTGGCAAGAACCTATAATCAATAATTTCTTTCTTGGACAATTGAGATCCGTCTTCTAGCAAAGAATTTTTCTCAATGAACCTTAGAATTTCAATCTTTGGAAGATCTGGCAAGAAACTATCATTAATAGGCTCTTTGTTGATCATTTGTAACACTCCTTCTATCTCCAATATCTCTTCACTGGAAGTGAGTAGAATGAGAGACTTAAAGAGTGTTTCAATACATTGTTTTTCATACTTGTCTTCATTAATCATCTTCAAGAAAATATCAAATTTTGCTTCTATTTTAGCAATGAAGTATCAATTTTTTGTCTTGTTTATCAAACCTTTTATTGAAATAAAGTCACAATTCGTCAATTTTTGCACTAGTTTCTTGAATTGTTCTTAATGTCATATTTCCTCCGCCATTTTTCATTATCTTGCCAAGAATCAAAAGCTCTGAAACCAATTTGTTATGGTTTTTATGAGTTGCAAATGAAAGGTGGTTCCACCATGAGGGAGCTCAGTTGAACCGTGAGAATGTGTTGCAGCCAAAGGAAGAGAGAGAGAGAGAGAGAGAGAGAAGTAAAGAAATAGAGAGAGGCTAGAAAGAGAGAATACAAAGAGGGAGAGAGAGGGATTTCAATTCCATTTCATTTCATTTGATGCTCATTATATGGATTGAATTGCTATCTATACTATTTTACTAATTAATACTCTAACTATTTTGACAATTTCATCTAACTAACTACCAACCCCATTAACTATTAACCATCTTATTAATTAACTCCATAATTAACCACTAACTATTTTTAAATTAACTATTAACCTCTATGATTAATAGTTGTTACAGATAACCATTATTTTGGTGTGCCTTGAAAAGTTAGGACTCTATGAAACTTTTAGAGCAATTTGGTGGTAATCCTGATTTTAAACCTTATTAATCTCCTTTTATTGCATTTTAGAATTTTCAAATGTTTGAATCTTCTTATGATAGCCAATTGATTGTAATTAATATCTATCAAAATATTTTGTAGGAGACAGTATAGTGGTCACAATCTCCTTTCCTAATCCGATGATCTTGGATTGAAATCTTAATATAAAAAAAAATATCTATCAAAATAATCTTTGATAATCATAAAATCATAAAGGCTGAACTCGAGATCTTTAAGTAAAATTGATGATATCAGTTGAAATATAGCTCATTGACCCTTTTTTAGAACATTTGGGATGAAAGTAAAACAGATAATATCAATTAATTTATAATTCATTGATTGATAAACCCCATTTTTTAGGAACATTTGGGGTGAAGGGAAGGGTTCATGGAGGCAGCTATCACTTATTTTTTTTTTTTTTAAAAAAAAAACTTATTATGTATAAATTTAAAAATGCATCAATGATATTTCAATTAATACTCCTAAAAGTTTTTAAATTATTACAAAAAAATTTTCAAGTGTCACTAATATTTATAAAAGTTATTTATTTATTAAGAATTACAACCTCTTGCTCTCTTCCCCTTAACCTCTTATATCTTGTAATTTCCTCAGCTAAGAATTCTAAGACCGGGAAGCCAGAATGATGTCTTTTGTTGTTTGGCCATTTGAAGGCCAGGCTTTTACGGGCACCAGTTGATATTCTCTCTCTCTCTCTCTCTCTCTCTGGGTTGTGGTAAAGTAAGAAAAGAAAGTGAAAGGACAAATATGCATGGTTAACCACACAGGAATCTATTACGTATGAAAAGGATATATATAGGGTTGTAGGAATTGAAAGGACAAATATGAGAGACAAAGCTGCACTCTACCATGATATTCTTTTGGTCGTTTAGGATTATTATTATTTAAAAAAAAAAAAAAAAGATCAACAATTCATTTGCAAAATCAATTTTGGGAAAACCAATGGTTAGAATACAGAATTTCCGAAAGGGTATATAAAGTATAGGCTTTGTAATATATATATAAATAATATACAAATACATATATACATGGGACATGCATATGCTTATGTACCACATAAAATGTTGTTCAAATTTCAACCCTTAGGTAGGATCGGATCCCTTCTTTTTGCACCCGACAACCCCAAGTGTGCATCAGTCACTACACTAGTACTAGACGTGTGATGCTTGGGATCAAGCTGAAAATATGCTCTCACCCGCTTGCTCCCCGTCCGGACCCCGACCTGTCCCCCTGTCCCCTGTGCCTAAATGTGTTGAAAATATGCTCTTACCTAAGTTCGAACCCAGGTGTGAGAGAGGAAACTTGAGAGACTTAACTACCATGTCACCATAATATTTGTGTTATTAGTTTATTTTTTTTCTACTTCTATACTTTATTTGTAACTCTCAATATTAAAAATACAGTACCCTTATTTAATAAAAATATAAAATTTTATTTAATAAAAACATAAAATTATATTTAAAAAATAAAAAATTATATTTAATAAAAATAAAAAATTATATTTAATTAAAATACAAAATTATATTTAAAAAAATTATATTTAATAAAAATATAAAATTATATTTAATATAAACAAAAAAATTATATTTAACAAAAAAAATAAAATTATATTTAATAAAAATACAAAATTATATTTAATAAAAATATAAAATTATATTTAATAAAAACAAAAAATTATATTTAACAAAAAAATAAAATTATATTTAATAAAAAAATTTATATTTAATAAAAAGCCACAATTATATTTAATAAATATACAAATTATATTTAATAAAAACAAAAAAAAATTATATTTAACAAAAACAAAATTTTTTTTAAGTTTTAACGACGGAAATTTTTCGTCGCTAATTTGTCGGGAAAAGATTTAGCGATAGATTTAGTGATGGAAAATTTCCGTCGCTAATTTTAGCGACGGATTTAGTGACGAAAAAATTAGCGACGGATTTTTTTCTGTCGGTAATTTTTGTCGCTGAAAACCCTTTTTCTGATAGTGATATACCATGATATTTTATTTTAAATGTTTTTTATAATTTTACATATGTATGGTTACCGATGCAAAATCATTTTTTTTCTTTTTATGTAATTTTTTTAATGTTTTTTTAAGTCCTAAAATGATAAAAATGTTTTTTGAAAAAAATTCATGATTTAAGTGCTTTATTTTAAATACATTATAATATAAGGTCATAAAAAGATATACTATCCCAAACTTTTATGGTGATAAATAATATATTTTTTGATTTTAGTAAATTAAAATAATACCCCTCAAATTAATCAAACCTCGAGTTGTGTCCCAATTATCATGGCTCCCATTCTTCCTGCAACCAAAATATAAAATGAAAAACAAACATTTACTCGACGTTTGTGTATATTCCAATCCGTAGACACAGCCTAGACAAGTATCAGCAGCCACATCCCTCAACCCAAATACCAAAACTAACAAAATAACTCAAAGAGAGAGAGAGAGAGGATAAAAACTAGATAGCTATCAGTCCCACACTTCTCCGAACAGACAGAAAGCAAAGCCAACCTGTTTTTCTTTTCTTTTGCTATTTAATTGTTTTTTTCATAAAGCGATGCCTAGAGAATCTCCCTCAATCTTTCACAGTAGAGGTGAGAAGATAAATCTTTATCAAATAAAATAAAAATGCCTCTCTTTTATATAAAAATTTTATATATAACAATTAATTTTTAATTAATTTTGAGCTGATTAAAATAATTTTAAAATTAAATAAAAGTTTTGTAGAATCATAAACTTCGATACATTATAGTAAAAAATTATTGCATCATCATTTTTGCAATTGACTTGTTAGGCCCATTATTCTATCATTTTTTCTTTTCCATGAATCACTACTTCAAGCGCTTTAAAGCCCCTATAGGCACTTTCACTGTCCTCCAAAAACCACACACACAAGCGTAATACATTTTTGTCTCTCTAAGGTATTTTACAAATGACGAGTTCTTCCCTAGTGAAAGTGAAAGAAGCAGAGTTGATAACTCCATCAGAGCTAACACCGTCACGCATTCTCTCTCTCTCATCACTCGACTCTCAGCTCTTCCTCCGCTTCACTATCGAGTACCTCCTCGTATACAGTCCTTCCTCCTCATCCCAGAAATCAGCACTTGTGTCTTCATTGAAGTCTGCATTGGCCGAAGCCTTGGTTCCTTATTATCCACTTGCTGGCCGCGTTCGGGCTAAGCCGGGCGGGTTGGGTCTTGAGGTGGTCTGCCGGGCCCAGGGTGCGGTCTTCATCGAAGCCATCTCGGACCACCTATTAGCCTCAGAATTGGTTCAGGCGCCGAGGCACGTCATGCAGTGGAGAAAGCTGTTAGCCTTGCACGTGACCGATGTGTTGAAGGGTGACCTGGCGCCACCGCTCGTCATGCAGCTGACGTGGCTTGCTGATGGTGCAGCGGCTGTCGGGGTTGGGCTGAGTCATTGTCTTTGTGATGGTATTGGGAGTGCTGAGTTTCCCAATTTGTTCTCGGAGTTGGCATCGGGCCATCACGGGCCTGAAAGGCCCAAGCCCATACCCGTTTGGGACCGGCATCTTTTAGACTCATCACCGCCGCGAGCCAGCTCAGTAAATCACCCCGAGTTCAACCGAGTTCCTGACCTTTGTAACTTCAATTCCAGATTTACTCAGGATAGACTCACTCCTACTTCAGTGTGTTTCACGAGGAAATCATTAAAAGAGTTGAAGAGAATTGCTGGGCCAACGGGCCGGCCCAGTGAATTGAATAACTATACATCTTTCGAAGTTCTCTCGGCTCATGTGTGGAGAAGTTGGGCCCGGGCCCAAAACCTGCCCTCAAACCAAATACTAAAACTCCTCTTCAGCGTCAACATACGAAACCGGGTCAAGCCAAGCTTGCCCACCGGGTTCTACGGGAATGGGTTCGTACTCAGTTGCGCTCAGACAACAGTCAAAGACATGACTGAAAAGGGATTGGCCTACGTGGCATTGCTGGTGAAGAAAGCAAAGGACCGAGTCAACGATGAGTTCGTGAGAAGCGCAGTTACCCGGGTGAGTGAGTCACGAGCATGCCCCGACTCGGTTGGTGTGTTGATTATCTCGCAGTGGTCAAGGTTGGGGCTAGACCGGGTTGACTTTGGGCTGGGCCGGCCCATCCACGTTGGGCCCGTTTGTTGCGATCGGTACTGTTTGTTTTTGCCGGTCTATGATGAAACGGATGCAGTTAAAGTGATGGTTGCTGTCCCCTCATTTGGGGTTGAGAAATATCAGAACCTGGTGAGGAGTCCATACTCCTGACTAGATTAGATTTTTTTTTTTTTTTTTTAAGTTATTAAAGGGGTTGACTTGTGTACTCTTTTGAATTTTGGAAATTTTGTTAATGTGATTTTTGTGATAGTAATTCGTATAAGACTTTTCTTAATAAATATAAATAAATAAATAAAGACCGATGTTTAGTTATAATGTATGGATATTAATATTTTTTAAATAAAATTTTAAATTTAAAAAAGAAATAAATTTATTTTAAATCAGATTTAATAAAATCGAACGTATCAATAATTTATCTATTATTTATTTATTTATGAAATTGATTTTTCTTGGCTTTGGAGGTGCCACGTGAGTGATGTGCAGCAACCCGTAGGAGGATTTTTGGGTTGCTCCAAAACAACCAAACTCAAGGAAAAGCATTTTGACAGCTTTACAGGGCACAAGCCTTTGCCACTGCAGAAGGGCATTGGGCAGATCAACCAGCGCATTGTTCTGTCCAGCTTGTCTTCTAGGCCTGAAGCGGACGACCGCATTGAGGGCCATCTGGGTTGAGCTTAGGTTGCATTGGAAAGTAAAATTTTAATTAAAAAAAAAAAGATTATTGATACAATAATAGTTTTAAGATAATATAAAAGGAAAAAAAATAAAGTTAACTTTTATTTGTAAAATCTTATATTCGGTATAAAAAGTTTTAGTTTATAAATTAAACTAAGTTGAGATGACTTAAGGTTTGTCAAACAAGCCATTTCTCAATACCAAAATGAAAAACAAGGCATTTCTTGTTAGATATTAGTGCATTATCCTGCTAAGGGTACTTTTTTTGATAACAAAATATAACTCAAACTCCTTTTAATTGAATGATCGGACACTTTATTCTCTTAATTAAAGATCTCAAGTTTGAGTCCTAAAAAAAAAAAAAAAAAAAAAAAGTATTTGAAAAAGTCAATCCTTTATGGGCTCCCAATACTCAGACCTAATTAATCAAGTCAAGTAAAGCCAGAGAGCAATTGGTGAAAACCAAGAAAAAAAAAATCTTGGTATGTTAATTTTTTTTATTTGATCAACCGATATCTAATAACCAATTTATTTGTTATGACTAATTCGACTCAAACTAATTGTTGAGTTCATTAAGAGATGAGCTTTCTCGGTATTTATTTTTTTTATTTTTAATATTTAAATTTGAAAATTAGATTAATATCATTCAGTTTCTTTTTATATATACTTTTTTAGTTATATCAAAATTTGAATCTAAAGTTATTGGATTAAGGTAGGAAATTATAATTACTAGGCTGTCTCTAAGAGACAAATCAAAACGTTGTGAAAATATAAATCAAAATAAAATTTCATGAGAATAAAACCTGTCACGGAGAAATTATTACATGTATTGATTTTTTCAGATATTAGAATATTAAAAAAAGTGAAAATAGGATTATGAATGACAATTTGGTTCTATTCCAATTGGAGTGGTCAGAATATCTCGTTCTACTTTAAGATGAGGACAAGTCGGTCAGCTCCAAATTTGTCGGCAAAACGTTGATCAAATCATTCTGGATATGAAATCTTCACTTGCTCATTTCTAAATTTTTCAAATTTTGAAATATGTTTTTAGAAGTTTGATATTGGGTTTATATTTTAAAATTTGAATTGAAAATTCATATTTATTAATTATTATTTTGAATATTATATATATCTTTTATACATAGTTGACTCTGTAACGGAATGGCAACATACTCCACAGCATCAAAATATAATTGCTCACTAAAAAAACTTGCATGGTAGAAACGTTGAAGTGTCTCTGGTATAGGGGTATATTCAAGCCAACTCAATTACAAGTATCTCTATTCTTGAATTCAAACTCAATTTTTTTAACATCACTCAAACTCGAACTCGAACTCGAGCTCGAACTCGATGAGTAGTAAATAATAGGACTCGAATTTGACTCGATTGTATAATAAAATTGTTCGAATTCGACTTGAAAACTCGATTATTATATAATATATTAATATATATTATCGAACTATTTAACGAATTTTCGAATCTAAAATTTTATTATTCAAACTCGATTCAATTGTATAATGAATTTGATTCGAATTCAACTCGAGTTAGATCAAAATCAAGTCAAGTCAAGTCGAGTCATTGATCGAGCGGATCGAACTCAACTCCTTCGCATAACAACCTTACAGTAGGGTAATAGCATCATTAGTTAATAGTGTCGATAGTCTGGTAGTCACAATCCTCATCTCCTAACCCCGTAATGTAGAATTCAAATCTCAATATAATAATAAAAAAAAAATCATTAGTCAATAGCTAATGCAATCCCCAAGAAAACGGTTTAATGATCATAACCCCCTTCTCCTAATTCGGAGATCTTAGGTGCAAATCTCTATATAACAAAAAAAAAAATTATTTTCCCATCTAGGTCACAAACTAGGCTTGTTCCCTTCATATGGGCTATAATAGGCCGAAGTTCTGTAGTCAGCCCAAAAGAACATGTCTTTTTTTTTGTACATAGAAAGATTCGAAATTGAAATCTTTATAAGGAAGAGAGGGAACGATATAGGTTGAGTTATACCGTATTGACCAAATGACATGTCAAGAGCCTTTGGTTTATGCCCTTCCTCTCTCACTTATGGAATTCGAAAGTTTCAATAATTACAAATGTTACCAAAAAAAATATATGATTTATTTCCATTGGTATAGTATGAGTAGTGAGCAAATCTGAGCGCTGCACGGGCCACTTTTGGTTTCAATCGGGCCCAGTTTGGCCCGTAAGGGAACAGCTTAGCCCGAATGCTTGAGTTGGCACATTTTACTTAAAAAATCTCTTTTCGGTTTTAACTATCGAGCCCAACTGGACAAGATTTATTTATATTTAATCATTAACATCTAAAATTTCGATTAATTAAGTTCCAACACTTCACTTATATCTCACCCACTCTGCGTGTTGTACTTCACCAAAATAATTTTTTATGACTGGTGCTGGTATTAGCAAACACAAGAATGATAAAATAACCTGAGAAAGAAGTCTCCATGTAGTACCTTAAAATAGCAACAATACGTGCATTTTGTCCCATGTTGGTTTATTTGAATTTAACATGGGAAAAAATTAGGCTAGATTTGGAAAGTTCCATAAAATTATCACACAGACAAAATGACAATGGACATGACAAGTCATACATATAGTGATGCCACACAGAGAGCTAATTCATATACAACCAAAAGATGAAGAAGTAAAAAACTAGAAAAGGAAAGGGGCAGTAAAACCCAGAGGAAGAAACCCATAATGTAGTGTTTTGAATTTGAAAAGGGTGGCTTTTAGGGTCATGTGGCCCTTTTTGGGTATTTTACTGTGGTGTCTGTCTTCCAAGCAACAAAGGTCCACAGAGGGCAATAAACAAAGATAGGGATCATATCAGTGAGTAGTGGACCTAAGTCAAGCAGCTCCCTTCCAACCAAACAGCCCCACCCTGGTGCTGTGGACAGTGTGAGAGAGTAACCAAGACAAAAGTAGGCTAAGTGTGATTTCAGAGTGTGTCTTTGGACATGTCTTGGTTGGGGAAAAAAAATGCTACTTGTAGTAATCCGAACTCTTATCTATTATAAGGTAGTGTTCTATTAAATGGTCTATCTTTTATTTTTATAATTGGAGAAATAGGAATTCGAGTCGATTTCTCTAATCAGTTTAACTTAAAAAATAATAATAATAAAGAGATATACCAAAAATATAACATATTCTTTCAAAATACTAAGAATAAATGTAAGAATTATTTGAAAAAAAAAATCATATGATTTATGAAAATTGCGGCCATTCTTAGGCATGACAAATAACTTTGCTTTGTCGATGGTTTGAGCAAAAATTTATATAAATTTTCTTATTTATACTCAAAATATAAGTGTAATCTATTTCATTATGTATGGTCAAAATTATTCGAATTTATACATTTATTTTTATATAATCATGAAGATCTTGATCACCCTTTTCGAATTATTAATTAATC
Source organism: Dillenia turbinata (assembly GCA_037126225.1). Taxonomy (NCBI): domain Eukaryota; kingdom Viridiplantae; phylum Streptophyta; class Magnoliopsida; order Dilleniales; family Dilleniaceae; genus Dillenia; species Dillenia turbinata. Next base: position 1,325,197 of record JBAMMX010000009.1, read on the forward strand.
ATAACGTTATAAATTACAAAAACTCAAAAAAAAAAAGATTAGACTAATTTTATACTATATATATTTAAAAAAAATTGTATGTTATACTTTATATTAAATTAGATCTTAAAAAGAAATTCAAAAAATACTGATCACTCAAATTTTAAATACACAACATAAGTTTTTCCTTTCTTTTTTTTTTTTATTTTGAATATTGTTTGAAACACTTTTTGGTACTGACCCTACTCGCTGAAGATGTAAAAATGGAGATGCGTCTCTTCCCCGTTTTGACCTTTGCGAGTTCCGAGGCATGGGTTGGCCACCACATGCTGCCTTCTGCCATGTAAAATTCTCTCTCTCTCTCTCTCTCTCTCTCTCTCTCTCTCTCTGTGACACGTCTTCCATTCATGCAAACTTGATTCTAGGAGAAGCTTTCCGCCATGATTGGTACTTGGGGTTTGGTTCCTTCTAATTTCTCTCTGATCTCTATGAATTAAGTAGTCATCAATGAAGCCTATCTCATTTTCGCATTAGCTCTGGTTGGATCCTAAACTTTAGCAATTGAAGGAAAGAAAAAACTCGATCATTGGCCGATAGTATCATCCTTATGCAACTGAGAACTATGTAAAGAAATAGAACGTAACCCTTTTCAAGTAAAGAATCGTAGGAGGGAGTCGTATGTTCCTTTGTTTTATGACATTCGGAAAGATGACTTCTGTACTGATATTTTGACCAAAATCTGAACGTGATATAGAGGAAGATATTGAGGTGTTGAGGCAGTTAATTGGATTTCTCTCTTCTCTTTTGTATACAAATTCATGAAGTGTAAAATTCCTTTGAGATTTTCTTTCTAATAGTGTTAGTTTCTGTAATTTTATCTTTTCAAAAAAATAAAAAAAAATAAAGACTACAACATGACATTCATTATTTTTTTATATATATAAACACCGATGTTCAGTAATCACATCAAATCTAACAACAAAAATCTCTTGACCTATGTTTTTTCCATACGCAAAATATTGGTATCAGTTCTCAGTTACTAAACTAACTAGACATCGGTATTCATGAGAACACATCCCTAAAAGGCAGTGATCCTGATTATTTTTGTTCTTTTATGATAAAAATTTATTATTTTATAAATATTAAAAACTTATAATTATTTATTATTCCTTTCTATTAAAAAAAAAAAAATTGATAGTCTTTCAATATACACGACCGCTAATTTTATCGTAATTATGGCTGGCATAGTAGGGTGTGGTAGAATAACCCCACTTAGTAACAATGTAAAATTTCAAATTTAGTCTCAAAAATGGAGGGCAAAGCCAACCATCTTGGGGACTTGTTCCATTTTAATGCTGAAGTATGATTGGAGGATACGAAACAGGAGAAACCAAGGGTCATCACAATCGAAGTTAGGGTATCCATAAATGCAGTGGTGTGATTGATAATCCAAAGAAATACTTTCTCCAATATTGAAAATATAAAGGCCAAAGAAGGGATATATATGTTGTTATATTCACGAGGCACTGTGCAGAAAAAATTCTTACCATGGAAAGAAGCCTTAGTAATTAAGTACACCACTCTCTCTCTCTCTCTCTCTCTCTCTACTCTAGAGTTATGGCCGATTGTAATGCAAAAAAAAAAAAAAACAAGCTAGGCTAGGGAGGTCCATGCACCAAGTCTCAATTTTTATTTTATTTTATTTCATTTTTTTTGGGTCTCACTTAAATGCTTGAGGTTGAGAGTTAGCCTCGCCCTCATCTTTAACACCATATTTTTACTTTTGCCGCTTGAATTTCAGGGATGAGTGTGATGGTGACATGATATTGGATGCACATGCATCCACAGTGTTCTTTATCGCCATACATGTCTTGTTGTAAGCTTTCTCCTATTGTGCATATTTGATTTGTCACAAAGGAATCATGTTAAAATTCAAAAGTATGCAGAAGTTGTATAAATCTTCATAACAGAGTGTTATTTTATATTATAATTCATAAATTTTTTTTTATAATTATTAATAAATAAAAATTATTTTCTTTTTATGGATATGTGACATTATATAAAAAAGTATTATTCGATATAGAAAAATTAAAAAAAAAAAGACATATTTGAAAAAATTATATATTGGTTATCCAATACATATAAACATTAGAATCTTTGAACTATTTAAAAAATGACCATGTTATTATTTGCATTATAAATCATTGTTTTTCACTAAACCATATTTAGGTATTAATCACAAATTCAGAGAGAAAATGATAGTAAATATTGATTATGAATTTTCAAAGTTTTCAAAACAATATAAGATATACATATTTACCAAAATGAAGTTTAATTTGAAATTGTATACAACAATAATATTTATATTATATTGATATTTATTAAATTATTATTTAATAATTATTGTTTTTTTTATGGAATAATTAGTAATTAGAGAAAATTCCAAGGAAACGAATATTAATTTCACAAGTAACCCTACCATCCCAATATGTAAGCACGATGGAGTCGGTTGTGTTTCTTCACAGCGCAGCAATCTTTTACTCTCTCTCTTTCTCTCTCTTATCCAAAAATATATAAATATAAGAAGAGACCACCGCCCTCATCCACCACCCACAAATTTGAGATTCAAACACACACGATTCTCATAGCAAAAGAACTCCTGCTCCTGCTCCCCCCGTCTGTTTCCCCCCACCACTTACTCCATCTTACCCAAAGAACGAGGTAGTCTTGTTTCAGCTTTCCCTCTCTATCTCTCTCTTCTCTCTCTTTCTAGTTTTTATACACACCCTCTTATAAAACTCAAACAATATGAACCCTCCTCAACAGGAAGACCCCACCACCACAATCACCACCACCAACTCTGAAAACACCCAAACCACCGAAAACAAAAGCGCAGACAACAACAACAGCAGCAGCAGCAAAAACAAGAGTAACAAAGGGGGGAAAGGCGGGCCCGACAACAACAAATTCCGCTTCAGAGGTGTTCGGCAACGTAGTTGGGGAAAATGGGTAGCCGAAATCCGAGAGCCGCGAGGCCGGAAACGTAAGTGGCTCGGCACTTTTGCCACTGCCGAAGACGCTGCTCGAGCCTACGACCGAGCCGCTATTATTCTTCACGGTTCCAAGGCCCAGCTCAATCTCCAACCTTCGGCTTCCTCAAGCCAATCCTCCTCTAGCCGAGCCGGGAGCTCTTCCTCGTCTTCCATGAACACTCTCCGTCCTCTCCTTCCCCGTCCTTCTGGAATCTTTGTAGGAATCTCTCCTGCCGCTGCTTCAGCCGCCGCTTTTACAAACATCATCCCCCCGTACACAACAACCGCGCCGCCATCTGGTTATTACCATACGTACATGTTTCATAGTACGGATGTTTGTAACAACGACCTCGTACAATATCAAAATCATCTGCAACAGCAACAACAACAATTGTATCATCCACAACAACAACCTTTGCAGCAACAAACACAGTTGGATTCGAGTGTCGGACCCACCCCCGCCGCCGTCAGCACAACGGCGCCAACGACAACAACTTTGGAAACTCTGAATTATTCCTATTCTCATGATCAGTTGTACGATGAGATCATAAATTCCTTGGTGGGTTCAGTGGATTCGAGTTTGAATATAACAAACACAAATAGTCATAGTACATGTTCGGAATCGGGTACGGTTGTTCGTGTTGCGTCGGATCCGGGTTTCGTAGTCGGGCCTGAATCTCCGTCCATGTGGCCATTGACACAAGACGATGATTTGTATCCATCCACCACTTCTCTTTGGGACTATGGTGATCCTTTTGATTTTTGAAGGGAATCATCCATGTAAAAAAAAAAATGGCGAGAGAGGGAGAGAAAGATTAAGTAAAGTTAACTTTTGCATGCAACGGGATTGGTACGAAGAAGGGCAGGAGATGATGATGAGAGCGATTGAAGAAATTTGGTGAGATTATGCGAAATGGGTTTTGTATTTTAAGTTGCAGATGGTGGGAATTATTAGGGTTAGGGTTAGGGTTTGGTGGGGGTGCATGTGGGTTTTGATATTGGGAAAGAGATCCAGAATCGTATCAAGGGAGATAAGATTATATTCTTCGTCATTTTATTGGGTGAGAGAATTTCTAATTTCAAATTAATGCTAATTTACTTCTTTTAAAATGAGTAATATATTTGTCTTATTCTTTAATTTTAAATCTCCTTGCATGTCTCTTTGTTTGCCAATTTTTGTGACATTTCCAATTTATGGATTGATAAGATTGTTAGTAATTGTATGGAAATTTTTCTTCTCGACTATTTTTATGATACTAAGTTGTAAATGCTTGTTGAACATTACATGAACTTCTCACGATTTAAGTTGTCTAACTGGGAAATCTTGTGTTCATCAAAATTGCCATAATGATTTTCTTATGTCAAAGATTATTATTTTTTTTATTGGGATATTTATACTAGTTCTTATTCGGAAAATATATTCACTTTATAGAAAGTTGTACGCTTCATGATTCATATTAGTCATGGAAAAACACTAGAACTTAATGGTTTATGAACAATGGGATTGTGCTTCTTTACATATATTTGGTATAGGTTTTTCCCTGATTCCTACTTCTGATTCCTATATCTAGTGACTATCCATCATTCCATGTAACCATTCTATGGGGAATGATGGCTATTGAATCGCTATGGCACTCTCAATAATATGGTGACCTTGAGTCATTTTTGAGTTGAATTCTGCTAAAACGTGAGATTTCAGTGTTTATTTATAATAACATGGACAGGTTGTATGTAATATATTCCTTGTTTGATGTTGTCTGTGAGTTTTTGTCCATCAATAGGATTGGTGTCTTCTATATGTAGAGAGCTGTAATGTCTTTTTCTGGGTAATTTGAAGTAAACAAATTGTAGCCTTTGATTCTCGATCTTGTTATTTAGTTTACGTGTCCCTTTCTTTTTAATATTAATTTAGGCTTGCTCCCATCTACTATGATCTTATGTATTTTGTTAGCAATGTCTTATTGAGGGTACAGTTTCAATGGTGGTGCAAGATTTATCTTTTTTGGTTCTAGGAAATTTAAAGGTGAATATATGATGGCGGTATATATATATATATTTTATATAGGGATGGTGTGAACTCAATATCTTTAAGGGAAAAAGAATATTGTCAGTTGAGTTATAACTTATTAGGAATATCAATGCTCTTCCTTAAGGGGAAGGGGATGATTATTTTGACCATTTTGTTGTTAGCATTTATCAAGGGTTTATCAAGGGATGATTATTATTTTTTTTTTCCTTTAAGGGAAGGGTAAGCTACTTGGACAGTTTTTATTTCTACAATATTTTTATAATTTGGCATTATAAAAATTACCTAAGTTCAAGTGAGTGGTGCAATTTAAAATTTTCTTTTAATTTAATAGTGTGGGAAATTATTGGCCATCTAATCTGATCATAATGCAAAATTAAGACTATGATTCTAATAAATAGTGTTACACATCTTTAATTAAACTCATGAAACTTAATATAAAACAAAAATTTTAACATTTTCCTTGATTAAATGTTGCTTGAGACTTGTGGGTTCATATGCTTTTCTTTTATTGAGATGCTATGAGTGCCTGAGGTCGTACGCCAAGCTTTTTAATGGGGAATGGAGCTCGAGCACTCCACACCATTCATTCACAAGGTATCATCAGACTATTGTCATAATAAGCACTTAATTTCATCTGATCATACCATTAAATTCATCTGTCATAATAAGGTCACATCTTACTATAAAAATCCACCCATGTCATTAGCCCCTCCATGTATGCTCTTGAATTCATCTTCTCTCTTATTTCTCCTCTAAAATTTGGAATCCATGGCTACGTGTGAACCAAGCATTCCAATTCTCGACTTGTGCTTGAATGATCAAGCCTCTATGCGACTTAAGCTCATAGCCATGGCTATTCTCCTCTCGATAAGCCTTGTTGTGATCTCCATACCGATAACTCTCTCACTCTTTCTCCAACACAGTGCCACAAATGGCAAGCTCTTGCTAGTGTTCAAGTCCTTTGCGGCTGGTGCCATCCTCTCAGCCTCTCTTGTCCATGTCCTTCCTCATTCATTCCAAGCTCTCTCAAGTTGTCAAGCCATTTCTCATCATCCATGGAAGGACTTTCCCTTCTCTGGTCTCATCCCCATGATCGGAATCAGCTTAGCTTTCCTTGTCCATCTCGTAGCTTCTTCTAATGCCAACAACAATAAAAGCCATTATGCACTTGTTGAAACAAAAGATGTTTCATCATCAGATGAGGAAGCGAAGAAGGTTGTGAATACTAGGTTTGAGATGGGGATCATAGGATGGCACGACAGGCAAGAGGAGGAGATGGCCAAGTTGAGACAGAGATTGATTAAACAGGTGTTGGAAGTTGGCGTGGTGTTTCATCCATTGTTCATTGGAGTGATAATGGGGTTGTCCCGAAATACTTGCACTATTAGACCTCTTGTTGTTGCTTTGGGACTTCACCAGATCTTTGAGGGATTAGACCTTGGAGGCTCCATGGCACAGGTATGTTGAATATGGCTAACATTGTAGGACAAATGTGGTAAATACATATATATATATATATATATATATATATATATATTTATATATATATATATATATTTATATATATATATATATATATTTATATATATGGCATACTTCATGCTTGCCTTACCCAAGCCTTTCGTACCTTATTCCATGTAATACCTTGAACCACTAGTTTCTTTCATTCGTTAATTGTGACATTTTCCAATAACATTAACCCCATATTAAAAACTTATTACCAATTTTCATTAAACATAGTTTCTTTAGATATACAATATAATATTTATTCCAACAATTAATGATTTTTCACTCAATTTATTTTTTCATTTTATAGTGCGGTTTGGTTTGAGTCATAAAAATAATCTCTTTAATACGTGGAATATTAGTACCTTTTCAATTATAGATGTTTGCTGCATACTTAATTAAATTAAGTTCAGTCAAATTCTAGCTACATTATTGGCATCTTAGAAGAAACCCTTCTGGACCACCATCTTGTTGGTCTAGTTACGAGAGCACCCTTCTGGACCAACGTCTTGTTGGTCTAGTTAAGAGAGCACTATATTTCCTTATCTAAATTGTCAGATTTAAGTCTTGAAAATAATTAAAAAAAAATAGACGTTGCAGAGTCTGTCCCTTAATGGGTATGATAGGCAGCTCAAACCAGACTTATCGGTACTTAATCAACAAAGGGGAGAAAAATAATGGTTCAAAATACTATATGGACATGACTTATTGGTACTTTTTAAGGCACCCGAATTTTTTTGAATAAGTTGATGTCATTTCTGCAAAAGTTGCTAAATATATGGATTCATTCCATAAAAAGATTGTCAAGGGTAGCTAGATCAAGTCCTACTAAAAGGAGATTGATATGGCCTTATGACATGAAACCTGAAACCCAAACACAACGGCTACTAGGCGTGGGATACCTAACATGAAGTAAATGTCGTCCCTATTTTTTTTTTTCCCCTTAGGTCTAATAACCGTTAACCTGGTTATATAAAAGAAATTAGGCTAATGCCATTACTTAAAAAAAAAAAAAGGAGAAGAGAAAATGCTTGATTATACCCTTTTACCATATCTCGTAGCTTTTATTTTTCAGTCTGTATTAGGGTAATGTTCTTTATAAGTGGGGGTATGGGGTGAAGAGACTCCAACCCTTGGTACTAGTAAAAGATGAACTCTTATATATCACTAGGTGAAGATTGGATCAATCAACAATCAGTTTAATAAATAAAGATGTTAAATTATTTAATCAAATTTCAAATTTGAAACTTGAAAATAAAAAGAATATCGTTAGGAAAGCTATTCACTAAAATGAGTCCATCAAGCGATCGAATCAAATTAATTAGAGTATAATTCTAGATACTGACTGATATAATATCAAAATAAATAGGCATAGAGCAGAATGTTATGTATTGATATTATGTAATAATACTACGATGTATATTGCTCTCTTTATTAGTTTTCTAATATAAAAAGAAAAGTAATATATTGGATTTGGTAATTGAAGGGTGCATATGCAACATTACTCTGCTCATTTCATGGCGGGGACCAACATGTCCTGTTCACCAAGTATTAATATGGCAAAATACTTAAAGTAGTCTATGGTTGTGAAAATAATTAAAAAAATGGCCTTTGATTTCCTTCATGGATGCAATAACTATGAGCATCCACTCGAAAATCGAGTTGCAGATAGTGTGCAGAAGGCTATTACTGGTCCTGACCCTGTACTGGACTTTGTCTATTTAATTATTTGTACACAGTTAAAAATTTATACGTCTGTCTTCTGTAATTCCAACTCTGGCCATCCACAGGTTCTCTGCTTACATTAACTCTTGCATTCAATTTGAGGTCAGAATAGTAATTATACAATCCTGACAAATTAAAAATGTGGAAGGTCTTTATTATTGTTTCAATATATCCCTTTACTAAGATTTGTCATTTTAAATTTTCGTATTTAACAAAGATTTTAAATTGGAATTTTATTTTTTTTCTATTTATTTAACCAGGCAGGTTTGAGTTTTGCTACAACAGCATACATATGCCTAGTGTTCTATTTGACCGCACCCATCGGAATTGTTCTGGGGATCATTGTGTATGCTGCGACCGGCTATGATATCAAGAGCTCGAACACATTGATCGTGGAAGGGATAACGTGTTCATTGGCCTCGGGGATCTTGTTGTACACCGCGATGGTGAAGTTCTTGGGCATCGATTTCTTCAACAACAAGGTGATGGTGGGTTCGAAGCCATGGATGAAGAAGTTGTGCTACATTGCCTTTGTTATTGGTTGTGCCTTGATGTCTTTTCTTGTTATTTGGTGGGTATGAACTAGGGTTTCGCTGTATGTGTGTCTGTAATAAAATTTAGGGTCTGCTCTTTAAGGTGTATGTGAAGTTTGTGTTGTGTGGACTTAAGCCTAGCATTATGTACTGGGACTGATTTGATCTTGAAATGTGGACCGAGAACTTGGTATTTGGGTGTTACGGTGTCCTTATTTTGGTGAGCTGGAGCTTATTGGGGTTTAGGCTATCAGCCCAGCTTCTTGCTCCTCAGACTCACATCGCTTGGACTAGTTCTTGGGTCAAGAACGGCCTGCTGGGCCCTAAAACGATATCCACACACATACCTCCTTGAGGGGGATGCCTTTATTGGCATTCTCTTTTTCTTTTTGAGTGTTGCCACCGACTACAAGGGTTAGCTCTCTCGATTCCTGCCTTTCTATTACTCTGACCCGAACCCGAGACCAAGGCGGTACTGCTACGTCAATGCGGATTGGTCCTTCCAGTAGAATAACCCACAAACAAACACGCTCTACGCTAATACAACTATCAACTTTTGAATTTCAGAACATATCAAAACAATTAATAAGACTTGAAATTGTAAAATATTCAAGAAGATATGCATATTTTATGGACAATGTCAAAATCATTCGAAATTATTCGTGTATTTTTGTTAATGGTCTAATAGTAACATGTCGTATTTGGTGTCAAATTAGAGCCTCACCAACAATCGATCTAGTGGATAAACGTGCTAAATCCCTTAATCAAGTTTTAGATTCAAAACTTATGAATGGAAAAAATTACATTGGGAGAGCTACACTTTAAAATGAGCCCGATAAGCGTTCAAATTAGATTAATTGAACTATGGCGTTGAATACCAGTTGTATAATAATAAAAAAAAAATGGAGCCTGAGGCCTAAAATATGTGCTCAATCTACGAGAAAGGAGGGTGCTTGGCCTATGTTCAAAACAAATAGGGAAAAAAAAAAAGGTAGGTTCATAAATATAACCATCATAACCAGCTAAGTTGCACACAAATGGGAACGAGAAACGAAATAGATATGAAATGAAACAGAAAAATGATATTTTGAAAAAATATAGAAAATGAAAATGTTGACAACTGTGTAAATATAAAAATATAAATATTTTTATATAAATATTAATTATTTTATTAAAAAAAGAATAATCATATTTTATAATAAAAATTTAAAATGATCAAATATGTAATTATTAATCATAAAATAAATAATATAAAAATTATAATTAATCAAATAAATAATTTATTAAATATGTTAAAATTTTTAATTTTAAGGTTTTAAATATTTTTTTTTATTTTTTTTTTTTTTTTTTTTTTTTTTATATTTTAAAAAAAATAAGGTGGGTTAATAATAAAATATTGGTGTTAAAAAATTTTTGTGCGCCATAAATAACTAAAGGTTAATTTTAAATAAAATCTCCTATCAGTAATCAAGAAATATTCATTTTAAATAATAATTACTATACTGTAATTTATATATTGTAATGCATCAAACAACGATAAATCTCGGCAGAACCAATTATTCTAAGTCTTGTTCAATTAAACTTGAAAACGGGAACTCTAAAATGCAAAACATGCAACATCTCCGATTAAGCTAGTACCTTGCTAGCGAACCTAAGCTTCACTCGTGATTTTTTCCTTTTTTTTTATTATATAAAAATTTAGATTTGAAATTTTTAAACTAAAAAAATGACATCGTAATCATTATTAGATTATTCCAATATTCATAGTGAAAATGCTCACATTCATTGAGATTAGACCCTGTGTATGCTCGTATGTTCTTGAACGACAAACAAGAAATTTTGTCTTCAAATTATTGATTTTTTCTTTTTGGTCATCTTATAATAGACAAACAGTGAAATTCCCAATCGTATGCCTAGTTGAAGACACATCCTACCATTGGACTGGTGGCTTGCCAGTCGAGTGTCTAAAGATGATTGAATACACTGATACTTTGTTAGTTTAGTGGGAATAATACCAATATACCATATCAAGAATTGAAATTCGATTCTTGGTAATGATAAAAATAATATTAGAAGAGCTTTCTCCCTATAGTAAACCTGATAATAGCTCGACCGAGATTAATCAGGATGAAACTCTAAATATTCGATGATAGATTAAATCTAGAACACCAAAAAAAAAAAAAAAAGAATTCAAAGGCCAAGAGCTTCTGACGCACTTGTAGTTAATGAAACTTTTTAAATAGTTGAATAGGTTTTAATAACAAATTGGATGGTAGTTGAATATTATTATCTTTTAAATTAAATTTTAAATTTGAAAATTTTATTTGTTAAGCATTCAATCCGATTCGAATCGAATTTAATCAGATTCATTATGATTATTAGTTCGATAATTTATCAAAAAAAGAACAAATTTAAATTAGAACCATTTAATTATAAATATGGCTCTTGGTACTTCATTGTCTGGTAAGACAAATTATATTTATTATTCCTACATATGGTCAAGCATAATTTAATTACGTTAAATAAGGTGTTCACTACTAGTGAAGGAACTTTTGATGATAAGTACAACTAGAAATATCTATACAAGTCAAAAAAGTAGGTTCCCAAAATTAAAGTCTGCCTTTCTATTGGGCAACTCATAAGGGCAAGGAATATTAGATTTTTCTAAGAATATTAGAATATTATGATACTAAATATATTTAGGTTCCCATACGTTTCATTTTTGTTTTTTGCATGGTATGAATCATAATCGATAATTAATTTTTTGTCTACACGTCCAAGCGTTAGCTAATGCATAAAAAATTATCAATTTTATATTATTTATTTTATAATTAATAATTATGAATTTGATCATTTTATATTCTTATCATAGATTATGGTTATTTTATTATTTTTATAAAATAATTATTATTTATACAAAAATTCTTATATCTGTATATTTATATATTTTTTATATTTTTATAAAATATTATTTTTCATACCATTTTATATTTATTTTTATCTCCATTCTACCTAATTGATCGGTTGGTAAAACCTTTACCGATCAATGACGGCCTCACGGTTTAGAGGGTACCCTAGCCTTAAAACATGCATGAAATTTTTAAAACTAAACTCCCCAAATTTTTAAACTTATTATTATTCTATATATTTTAATAAAAGTTTTAAAATTTGCACACTTTTTCTAAAAAATAAATAAATAATAATAATAATAATAATTCTGTGTCTGTTACTATTGCTCATTTGGAGATTATTTCTTCAGATGGGAAAACAAAATCAAAAGACACAACTAAGTTTCCTATTTTTTATATGTTAACAAAAATAAAAAAATAAAAAAAATAAATACCATGTGCTATTTTTTCATATTTTATATTTAGAAAGTTTGACATTTTTAGTAGGGCAATTGTAAAGAGTCGGCCTAAATGTAATAATTCTAATCAAATAAAAAAATTTGTAACAATAAAGCCCCTAATACCGCAAACATAATAAGATCTGTGCACCATGCCTTTCTTTTACTGCAAAAAATCTCTCTCTCTCTCTCTCTCTCTAAGCGCTGCAGACACAAACAAAAGACCTACATCAGTTACTTACCACTTTGTTGTCAGAATGAACAGCCACACATATTAACTTTAAGATCTCTCTCTCTCTCTCTCCAAATCCAAATCCAAGGCTTTCAAACCCGAAGAAAATCATGACCAGTTCCTCGCAACAAGAGTCATCAAATTCAAATCCTTTCCGCTGGCACTACAACGAATTGGACAACTCCAATTTCCAAATCAAAGGCCAAACCCTCTTCTTCCTCATCATCGTTTGCTCAATCACCTTTTTCCTCGTACTTTTGTTCCTCTACGCCCGTTGGATCTGCCGCTATCGTCAAACCGGCGGCTCCATCTCATCCCCGCCGTCCCTCCATCGTCAACATCAACAAGGCCTCGATTCTTCCATCATTGATAGCCTTCCCATGATTATTCTGCACAAGACGACATCGTTCAAGGACGAGTGTTGCATATGTTTGGGCCTTTTTGAGGATGGTGATAAGATTAAGGTTTTGCCGAGGTGCCAACACAGTTTTCACTCCGAGTGTGTTGATACTTGGCTTCGGACTCGTTCGAGTTGTCCTCTTTGCAGAGCTTCTCTCCTCCGAGTTACTAATGTTTGACTGGGTTCCTTTATCCCACGCCGTACGTTGTACTTTGTCCACAAGAAGAAAAATACAATTTTAGATTTTTTTTTTTTCTGTGGAGCTCAAATATTGAATTGATTCCCTGGTTTAATTATATTTAATTTAATTCTTGGTCCCCCGAATTATTGATTATTGAATTTTTTCCACTTTTAGATTCCCTCGAGAACAGCACTCAAATCTGAACTTTTATTTTGGGTGAAATCAAATCTGTTGAGAATGCAAAACAGTAGATTAAATAAGGCGCGTTTTTTTTTTTAATCCATATATAACTTTTATTCAATTAATCGAATTCAAATATTATTAAATTTATTAAAATATTAAATTTTTTATTTTTTTTTCAAAATTTAAACTTAAAATTTTTTATTAATAAAATAAAATATCCGATCAGCTGGTCTAAAAAAATTTTATCAAATCTGTGTCTATTAAACTAGAGAAGAAACACAAGTATTCCTGACCATATGTCGTGGAGTTTTCCTCTCACATTATAACTATTTTAATTTTTTTATTGTGTTATATAAATATAAAAGTTTTTCATTTTAGCGATTCTTATAATACAAAACAATCTCTCCAATCAAAATCTCTTCCATCCAAGTCCAGAGGAAAACAATAGATAAAATCAGGGATTCATTTTGCTCAAATTAAAATTCAAGTTAGTTTTTAGGAATCCTGATCGACATTTTATTGATCCATTAGTTGAACAATGGTTTTATATATAACAAAAAATAGACGTTAAGAGTTTTATCCGACCAATTCAATTGAAACTGTATTTAATCAGACTTACATATTTTCTATTTACCTATGAATAGTAGCCTTAAACATTCATAAGGGTCTCAGACAAAAATCTTTACATGCTCTTCGGTTTAGGCATTTTCTATATAACTTTATTTTTTTTTTTTAATTATTTGATCATCGATATCTAAAATTTTGATTAATTCGGTTGAACAGTTATGGATCTAATTTAGAGATTGACTCGTCTTAAATCTAGTTTTCTTTTTTCAAAAAAAAAAAATGATATTTTATCATTATAGCCGTAGATCGTTGATTTCAAAATTTGATTTGAAAAGATTAATCCTGCAAAATGCAATAAATGATGATTTGGTGGATATTAGGTGTGGAGAAAGAGTGAAGTTGAGGTGAGGCATGGGTTGACATGGGTTTTTCTTGTGGGTGTATTTACTTTGGGCCTGACAACTCATGGGAGTTGCTTTGTGATTTTGGTATTAGTTGAACGTCCTTTTATTATTCAAAGCTTTCAACTTTATCCTTTCCAAATTCTTGAGCTTTTCCACCTTGTTTTGTCTTTTTATTTATTGCTAGGGTTCCCTTTCAACTTCACCAGGAATAATGGGAGAGACTCAATCACCTCTTAACCCCAAAGATGTTTTTCCATTTATATGCAAATTTTTTGGTAGAGCAAATTTTCAGTTATGGAGGAGAGAGCCCTATCCCCTGCCTTATCTGGAAGCATATTAGTGAATAATGGTAATGTATGCCTTTTGATATTTAAATTAGATATTTCATTGGAGTGGAGGTTGGTGGTCACACTTCTATTAGTCTGTGGCTCACTAATTGGAGTCTTTTCTTTTGTCTTGGAGTGAGTTTGGCTTTTTTATTTTTATCTTTTATTTCTTTGTTTGTGCTTGTAGCCCGTTTGGCTATTTTCTATAAATAGATTATTCTACCATGGGTGTTGAATGTTTTCTTTGTTGATACATAGGAGAGACTCAAATTTCAGATCTTTTAAGGCGAAGGAAAGACCTCTAAGAAGAAGGAAATAATATCAATTGAATCATAATTCATTAACGATATTGAATATTTTACACATCTATGAATATTAATACATGGGGTGGAACCAATGTATTGTGAGTTTAGTAATAGACCACTAAACTTTTTAATTAAAATTTTGATTTTGGGTTCTGAGAATAGAAAATTAAGTATTGGAAGAGTCCGTCCCAAATTAGACTCTATAATATTTAAATCAAGTTAATCAAATAATTTGAATGCCCATAGTCAAATACAAAAAATTGATACACGGATGGATATGATATTAAAATTTTAAGGGCTTGGACCAACGTCCTGTAATAATCGGATATTATATTTTTTTAATTAAAATTTTAAATTAAAATTTTAAAAATAAAAAATAGATATTATAAGAATCAATCTCTAAAATAAGTTTTATAACACTCGAATCTAATTATTTCTATAACCTGGGTATCAATCGGCTGCAGACATACATACACCAAAAGGAAAAAAGGTTTAAGGGCTTCGACTTAAGTTAAAAACTCATTGGGCCACGTTCGGAAGAGAAATGGAATAAAATATGGGTTGCTTTTCAACGAAAATGAGAAGGCCCATCGGGCTTTGCATATGAACCCCGCTCTTAATCAAGCACTCGAGTCGAGCTTCTTGGATACTAAAATATGATATCTTTTCTTAAAAATGGATTTAAATTAATTTAGATTAGTCAGAATAAAATATTGAATACGGATGATAGTTAAGTTAAGATTAAAAAAATAAAAAATAAAAAATAAAAAAAATAAAAATAAGGGCAAGGACCAACCGGAACCCGGTCTAAATGACTAGCAGGAAAAAACCGGCTTGGTTATAATTATAAGGGAAGTCCGGTTCGACATCACTATAAATGGTCGCGGTAACCCAAGGCAAGCCACAATCTTTTTCTCCTTTGGCCGTCGAATAGGGAGGGAAAAATTAGGGTTTTGATTCTGAAAGACCAGAGGGAAAAAGATCTCAAACACTCACTATGAGAGCCAAGGTACGTAATCAATCTTCAAATCTCATGTCAAGTTAGGGTTTTTGTTTTGTTTTAATTGTGATTTGGGGAAAATAGGATGATTGTTTTTGACGACTAATGTTTGATTTGTTTGCGTGTTTGTGATTGCAGTGGAAGAAGAAGCGTATGAGGAGATTGAAGAGAAAGCGCCGAAAGATGAGGCAGAGATCCAAGTAGAGAGGGCAGTAAATGGCTTCGTCCCCAGGCCATTTCTCTAATTCTTCTTGATCTAGTTTTCTAGTTCGAGAGCTATTAAACAGTTGTAGCAGTTTATCTTATTCTCTAAAAGACCAAATGTTTTGGGATTTTCTACTTTCTGTCAAATGATTCTGGAATTATCTAAGTTTTTAATGAATTTCCTTTATTTTCCATGCTTTTTGGCCTGTAGATCTGACATCTCGAAAGGGATTGCATATTGTGTATCTGGGAATTGGGAGTCTTGATTTCTTGTTGATGTTCGATCATGCACCTTTCAATCAAATTTCATGTCTTATCAATTTGATTAGGATTATGTTGATATTTTGGGGTATATTGGTGGCTTCTCGTTGCTTCCTTTACAGAGTTATTTTGGGTTATGGTCTTGTGCTATGAAGTGGGTTCTGTTTAGAATGCGGTATGGTTGTTTGATTTCTTTTGATAACCATAAACCACATAAGAGAATTTGTTGTGCACGTTTGTGTTTCTTCTGTGTTTTGTGTGGTGTGCTAGGTGTATGTCATGTCTAATCTTATGAATTTGATTAAGATTATGTCAATGTTTTAGGGCATTATGGTGTCTTGTTTACATTGCATTCCATGTCTAATACAATCTATATTAGAACTCTTGAAATGTTAGGTAAAAATAGATGGGGTCATGTTGCTTCCTTTAGAAAGGTGTTTTGTGTTAGGAAGTGTGTTTTCTCAAAATGTGATATGGTTGTTCGATTTACGTGGATGACTGTTAAATTACATAAGAGATTATTTGTTGTGCACGGGTTTTCTGTGTTTTTTTTTTTGGGTGGTTCACTGTGTTGTAGTGATGTGTAGCCATATGTTATGACTGAATCCCGCCGGAGGACTTCAAAGTAATGATTCGGTCTGTGTCCTATCTTATTCTGAATTATAGTAAAATGTTTTGAAAAAAAAAAATCAGTGAGGATGCTGTGTAGTTTATGCATTTGGTGGCCAATTAGCCAATCGCACATCAGCCTAATTGCTGAGTTTTTGTGTGAATGGTCAGTATGTCACCTAAAGCAGAATGTTGGTTGGCGTTCTTCATGGTGAAGTTGGAGTTTTTTCAGTTTCACTAGTATGCCCTAACTACATTTTTAAATGAATTTTCCTTCAAAGGTAGGATTTCCATTTGGGTCTTTCGTATCATTGCATGCTTGTTGGCCCTTTATAGACTTTTAAGGTGTATAGTTTGTAGCTTAGAAGTTTGCAGCTTTTTTGGGATCGTTTTCTTAGTTATTCTCATTTTATTAACACGATTAATCTGCTCCCCTTGTCTTCCTCTCCATCCTGCACCACTAAGGAAGCGGCTCTTCTTATTTAAGCGCGCGCTCTCTCTCTCTCATGTTTGTAAAATTTCTGTTTAAAAAGGAAAATCAAGGCAGATTCTTGTCTGGATCTATATATAAAACCAGGATCCAGGCAATTAGCAATTAATTCTGATTACAGAAACTTGCGATAACATGTATCCAGCCTCACTCGCCTGCTTTTGATATTGCTGATTTTCCAGGCCCCTTTTTGCTGCTGGAACGTATCTGCCCTTATTATGGTCCTTTCTTCATTTTAATGTTTTAGCCAAATTTCTCCATTTTGACAGGTTTGATGACATTCTTATCATGTGTAATGCTTTTGTTGATGAAAAATTTTTTATTGGTGGATTTAGTCTTGTGATCTTGAAAATCTACTTTGTGCACAGTGGGATTGTGTACTTCGTTTTATTGGTGACCATATGGTGGCACTATTAATACTGTGTTGGATTCCAAGAATCACATTTCTTGTGCGATCGAATTGTTGTCTAAACATTGCATTTAAATGTATCTGCTATTCATGAATTCAGGCAGTCGATGCCCTCGTGGTTTGACATTCTGTCAACAAAAAAAAAATATATATATATATATATAAATAAAATAAAACCAAAACTGATCATGTAGATTTCCTTAATCGTGGATGATGGTCTCGACTTCAAACCTTGAACCTTGGGAGGGGAGACACAGGCATTGGAGAGTCAATTCTTTATCGAGTCTCATGGTATTCAACTGGAGTAGATGGATTAAAGTTGAATTTCGATCGACCGCAAATAATTCATTTATATCAAAAAATAAATAATAAAAACAAAATTGAAGAAATTCATATGCAATGAGATCATTTGTTTTCCAAGGTCATTCAAGTTATTGAAGTAATTCTATTAAAACTACAAAATTAGACATTTGGGCTGAGACAAATTTTACCCACGACCACCTTTTTGCCAACCCAATGGAAAAAGAAAATCATTAAACTTCGAAATTGTGGAAAAGTTAAAAGCCAAGGCTAAATTGAAACAGGGTTCGACTGCAGTTCAAGAGCTTCTTGCTTTTTAACCCAAGACCGAAAGATCAAAGTTTCATTCATCCTTTTGGGTCGAATTTTCTGACCCGACTTTTAACCCGTTTTCAGTCCTTAAACTCTCAATATGGTTTCTAACCTCGTCGGCGATCAGAAGTTGCAAGATCTTCAACAAACGCGTCTCATCCATCTCCCCCGTACACGTGTCTTCCTCTCCCTTCTCAATCCCATCTCTTTCCCACTCCTTGCTCTCATCAGACGGTTTCTCTTCCTTGACGGCAATAATTTTATTCTCACCCATCGTGCTCTCCCCACCAGGCGGTGACAATGTGAGAGAGGTCTCCAGTGCTTCCCCACCACAACTACTCTGCTCCGGCGAGTCACTAGACAACATCCTCTTCTTCCTCATCCCTATAATCCAACCCGAATAGGAATCCCGCCCGAGCTCCCGTTTTCGTCGAAGAGTTGAGTTCCAATGGTTCTTCACGGCGTTGTCGGTCCGACCCGGTAAGAGCCGGGCAATGGTGGCCCATTTGTTGCCATGGACCGCATGAGCTTGGACAAGAATCGCATCCTCCGCTGGTGTGAAAGGTTTATGCTGCACCATAGGGCTCAGCTGATTGCACCACCTTAACCTGCATGACTTCCCGGATCGTCCAGGTATACCCGAACTTATCAAAGACCAGTTTCTCGCACCATGTTCTTCAACTAGCTTTATTAGAGCCTCATCTTCTTGTGGACTCCATGAACCCTTCACTCTCTCTTCCCCATTCATGCCCATCACGCAAAATCTCTCTCTCTCTATAGTTTCTTTATTTATTTTTTCTCTCTTTTGTAGGTTTCTTCAGATGGGGTTGGGGAGATATGAATGAGAGAGAGAAAGAGAGAGAAAGGGAGAGGAGTTTTTAACTGTATTGTGAAGGGGGTTGTTGTGCATGAACCGTAAACTGCTCTATATTGGATGTTACAGTCGAGGAGAGAGAGGGAGGGAGTTATAACTTCCTTTAGTTAATAGAAGAGAAGCGGGGGGAATAACCGCTTTTCCCAGAATTCTTATTGAAGCTGGAAAAGTATCGTATTGATGAAAGGGAAGAATTCAGAAAACGTTATTTATTAACCTTGAACTGTTAAGAATTAAGATTGGACTTCTCCGAAAATGTGGCTGTTAGGTTTCCTCCATTTTATCTTAACGGAGTCCGGATCATGTTGGTTTTTTTTTTTTATTACATTTAAAATTTTCAAATTGAAGGAATGGATTATGAATATTAAGCTGTCCTCTTGAAACGTCGTTCAAAAATATAAAATATTGGTTATAATTTGCAAGAAAGCAAAGTTATAATTTTTAAAAATTAAATAATATTTAGAGATAATTTTTAAAAATATGTATTTATGCCTAATTGCTCTACATATAGTTCTGTCGCAAAGTGGATACCAATGAATTTTATTTATTTATTTTTCAACTTCCCCTTACAATTTATATGAGCTCTGACTATATTATTTCACACTCCCCTCACCTCAAGTGGAGCTGCTTTGGGGAAAACATCTGTTGGCAGATTGATCTGAAGTTTGGATATACTGTGACTTTAAGACCCCATCGCTTACAAAACTACAATCAATTTCAAGATATGAATCAAATTTTCTTTTTTTTTTTTTTTTACAAAGAGATGTAATTAAATGGAATCGAATTGGGAAAGAAATGATGAAAGTGAGAAGACTCTACCGCTTCAGTTGTCACGAAGGACTATGAATCAAATTTTCTAAATGAATTAGAGCTGATACGAATTTATCTCATAAGAGATCTACTATTTTTCAAATATATCTTCTAAAAGATTTAATGAATGGATTATATTAAATCTGATTAAATTTATTTTGAGTCGGAAAACTTTCTTGTGTCTGTTTTCTCAATTCACAAACTTGAAGCCAAGACTTAACCACTATAACAATTAAATGTTGGTCCCTTCGCATTTGTTTACATGTAACTATAATATATATTTTTTGTTAAATAAAACTAGGAAATAATATTTGGTTAGACAAAGTGAATTCAACTCATTATAAAGAGCTCATGGATTAATTTCTTTAAAAAAGTTAATTTGTTTTAATTCTTTTAATAAGATGAATTTAATATAAATATTTAAAAAATTTTGTTTATTAAATGAATCTAATTTGAATATTTTGTTCACACTAATACACTAATACACAAATAGATATTCATATTTATTTACAGCAATAAACCAATCAAATTCCTTTAAAAAAGACCAAATTTTAGTTTAAATCTCTTTTTTTTTATATGATACAATTAAATACATTTGAATTTAAAAGAAAAAGAAATAAAAAGTTTTATCGTTTAAATTTTAAACAACGTTTGAACACCTTTTCGCCAAAGGGACGATTGAAACTAAACTAAATCAAATGGTCCTGATTTATTTAGGGAAATACTATTTTTGTGCTTCTGTTGATGAAATAATTATGATACCGGCTTTGGAATACTAGGAACGGCGGACGGTGGAAGAGGGTGTTGGGTGGGTGAAGGGTGAATAAGCCACTGTAACGGCGCGGGAACCGGGGCGACGTGGAGGCGTCTGGGCATGTGATAAGCACGTGCAATAACACGGCCAGCGCCGTATAATGACAAAGAAAAAAAATATAAATATATATATGTCAAAAATAATAATGAAAAAAAAAAAAAAACTCATTTTATGTGTCCTTACACGTTTGTTATATACAATTTTTTTTCTTTTTAATAATGCAACAAGTAATACTTACGGTAGACTTGATACTAGTTAGGGTTTTCTTTTAAACAAAATTTTATTTTAAAAAAAGCCGTTCAAAAAGATTTGTGAACCCAATTTTATTTAAATTGAATTTAATAAAATTTAATATTAGATATCGATAATTTATTAAAAATGAATTATAAATTTAATTAATTTCAATACATTAAAACTTTCAAAAAAAACTTCTTAATATACTATTAATCATAATTAGAATTAAATAATGTTTTTAAAGATAATTAAAATTTTGATTATTTTATTAAAAATATATAATTATAATCGAATATATCAGGTTTTGTCATTTTAATCATCAGTAACAATATTTTCTAAAACTTTATAAAGATTAGTCAACACAAGTGGTCAAACTAAAAATTATCATGAAAAATAGCATTTTCAAAAAAAAAAAAAAAAAATCTCACAAGAATGAAATAAATACATACTTAAAGAACTCTTGGCTTGCATTTC
Source organism: Dillenia turbinata (assembly GCA_037126225.1). Classification (NCBI taxonomy): domain Eukaryota; kingdom Viridiplantae; phylum Streptophyta; class Magnoliopsida; order Dilleniales; family Dilleniaceae; genus Dillenia; species Dillenia turbinata. Next base: position 1,346,736 of record JBAMMX010000009.1, read on the forward strand.
GGGGCATTGAAGATCATTATGGTCTTTGCAAGCTTGTTGAAGGAAAGAAGAATCTTTGCCTCTTGCTTGTCATCCGATTTGTTGGTACCGTGGACGATGAAGCAAGTCTACTGAGAGCCACTTCAAGGGCCTGTTTAAGGGTGTTAACACAAATACCCTCTTCAGCATCCTCGGAGCACAGCACTAAAATGCCCTTAATTCTTCCCCCCAGACTAGCCATATCAGCTCTCACTGTGGTTAGCTTTAGGTCTTTGAGGGCTTGAATGAGCTCCGAGAACAGTTCCGGTCGATCATCGCAGCAAAGGGAGGCCTTAATGAAGACACAACTCTTGCTTTGATCAATCTTCGATGGGAGAAAATCTTGATCAAGCTCACAGTCGACGGTCACTTCATCAACTTCGGTAGGCAGTGTCAGAACTTTGTAAACTTCAGATGCTTTTCTCTTTAGCTCCTTCACATGGTCAACCACAGTTGCCAATAAATGTGCCTTATCCATCTGCAGTTTTAAGCAATCACTTCATTATATTAAACTTGCCAAGAAAAAGAGCCAAGAGAATTCTAAGGATTATACAGAACTTGCAAAAGAAAACTGTTTGTGGTACTAAAATACTAGCTTTGTTAACTTGCTCTAAGGTTTTTCTATTTCTTTCCCGGAAGATTTTGATGCCCTATATACGGTTTATATTCAAATATGCATTCCTGTCATAATGTCGGTAAGCAAGTGTGGATGTGAGAGAGAGAGAGAGAGAGAGAGATTGTCTCACCTTATCAGACTTGGGGATAAATTTCCTCAGACTCGTAAGCCCTGCATTAATTCTGTCTCTGCGTCGCTTCTCGGCTTGACTATGGCTTTTTGAAGCATTCACACTTCTATCCTCTCCGACTCCTTCAAGGGGTGTAGACCACGGAGGATACCCATTGGAATTGAAGGAAGATACATTTGGCTGCTGGGTGAGAGATGGCAGGGGCCACGGAACAAGAACCGTGTAGTCTTCCCCTAAAGCAGCCTGACTTTGAACCCAATTTGCCTCTTCAGGCAATCCCAAGCAATTTGCCATACCAAACAAACAGCACTTCCTCAAAATTTGCCTATTTACACCTCACTTGGTTTGCTCTCCCTCTCCTTTTCATCACCCATCTATATGTACCACAATTGACTGTGGCCCCCTAATGTGTGACCAATAATTTGATGACAATTGCCGTTGATATCTACTAACCTTTAATTTTTGTCAAATGAAAATCTTCTTCGGCCTTATCCACAAGTCACTTCAATACAAATTTCCCTTGGGCAAGTAGACAAATAGTCTAAAGCACTAAAGGGTCATTTGAGTACTATGGAGATATGGTGTTCCAGCTGAGCAATGATTTAGAGATTCAGAATGAGAAAAAAGGGGGGCTTAGGGTTCTGGCTTTCTTCCTGGCACCATCATTGGTCTCAAATAATCACAAGAACCTCTAATACTATATTTGACCAATAATATTTGTCTTTTTAAGTATTTGAATCATGAGATTAGATTCAACCGACAATCATCTCTTTTCCTTTGGTTGCTCTTAGGTCACCTCATATTTTGGCATATATAGTCCATGAAAGGGGTTCTTGGACGAAAATTGCGACATAATCGTAGCCCTTAAAACGGATTTAAGCCTCAATTTAACAGATCAATCTCCTCATATCCAATCAGAAAAGACTTGGATTTATTGGAGCATCAGTTCTTCATGTACCTTGTGTTCTTATCAGTGGGTGTTTCTTTGAGAGCCACTCGTTTTAGTAGGGGTTGGCTTTGCTCAACATCAGGAGCGTGCCCCTGAAATTAAGATGGTCCTGCACACTAAAACAATAGTCTACATTGTACAAACACTATTTTGGGGGTCACTACGTAGGTCCCAGATAAATTGATCTTTGCAACTCACCATAAAGAGGACTTCAAAGGATAGATCCGACCATTGATCAACCACTCACTCTGAAAGTTCCGCTGCTGGATCATTGTGTGGCTCTAGTGGGTTCCTTTCTTCACCATCTTTCTCCATTTTCTTCTCCTCCAGTTGAACTTCTTTGTTTCCGCTTTCTCTGGGTCCTGCACTATCTACAGCAGTTGACAAAATTGCACTATTAAAACGTGCAAACTTAGCAGCAGCAGCATAGCCCAAGTTAATTGGATACAAGTAGATGCTACCAAAGCAGCCATATAACACAAGTTGGCAGCAACTTCACATGCATGTCTACAACTACCTAGAAGTCCAATATCTTCACAGCAGTATATGATAAAATTGCAGATAAGACTCATCAATTTGATTGTATCTATCTAGGAGAGAAACTTGTAAAATAGCGACTTGTATCTGTCATCATGTATGTGGCAGCATATTCATCTATGAAGAAAGAGAGACAAAAGACTAGTGGCGTATGAAATCCCTTTACAGAAGAAGGATGATCAGATGATGGGGTACCGCAAAAAAGTTGGAAATGACGATAATGACTAAAAAGAATAACTAGTTCACGCGAAAGATTAGGCCTATGGTCCTAGATAAAATATATGATAAGAAGTTTATCTCCGTGAAAAATGGAATTGGAAAGGGACATCTGGTGTGCACCATCAATAATGGTTCATAAAACGAATTATTTATAGCTCACCGCACCTGCCCTGCTTCTGCACACACACTCCACTTGTTTTGATCGAAAACATCACCAACAAATCGAGATGTTCATATGCACTGAAATTATCCTTTACGGGCACATATAATGTACTATGGATCCCAAGACAAAAAGGATGCTGTGTTAAAATTGAAATTGGCGCAGCCAGATCTTTAGACGGGTGAAATCTCCAGTCAGTTTAAAGAAAATAAAGGAAACATGGCACATATAAGGTCTCCGTATCAAAACAGTATATGAACCTGAATTCATAAAATTGACCAAGAATATGTAGTTCCTCTCTCTGTTGCTCTAAGTTAATACAATATACATAGCTGAAGTACTAGAAAACTGACCATCTGACAAGGCTGCAAAACAAATTTTTCTCAAGGATCCATTCAACCCAAAGATCTCCATACAAAAAATTTGAGAAGCATCTGTTTAAGATACAGAAATTTGAGACCAGAGTCCAAGTAGCTTTCCTTGACTAGATTTTTAATCTCATTGACTGTATAAATTACAAAGAACAGCAAACAAAGCAACTCACAATGTTGACAAGTATCTGCCCGCCAAACTAGTCTTTGTACAATCAAGTATTTATCTAATAGCCGGTAATGCTTACAAAGTAGATCCACCTTTGTTTGAACCTCCAAAGCTAGCCATGAGAAAGAGGAGCATATGAAGTACCTGAAATCATGGGGGTATACATGCTTCCAGGTAGTTCTTTCCAACCTTGAAATCGTAACCTCATTTGGGAGAACTTTTCAGTACTCATTGAAATGGATGGCACCCACTTTCCACACTAAGTAGGTTGTTCCCAACATCACCGTACTAATGAAAACAAATGAAAAGATGATCAGAAATAGATCAAAACCCCCAGGAAAGTCAAAAGTCCACCCTGGCTTTGGCATTCCCCGCTTGCTGTCATCAAACAGATTGGATGGGGCCTCTGGAAGGCCACTCCTCTTTTTCCCTCGATCACTTTCTTTCAGTGCCTGTAGGACGTTGCTTCCAAGTGCTGGTTTGGAAGCCTTTGATTCATTGTAGCGACTAAGAACTCTGGCCGCTCTTAACTTCTCTCTTGCTGTTAGGGGTGTTCTCTTTAGTTTAGATTGCGGACCCGGAGTTGATGAAGGGTCTTGTTTAACCTCCGAGGACAATGCTGACCCATTAGAAATCTCTGAGGTTTGAGCTCTAGTCTCATCCGTAACATTGTTTTGCAAGGAGCTGCTTGTAGGTGGAAGCTTCACCGCTGAAACCTGAGAATCTGAAATTGACCTTTCAGCATTTCCAGCATCCTTATCACCCTTGTCTGTGGCAACTTCACCACTGTTTGTGACTGCGAGGCACGAGGTTAATCTTTTGCCTTTTAATGGTCCTGTGAACCCAAACATCCCCAGGGTATTAGCCTTCATCATAGAAGCCCCAACATGAGATCTTGACACCTGCTGGTACTTGGATGGAACCTTTAAATGGGAAAAATACTAAGTTAGAAAAACATTTAAGGAATCCAGACTGTTAGCCAAATATTCATATCTTAAAACCAAAAAGCAACATGATACAAGTGCTAACGTTGTATTGACTTCATGCAACATATATGCGCCCTAACATCTTATTGAGAAATTAATGATGAATATCTGCAAAATGACTCGCTTATTAGACTAAAGAAGTCACATTGTAACACAATCCAAACACCGAAACACTCCAAATTTTATTTCTCCCAAGATTATGAGGCAATGGTAATGACATATGGCACCTTTTCTCTAAGGGATTACTATAACTTTTATACCCATAAAACCAAAATTTCGGAGATGCCCATGTAACAATAATGTCCTTTATTGAGGTCAAGAATTACAAACAAGAAACTTTAAAAATTTCAAAACCCCTGCTAACCTCTCAAGGTTGATAAATTTCTCTAATTTGTTCGAAACTTGGAACATGCCATACCAGCTACGAAGCACCAACACACACAGAGACACAGAAGCGAGAAATTTCTTCATCTAGTCTCTCCCTCTCCCACCTAAATCGTCTTCATCTCTCCCTCTCTCCCACTGTTTATTTGTCCCTCTCTTTCCCCCACTCCCACTCCCTCTCCCTCTCCCACGTTTTCCGTTTTTCGCCACCATCATTATTTTTTTACCCATCGCCTCTCCCTCTTTCTCCCACGTCTCTCTCTTTTCCCACCATCAATCTTTTTTCTTCATTTCTCCCTCTCTCCCACCGCTCATTTGATTAAATAAACAAAACAAATCAAGGGTTTTGGAAGAAGAAAAAGAAGAAGATTACTGGAGAAATTTCTGCAATTGTTTTCAATTGGCAGAAATAAGAAAACTAAGGCTTTGGGTCTCCATCAATCGACTTCAATTCTGCAATTGTAAAATTTCCCGCGGGAGAGAGAGAGAGAGAGAGAGAGAGAGAGAGAGGAGTTGAAGAGAAATGGAGAGTAATAGTTACCGTAAAGCTGAAACCGACGACTGAATTCGACGAGACAGCCATTTCCTTCTGATCTTCTATTTTCTTCCGACCAGCATTGAGAGAGAGAGAGGGGGAGAGAAAAGTGTGCGTATGGCAACAAAGAGGAACAGTTATCTAATGAGGGAAAAGATAAGATTTTCTCAACCACGTCTCTTTATATCGTACCCGATCCATCAACAAATTTTTAATTAAATAATTTTATAGCAAGTGTTAAAAAGTGTCGGGGTAAGTTTGTTTCGCGTAGAGGGAGGGGAAGGAAAAGGTAGGGAGGAAGATTTATTTTATTTGATAAAATAAATAAATATATATTTATTTTTGATTGGTAGAAATAAAAAGAAAAGAAATAGGTAATAATATTTTGTGATTAGTAGGAATAAAAAATAAAAAAAAATATTATTTTATTTACTATTCTATTCTTATAAAATAATATTTTTAATATTTATTATTATTTTTTTTTTATTTTTTTAATTCAAAATATTTTTTAAAAATATAAGTTTTTTCTAAAAAATAATTATTTAGTTTTTTTCTTATTTTTTATAAATTACTTTCATTATTATTTTATATTAAATAAAAATAGAATATTAATATAAAAAATAAAAAAATAAAAAAAATAATTTATCAAATAAAATTAATAAAGAAAATTAAATTTTATTATTTTATATTAAATAAAATTAAAATATAAAAAATAATAGATAATTTTATAAATATAAAAAAATGATAATCACAAATTCGTCCAAAAATTTGATTTCTTTCGATTTCTGTTCATTTTAAAATGAAAATGATTTTACAAAAAAAGAGAAAAAATGATTATATCCTATTTTTATTTTTTCTTTCCATTTTCCTCCTTATCAAACATTTAAATTTGATTATTTTCCTCTATTTTTATTTTATTTTTTTTCCAACCAAACAAATTGTTAAAAACAACATGTGTTTACTGGCCATTTCAAGAAGACGCAATCATATTTCCTCCCCCTTTGAGAAGAACGAAGGAGAAGAGAATCTTCCTTAATATTAGGATTGGCAATTGGGTTAGACTGACTCGATCTCGACTCGAGCTTGGCCCGTTTTTAAAGGGTCGAGCTTGGCTCATTTAGAATCGGGCCGAGTTTGAACATAATTTTTAGTCTCGATTTAATTACAGGCCGAGTTTGAATATAAGTGGACTTTATCCGATACAAACTCGGCTCATTTAACATTAGGCAGCATGTGGTATATGTATATAGTATAGGGTGGGTAACTGTTTGTATTTGGTCTTTTTTATTTTTTATCTTAGAAAAAAATTCAAGAGTCAAAACCAAGTAGAAAGTTCATATTCTTTTCTATTTCTGACCTAAGTCATGTCTCGTATCTCATGTGCGTGCCTAACCCTAACTCCAACCCCTTCCCTCGTTCACTCGAGAAAACCATTCAAAGATCAATAAATGTTGTGACTGTCCGTCATACATTCAAGGCAGAGAACCGTCGTGTTAATTTTATGGTCTCCTTAGACCACTCTCATTCTCAAAGACTCAATGAGTTCAGGACTCCTCATTCTCTGACTGCTTTACTTCCACTTTTGAAGGATGATGTAAAGATAGCAAAATTTTAAATCTGAGAAGAGTTTTTTTAGAATGCAATGAATTGTAATTCAGTTAATTTGATTTAAAAATATTTTGATTAATTTGAAATTATTAAAATTTTAAAAAAAATTGATTTTTTATATATTTAAAGAAATTTTATAAGTAAAAAAAAAAATTGTTATTCGAGATCTAGTCAGGCCCGAAATGGGCCCAAAACCTTTTTAATTTTTCAAATCGAGCTCGATTCTAGATTTTTTGAATTTTCTCAAGTTCATAAAATTTTAAATGAGTCGAGTCTAAGTCTTTTAAAGTTTGATTCAAAAAACTCGATTTTCATGTCAACCTAATACCCATTTTGTTTGACTAAGAGCATTGCCAAGTGGGTGGATGGTCCACCAATTATGTTGGTCCACGTGGCATAGCACTTGCCATTAAGATTGTTGGGTCCATCATGCTGGATCACCCCACTTTTAAATTCAAAACTTAAAATAAAAAATAAAAAAAAGAGAAATTTTGGGGTAATACTTAAGCGGACTAGTTAACTTAAACCTAAATATCAATTGGTTTGAAACATTTACTTACATTAAAGAAAAAGACCAATTTACAAACAAAAAACCATAATTATCTATATGGAGAGTTAATTTAGATAATTATTAACCCAAAACATTATTTTATAGTGAGTGTTATCTTATTTTTCTTATAATAATTTTTAGATTGGCTAAGCTTTTAGACCTATGTGTATATATACATATTGTATGCAGGATTTAGAAAATGTTTTCCAACTCAAATTATCTTCTTTGTTTTTAAGTCAATTAAATCATCCTTTTTGTCTATAAATAATAGTAAACTTTATGTAATTTTTGAGAAAACAGAAAAATTGATAATTTCTTTTGTCCCAAAAAAAAAAGAGCGAGAAGTGGCTTTTGGTTTCATGTTAAATAATAAATAAAAAATCTATTGGGTGAGGTGTGTGTGTGTTTTTTTTTTATTATTATTAATTTTTTACTTGTCTTTAGTTTTATTTGATTATAATTTAATTACTGGGTGTATAAATCGTCAACCTATACATCAATGTATCTTTTATTAATTTTTTGATCATGGTGTGTAGTGATGGTTGGATCATTAAGAGTATTGATTAGAGAGACTTTTGAAACAAAGTTCTTTTTATGACAGTATCTTTGAGAGTTTTTGAGAGAAAAGAAAGAGAAAAGAAAATAAGAGAATTATAATTTTTTTTCATTTTATTTGAGAGTTTTATGAAAGAAAAGAAAAGAAATGAGATTCATTGAGAATAAAAAATTTAGTTTTTAACTTTTAAAGGGTATTTTTAAAATATAAAAATATTATAACTCTAATATTTTTTTTCTTTCCATTTCTTTTCACTTTTGAGGAGAAAAAATTTAAAATTGAAATCTCTCCAAAACTCTCATTTCCTCTCGTATTAAAATTCCCAAAAGTGTATTTGGTTAAGGGCAAAAGAAGTTCTACTGCCTTAGAAGTATTTATTTATTTATTTATTTTTTAATATAAGAAAATATAATTAAATGGAATTGAATCGGAGAAGAGATGATAAAAATGAGAAATCTATGGCTTTGAGTTATTCCTGAATAACCCTTAGAAGTGTTTTACACACACACACACACACAAAAACAGATGCCTACTAAATTATTGTATTATCTATTAATCTTCAAGGAAACTATTACCAAAATATATTTTTGTAGAATATTGTATCATGTATGGGGGTTATATTTGATAAAATATTGTATCATATGTGCACCTTCACACGCAAGATAAACTGAGATTTAAGATCAACGGCCACATGAAGCCTATCTTGAGAACAACAGAAGGTAACAAAATGGTTCTTTGCAGGAGTTTCTGAGTAGCACTCGATATGCCCTAACAAAATGAAGATCCTTGATGCATGCAAATATGGGATCTCTTTTAGGTCTTTTCTTCTGCAACTTTATTTTATATGGTTCTTCTGTGGTATCAGAGTTTCCATCTCCTGCAAGAAGCGACCCCATGGCAAAGACCACCAACATTAAGCACATTTGGAAAAACATTTTAGGAACCCTGGTTCAAGATCAAGTCATAGTCTGGCGAAACAGAATTGCCTATCAAAAACAGATCAAGAACCAAAGTGACATCAGACATCACATTCGACAAACTACTAAAAACTAGATTTTTAGTGATACTAAAAACCACCGAGAGACAATCGACTTGGTAAATAAAAATGTTAAATTATCTCTTAATCAAGTCTCGGGTTTGAAACTCAGAAATGAAAGAAAGACTAAGACTATGTTGGAAGAACTCCATCTTAAATTCGGCTTGACAATGTTCGAATCGGATTAATCGAAATATGATTCTACATATCAGTTGGTTATAGCAAAAAAGATAAAAAGAACTACATTCTTCAATGACCAGATGGGAAACAGCAATTCAGCCCATAATCCAAACCATTACAAACTGCTATTCATAAATTTCTCACAGACTTGTCACTTAAACAGGCGTATAATTAGAACTCCAGACAAAATCATTCTCTCTCATACATGGGTCGGAGCACTTCCTTTGCTCTACGATTTTAATTCCTATGATATCAATCTCTGTGTTAGTAGTTAGTGATTCCTATGACCGATTGCTGAACCATGTTGAAAGCACAAACCTTTTCAGACATTTTTCTAGAGTCTCTCCAACCTCAGAATGTGATCAGTAAAATGGCATCATCATCTGGAAGCATGGGAAAATATTGGGCCTATAGCAGCTTTAAAATCCTCATAAAATATTTGCTCTGAAAACCTAGATGCACGTTTCCGAGCAGCAGCAGCCATTCTAAGTCTCTCATTCTCAGGCATTTGAAGAACTTCAACTATAGCATCCACATATTCTTCAACATTCCAGGCAAGAAATCCTGTTTGTTGCCCATCTTCTTCTTTGACAATATCCATTTTCGGGCCAGCAGAATTATGAGCTGATACAAGGTTGGCAGAATAAAAATTAGCAATTTACTCTTAACCCAAAAGAGAAAAAAAAATTAAAAAAAAATGAAAAACAGAGAGAGAGAGAGAGAGACTCAGTTCACACCTATGGGGATAGCACCAGCAGCCATATACTCAACAATAACGATGCCAAAGTGCTCATCCATCATTGAATGAATTCCTGCAACTGCACCTCCCAATAGTCTTACCAAATCCCTAAAGATACAAGGATGATATACCAAAGATGAGAAACAGGAAGAGATCATGATCGACTCAAGAGGAGAGAAAAATTAGTATCTGATTAAAATGGGCACAGACCTGTACATCACATTTTTATGAAACTCCACATCATTCTCTATTTCAAGTTCAATGGCTTTTTCTTTCAACTTTTGCAATCTTTCTTCATCTTTCTTATTGCGACAGCTACCTACAAATTGAAACTTGGGTCTTGGCATATCCCTTCCGAGTTTCCTGATGGCAACTGCAAATGCCTCAAGTTGAAGAGGTTGTGCCTGAGGTGTAAAACCCAAAAATTAGTAGAACTTGCCATGGCTAAGATTAGTGTGAAATGAGCCATAGAAGCTGCAGTACCTCAGGCTCATTAAGTATAACACAAATATGCCCACCTTCTCAGCACGAAATTGAGCAACTGAAATAATTCTTGGGGTGTCAACTGATCTCTCCAATGGAAGTGCCTGCAAGCTGCAGCTTGTCAGATAAACTCGGACATTGGCAAAAAAAGAAAAGCAAGTGAAGCTCCTAAGTTCATAACAAAGAAGCCAGGAGTATAAAAAAAATTCAGGGCTCAATTAAGCTCTATTAGAGCTGACAATAGCAGCAATACATAACATGTCCAAATTGATTGATGGTTAATCTAATGATGCCAGTTCTAACTGATATAACTGCATGCGACATACACAGTACAATGAAAACTTATATACCTGGAGTCCTGAAGTATCACAGGGAGGGTAGACTCGTTTTGTGTGCTCAGGAATACCCCAAAGCTTCTCAATATGAGATTGTGTCCATGAAGAGTTGACCATTGCAAGGTGTGCACAGGATCCAACCATCCCATACAACAAGCTAAAGAATTTGTAATAGATGATTTTACACTGTGATAACCAAACACTGCCAGAAGAGTCAGATGGGTAAGGCTCTACATAAGAAAGGAACAAGAAAAAGCATCTAGTGGATTCGAAAGCACTAGCAATAGCATCCACAACAGTGACGGGCAAGGTTGAAAATGACACTGAACATAAAATAAGCAGTATGATCCACGATGGGTATCAGATCTCTTCCAATACTAAACTATCAGAATTAACTTATCCCTCAAAAATTGATAAAGAATAGTGATAAACGTTGGGTGCCCAGAACAATGCTTGTGCTACACTCGTCTATATTGAGTGGGCACAAGTATGAGTTCAAGTGAGTATGTGCTCCACAACCAAGACAATAGGTTGGCTCATATGTGTTCCTGAACAATGTTAAGACAAAAATTCCCAAAGCAATAAACCTAGACCTCTTAACAATAATAACAGGACCAATTCACAGAAGAAAGCAAACCTTTTAGCTATTGCAGCATCATTATTGTACATGGAACTCCGACTACGAACCCGAGAGAGCATGTCCAAACTGATTGTAGGATAATGCGTATAGCAAATAACAGTGCAACCAAAAATCCGGGCAACCGGATATGTAAAAGCATATCCACTGGTGTCAAAATAATACAAAGGGGTAATCTTGCACAAAGCTTCCCATGCTAGATACACAGAACCCCAGCTTTGACCAATCATAGTAAATCGGGGGTACTTAGTTTCCTCAATCCACTTTCTCTTATACAAATGCACCACCTAAAAAATCAAAAACCCCAAACATCAAAACAAATTACAATATACAGGGGCAAAGGGAAGGCAACTCCCCTCCCCCCAACCCCAACCCCACCCCCACCCCCAACCCCAAAAAAGAAATAAATAAATAAACAATTGTAACCCTAAATGTTGTTTGCCCACTTAAAATTGTTACCTAGCCTCCCCTAAAATTATAACCCAAAATGCATATTTAATTTCGTCCCCTTCCATAAGTTTCTGGCTTTGCACATGACAATAGACCAAGTAGTTAGTCCAAATTGAAATGGTCCTCCATCAATTAAACAATCAAACTTGGAGAATTTAGAAAAAGTTTGGCATTTTCCAAGATATTACATCCCACTAACAATCAAAACCAAAAGAATTAAACCAAAATATCGAAAAAAATCAAGTAATTAGTCCGCAGGAAACAGTTCATCAGCAATCAAAGAAGTGATTGAACAGTTCTGACCAAATTAACACCTCACAGAACATCGATACGAGAGAGAGAGAGAGAGAGATAACCCAATCAAGTAATCGGTGCACACTGAACATATCACTATTCACTGATCAAACTGATAATGATAAAAATAGAGCTAGAGAGAGAGAGACCTTGGGAGCAAAAATGAGATTGACGCCAAAGCGATCGGAGGCACGAGACATCAAAGACTGGGGAGAAGCATCATGATCACCAGTGAGAACAACACAATCCAGATCATTTCTGAGTTCTTGAATGGCTTTAACAGCGCACCAGAGGACTCTCTCTCCACCTCCTCCATCATTGGTGTACGGATGGAAGAATGCCACCGCCTTTCTTCTACTGATCCTTCCTTGTATCACTATCGAACCTAAGTATAGCACGAAGCCGAGCGTAGATGAAATCAACGCCCACAACAAAATTGAACCCGACGCCATAGAAGCTGAAGCTCCAAGCTTGCCCTTTTTGGATTTTGGAGACTGCAGAATTGGGGTTTCCTTTCAAGACCCGACTGGTTTTTCTTGGCGCGTGGAACCCATGGGTCCCATTCCATACACTTCTTTCTCTCACCTTTTTTCCTTGAATTTTGCTTTTAAAATTATTGAGAAGACCCCGAGAATCAGTCATATTTTATTTTTTTTTATTTAAATTCAAAATTAATCAATTTTAAAATATTTTTAACAAATATGATACATATAATGTTTGATTTGATACATATAACATTATTTAAGTTATAGTCATAAATATTTTTTGAAAAATAAAAATTCTAAATGTTATTAAAAGATGGATACATAAATGTCAATAATATTGATATCTCTTAAATAAAATCTCGAATTCAAGTCTCTTATATATAAAAAATAAGTGTTAGGAAATATTTTTCTTTTAACAATTCAATCTGATTTGAATCGATTTAATTGGGATTAAAATAAATATCATATATTAATAATTTATTAAAAAATTAGAATAATGATATTACAACCATAAATAGTCATTTTATAAAAGAATGATTTAAAATTTCTCGTTTTTTTTTTCAAAATTGAAAGAAATATCTCAAAATTGTTCAGGCTCTCAACAAATAAAAGGACACCCTTTGTCCAATAATCAAGAGAACCTTCCTCCAACTCAAACCGAACAAGTTTTTCAACTTTTCTAAAAAATTGGAGTAATATTTTATTTTCAAACAGTCTCAATACCTTTTATGAAAATTCATGATAATTTTCAAAACCTTGAATGAAGAGAAATGCTAAGTCACTTTTTACAAAAGACATGATTGGGAAAATGGTAACTCAGTGCAAGCACAAGCAGTATCTGTTTTACACAAAGTCTTTGCATGCCATTCCAAGTTATAGACTCTTTTACTTCCAACACCTTTTTCACTTTCTCTTCCTTTTTTTTTTTTTTTATTACAACATAAATTTAATCTCAGATCATAAAATCAGGGTTATTGTCACTGGACACCTTTTTCACTTTCTCATTCATTCTGGAATAGATTATTTCCTTCAGCCTCCAAGTGATTCGATTTATCTCTAGGCTTGGGCCTTTTTGTTTTGCAACTAACCATTCAAATGAATAGACGAAACCTAAGAGCCTTTGTGGGGGATTTGTCATTTCATCCTCCTCATGGGGGATGATTCCAAATCTTCACCCTCTCTAAGGGTGTCCCAAAAGCAAAAAACTATGGATTCAGGTCTCAATTCATCTTTAATTTTTCAGCCAAAACATCTCCAACGGAACACCGAGTAGTCATAACCCATCTTCTCAACCGTGTAATTTGGGATTTAAATTTCATATAAACCACAAAAAATTTCTTAACCAAAACTCACGATTTAAGGTCTCAGATCATTTTGAATTTCTCAACCAAATAACCATCGAACTCTCAATTTAGGGTCTCAAGTCATCTTGGGTTTTTCACCCCAAATAATCAATTTAGGATCTCGAGTTATTTTAAATTTAAATTTCCCAACCAAATTTCCCCACGAAATAACTGAAAATATATTTAGCATCAATTCATTTATTCTGCCTCCTATAAAATGCATAGAAGCTCATTCATCTCGCTCAGACAATTTTGACTTTAACAAACCAAGATATCCACAGCTAACTGATCCGATGACTGAAAAAAAAAACACGCACGATCATATATATATATATATACAAGATAAGTAAATGGGCTTCAATGAGATGAATTCGCTATTGACCCCTCCAACCTTTGGCCATGCTCAAACCAAAGGAATTTATCAAGAAGAGAGCAAATTAATGAGAGATTATTGGAGCTTACATACAGCAGAAGAAGAAGATGAAGAACAAAAAGACAAAAAAAAAAAAAAGAAAAAACCTTAATACATGGTCATTTGTATGATTGTTTTGTATTTATAGTCGGCCAGGAAGATAGACCGTAAGAATACTTAATTTCGGGGTACAAACATGGTCGATGATCCTCAGCTTGCCCTGTACCAGCAAGCAATTTAACCAAAAAAAGAACTAGTTTAAAGAAAAAAATGCCTCCACTAGCAAAAGAATATTACAAGAAATAACATATCCACAACCTATCACAAACACAAAAATGACCTTTATTTTGACACCCTGGCCTTCTCTTGCCCAAGGCAACATCTACGTTGTCGGTCATTCCTCTCCAACCCAAACCAACCGCCACAAAATTGAAAACCTGAATTATCTACGTTGTCGGTCATTCCTCCCTCAGGGCAACATCTATTTCTGATTCCTGCTTCGAGTATTGTGTATCTGCTGCATTAGTAGGATCCCATTGGTGGCATGCCGAAGGGTGGCATTGGAGGCATTGGCATTCCACCCATGGGTGGTGGTGGAGCAAAGCCGCCTCCTATTCCTGATTGCATACTGGGCATTGGTGGTGCAGGCAAAGCAAGTGGTAATAGCTGGGCATACATATTCTGCAACAAAAAGGAAGTGTGTTACGGGCAGATGATTTCAAGAACAGGGAGTATTCTCCAATACTAAAAATTCGAAGTCTACCAAAAGACAGTTGCAGCAAAGAAAAAAAGTGTTTGTATCAAGGCAAAAAGCACCTGTTGGGCAATAATATCCTTCTCTTCCTTCTCCTTTGCCTTGACTTCATTCTGAGCTTCAGCCTTGTCCTTTACGAGTTCATCAACTTTGCCCATGTACTCACGTAAGAACTGTTTGGGAAAAAATGGGTCAGCAAAACTGAGATTGTAAACATAATATCTACAAGCTTGGCTCGGACCAGCTGCTCGCAATGCAGAGACAATCTGCCAAACTGGAAACTCGGGGCCTAAAACCCATGTCTGATGCAGACATATATTAGTGACCAAACAAAGGCCTCTAACATGAGTAGGGGAAATCTATAACTTTCTCATTATCTTGACTAGTATTAACATTATTTTTTCTGTTTGTGTCTGCGATGATTTTTCCTTCCCTTTTTTGAGAGAAAGAGAGAGTCACCTGCAATATATATGGAAAGGCAAAGTCGATCATGTTGTTCATCCATGCCAGCTCGAGTGCAACATCTGCACGAATTAAATCGTAACAAACAAAGAGGCATGAAGCAAAGCATTCCTTCTTTCCCTGAGAACCACAAAAAATAGAGAAAATCAAGAACATGGAAAAAAGGGATCTATTATCAACAAAATAATTCACGGCAGACTAATCACAGGTCAAGCCAAGTACCTGTTCAATAAAATATACAAGGAGCTCCTCCGCAAGCTCACGATCACCGGATTGTGAGCCAGTCTCCATGGCATCCTTATACATGTTGTCTTTCTTTGACAATGCAATGGATTGCTTCCACCTACCAGCCTTCTTATAGATATAAGCAGCAACCCGCCTCATCTCCAAGAGCTCATGTTTCACAATCTGTTCATATACATGGGAAAAAGAAGTGAGTTTGAGATCCATTTAACAACTGAATATGCAAATATATGAATAACCAGAACTTACCTTCTGTGCAAGGCCTATCTGGTCAAAGTTATCATGTAGGTCAATTGATTCTCGCAATCTGTCGTAGTCTTCCTCCTCAACATAAATCTCATTCAAAGCCTCATTAACGGCAGATACATTGTTGCTTTGAACGGCAACCATGTATGGCCTCACAAGATGAAGGTGACCAGCCTGTACACCATAAGGAGCACAAGAAGAGGGCAAAATGAACTTGTATGAGCAAGGGTAATGGATTCATTGCCAAACTGTAGAAATCAGGCAGAGCAATGGAGTTCAAACCTTTCGCATGATGTCAACCACACGGGTATGGTCCACTCTAAGTGCAAGCACGTTAAGAAGATCATTGATGAGATCAGGGTGCTCTTGCAAGTAAAAATGCACGGCCTTGTAGTAGAGCTCCACATTAGCAACTTTAACAGCAATATCCTTGAACTGCATATGATCCCAAGCTTCGGGAGAATGGTTCATAACAGTAGTAGCAGCATTATCAAACTCATCATATTGAATATACAGATACGTGAGTTCTTTCCAGTGCTGCTGCTCATCACATGCCCTTATAAGCTTAGGAATGTTCAAACGAGTTGAGAAGAGTTTGATGTGCTCCATGAGCTTCTCTGGACGGTATCTAGCATATAGGACTCCCAACTCAGTAAAGATGCCCATATGTGCACGTTCCAAACCTAAACCACTCTCCATGAGAGATATAAGCTCGTTGAAGCATCCTCTGTTCTGGTAGTAGTCACTAACCTCTTCCAAGTCATCGACCTAGAAGAATTACACAATGTAAAGTATTAAATGTAGTAGTGAAACATACGTTAGATGCTTTAAACTTCAGACTAAATGCTTCGGCAAGAAGAATGGCATGAATATTTGCCAGGAAACAATGGAAATTACTATCAGCATTTGCTTGTGTACCAAATGGGCCACATGGTCTCATCTCACTGGAATAGTCACAAATGGTCAAGCAATTCCTAAACTACTAACAGTAAGCAACAAATAGGTGATGTAAGACGTCAAGCCATACAGTACAAGATATCTAAAACTAAAAGATTACATATCAAAATTAAGGCCCATAGTCCAACAAAAGGTACAACATAAGGTTGTATGCCAATCTTTCAAGGCAACAAGTAAACGTTTTAGGGAAAGGAAGAGGACATGTTACCTGTACAATGATGTTGAGACCACATATCTGAGCCAAACGGAACTCCTCAGCATCAACACAAGCAAAGCAGACCTCCTTCCAGGTCTTTGCACTATTGGCTTTCCTTGCAGCATCAACAGCTCCTTGGAACTGTTTCAGTTTCACCAGTGTGACTGCCAACTTAGCCCAATTAGAGATAAAGGCATATATAATTTTTGCGGCCTCATATAGGGCTTCATCATACAAGCGGTCACCAACATTTTGAAGATTTGCAACATTTGGCATAAGAATGAATTCTTCGATTTCACCTAGCCTATCAATCTTAGCATAAGCATAAATGAGCTCACTGTCCACCTTAGGTTCCTTCACCTTCTGCCTTACCATCAACAAATACCTCACCAAATCATGATAGACACTTCCATCTTCAGCAGCACGAATGACATCCAAGAACTGAGTTGCATCATCGGCACGAATAAATGACTCAATGGCATCACTCACCAACCCCTCTCTGAGTTGAGCTTTGCCCACCTGGCTCCAAACAGCATCCTCTTCAACACGGAAAGCAAATTCAACTGCCCGCTCAATGCTGTGAATATTGTCCAATAAGACATTGACTGCTTGGACATTCAAGTTGAACTTCTTGAAAATTGCAAAAGCTTCTTCATATAATTGGGCTTCCACTGCCACCTCCCCTACTGCAGGTCCGTCGAAGTTGTCTAGTCTATTAACATAATCCATAACTCGGGAAGGGTCTGCCTTAATTGCTGTCAGTATAAGAAGGTTTTGCAAATTAAAGTTTCCACTAAACGCGGAGTTTTGGAGCACAATTTTCTCAAGAAGTTCGATGAGTTCATGAGGAAGATCAGCAGTCATGAACGCCTTAACAGCAGCAGAAACCTGCTCTGGGCTCTTGCTTTCAGGCAAAGCAGTAGACACGACTTGATCAATAAGTTGTCTTCTATATTCATTTTCGGGGACAAGGACCTTCTCCCACAGGTCAGCATCCATCCTCTCAACAACATATCTGAAATAATAGTATAACTCCATAAATCATAATCACTAGATGGAATCTAGTATTGGGACAAAGATCAAAAAAGCCACTTATGGTTACATACCTGGCCTGCAACTTGAACAAAGAATTCTTATTTGTGACATTGATGAGTTCATCATCACACTGCCCTCTCCTGTAGGCCACAACAGCCAAGGTAGGATCACGTTTTTCACAGTACTTACCAACAACACGTGAATCATAATATGGATTGGTTGTGAGGAAATGCTCTGGATTGTTGTTGCTATCAATAATAATTTTACCCAAAGCGTTGTGAACATGTACATCTTGGCTTCCCTCACTAACAAGATGCTCTAAGAATTGAGTGAGTAGACGGAGGCGATTCCTGAAAACCACAACAAAGTTTGAGCAAGCAGTGACTAGAAGGAGAAAGCCCAAACAGGAATATAAGGTAGTGGACAGGATACCTCTTCTCACACTCCTCCACAAGAGGCTCCACTGGAAGTAGAGAGCGAACAGAGAGAATGAGGCCTTTGATAAAATCTTCAGGACACTCGTCATCCAGAAGTTGGCCAACAACCAAAGGAGCATTTCCTGGGTTTACCTATCATATCCACAGAATATTAATCTTTACAAAAAAACAGAAGTTGAATATACATGAAGATTAGTGTACCAAACGTGAATCTACTGCTTGATAAAAAGCCTTTAACATCGTTAGTACCTTTTGCACATATCCCTCAATATATCTCAGCATATTGTTTGTATACAGGTAGTGTGTCAGGTCTGGAACAAAACCAAAGCGGTCACACACGTTAATTAGAGGTCGAGCATCTGGAAGTTTAGCTTCCATTAAAAAGTTCTTCGTCTTTTCAGCATCATAGAAGTTTGACTCCCTAGTAACACGTTCAACCTCTTTGATCTGTCCAGTTTTAGCAGCTGCCTCAATGTACTTGAAGTGAATTTCAGGATCCTCACTGTTCAAGAAACCGCAGAAAAAACAAATAAGAGAAAGAGGAAGCATGGGCCTAATACAAAAATATTGCTACTCCAGAAGGCATTTATTACCTGGAACTCAAATATGACCCTAGGAAAAAGTATAATCCTTCATAGGACTTGAATTGCTCAAAGAGCTTTATGCATTGATCAACGCCCAACTGCTCTGAATACTCCTTGGCAACCTGCAATATTCCATGTTAGTGAGTGTACAGTCAAATCTCAACGTTAGACAATGAGAGGTTACAACTGATACCTGTACAATAATCTGAAGATTTCCTCTTAAATTGACCAGTAAAAGGTCCTTCATGCACTCCATTGCCCATTCTTGTGAAAGGGTCCCAAAAAACTCCACCAGCGCCTGCACAAAACAATACTTTTAGTGGCAAGCTTACAATCTTTAAACATGCAAGAAATGCAGGTTGGAAGAAGACAAACCTGGGGCTCAATTGCATGTGTATTCACAATGACACGTTTAATATCTGGTAGCTCAGAGTAGTGCTGCAGAAATGGAAAATTTGTATTTTATTCCAAAAGATACTCCAGCTTAAATGCAGAAGATAGCAATAAACAAAATTAACCAATACAATAAAATACTTTACCTGCAAAGCACGCACATACAGACCAGCTTTCTCACAAAGTTGAGCAATTCGAGGACGATCATAATGACTAAACATGCCATTAGCCAAGATTGCATCAGCCACATTTGGAAATGTCACAAGATTGATCTCCAGAACCTGTACAGAAGGCAAATGGTTTGAACTTGCAATAAGCAAGAGAGAGAGAGAGTCCAACAAAGTCTAACCTTTGTCTGCAGGTAACCATGTTCTGGCAAATTTCCCTTCAAGACATCCAGCAAAAATGCGGTTGCCTCACGAATCAGGTTTCTCTGCATAAGAGAATAAAAAGTAATCACAAGAAAAGGAAGGGGAAAAAAAAAGAGAATTATACAATCTTCAAGATCAATTATATTGCAAATTCATCATCCATGCTTAAACAAATAAAGGAAGTGTCAAAGAAACATGGATTCTACATAATGTGAGGCAGCACCACTCTCAAACACTTCTGATATTGAACACGCAGGGCAGCATGAGAGCTGGGACTAAAACTGAAGGGTACAAGTTAGAAATTTTCAATTAAAACTGAAGGGTACAAGTTAGAAATTTTTGAAAATATCCAGAGAATTGCTCAGAGAACTTTCAAGGGCTAAAAGCAAGCAAAGCTACCATTTTTTTAAATTAATATGTTTTAACTGTAGTTTCATGTTAATATGGTAAGTTTCAATGCCAAAAATGGCATAGTTTTGCGGTCAGAATGGTGAAACACTAGTCAACTGGGACCATTACCATTGTACTAAACATCATCATGCATATATCTCAACTTCATATGTTTCAGTTTATGGAGATTTGAGTATTTTTCTTTATTTTTGTTTGTATGCATCTTGATAACTATTGGTTGGTATATGTGAATTCACTATTTTTAAGCGCATATACACACATATACATACATACATACATATATAGACACACACAAACACACACACACATACACACAGAGCAAAAGAAAGAATTTTAAAGATCTAGAAGAATGCAAACATATCACACCAAAGGATGGACGTCCCCTGAGGAAACAATAGACATAAACAATAGATTTGCCACAATCATGATGCAAACCATAATTTTACATACACAAAATACAGTCTTAATATATCCTTACTGCTGTCAGCTAAGCATGTTTCCTACTGTGTGAAAATTTTGCCATGTATAGCATCCTGTGTTAACTCCCATGCTTAACAAGTGACTATAACTTAAGCAGGTTTTGCCAAAATGAAATTACAAAATGAGAACTTAAAAAAACTAAACCACACACTAACCTGAAGAAAGAGATCAGTGATAGTGTTATAATCGACGGGGCAGCCTCCCTCCATTTGAGCCATCATCAAAGCAAAATTAACAGCTCCCTGCAATCCAAAAACAAGTTTTTGTTTATCTCATTCAGAAAAAAGTATGTAATTATCCAGTAACAGAGCTAACTTTCAAAAATTTAATCATCATATATAAAATTATCCTTCCTCGTATCATTGCTAGGTGAAATAATTCCGTTGCTTATTTGAACAACTCCAATTTGCAAAAAACATAATCACAAAAGTTTAATGACTACAAACAAAGAAAAATCACAATTTCTGAAATCAAAAGAATTACCTGAGGGTCTGTTCGAAGTATTGTTTGCAGAAGAAACAAATAATCGGGCGAGTACCCAACCTGCATCAGCAGGGAAAAGATATATATTATCGTATCATACTGACAAATATAACATCAGATACAACATAGTTGATCTAAGTCCGGTATCTATCAGAGATTTCTGATCTCTAATGGCCTGAGATCAAACTTATACACAAATGATTGATAAGATCATCACCCCTATCATGCCACACCTGCTTTGAGTATATGAGAATTTTGTCGAATTCCCTCCTCTCTGCAAAAGCTGCAACAACTTTAGGAGTTGCTCTTGCTTTGATATATATTTTAAGAGCAAGGTCATTATCCACAGTCTACAATGAAAAACAAATATTGTGTTAGAATAGTTGAGAAATGGAGCACAAGTATAGAAAATGCCTAATACATGTGAAACTACAACCAGAAACTCGAACCTTCACAAGATCTCCAAGTTCTTCGCTACATTCAAGCTTGTCCTCGGCCAACCAATTCTCCAAAAGATTCTTCTTATTCTGGTTAACCACCAGACGGGATAGCTCCAGAGATTCAAAAGCATTGAGCTTCCCTCTCGTTAAAAGAGTTCCAAAATACTGCAACAAGGGTGGTGTCTGCCCAGATTGCACAGGAACACTCTGCAATGATGACATGACAAAAAAACACATCATACCGATTGTTGGGAGAAGAATAAAGAATTTCAAGATAACGATTGATGATAGTCAAATTCCTGACAGAAGCATGGAAAGGTCATGAATTTTAATTCCTCTGTAACAAATGTAATCGAACTTAGAATTGTAAGAAACATTTTCATCTAAAACTTATTGAAAACATGACATCTCAAACTCATTTCCTGATCAATATCAGTTCCAAAATCTATTAATTTTAACATTGAGCATTCCAAGAGAGTGTTATTTCTTCAAATACTTGCAGAAAAATTAGTTTTAAAGTTCAACCTGGAATCCATATCATCACTCTGGGTCAAAGTAGTACCAGAGCAGGGCAATGGTACTAGAATAAGAATAATTACAAAGCAAAGATTATATTGCCTGAAAGGCTTTTAGTGCTTTTTTTTCGGTTTTATGTATTAAAGAGCAAAAACAATATACCTGAAATTTGGCAACTGTATCAGGTGTTCGGAGGATTCCTTGTGGAGATTCTGCAGCAAGTTCAGCAGCCTCCTTATACTTCATTTGTGCAAACAATTCTTGGAAACGCTGGACAACCTGAGAGATATCCAAAAAAAAACATTTGTTGGGTTAAGTACAAAGTGTGAAATTACAATCATAAGCATTAGCAACACCAGGCACTGAATCTGTTATATCCTAATCCCCTCTCTGACCAATTTAAAACGCACAAATTCCCCAGGGAACTGAAGAAGCTTGCAATATTTTTTTTTTTTGGGTACATTGGTGAGGCTCTAACTCGAGTCCTCTTGGAAAGGGGAGGGGGACGTGCCATGTGAGCTGAAGCTCGTTGGCAGAAGCTTGCAATATAGTTTAACAAATTTTCTTCTCAGTATTAAGAACAATGGACTGTCACTTCTCTGCTACAAGCCCATTTACCCAAGAAAGGAGTTAACAAAAACAGTTCAATGCTTTTATGGGCCTCGCCAGTACAAAGTCCAAGTTCAAGCTGATCCACATCTTGAAAGGAAGGAAATATCAAAAGCACATTCGCTTGCACACTATTTCAGATGCATAGCCAAAAAGGCTTCAATAATTAGTCCGTGGTACCACAAGGAACTATCAATAACATGTTTCCAAATATAACCTTAAGAGTGGATCATAAGAGTAATTAATTACCAAATTCTCTGCACCAGGAAGGTTTCCTCTTTTAGCAAGATTGACAGCAAGCTCCAAATTGTTCAGCTGCATTAACACCACAGTGTCATTAGAGAACCAAATTATTTCGTAAGAAAATTCATGGAAGAGAAACAAAACAAACTTAGAGCATACTTGGCCGCTGACAAAAGGCACTATTGTGGCTTCATTTATAGTGGCAAGTAACACCTGTCCTCGCCTGTTAATGGCATAAAAGCCTCCAACAGAAGATGCTTCTGACGTCAGAAATATGGGATCTGCACTTATTCTGTTTCTATATACAGCAGTAGCTGTCTCCAGGTCATAAACAAACAGCAGTCCAAGCTTGGTGATCACATAAATCAAACTGTATTTCTGGGATAACTGCAAAATTACAAGATCCAACATAGTGACTGCATTGCTCTGGACTAGAGTGAGCTAATATTGAGCAAGCAAACAAGAGAGAGAGAGAGAGATACCTGCATTGCAACTGGAAAATCATCGGCAAAATCTGGTGGAAAGAAAAGATCTGCTTGCTTCTTTGTGAATGCCTGTTTTCCTGCAAACAATTTTTTGCACAGAGGGAACAGGAAGAATTAGTAAATAACATTTCATTACTTCTTCACCAAAGTGAATAAAAGGTTAGTGCTAACAGAAAGTTCAAATGGAGCCATAAGTTAAACTGGCAGAAGTCTTATATGTAGAAATTCTCTATCGCTACAAGCATGGCAAAACACAGCTAGCAGACCAGTGTAACACATTCTGAGACGCCCTTCAGGGAGAACTTTGTGTTAAAAATTGTAATGACCACCCTAGAAGTTGAAGTAAAGTTGACAATAAAATGATTTAACAAAAGCACTATTTGTTCATTTCTTAACTTCATGATTTAACACTACTTGCATATCATTTCCTTAAAAATAGAGCGAAGTAAAATTTCATAGAAGTTTGACAATCATATAACAGCAGCAGCTTTATACCTGGCTGAGCACCAAGTTCAATTATGTGTAATTTTGATGTAACTTGTCCAGCATTAATGGACTTTGTAGCAAATGAGATAAGTGTAGAAGCATTCTCATTTCCAAGAACCTGGTCAAGACACACAAACAGACACCATAGGAATTATTCACACAAACTGAAATAGAATCTAGTATCATAGACAAAGAGATTATTATACAATAAGAAAAAAATGTCTCGTACTTTAAAAGATGCAAATGATGCAGCATGTGCTTCAAGAGCCTGACTACGCTGCTGATCCACAGAGAAAAGTTGCATATTTCCTTTTACCAGTTGTGGCCTCTGCGATCATGGAAGGGACGCCCATTTGTCAGAACAGAATCAGAATCGCATGTAATAATATTTTATTTCCAAATATTACCAGAGAATAAACAACTGTTAACAATTTTAACACTGAATGACTTAGGCAACAATATCATCAAGATCAACCTAATTGTTGAATGAACTAACAACTGAGAGATGAAAAAGAAAACTCACAAGCACAGTGCTACATAACCTGAATAGCCAAGCATGCATTCAGATAAACAGTTAAGGGAGAAACCACGCACCTCAGGTGAACCAGGAGCTATTCCAATCAAGACTAACCACTTCTCTGTTGGATCACATCGATAATTAATGATCTGGTTGCTAGCCAAGTTTGCTGTTCTGTCGAACATCTTTACAGGCTCGGCATCACCTGCACATTCAAAATGAAAAATACAGTTTCAATGCTACAAATGCAAACAATGTATGTTTATTCATTTGAACATGACACCAGGAGAGAAATCTTACCTTCAATGGACCAATGATATACTGACGTTTGTGTGACAAGACCCAACATCTTTGGTGTAATCCACTTCCAAAAGACAATCTGTCGAAAAGTAAGGAACAAAAGTTTCAGACAGCATAGATCACAATGACAGCTCAAGAAAAAATCAAAATTATTAGATAAGTAGACACCTGCTCAGGCATCTGGTGTGATTTCATTTTTGCTTTCATCTCAATGTTGAATATTTGCAAGTGATCCTGAGTTGTTCCAGGTAGTTGTGCTTCAAAGAATAAAAATATTAATTTGTTAGCAAGAAAGAAAATGCATAGGGAAATGTACAGATTAGAGCAAATTTCTGGAACCACCAGACAACTAATAATAATTTGAATAATGGAAATTAATATCACTCAATCACTGTACCTGATCACTCAATAGAAAAGCACAAACAAACACTTGAAACCATCAATAAATCAGCGTAACTATCTAAGTACCACAACCTTCACGGCAGCAAAAGCACGTTTGAAAACAAAGAATATCAAATGTGGCCAAGGTAGCCAAATGAAAAATAAATAAATAAATAAATAAAAATAACCTAAAGGGGAAGCAATCAGCATAGTACAGGAATGAGTCCTGTACATATAAGCATCAATACATTAAAATGAGCATGGTAGCAAACCGTGGGTGGCAATGCACTTAGTTACTGGGACCATCACTTTGGTACGAGAGACCATACTCTTGGTTCTAAAAACCATTATATTGTACAATATCAATACTCTCTATAATTTTCCAACAATTAGGCTGTCAAATTCACACTTGTTAGAATTGAACAGGTTTCAAGAAGTAGAATTGCAGTATCAGCGAAAAAGATAAGTCTATAATCAGGATTTCAAGGATTATAACAACTATGGTCAAATCTAGAAAACTGGATCAAATTTATTTTTGCAAAATCATGAACGGCACAAAGTGTTTAGCTGAAACTAGGTACTCACCGAAAGAAAATCCAGCAACACTTAGTCCCTAGCATTGTCCAATGCATTTTTTATATGTTAATGTTGGAATTCATATGCCAGTGTGATGAATCCTTCATTGGATGTATGATGGGGCAGTTGGTGCAAAAACAAATAGCTCAACCCTTTTGGTAAACCAGAGCCTAACGTTGTATATATTGCACCCTTGCAAACTCCCCCGATAAACATCCAACATTCTCAATAGCGGATAAATCACCTAGTTTTTCTAACTACCCATCTCACAGTCAACAAATCAATACAATTACAAACGCCCAAGTAAGTAAAACTACATACTAATAGATCTCTATGTGGACAAAAACAAGATTTCATTACTTAGTCCTCCTAAGTAATCCAAGACATATCCAATTCAGTTTTTCTAGCTAACCCATCACAAATTTCTAAGAAACCAATCAACACAAATTTTAATAAACACTGTTGACAGATCTCTTCATATGAACAATACAAAGTTAAATAAGTGAGAATTTCGTTGCATATCCCCCTAGGTAGATTTCAAAGCATATCAAATTTCCAATTACTCACCTAGTTTCAGGTCTCTATGCTAACACATCTCTATGTATGGAAACTAAGATTATTCAAATTGGTAATTCAATACCTTTAAGAGCAAGAATTCTGGTGTTGGGATTCATTAGGGCAGAATCAGCAGTAATGGGTCTCCTTAGAGGCTGCATTGGCATGTTCATATCAACGATCACAACACTGTTCTGCGGAGCCGTTTCCCTAACACAGATGTACTTATCAGACTCCATAGTTACGTGCGTGAACGTGATGAATTGAGGATTGATCCCAATGCTCGTCAACTGAAAAAAAAAAAAAATATATATATATATATATATATATACACATATATATATATACACAATCAGATCAAATCAAACCAAAAAGCAAACCTCTCATTCCATTTCCAAAACAACGGAAAAGTCAAACCCTAATTTCACAAGACCATAAATGTTTCGACTTTCAGATCCAAACCAACACGTCAAAAATTCAGATCCCAACAAACCAAAATTGAGCTAAGATTTGGAGAAATGAAATTCTAAATCTGAGAGATGGACTAACCGTTAGAGCTTCTTTCATAGTGATCGGAGCGTTTGCGGCAGCCATGGTCGCTTAGATCTGGAGATGCGACCGAGATCCGATGTCAACCCTAAGCCGATGAGAGAAAGAGAGAGAGAAGGGAAAGTAGTGAGAGATAATGAATAGATCTGAGGAGTGAGAGAGTGGATGACTCCTCAGATTTGCACACAGAGAGAGAGAGATGGAAATGTTTAAGTGGGAAGAGAGAGAGAGATGGGAAGAGGAACGAACGCGACTCGTCTCCTGTCAAGTTAAAATGACGAAGCTTAAATTTTTCCTTTTTTTTTTTTTTTTTTTTTTGCTATTTCTATTTTCAAGGGTGTTTTTCTCATTGGTTTTTTGGTGAGTGGCCCAACTTGGGACTTTCTTTTCTTAGATGAATATGAAATTACTGAATTAGAGAGAAAATTATAATAATTAAATTATTTTTTTTTAGAGACAATTGGAAAAATCAATACTAATAATTGAAGCCATGATGTAAATATATAAATTAATATAAGTTATAATTCCAGTCTTAAGATGATAAAATTGTTACTTTCCGTCATGTAACCAAAACTAGGTGGTGCTAAGCCCACAAGGTTATTTGTAACTAATGAATAATTAAATTTAAAATTAATATAATATATTATTAAATATAATTAATTCTATACAATATATTAATTAAATAATATTTATAATTTTTATCAAAAATTTTTTATTGATAACAAACGTATTTCAATCTTTTCTTAAAAACTAATTATTTCTTTTTAGTAGATTTAATTTTTTTTATATGTGAATTAAATAATATACATATACATATACACACACATATATATATGTTTAAATTATTGATATTTAAGTACGTTATTACAAATTTATTACACATCTTAATTTTTAAATTATTTTTATTGATTTTTTAATGATTTAATTTGTTTCATTAGAAAATTTATAATTACTATTTCTTTTTAGTATATAAGAGAGGGTCAAAATTAAAATCTCTAAAGAAAGAGAATAGTATTAATTGAATTATAATTCATTAACAAAACATATTGGTACTGTGTTATATAATTAAAGTGATTTTTCACATAAAATTATTAAATAATTTATAATTATTATTAGAATTCAAAATTATTTTGTTGAAAAATTTATTTTATATATTTCTGACTATACATATTTGTGTATTTATTTAAAATTTTTAAGATTTTGCAATTTATTTAGAAAGAGATGGCTATTTTTTACTACTATTGATGCAAAACATAATTTCAATTATTATTAAACTATAAGGTAATAAATTTTATATATATATTTTTTTAATTATTGTTTATATCTCTAACAGTGCTCATTTCTCTCTCTCATTCTAACTATTGTTACAAGTACAAGTACAATCGAATGAGCAATATAGATAGGAGATTTTATACTCTGTTTCAATTTTTGTTTTTTAACTCAAGTGAAGTGATAATTAATAAATTTGATTATAAAAAAGTTTAATTTGTATTTCATAATTTTAAAAATTTCTATTTGAATGTCTTATAGTTGGTATTTTAAACAATATAGGAAAAAACACAAAAGACAAAATATGTATGGTTTTGCATTTGTTTTTTTTTTTATTTTGTTTCTTGTCAAACAATTTAATAATTTATAATATTCGTCGTTTTTAAGAAAGTCATTTAAATTGTTTTTTACACTTTCATAACATATATTAAATTTGTAAATTTTACATTAATCAATCATGAGTTTTTCCTTTCATAAGCCATCACAAAAATATAATTTGATAACAATCATAACTTAAATCGTATAAAAATAAGTCAATATTTATATTAAGAAAATTTATTTATTTTTTTAAGAAATCAAATTAAACACTTAAAAATATTATTTATGAAATTATTTTTTCACAATTGAATGATAATTTTATATGATTACTAACATGAAAATATTTGCTACCCACTATATCTTAAATTAAATTTTAAAAATATTTTTTTATATATCAAATTAATTTAAAAGGGCAAATTAAATACATATTTAAAAAAAAACATAGATAATTTGGTGGGTTAAAAAGTAAATTATTTTATTTCAATATTTACTAACCATTGTATATTAAATTAAATTTAAAAAACACATGTCATTATCGAGTCATTTGAGTGTAAATGTGATAAAAAAATGTCTTTTAACTCTCCTCCATTTTTTTCTAATCTTGTTGACCAAATGTTATATTGCAAGAAAAACACGTGACTGAATATGGAAGAAATCTTCTAACTTTTTATATATATATAGAAAAAATAAAAACAGTAAAACCGACAAAAAAAACGAAGTGAAAAAAATTGGAGAGAGGAGAACAAATAGATTAATAAAGGAAAAAAAGAAGGGTGAAAAAGAAAAAGTAAAAAGGAAAAAGAAGAAACAAAAAAAAGAATTAAAAAAAATAAAAAAGGGAGAAGAAATCAAAAACAAAAAGAAAAAAAAATTGGGAATAGTTGTTCCCATCCGAGGTGGCATCACTTCTCCACTTTCCCCTTGTGTTTTTCTTTTTTTTATATATATATAAAATAAGAACCAAAAAAAAAAAAAAAGGATGAGAAAAGAAACCCAAAAAAAGTTAAAAAAAAAAAAAAGAAGGGTAAAGGATAAAAAATAGAAAAAATAGAAAAAAAAAAGAGTAAAAAAGAAAAATGGAAAAAGAAACCCAAAAAAAGTAAAAAAAAAAAAAAAAGATGAGAACAGTAGCAAAATGTTCCCATCCGAGATGGCACCTCCTCTCCACTTTCCACTTTGTGTTTTTTTTTTTCCCTAAAAAGAACAAAAAAAAAAAGATGGGAACAATAGCAAACTATTTCCATCCAAGGTGGCACCTCCTCCCCACTTCCCTCTCCTCCTTACTTTTTTTAAAAAGAAGTAAAAAAAAAAAAAAAGGAAGAAGAAACCCAAAAAAAAGTTTTTTTTTTTTGTATTTAAAAGAAGATGAAAACATTAGCAAACCATTCTCATCCGAGATGACACCTCTTCTCCACTTTCCTCTTTGTGTTTTTTTTTTTTTTTTAAGAAGAACAAAAAAAAAGTTAAAAAAAAAAAGATAAGAACAGTAACAAACTATTTCCATCCGAGGTAAAACCTCCTCCCTACTTTCCCCTACCCCTTATGTTTTTATATAATAGTAAGATATGTAGAAAAAAATAAAAATAGTGAAAATGACAAAAAA
Source organism: Dillenia turbinata (assembly GCA_037126225.1). NCBI lineage: Eukaryota > Viridiplantae > Streptophyta > Magnoliopsida > Dilleniales > Dilleniaceae > Dillenia > Dillenia turbinata. The sequence continues at coordinate 1,376,817 of JBAMMX010000009.1, forward strand.
AAAAGAAGTGAAAAAAAGTGAAGAGAGGAAAATAGATAGATTAATAAGGAAAAAATGAAGGGTGAAAAAAAAAGAAGTAAAAAGGAAAAAGAAACAAAAAAAAAAGTGAAAAAAAGAAAGTGAAAAAAAAAAAGAAGGGTGAAAGGTGAAAAAAAAAAGAAGTAAAAAAAATGAAAAAAGGAAGAACAAACCAAAAAAAATGTTAAAAAAAAAAGATGGGAATAGTAGCAAACTGTTTCCATCCAAGGTGGCACCACCTCTCCACTTCCCCGTTGTGTTTGTCTTTTTTATATATAAAAAAGAATAATTAAAAAAAAAAAAGATGAAAAAAGAAACCAAAAAAAAGTTTAAAAAAGGTAATTGGTAAAAAAAATAAAATAAAAAAAGAAGTAAAAATAAAGGAAAGAAAAGGAAAGAAATCCAAAAAAAAGAAAAAAAAGAAAAAAAAAAGATGAGAACAATAATAAACTATTCCCAGCCGAGGTAGCACCTCATCTCCAGTTCCCTCTTCGGGTTTATTTTTTAAGAAGAATAAAAAAAAAAAAGATAAAAACAGTAGCAAACTGTTCCCATCTGAAATGGTACCTCCTCCCCAATTCCCCTCCTATGATTTTATATGATAGTAAGATGGTAATAGAATCTAAATGTAAGGAAAAAAAATAAAATATTGGAAAAGGTTTAAAATTTTGCATGCAATTTTCTCTAAAAATTAGTTGCATCGTCACCATGAAAACAATTAATTATTTGCACTATTTAAATTTGTCCGCTCCAATATATTTTGCATTTGATTTTTTTTTTTTTAAAAAAAGCATTTGTTTTGCCAAGCTCACCCATAATAGTTTCATTTGTTATACTTCAATTGCACAATTCTTTTTATTAAGAAAGGAAGAAAAGAGTAAAGAATCAACCTCCCTTGATGTAGTGGTAAAAGTACTTAATTTTTTTAATCAAAATCTTAAATTCAAAATTTAAAAATAAAAAAGTAAACATTAAAAGAATCAACTCCAAATGGGCTTCACAAGTACACAAAGTGAATTAATCAAATAACCTAAATACCGATTGATGAAAAAAAATATTAGTTAATATGTTCATGCAGAAACATTTTATCAAGAAGTTAAAATTTAAAGTTTAAAATTTGAATTATGAGATAATGGGTGGTTATCATTATCCCCATCCTCCCTCAAACCTCTCTCCCACTCTTCTTATATGATAAAGATTCAATTTATGATTTAACTTACTCATGGAGAGTATGAACATTGTTGAGGAAAAAGAAGATAATTGAGAGTATTATCTTCTATAGAGAGATTCGAACACATTCGAGGGAAAGAAAAATTTTGAGTAGAAATTTTTTTTGTCATTGCAATTAATCAGATTTAGGGTTGAGATATCATGAAATAGCAGTGATAACTCGATTTGTGTGGTCATCATCCGAGATTGTTTGAGAAAAGTTTCGTAATTCTCAAATTTTTTACACTTATTCATTAAGATACATTCGAAATTTAATCTTTTAATTTTTTTTTAAAAAATTATTACGTTTCACCGGTGTGAAATAAATCTAACAAAAAAGAACAAAAGACAAACCTTAAAACTTTTATTCTTTTAAGTTGCTTTTCAAAATGTTATACCATTTTTATAATAAGATTTCAAACAGTTATTTTCCATAAAAGATAAAGGTATCATTGTTAATGGACACTAAACCCGTAAATGTGGTAATAAACCTTAGATCAACTGGTATTTTTTTCTCTTCCATTATAATAGATTCAGATTCAAATCTCAATATATATATATATATATATATATAAAAACCCGTAAATGCAATTCAAGTTACCATTTGAGCTTGAGCAACAATTATTGGTATAAAGATTGTGGGAACCATGATGGTCTACTTAAATAATATCCTCCATGAAAATTTTGTATAGATTTCTCATTCAAAATGAGTGCATTCGGTCTTTTGGTTTCTTCGCGATTAAGCAAACTAGGAGATGTAGAAATGTGTTGCTTGCGCTTCTGGTGGTTCTAAGGGCCCAGACTGGCCCAACCCAAGACTTGGCACCAGCACGATTGACTGGCTAAAGCCTTACTTTTTTTTTTTTTTTTTAAATATTCAATCGATAATTTAAAATATATTTTATTTAATTCGATTCAAATATTGTTAATTTCAAATTAGAAAAATTCTGTCAATATAATATTTTACATTCTTAAATTTTAAGATTGATCAAATGTTGGTTGTCTACTTGAAACTTGCAATACAAGGACTAAAATCAGAGAAAAATAGTATTACTATTTGTGATGACTCATTAAATATAAATTCTAATAAGTAAAAATTAAATCATTTTATATGAAAAAATAAATTATTATTATTATTATTATTATTTATTTTTTCAAACTTGCCCTATTAATTACACAGCAAGTGAGGCCAAAATCCCAGTTCTGGATCACTATCAATGTTGACCATGTTTGGTAGAAAGGGCGGCCTGGAAAGATTCCTCTTATGCATGTCCTCATCCAAGTTTCTCTGAGTATCTTACTTTAATTGAGTTTTAATTCCAAAGAATGCTGCTACAGATTGACATTTAAATTAGACTATGGCTAGGGGATTGATATTTTAATAACATTGTAATATCAGCTGTTGGATATTAATACCCTTAAATAAGGGATATCGAAAAAATTTTATCCAGTCCAATCCAATTCAAACAAAATTTAATAGAGTTTAATATGATTACTAAATATTGATAGTTTATAAAAAAATTATAATAATGTTTTGTATAAATTAATAATTTTAATTTAAATTAATTATTTTACAATTAATTGATGTTGGTAAAAAAAGTTTTTTTATTTAAAATTTTAAGAAAAAATATTTTGTATATAATTTTAATTATTATTTATCAACTCTTGTTCTTTTAAAATTATAATTTTAAATATATATTGTATTTTATTTTTAAATATAATTTTAGTTTTGTCTAGATCACAAAGTGATGAGAAGAAAAGCCACGACTGTCTATGCCAAAGATTTACAAATGATTTGCTTAATAAAAGTTAATTACAAATGGCATATATATTGGGTTAGGTTTAGGAGACCTTGTAAGGAAGTGATTTTAGTGGTGGCAGCTGCTGTTTGACTATAAAAAATCACTAATAGAACCCTGATGTGTCACGCAATTGACCAAAATGTGTGGCCCAACTGGCATCTGTGACAAACTTCAATGGGTATCACTCTCAATCTCTCTCTCTCTCTCTCCCTCCCTCTTTCTCTCTCTCATGTTTGTTTTATTTTCAGATATCCGAATTTCGTCTAATTAATCCGATTTGAATATTGTAGAAGTCATTTTAGGGATTGATTCTTTTAAATCATCTTTTTTCATTCTCAGAATTCAAACTCTAGATTTCTGATTAAGAGGATAGAGTGTCCGACCACTTAACTAAAAGGAGTTTAATCTTTCCCCACTCTCTCTCTCTCTCTCTCTGTAAAGAGAGTGATAGACTCCCAAAGCAAGTTTATTTTGACTCCCAACATTTGTTCAAACTTCAAACCCTTTGAGTTGAACTAGAACCCACGAGCATGGTGTACTTGAGCCATCAAAGAAGCCAGAAGGTTCTAGAGTTTCTGAAAAGAGCAAAGACTTGTAGAAGCCACACGATCAAACATGGGAATGAAACTCTTTCATGGGTGTGCGCTCATAAGCCAGTTCAATCCAAGATTGACTAGGAACAACAAAAATTATGCCATGAATGGACCTTAAAATGAGACAGGATGTCCGTCATCCCTATTCTTTTTGTTCCATTCATTACCCACCAAAACAAAGCCAGCCATATGCGAAACTAGACTCACTGACCATGACCAGCTCCAAAGACTAGACTAAAGCAACAACGCACGCACCGGCCAGAGTACAAAAGTAGATCTCTGGTCTAAGATTGTTAAGTGCAGTCTGGATTGGTTGACCAGCAAAAGTGACCAACAAAACATGAAGGATGAATCTGATCTCCACCTCAGCATACAGAAAAAGTACTCCCACTCGACATGAAAAGCCATATCATGCACATTGCGTCGGATCCAACCATCCAGAGCCAATGTGAAAACCATTCTTCTCAACCGTCACATCGGTTGTTTTTTTTTTTTTTTGGGGGGGGGGGGGGGAGATACTTCATCTCCTTGTTGGGGCAGGAAAACACTCGACCACCTGGACAAAAGTTAATCCTACCTTACATGAACAGCCATGGTATGCACATTGCATAAGATCCAACCATCCAAGCTAATGGGAAAACCTTTCTTCTCCACCTTCCAATAGGTTTGGGCATTAAGATACTTGATCTCCTTATTCAAGAACTAATGGCTCAACTTACCCCGTTGTCATGGAGTGTAACAAATTTTAGCCTAAAATTCACCTTGATCAACCACTTCTCCATGCGCCAAAAATTAAAAGAAAAAAAAAACCATTCCCTCTCCACCACCAAGTTGTAGGAGGACAATATCTTCATACCAAAGCACATGTAACAAGGCAATTGACAACAACACGAGCGATTCACATGAATCATAGCTGAATAGGAATTAGCTATTTTATTTACAAAAGAGGAAACCCCATTCATTTTGAATGAGGGATGAGTTACAGGAGTTACATTTTCTGAAGAATGCTATTTCCTTTGAAATGAGTTCCCATGGAGGGGTGACAGAAAGATGGAACCTCAATGAAATGCCCTAAACATGGTACTGTTACCAAATCTGCCAGTGTTCTCCATCAGAACAAAATCTCAGATAATCGATTAATGTTGTCTTAAGAAGTGGCCTAGCTGAATTACCATCACGCTAATGTCATCAGTTGAACCTCTTTTTGCAGAGAGATCAATCAACTTTTTACAAGCTGAAAAAGGATCTGGCTTGTCAACTCCTATACACAATGTACGCACAACATCTACAGCCTCCTGATTACTAACCTGGAATTGAAGGGTAGAGAAGACATTAGTATAAAACATGAACATAGTTTATGGTAATGCATCAAGGACAACTAAGAATATGTTTCAATGTGAAATTTACCTGATCCCAAAGGCCGTCAGAAGCTAAGATTAAAAACTCGTAGTCCTGTTGAATGCGTAAGATCTTTGTTTCCGGTTCAGCTATTACCCACTGTTTAAGATGTCGATCCCCAATAGCTCTTGACACGGCAAGGGATCCATGAATTCTCCAAACCCAGTTACAACAATCCACATAACCACCCTGTAGGAAACAATTCACAGAACATTCAGCTACAGCTAATTATAGATAATTTGGCCTCAAACAATTGCATCAACGAAAATAGATAGAGGCTTACCAGTGATTCAATCCGACTCCTTTCATCTTTCCTCGATGGCCTGTGATCTGTAGTTAGAGCCTCAGCAACTCCACCACGGCACATGACTGCGCGACAATCACCGGCATTTGAGACAACCAAATTGCCTTTGTATATCAATGCTGTCACACAGCAAGTACCCCCATTAACATCCTCCCTCAAAAAATCTGCATCGGTTGTCAAATAACCTTGTTTAAGCACATCTTCTAGTTCCTCCTCACCCCTCCTTTTGGCTTCATCCATTATGTTCTTTTCCATATTCTTTACAGCAAATTCTGCGGCTTTTGGGCCTCCATGCCCATCAAATACACCAAAGAATGCCTGCAATAACATGTCCCCATTAAGTTATTTCTCACAACTAATGACCCAATTCAAGTTCTTTTGTGTATGTGTTGTCTTTTCTTATTAAATCAATCAAAACCTAAAAATTGTCAACAACATTTCATAACACAATGAATCTTATTCCAAAGCCAAAGATGCAGTAAATTTAGTTTTTTATGCCCTAGATCTGAAATGTGTTTCAAAATGATCCTATCCTACAATACAAACAATTGAAAGATAAAAAGATTTTTCTTCTATCTCACTCTTCTGAAATGCGTTTTAAAATGATCGTATCCTTCATTCCAACAATTAAAAGATATAATTTTCTTCTCTCCCCTGAAATATGTTTGAAAATGATCCTTTCCTTCAATTCCAACAATTGAAAGATCAAATTTTCGTTCCTCTCTCTCTCTCTAATCGACCCTAATCTTTTATGCTTCCATGCTAGTCAAAATCAAAACGCATAGACAGCAAAAAAGCAAATAAATTTTCAATTTTTACCTTTTTGGAGTCACCTTCCAAATCAACCCTCGCCGAAAACCGATCCTCCATAGGACCTCTCCTTCCTCTCTTACAACATACCGAATACCCATCCCCTTGTTCCTCAACCACATCCAACCTGTCCTTCACTACCGGAGATGGAGCCGCAAAGCAATTGAAAGACATCATCGGAACATCAATCCTCGCCGGCCGTTTCCTCTTTAACAACGTAGGTGACGTGGTTGAAGAAGACGACGACGTTGAAGATACGGAACCTTCTTTGCCCGAAATCGAAAGCTTTAAAGGAGATAACAGCTGCGGAGGAGGCGGCAAGGTCGACGACTTTGACGGCGACGACGGAGCCGTTGACGGCGACGAGGCGCCTCCATGAAAAGCTAGTTTCAGAATCTCCGGCGACGAAACCGATTTCTTACAGAAAATCGACGAAACGGGCGAGAAAACCGGAGAGTTCGCCACTGCCATCGCACAGTGCATGTCGGAATTCCTGGGAAGTGTAGAGAGAAAGTGTGTATAGAGAGAGAGAGAGAGAGACAGAGAGAGAAGAGATTTTCAAATTTACAGCTCTTTCCTGGGAAGAAAGAGAGCCGATGCTTATATAGGGGGAAAGATTGAATGTCAAACGACGTCGTTGTAATACCGGTGAGCAATCTGGCTTTCTCGAAGTACTAATTGGTTTTGCTCACGCTGTTTGGATGAGCGTGCGACACACTCCGTAAGACTCGGACTAGTTGAGTCAGATTTATTATGGGCTCCGATTTTCTTCCTGGTTTTCTTGAATTATGGTTTGACGGTAAAAGTCATAATTTTTAAAATTACAAACAAGGAGACTGAATATAACAGAAATTCCTAAATACGTATTATTGACAAAATTTCCCTAACCAACGGCTACATATTCGTTGTTCTCTAGAAAAAAAAATATTAACTAATTCACTAATTTATATTTAGAATTATAATTTAAAAAATTACAAATATATATTTAAAATTCTAGAAACAACTATTTTAACATTTATTATCGTGTCAAATTAATTAAATCAGATATAGTTCCATATATTTTGTATGCAATAGTTTAGTCTTTGAATAAATTTTAGTATTTTATAGAAATGACGATGGATCGGTTATGATTCGAGTCATATTAATATCATATCTGATCATAAATCTTAATTATAATATTTATATCTGATCTTAATTCGATTCGGGTTAAAAAATAAAAAATCATATTCGACCCTACGAATTTTTTTATAAATCCAATCCGATCCGATATACTACATATCTTTAAAAAATCTATCAAATCCGATCTTAAACCGATCCGTACTTGACACATACCCGACGTAAACCATAACTTAATACTTTTTTTTTTAATTTAATAATATTTGTTCAAGAATAAAAATAAAATTTATAAGTTATAACAAACTCTAAAAATATATTTATTTTATTTAATAATATTATATTAAAATAAAATTTTATTTTATTATAAATTATTATCGAATCAAATTATTTATAACCTAAATCCGAATCCGAATAGATTTGATTATTTTAATATTAAAACCCGATCCTAGTTCGATTCTAACCCAATTTTTTAGGAGAAAAAACCTGATCTGTCGGATCAGATTTTTTGAGTATCCATCGGATTGGATCGGATATTGTCATCCCTAGTATTTTAGGATTTAAATTTATTATTTTGACATTATTTAAAATATTTTGATAATTAAAGTTGCTTTGTGCCAGCAAATCAATTAAGCCAAAAAGTCATGAAACATATGACATTTAACATTTCAACGGGAGTCACTTTGCCATTGAATCAAGTTAAATTAAGTAATTTATCCAAACATTTTGTATTAGAGTTTTGTGGGTAAAAGGGGAAAAAAATTGAAAGAGAAAGGAGTACACCAAAAAAATGGAATGGAGAAAAATTATAGGAAGCTAACATTTCAAACTAATTAAATATTAATTTATTTTAATTAATACTAGATGGACGGACAAGCAAATAAAAAAATAGACAAAATCCTGAATTGCAGTGCATATGAGTCAAAAAAATTGAGTAAGTAGGAATTGATAAAATTTTTTTCTAAATTTTTAAGCAAAGTAATTTTGTATATATTGAAATAGATCGGTACATCTTAGAATATATTATGTATCAAAATTAAATTAATGATATTTTTTCTTAAATTCAATGTGATATAATGAAAATTATTTGAATTTGGAAAAAATTTGGACAGAAAATATAAAATTGCAGGGGTGTTTTTGCAATGTTGAAAAATAATTTTGTCCAAACCATAGATCTTTTATGAATACGTGTGGACGTATGAGTGGTTGACTTGAATTTTGACCGTAATTTACGTTGAAAATAATTGAATATAATGTTTTTAGCATAACATTCGATCAATTCGATTTTTGATACATGACATTGGGTTAATTCTGTTTTTGATTCATTAAGTATTTTTAGTATTATCCAATTATTTTTCATGTTCAAATTTATTCTCTCTCTCTATGAAAAAAAACAAATATTTCAAGAGCTAAAAATATCTTAAAAAAGAAAACAACTTGGCAAAGAAATTAATGAATTCAATTAAGCATTAAAAGAAAATTCTAAAGATGGTGTTGTAAAAAAGTTTAAACAGAGAAAATGGTATTTCTAAGAAATTTAAATGTAAATTTTTCTTGTCATTTTCTTAGTTCTTTTCTTTCTAAAAAATAAAAATAAAAATCGGTTTCTCTCACGCGCGTGGGGTGAGAATGGTTAGGGTGACAGTAGAGAGAGAAACATGGAGAGAGAGAGAGGGGGGAGAGTTCAAAGCGTTCAACGGTCAAACACGTTTAAATGGTCGTAGGAGGGATGAGTTGGGTTGGGAGACCAGGCCACGGACGGAACGCATCTTCTTTAATTATTTCCATGATTTGAAATTTATTTATTTATTTATTTATTTACTTACTTTTTGCGCCGTCCGAAAGATGCTGGCCTGGGGAGGTGCCGACGGAGTGGGACACAGCTAAACGGCCACGTAGGCGGTCAAACCCCTTCCCTCGCTGTTTCTTCCACCTTAATCCCTAATATTTATAAAAATATTAAATGCCGCCTTTTTTAGTTTTCTTATTCAGAAATAACAATTAATAATTTTTAAAATAAAATTAAAAATTAAAAATTAAAATTAAAAAAAAAGAATAAGATACGAGGATAAAAAAATTCATGAGATAAACATATTTAAAATTTTATATCTTTCAAGTAAGTATATAAATGAAATAAAAAGTTGACGTATAAAAAATAAGTAGGAGTAAAAAATTCTCTCAAAAGTTTTTTTTCTTATAAACTTTTTTTTTTAATTTTTTATTGCTTATAACAACAATAATCAGAATTTTAGTCCAAACAATTGTGGTCGGTTTCGGAGTGGACGTATATATATACAGATTTCTCCTTATATTTTTGAAAAGAGACTATTTTTATATTTCGAACTAGTAACCTCAAGGTCACCAAAGGAGCAACTCAACCGTTGCGTCAAAATTAACTAATTTTTTTTTTATTAAAGTAATGAATGATGGAACTCAGAGACACCAGTCTTACGTCATAACCTGTAATCCAGAAACATTCTCTCTTTTCTCTCTTTGTTTAATGTTGTTGTTCTCTCTCCGGATCACCAAGAACCTCATTTAAGAACGTTGCATAATTGCCAAGCAGAAGAGTTTTCTCAAGATTCTCTATAATCACCAAGTTGTGAAAGAAGAATTTGTCGAGGTAGAACCCGCGACGACAAAGCCAAAGGCAAAGTAGATCGCGATGAGGAAATGCCAAGGACTTGGCATGCTATTGAGACTCAAGATCAAGTCCATGAGAGAATCACTCTCAAGAATTGCGAGATTAGCATCAAAAATCAAATCGAATATTCACCAAAAAGAACCAAGCTTGATCTTAACAATCAAACACAAAATGCACATTGAAGATTCAAATTCAGAGATCTTGTTTGCCCTAGCTTCACCCACAGAGAGAGATCCCAAGAACCCAAGGCATCAAAAGAAAGCCAATGAAGAAAGTCACGAATCCACATAGCATCGACGCCAGGGAGATCCCGAGAAGTGAGGACGTGAACCCAGCTAGCGTGATCTAATTCGCCGCTGAAAAATTCCTTCTCCTTGTCGAAGACGAAACTGTCATTGTTGCGGGATTTGAAAATGAGATTGGTGACGACGGTGATCGTAGAATATTTAGAACCAGAGCTGAAAGCTCATTAATAACCCTCGTTGGTTGATCTTGTTGCCTCTTCATCTTGAGAGAGAGAAAGAGAGAGAGAGAGCTAAAGGGCGAGACCGTACATACTGGGATGACCCACTGATTTTCAAGCCAAACGGTTCCTCAATTCAGCATTGGATTACAAAGGAAATGATTTTGAGTTCTTACCCTTTGAAGTAGTAAGGACAATCTGCCTTGGCTTGCCAATGTTGCTCCTTTATAAGGAAAAGAGAATCTGTTTGATAAGATTTCTCGTTATAAGAATAAGAGAAGCCAAAAATACCCTGCCAAACAGGCACTAATAAACTATTAAGAAAAATCGGAAGTAGTCCATTATAATTTATATTAATATATTAGATTAATTTTTAATTAAATATGCATTTTATTCTCAATTTATTTAATTTGTCCAATATTATTAAAAATTATACTAAGATATATTTATAAAAATTAATCTATTTTATTCACAATTTATTTAATTTATCTAATATTATTAAAAAATTATTTTTGATATAAATCACTGATATCCGATAATTACATTAAATTTAACTAAATTCAATTTGAATCGAATTAAACTTGAACCTTTATTCTGTTACCAGGCCCACATAGAGATGAACTGAATTGAGCGAGACATTGAGACGGTTGAAAAAAGGGTAAAAAAGGAAAGACAAAATAAAGCCGAATGCTTACAACTGTTCCTCAAAACACATTTCAAAAATAAAACCCTAGGGTTTTAAAAAGGGGTTCCTACTCATTTTCTCCTTTCAAAATTCGGGAGGAAGTAGGCAGAGAACTAATCGGAGCTCCAAAAATGTAGGTCGGAGTCGCAAGCTCACAATTCTCAGCTAGTTCAACCCCTTCGGTTTGATTGCCGAAGCTCTCGAAGGAAAACCTTTCGATGATATGCCCGAAAAGTACAATTAGTTCCTCTTCAATCCCCAAAATGCTAGATATAGCGACGAATGTGTTGAATTCGATGATGACAATGAGTCGATCGATTCCAATGATCACAAGCTCTTCGTTAGAGGAAACAAATGAGTTTTTATGTTCTCATGTTTTGCTTTCTTCAATGAAATAGGCTAAATTTACCTAGTCCAAAGTGAATTGCATTTGATTTACGTTACAATTTATATTTACATTTTTGATTCACACGTTGAAGTAAGTTTGATGGAGGCAATTGATGCAGTGGCAATATCATGAGTGCTTTCACTTACGGTGGAATTTCCCGTTTGAGCCCATTTAACCCTACCTGACCTAATTGGCCTTAGGCCTACCCCCTTGTAAGCAATTTTGTTTGATTGGACTTCATCATAGCATTCCTTGGTTGCAAAAATATGGGCCAGGTTCACCCAAGCTACCACCTTATGGTTAATTTGAATATATAAGAAGATTGCATTTTGATTTGTTTAATAGGATATATCAATAAAAATAATTTGATTCTTAATCCTAATAATTGGAAACGGTCATTTGAGAAATAAATATGAGGAAAAAAAATGTTAGTTTAATTTGTACAAATTCTCTTATACCACTCATTCCTATTCAACACCATCTCCTCATCTAAACCTTTAACTATCATATCTTTACGAATAATTTGCATCCAAATTTTCAGTGATCTACCTCTACGTTTTACTAAATTTTATGTATTTAAGTTCTCAATTCTCTTGATCGATGTGTTTTTAGATTTTCTTTGTATATGTCTAAACCACTTCAAATGACACTCGCTCATCTTATCCACAATTGAACTAATTTTTAATTTATTACGAATATTTTCATTTATAATTTTATCTATTCTAGTTTTATTACACATCCACCTAAATATATTCATTTCTATTACAACTATTTTTTGTTTTTGTTATTATTTAATGATCCAACATTCAGTGCCATACAATAGTGTATGTTTTATCACGGTTCTATAGAACTTTCTTTTCAAATGTAGTAGTATCATGCAATCGCAAAGAATTCTAGATATCCTTCTCCATTTCATTAAACCCACTTGAATGATATGATTCATATCTTTATCTATATTGTCATTATTTTGAATAATAGAACAAAAATATTTAAAATATTCATTTTTTAGTATATTTTGTCTATCTAATCTAATCATTTTCTAATCATTCTACTAATTGTCGTTAAATTTACATATCATATATTCAATTTTTAATCTACTCAATCGAAATCCTCTGCTTCCAATGTGACACTCCATTACTCTAATTTAACACTAATATTCTCTCTAATTTCATTAACGAACACTATATTATTTGTAAAAAATATACACCATACTATTTCATTTTGAATATTTTTTGTAATTTTATCTATCACTATTGCAAAAAGAATAGAAATTAGTGCTGAATTTTTATGGAGCCCAATGTTAATGGAAAGCTATCGCTCTAACTCCTGCATGTTCATACATATCTCTAATAAGATTAATGTATTTCAACGAGATCCCTTTTTTCATCAATATCCATCACAATACATTTCTAGGAATTTTAATACATGTTTTTTATAGGTCAATAAATATCATATGTAGATCTCTCTCTTGTACTCTCTATGTAATACCGATTACTGATGATTGTGTATCATACATCACTTTTCATGATTCTATAGATATATATATATATATATATATATATATATATATATATATATATATATATATTAGCGTCATTTTGAGACATTTAAAATAAAATTTTATTTATTTATTTATTTATTTGTTTTTAATTATTTTTTAAGTTTCGACTCAAAATTGCTAAAAACCGAAAATTTTATCAGTAAGCTAAAAAACTTCTCGACAAGTGCCGATAAGGTCTAAAAAAATAAAAAATGGTTAAGAAAAAGTCTACACATTTAAATAAAGATATTTAAGTGAAATTTCACATTTTTAAGAAATTTTGAACAAAAATTGTATAGGGACCAAAATACAATTGTTAAAAGTTAGGAAACTAAATGCAATCAAGGAAAGTTGAGGGACTAAATTGTAAACCACTCAATGATGGACAATTGGAGCCAAATGATTGGTTAAGAGGGTAGCAAAGCTAGTTAATGGCCACATGGAATAGTGGTCGGGTTGTCAAAATTCTTAAATTAAAACTGATTCCCCTAATGCAACAAACTGTAGCAATAGTGGTTACCAGATTGAATCCCAAGGGAACCAAATTGATTTAATTTCTTAGTTAAATGTTAAAAATAAAAATGGGGGGTTCTGTCAAATAAATTTCTAAATTAAAAATAATAACTAAAAAAAATAAGAAATAAATTGACAATAAAAATAATAAATATTGAAAGAAAATCTATCTACCAAAATTCTGATCCAATGGTTCACCACATTTAATTGTTTCACTGATCATTGGTTAAAAATATTTTTCTTGCTATTCAAGCATTTAACCTTAAATTTATTAGGATAGTCGTAATAAATTTTGTATTTTTCTAAATTAATTGACCAAACCCAACATCTAATCAAAATTTATCATTAATCGACTGAGTACGATAGCGTTCCCTATCAATATAATGATAGCATTAAAATTTGTGAAAACAATTAAATCAAAATACAAATAATTGGAATAGCAACAATTATTTAATTTTGTTTCATCGATTCCCTAGGTTAAATATGAATACCGATAAAAGACCCATAAATAAAATTAACCTAGTTGCTATTTGTACCATTCGTTCATGACAATTACGGATCACTGAAATCCTGGATAGCAATAGAAAAATTAATATTGAATTAAATTATCAGATTAATCAATACCAATTTTTTATTTAAATAAAATCAAGAATCAACGAATACTTGAATTACAAGGGCAAGAAATTAAATTAAACACCTACCCTCATAGTGAAGGCAATCAAATGAAAAATTTCCTTGAATCAGAATAAGAAAATTAACTACTCATGATAATGAATTTTCAATAAAAAGTAAAATAAAAGAAAAAGAAAACAGAAGAAAAAAAAAAAGTTCTTGGAGAGGAGAAAAATTAACCCCCAGTAGCCATGACTTCTTGTATTTATATAAATGTACTGCTGCCTCTTTTGTTTAGAAAAATTGTTATATATTAGACAGCCAGCCCTTGTGTGTATTGAGAATATGCAATTTCCTTTTTTTGTAAACAGCAGCTGGCAACCCCTCTTCCTAAATGTGCATGAGACGTAAAGATATTTTCTTTTTTTTTTTTGTTTTTGTTTCCATTCTTTTTTTAAAAAAAATCTCCCAACAAAATAAAAATTCCTCCAGTAGAAAAAATAAAAAATTAACTCCTAAAATAATTTTACCTAAAATGAAATTTTTACTAAAATTAACTAAAACTAAAAAAATCAAGTTTCCTCTTTTCTTCATAGCCTAATAAGATGTTTGCTCTATTTAGCTCCAAATTACCTTTTTAAACCCATTTTGTCCAAATCTTTCGATTTCAATTATCTAAAAATAAAAATCAATAAAATCAATTATTAGAGTATCAAACAATTCAAATTTAAACAATGATAACCATAATAAATTGAATAAATTGCATGTTATCAAATTTCTCCACACCAAACCAATACTTGTTCTCAAGCATTTTATTATACCAATGTCATTCAACTATTCTTCTCTTCACTCCTTCCTTTCATTCATTTTATCATCCAACAATTCCAAGTAGCACATATTGAAACATTCAAATCAAAACAACAATTCAGAAAACAAGTAATCATAGTACCATAACCTTTAAAAGAAAATATAAACATCCCAACTGACTCAATAATCTCATCATAATTTAATGTACCAAGATTCAATATTTTCACAATGAGATCACTTTATGCACTTAAAATGTTTAAGGGAATTTATCAATAACTCTAAAAATCAAAACATAGCATGATATTACCATAAACTTATTTATTTATCAAATCTCCACTACTAATTATATGAATTTAAAACAAAAATCCAGGGGTCTTTGCAAGGGTTGTAACTTGGCTTGGGTAAAGGTAGGATAAAGGTAAATATGATGTGTAATGCATACTAAATAAGCATGTTAAAGATTACAAAACATTCCTACTATCAAACCCATTTAATAACATGAAGATACAATCAACCCAAATAAAAATAACCCAATCAGGACCTTCTCACACCTCGATCCAAATTTCTGAGCCTTTTTTTTTTCTTTTTTTTCTCTCAATTTCCCAATCTCAATTTTCTGGGATTTTTTTTTAAGAACAATCTCAAGACTGAATGAAGAGTGCATAAATTTCCCAAATTCATATGAATAAATTTTTAAAAACAATCTCCAACACAAAATTATCCCATGCCCTTTACAAATAACCACCATTCAAACTCTAAACTCATGCTTCTTTGATATGAGGACTAAAACAAAGGTTAAGCGTAAAAAGAATGCTGTGTATAAATTTATGTGGTTATAAAAAAAAAGATAAAAGCTCAATTTGGTTTATTAGGGGATGAATATGCACGGAAAGGTTTTCTTTTTAAGATAGCTAAAATGTGTAAACCTAATTGTCCCTATCATATTAATGCATGAACTCATGAATATGGTCTCACAATGTATAACAAAGCAAGTTCTAGAATAAACACACTATGATTGATAAACACTCATTAAGAAATATTAGAGCAATTATGATGGTATGCTCTTAAGGTTAAAAAACTCACAAAAGTGTGTAATATTGTATCGAATTTTACACATTTGCATCTAATTCAATTATCAAAGTCAATGGAATGCTTAAAATAATTTTTATCCAAAATACAACTAATCATGCTTGTCTCATTCATGCGTTTCAACTCAAATTAACAATGTATACTAACTAAAAAATTATTTTCAGACGAAAATCAAAAGATTACAAAGTTCCAAGGAAAATAGAAGAAATGACATGGATGCATAAAATCCTCTCCCACACCTAAATTTTACATTGTTCTAAATGTATGTAAAAGATAAAAAAGGAGAAAAGAAATTAACATGCAATTCAAAAAAAAACTAACACAATTTTAAAATCGCAACAAGTCTCAAAAAATCACCCAATACAATATATAAAAATAAGACAATAAAAAAAGAATAAAAGAGAGAAAACTTCCCTATGGTGATGGTGAGATCATGGAGGGTTTTGAAAAGATTGAATCGGGAAGATGAAAATAAGAGTTCTTAAAACCGCATGATCATATGGAAGAGAGAGAGTGCTTCTGTCAAAAATTTTTTATTTCCTCTTTTAAAAACCGTGTTATCATCTGGTAATACAAATACTACTTTTGCCCAAATTTTGAACTTCTTTCAGAAACCGCGTGATAATCTTTTAACACCAAGACTGCTTCTATCCAATTTTTTTTTTCAATTACTTTGGTGTCTCTTGGCTTGATGCAATTCTTAAAATTTTCTATCTCGAGCATCTACAAAAATTAAAAGAAAAAACAAATGACACTAATCAAATATTTCTAATTAATTAAGAAATTAAATAACAAACTAAGCAAATTCAAGAAAAAAAATATATTTTGTTGCCTCCCAACAAGTATAATTGTTTAACGTCTTTAAGCTCGACGTTTTTTTTTTTTAATCAATGAGGCTTCAACTTCAATTTAGGAGGCTCATATAACTTCCCTTCCATATCTAATTATGCATTCGAATCAAAATGGATAACACGTTCTTCGTCACAAATTACCTACATAATTAAATCAACAATATCAGTAAGACAAATTAATTGATACTTATTTGGGTATTTCATAGGATCAAAAATGATAAATTTAACAATCTCGTCGACGAACTCGACGGAAAGAGTACCCTCATCCACATCTACTTTTGTCTTTGATGTATTCATGAACGATATTCCTAATAGAAGTGGAGCTGAATCTATGATAGTATCTCCTTCTATTTTCAAGATGTAAAAATTAGTTGGAAAAATTTGTCCGTTAACCTGCACCAAAATATCTTCGACAATCCCCTCCGGGTAAGCATAAGTATAGTCAGCTAATTGAATAATAATCCCGATTTCTTTCACGAGACCTAATTTTAGAGCACTATAAATTGAATAAGGCATGATATTAACGGGTGCTCCTAAATCTAGCATGGCATATTCAATTTTTGTCTTACCTATAACACAAGATAAAGTGAACATACCTGGATCCACACATTTTTCGGGTAAAGTTCCTTTGATTATATCAGACACATTCTTATCCATCTTATCACCTCTTGTTTTCTTAACTTCCTTCTTTGGATTTTCCAACCTGCAAAGAAAATGTGGTACAATTGCACTAGAAGTGTTAGACAAAGAGGATTCGGATGTTACCTTGATTGAATTTTCATGCATGTGTTCATCTTCCTTGTCTATATCCTTCCCTTCATCCACCTTCTTACATGGTATAGAGGTCAAATAAACTTCCTTCTCACTTTTCAATATTATTGCATTAACATTCTTTTTGGAATTCACTACTATTTGTGAGAGAAATCTTTCAGAATTTGTATCTCCAACCTACTAATCGAGATTGCTAGTTGGGAAATTAGGTCCTTTAAATTCTGTATACTCGCTCTCATTTCCTGTTGAAATTGTTGAATATTAGTCGCAAGAGTTTTCACAATATCTTCTAGAGACATACCTTAATTAGAAGGTTGTGCGGGTGTTGGTAATGGTCTGTTAAAAAATTGAGATGAATGTCTTGGCTATCCTCCTTGGTTCTCATAATCCAAATTTGAATGATCGCTCCATTTTGCTGAAATAAGGATCATATGTATGCTGAGGTTGACTAGAAAATCCTCCTGCGACATTTACTTGTTCAAAAAATTCTTCTTGCAATGTTGGACACATATCTGTAGGATGTCCGGAAATTGAGTATATGCCACAAATCGTAGCTATCTGTGATTGCTCTACAGCCAATTGACGGACCAAAACAGTTAGTTCAAAATTTTGATTTTCAAGATCTGAGTGACTTACCTTATGAGTTGGATACCCGATGCACAAGGGTTGTTGATTCAAAATTCCTGCATGAATTGCTATCTTTTCCTCCTCTTAAAAAAAATCAATAAATAAGTGAAAAAACACAAACTAAGAATTTAATGTAATTCTCCGATAATGGTGCTAAAATTTGGTCGGGTTGTCGAAATCCTCAAATTAAAACTAATTCTCCAAATACAACAAACTGTAGCAATAGTGGTTACCAAGTCGAATCCCAAGGGAATTAAATTGATTTAATTTCTTAATTAAATGTTAAAAATAAAAATAAGGGTTCTGTCAAATAAATTCCTAAATTAAAAATAATAACTAAAAAAAATAAAAAACAAATTAATAATGAAAATAATAAATATTGAAAGAAAATCTATCTACCAAAACTCTGATCCAAGGATTTACCACATTTAATTGTTTCACTGATCATTGATTAAAAATATTTTTCTTACAATTCAAATATTTAACCTTAGATTTATTAGGATAGTCGCAATAAATCTTGTGTTTTCCTAAATTAATTGACCAAACCAAGCATTTAATCATAACTTATCATTAATCGACTGGACACGATAGCGTTCCATATCAATATAATGATAGCATTAAAATTTGTGAAAACAGTTAAACCAAAATACAAATAATTGGGATAGTCGCAATTATTTAATTTTGTTCTATCGATTCCCTAGATTAAATATGAATACCGGTAAAAGACCCATAAACAAAATTAACCTAGTTGCTACTTGTACCATTCGTTCATGATAATTACGGATCACTGAAATCCTAGATAGCAATAGAAAAATTAATATTGAATTAAATTGTCAGATTAACCAATACCAATTTTTCATGTAAATAAAATCAAGAATCAACGAATACTTGAATTAAAAGTGTAAAAAATTAAATTAAACACCTAACCTCACAGTGAAAACAATCGAATGAAAATTTTTCTTGAATCAGAATAAGAAAATTAACCACTCATGATTGTGAGTTTTCAATAAAATAAAATTAAAAAGTAAAATAAAAAGAGCTAGAAAACAAAAGAAAAAAAAAATAATGTTCTTGGAGAGAAGAAGAATTGACCCCAAGCAGCCGTGACTTCTTGTATTTATATGAATGTACTGCTACCTCTTTTGTTTAGAAAAATTGTTGTATATTGGACAGCCGACCCTTGTATGTATTGAGAATGTGCAATTTCCTTTTTTTGTAAACAGCAGCCGGCAACCCCTCTTCCTAAATGTGCTGGAGATGTGAAGATATATATATATATATATATATATATATATATATATATATATATATATAGATATTTTTTGCTTCCATTCCTTTTTTTAAAAAAAATCTCCCAACAAAATAAAAATTCCTCCGATAGAAAAAATAAAAAATTAACTCCTAAAATAATTTTACTTAAAATAAAATTTTTACTAAAATTAATTAAAATTAAAAAAATCAAGTTTCTTATTTTCTTCGTAGGCCCAATAAGATGTTCGCTCCATTTAACTCTAAATTGCCTTTTTAAGCCCATTTTGTCCAAATCTTCCGATTCCAATTATCTAAAAATAAAAATCAATAAAATCAATTATTAGAGTATCAAACAATTCAAATTTAAATCATGATAACAATAATAAATTCAATAAATTGCATGTTATCAAATAGTTCCACATTAAATGAAATAGCTTGTGCACTCTTTCCTTGACATGACCGGCCAACAAGACAACAAATGAAGTGCATGAAGCTTGTTTGAGTTAACAATTGCATGATTTGAGTGTTAGAACAAGTGTATAGTTAAGATGATGTATGGAATGATTCGGTGGTCAAAGATATTTTGCTAGGTTTATAAAAGAACTTGTTTAAGAAAATTGGCTAATTTTTCTTCATTCAATTTCCCTTGGTCGAGCCTCTATACTCTATATCCAAATTTAAGTTCAACCATGAAGCTAAAAAAGTAAGAGTATTGTTGGAAAATTTTGAATTATAAGTTAGAAGTATAGAAGTGTTGTATAAGAATTCATGTGTATTGTGATTTGATTGTGTTAAGGTGATTAAAAAAATTCAAGGATTCGAAGGGGATGCTGTTATGTATTGTTAGAAAGAGATCTTACAAAGGAGGTAAGATGTCTAAACTCGTGCAAGGATTAAATTATTTGATGAGTAGTTACATTAGTGTCCATACTAGCATGCTAGATATAGATTTTCAGATTTGAGTCTTGCGTAGTCTTGTTATGATATCTCATTCTGTATGAATCAAAAATCTAAATCATTTATTCCTGTGTAGTAAACTAAACTTCCTAAACTTTAAAATGGTATATTATATGAAACATTTTATGAAATAATCGATTTTTAGTGATTTTTAGAAATTTAGCATGTTTCACCTACTCTGTGTACGATCAGTACCTTTTGTCAATTTTTAAGATATCTTTTATACAGAATTTGGAGAAACTTAAAACATAAAAGTTTTTTTATCTCTATCTTATCTTTAATTTGAGTTAAAGATCATTTGAATCGAAGTGGCATGCAAAAAGTTCTAGTATTTTTATTGAAACTGTACATATATAGTTTTGAAGTTGAAATTGAGATTAAAATAAAATTTTATAGAATTATACTCTTAAAATCTGAGAATGGTCTAAACTAAAAAGTTTTAGACCGATGTCTCATCTTTGATTAGAGATAAGAATCACTTAAATTAGAAAAGTATACAGGAAAATATGAAATTTCTTCCAAAACTGTGTAGAGTTGATTTTGGAAACTTAGACTAAAACAATTATAAAATTTTTTGAATTCGTGTGGTCAGAATTAGAAGTTGGTCTGAATAAAAAAAAATTGGAGATATATGTCTTAACTTTAAGAGAAAATTTGAATCATTTGAATCTAATAAAAAATTTTAGAAGATATCGCAATTTAACTAAATCTGCGCGTGGTAGGTTTTGTATAAATTTTTCTCTAAATATGCAATTTGAGATTTAATCTTACGAAAGAAAACATTTCCATATGCATCTTGTAGTTCGACGATACGATATTATCGAAATAATTGAATTGATGAATTATACATAATTTTTAACTTAGGTGTAGGGTTATGTTTTCGTACGATGGGTGACTCGTTCGAAAAACGAGAATAGTTAGAGGGAGTGGCGTACCCTCCTCAGTTGAGGTGAGTGAGACGAACTATTTCTGACTTTAAATAAAAAATAATTTTGATCATGATTTTTATAAATATATTTTGAAATGTAATTTAAAAATGTTTTAGTGTTTGTGGTATGTCTTGAACTGATATTCTGTGACAATTGTATTTTGATATTATGATGATTTGATAGTGTCATACTTTGACGAGTAAAGATTTATGAGTGATAACATGTGATACATATGTATGATTATAGGATGGTGTATAGTGGTTATAGTGCACTCTCTATCACGGTATTGAGCATTTACCTGATAGGGTGACGTGGTGGGGTAACACGGAAGCAAAGGTTTGAACCCCCTGTCTCTGACTAACGGATCCAATAGACGAATACCATGTGAGGACCATGTCAACACCAAGGGAAAGGGGTTAAAAGAAAAATATATGTATTTCGTTCATATGACATTTTGGTGACCCATTGGTGGATTTTACCCTAATTAGGTTAAATTATGGGTAGAATGCGTTTTATTACTAACTAACACCTCATAATGTATGATTGATGATAAGAATGCATATTATTTTGAATTACACGATATCTTTGCAAATCAATGAAATATGATTTGAAAATGAGGGTTTGACTTGCCACTTTCACAAATTCATTTATTGTCATTATATAGTCTTTGCACCATACTCACTGAATATGTAGATTATACTCACCTCTCCATATTTATATTTGTAGTTTATAATGTACTTGACTTACATTAAAGTACTATTTCCATGAGTTTTACTGAGAGATGTTATTAGGTATGTGTTCATACCCATCTTTGTTTACGATTGAACCATGCATATAAATGTTATATGTAAATTAAAGGCAAATGTTTTAAAGAATTTTTTTTTCCCAAAACTATCTTCTTCAAATCTTCCATCGTATGATTTTGATTTGGTAATATCGAGTAGTGTCATAATATTTGTCAAGTATATAAGCCAGAGATCAGAACTTTCAGACTACTGGTCCAAAGGTCTCCTTTAATATGTGGATTTGGTAAGACAACACCACGTACTTAATCTTGCGTCACCTCGATGTGCGAGTAGGGCATTCCTGTGCCTCGAGGAGTCACGGTGGTATGTTCGCCTACTTGACTTGTGGGTTAGGACGTGACATTATATGTTTCCATCAAATGTTTTAACAAGGGGATTTCCTTCATGATGGATCTTTTTCCCATAAATTCAAATTGATTTTAAAATACATTTATCTCCGATCTCAATTTATGCTATATCATTCTCTCCCATAGTTTCATGGTATAGTTTATAAGTTTAATTTTTCTGTAATTGGAACAGTCTTATATGTCTCATTTATTTTTATATGGTGGTACAAGTATACTCTCCCTTCATATTTGAAGCATTATCTTGATTTGTCAAATTTAATTTTTAAACATTATTATGCGAGAAAAACATTACTATATCATGGCAGTAAATGTAGCTACTCATTTGGCAATATCATGAGTGCTTTCATATTGTGGAATATCCCATTTGAGCCATTTGCGATGTTTGGCATTGGCAAACCCTCCTGACCCCATCGGCCCTAGAATTAATCTCATGAATTTTGTTTAATCAGGCTGGAAACCAGGATTCCTTGTTTTCAAAATATCCGGCAGGATCATCTAAGCTACCGCCTAGTGGTGTCTGTGGCCCCCGTTATTGGCCTCAAGCAATTGAGCTTGTTCCTGAAGGTGGAATGCAGACCACTTTTTAGTTATTTTTATTTCAAAATTTCATTATTATTTGATCACCTTGAAATACCAGTGTTATTCATTTTGCAGATAAGCCATGGTGGTGTTCTGGGGACAAGAATGATCCAATTAATTCTGGTGTCCTCTATATCAAGCGAAAGGTTGGAGCCTGCTCGTATACTGGTGACCCGATCAGATGCCTGTCACTGTTGTCACGGGCAATGCACAAGGTTGGGATCACATCATTTACCAGCTTCAGTTCTCCTGCTTGCCTCAGTTATGTCATAATATAAAATGGAGCTAAATCATCTCCGACGCAGGTATTTGGCCTGACAAGCCTGAAAGGATGTACCCCAAGTAGCAATGAACACATGGCAGCTTCATTGCATAATACATGACAAGCCATGTGTGTGTGAGCAAGGACAGACCCGCTCTTTAACAGGTATTTGTTGTTTTTGGCGAGAGTAGCTTCCTTTCTCAAATTGGCTTGAAGTTTGCAGCTTTCATTTTGCCATTTCAATGATAGGATTGATGGCAGTAATTCTGTCATTTCAATTGACACACTTTGTTTCTCGCTTAGAGGTGATCTTTTTATCTTGTGGTATGCGGAGAAATATTAAGCTCTTTCCTTGTTGATGGCTATTTTATTTTATTTTTGGAGTTTGTTCTGGACTTAAGAAAGTGTTATTATCTTTGATTCATTTACTTCTACTCAATCACATCTTTACTTGTTTGTAATGCTGAGCATACTTACAGTGGACCTTCATAAATCTCAACTTGCAAAAATATGGTTCCTAACCAGTAAAGATGTTGCCAGATCCATCACCGTGACCAAATGCAAAATGGATTCTCCATTCCTATTTGTGACTCATTACGCAAAATAGTTGTGAAACCGATGATCAAGTAGGATAAGCACCACTTATTTTAGCCTGAAAGGAAGTGGAATTCTGTCCAGATGATTATATTGACTCTTGATTCTACTCTGTTTCACTATTGCCCAACTCCAGGATTATGAATCATCAGAGTTCCCTACACCCGAAAAGACGAATTTGGTTAGGATTTCGCCTCTTTTAAGAAATGGAGCTGTGATCTTCACGATAGCAACTTTGGTTATTTCTAACATGGCCCACTGTTTTTCTCAACTTTATCCCTCCATCCATGGCTGTTCAGATGATTGTAAAACTTGACATGCTTATGAAAAGTTTTCTTCTATTTCGTTCACCAACATGCTTATTGCTTAGTCCCTAAGCTTGTACCTCTGTCCTAACTTCCATTCAAAACAACTTGTTTCTTCTTGCTTGCAGCTTGCTTTACAATACAATGAGGCTCTGTTGAGTTGTACGTTGACCACTTCAAGGGGAGGCATTGATCAAACAAATTTCATAGGTTCTCTTAGGAAGCGGGTGGATGGCATTTTAAATTGTCCCGACGGGATGAGGGATAGCATCCATAATTATTTGACTGGATCATGGCCTGGTCTGCAATCACAAGGCAAGACAGACTCGGTGTTACTCTCTTGGTATTTACAATGGTTCGATGTACCAGCACCATCTTTGATCAGCAGAGCTGTGGAAAAAATAAAGCCGAAGTGCTTTTCAACTTCAGCAGTTCCATTGTTAAGGTTGATGTTTCCACAAACTCACATTAGTGCAGTAAATGACATCGGCAAGTTCTGCTTTTCCAACCGGGTGATTGAAACCAGATATAGTCCTGCTGTATCTGAATATTTATATGTATCTCTGCTGTATAATCATACAGCAATTTTGTTTATCATATGAATTGCTTTGGTACGAGGTGAGCCAAGCTACCAACTTTGCGATGTGAGATGTTACCCGAGCTTGTGTAAGTTTGACAGGAAGAGGAATTGGTCAGGTTTTCGGTTGTCGAATGCAACGTTTTTAATGTTGCTTGGTGAAGATCCAAAAGAATAATATGACAGTGTATGCAACTACTACTAACATTAAAATGATGGAAATGAACCTAGATGGTAAGAAAGTTTGTTTCCTTTCTATGGGCTATGTTTGAATCTCCAAGATTTTGGTTATAACAGTAATCGAATCCTGAATCACGAGACTGGAAGGGGATATTGTTACTGAACTGTCTCCTTGAGACTGAATCTCCCAAGCTTGTGAGAGGAAATCTTCATCAATTCACTAGGTCTAGCTTTACACAAATCTGTGGATCGATTTCAAATCCCTAACAGCTCCGTAGAACCATAAAGATAGCCTTTTTCTTTGAGCATTTTTTTATGAAAACAATAGGGCTAATCATGTTAGTCGATAAATATATATATATATATATATATATATATATATCATCAATAGATATATACTATTCGATATACTGAAAAGAAAAAAAGAAAGAGAGAGGAATTGACTATTAACAAAGTTAATGTGCATATACCTTTTTTGTATATACTTTATTTCTTCTCAACAATTTTTTTTTTTTTTAATTACAACATGAATTGTACTTTGAATCATAGGATTGAGGGAAGAAACCATTATCACTGGACTGTCCCGTTTATGCATCTAGTTACAAATTTGACATTTTCTGAATCCATTGGCCTCGGTGAGTTACTCCTCCTCGGCCACATACCCAGATATTCTGAACCAAACAACCCCTCCCCCAGTTGAGACAAAATCCATTGACTGAAGCTGTATGAAGCTGAATCCCAGAAAAAAAAAAGATTGGAGAGAGAAACTTACTTGTTACAAGAAATGCACAAAAGTGGGAAAAATATAACCCCCCAAAAAAATTTTGATTTCCAAGTGTGCAACTGATCTAAAAAAAATAGGAAAAAAAAAAAAGGAGAAGTTGAGACATGTGTCAAGGGCGCGATATGATACGTGTGTAGATGAACTCATTCCACGTGTCGGGTAAACCCGGGAGGCACCAATGGATACAATCCGCATAAGTTTCTGGGTCGGATTGTTGCTCTGGAGTCAGCATTTTGCCTTGACGGATTGTGTAGACCGAGGTGTGTGCATCTTTTCTAAACTCTGATAGTGTTGTTATGTTGAGAAAATATACAGGGACAGTCATTGAAGCTGTGATATTTTTTGCCACAGCCACTACCCTCCTGTCTGTTCCCACATCCAACCACCAAGTTGAGAGGTTGAAGATTGGTGTAGTCTCTAATGCACATTTGATCCCATTTGGATTCTCCCAATCCAAGCTCCTATTTCATCACACATGAAACAAAAATGGTATATCATTAGCACTTAATAGCACAATCAATGCTATACAAGAGTGTGTATTTATTAGTTCAATCTATTGTGTTTCAGGTAAAAACCGATCATTATTGGTAAATTCAATCGATTAAAGTTAAAATATCAGTTTTAGAACTTGTTACGTTTCAAATAATTTTATTCTAAACTAATTAAGTCAAATATCAAAGGATACTTGTATGAACTTAAAAAAGGGGGTACATGATAACTCGAGACATAAAAAAAGAATAATATGAAAAATAGAAGCAAGTGTATAAGATACTTTTTTGTTTTAATTTCAAAACCACATGGATTGTGATTAAAGTTAAATAGTGGTTTACCAACCAAAGATTTTAAAGTAAGAGGAAACCCTAAGACCCTTTATGTCAAATCATGCCGGGAGGTCTTGGGACCCCACTAATGAATAATTTCACTTTTAAAAGCCAATCACCTCGTACTGTTCATAATGTGGTCCACCTCCACTACCAACCATGGCACCCAAATAAATTTCAGACCCCCAAGATGGAAAAATTGTAACCCCAAAAGATAGGGGGTAAAAAAAGTTGGGATTAAATGGTTATGGTGACATTACTTGATATGAAGGGGAGACATGCCCATGAAGAAGACTGAGGTACGATTTGGATTGACATTAGCCTCTACCCATTGAGACCATGTCCTCAATACTCTCCCATAGGCTATTGGCCGATCGATCTCATCGTACTCGGTGGACCCCTCATCGAACGATCCTCGTCTTTTTTATTTCACAAATATAAATAAAAAATAATAAATACAAAATCATATAAAACATATAACAAAATAAATATTAAAGTTTAAACTAAAATAAAATACTCACAAGAGTTTGATTTTGAAAGTGTTCATCCACCAAATGTAAGTGTTGAAAATGAGGTAATCAACATCCTTCCAATTCACTCCATGCTTGTTGATTGATTCGGGCATCATGATGCGGTTCTGGATGCTATGCATGGTTGGATCATCAGAGTTTGATTCAACCAAGAATGGGGCCCAATAGAACTCCACAGTGGCATTATAATCCTGCAAACAAAACAAAGCATACAAAGGACAATGAAATCCATCAATCATACAAATGATACTCTTTACCTAGGCGAATCCAAACAATTTTATCCTCAGATAACAAAATTTCATATCCAAATATTTGACCCAAAAAAAAAGTGAATTAATGAAATTTATCATGCTGCATGCAGATGCGAAAGGAGTTTTGAGGGTGCAAAAGAAAAAAAAATATATAATTTTAAAATTTAAAATTTAAAATATTAATTTTTTTTAAAAAAATATAAATTATATTTAAAGATTATAATTCTGGATACATATTTATTTTTATAATATAAACTTTTAATTCTGTCTGTTATTACATAATTTACAATAACAATAAATTGAATTTTAATCTAAAATTTTGGGATTAATACTATTTCTAATTATGCCTCTTATTATACAATTTATAATAACAACAACACACTATATTTTAATCCAAAATTTTGAAATTGATACTGCTTCTAATTGTGCCTGTTATTATGCAATAAATTATGCCATATCCTGAGGAAAGAATTGTTTTAATAAATAGTCTATAAAACTATTTGAAATAGGAAAAATAAAGAATATTCTAGTATGAAAATATTTTTTATTTTCTGATACGAAAAATAAAATATTTTGCTGATTTGGACACCAGTTAAACAGGTGGCCTTGGGTGCAGGGTGTGTTTATGACATCTTCTCTACTACAAGCGCAATCAAAGCATTACTGGTGCCATGTTATGGGTTGTATCCCGTGATTTGATAGTGTGTTTTTTCCTTTTTGTTCTTTTAATAAAGTTAAGGGATATTGCCTTTACTCTGAAGAGAGAGAGAGAGAGAGAGAGACAGAGAGAGAGAGAGGGAACCTCAATTCTGAATACGGAGAGAGAACCGGTTTTGTTCAAACTCTTTCGACCAGGAGGAACTCCAGACTGAACTAAACATACCATTGATTCCCACTGATTCCTATTGAGTGAGTCTCCAACAAACATAAGTCTCTTTCCTCTTAGCTTCTCTAGCAACAACCTTGCTTTAAACCTTCACAAACAAAATCCAGAATAAAAAAAGAGAGTAAAAACACAGAGCAAAAAAAAAAAAAAAAATATATATATATATATATATATATATAGAGAGAGAGAGAGAGAGAGAGAGAGAGAGAGAGTAGAGTCCTTACTTGGGTAAAGAACAATCTCTGGGTTGCCATCTCCAATTCTGATACATTGAATCTTTCCTTCCATTTCTCAAGCATGTCACTTGTGCTGTCAAGAACTCACATTCTTCTTCTTTGTAAATGGGATGAGTCACATTATCATAAACCCATGTTCCTGTAAAGAGATCACAGCTTTCTGGAGGCAATTCAATCACTTCATCTTCAACATCATCGTCATCGTCATCCTCATCATCGATGTCATCACCATCTTCCTTTCTCCGTTCTTCTTCATTCTTTTCTTCTTCTTCTCCTTCTAGTTCTGCCTTGTTGTTTTTTTTTGCTATAATTGACCTCAAGCTCAAAGATTCTTCAATTTCTTCAGAATTCTCCATCTGGGTATCCAATTTTGTTCTTGAATTCTTCAGAATTCTGCTTTCCTCTGCTTTCTTGGGAGTTTCTTGAACCGGGTTTTCATTAGTTATTGTCTGTTCTTGTTGTTGTTCACGGTTGGTTTCCTGAGATTTAGGCCAAGAGAATGGAAATTCTGCGAGTGACTTTAAATCTTCATTGTACATGAAACAACCGAAGAGGAAAATCGAAACGACCACAACGAAAATCGAGAGATTGTTGCCTTTTCTCGGCTTCATGGGTAGTGAAACCGAGGAAAGCAGAGGAGCTTTTCGGCGAGAAGATTGCATTTGAGAGAAAGCGAGAAAGATATATAAGTTAGAGAGATAAATGAGAGATAGAGAGAGAATGATGCAAAGAAAGAATTGGAGTAGAGAGTGAAGAGAGACTTACATTGCTTTTGTTTAATGTGCGGTGTTTGGTGGTAGTGGTTTGGCTGGTTTGGCTTTTGGTGGAGGGAGAGTTGTCTTTCTCAGTTCTTAACTTGTAATCCCATACTAACAACTACAGAGAGAGAGAGAGAGAGAGAGAAGTGGTTTCAAAGCTTTGTGTTGTATAGAGGAGTAGGTCTTTTGATGAGGACCATCTTGTTGCTGTAAGCAAAGGGTTGGCAAAGTGTTATTGTCCTACAAGATACAGAATAGGATCAGGAGTGAGGAGTGACTCAACATTTTCTTTTCTTTTCTTTTTGGTTTTTTTTTTTAAAATTTTTTTATTGCACTGGTGTAACTGCTTATAAAATGAAAACTTGGCATTGATGCATTTTGGTATGTCATATCTGTCAATGGAGGGATATTATAAACCATCCAAACCTTCCCCCCCCCCACCCCCAAAAAAAAGGGAAAAAAGGGTGAAACAATACTAAAATTAATTAGATTGCAAAAGGGTGAAAAAAATGTTGAGAATTCAATATAAAAGAATAGTCTTTCCTTTTTCACCTTCTCTTGTCTGTCTTTACACAAGTTTTTATCAAATTTGAGTATTTTTTTCTTTAACCCCATCAAAGGCCTCACTTGGCTAAATTGCTAATATCATACGCAGGGGGATGAAAACTTATGGTACTCTCCAAATATAACAAGTGAGGTTTGTTATGATGGGGGTCCGCATTTATAGGGTTTTTAAAGTAAAATATAGGACCAAAGTAGACATTTGATACACCAAAAACACAGCGACTCCATTATGTGGAGCATCCCAAAACAATAATAAGGCCTTGGCTCTATTTCTATAGTATATTGATTGATATTTAGAATCATATTTTAATTAATATAATTTAAGTGCCTATCGAGCTAATTTTAGAGATAACTATTTTAATATAATTTTTTCATTCTTATTAGCCATATTGAGTCTAATACGATAGGGACTCATTCATTTTTATATTGGTACTAAAGATCACCATCCCAATTGTTTAAATATCATTTTGGTCCCTATGACAATTGCAATTTTAGGGAATATATTATATACATAATTTTGAATCACCATTTTCTTTTCTTTTTATTTTTTGTTGTAATGTAATGATGCAGAAATAATTAAAGTTTTAAATATTCTATTTTTAAATTTTTTATGAGGGGGTGAATTTTGACGTAATGGTGGAGTTATTTATTTGATAACTTCAAAATCACGGGTTCGAGACGTGAAAATAGATTTTTTGTAAAAATGCAAAGGAAATGATGTGTACATATATGTCCACCCTTCTCCTATCTCGCACTAAGTCGGAGAACATTTTATATACCGGGGTAAACTTTTTTATTTTTTTATTTTTTTATTTTTTTATGACGAATTGTATTATTTTATATTTGAATCACATAAAAAGGAGAATGGCCACAAATATCATTTTTGTTACTTTTTTTTTTCTTGCTATTAATGGAAGAGTTTCAATTCAACAACAAAATTCCCAAAAAACCAAAAGGCCAAATGCTTTCATCACCGTCTACACTCTCATGCATCAAACATAATTCAATTTCGAAGGAGCCATATAAAAATAAACATAATTTTATAGTTGATATACCTCATAATTCTTTTTAACAGAACTGATTTGAATTTAATCAATAATTTTAATTTATTTACTAATTGGAGCCCTCTTATTAAAAAAAAAAAAGGGCCCATCCATCATGCTACTGCATAAGGTCATACCCCACCACTATTTCAATCAAATTACTTAATTTTTCATGCCTATCGCGATGACTATGGTGCCAAGAGTTAAGAGTTTGGGTTGGGGAGATGATACTAAAACCCCTAAATCATGACGGAGTTTGATTGGTCATGGAAACGGAAAAATCCATGTTAGGAGATCCCTCCCCCCCATCTTGGTCTAAGCATTACTAGTCCTTTTACTCTCAAAACTTATGATATTTAATGACACCATTACTAGTCCTTTTACTCTCAAAACTATATGGTGACATCCCACCATCTTGGTCTAAGCATTAACATTAACATTAATGCTTGAACTTGGTTGGAAATCATCTTGTGCACCTTCTCCACCCAATTGAGGTTTTCACATTGCCCGACTATATGTTAGATCTCACTCAAAAATACTAAGAATGTAATAAATCATATCACCTAAAGAATTGACCTAATTGTAGAAAATTTTATTACTTTTTTTAAGCTATTGGAATCAAACTTCTTGGGCTTTTTTTTTTTAATTATACATTATAAATTTTTGCCAAGAATAAATCTAGACATAGCCACAGAAAAGGGGTAGTTTTTCCCCTATCCATAAACACCCTCAAAACTTTTTTTTTTTGATAAAATATTAATAATTATATTGAATTCGATTATATTTGATTCAACTTGTAATATAGAATTTCTCTCTCATGGGTCACCTCAAACCACAATCATTTGGGTCTAATTCTACCACCAACCACCCACAAGTGCAGTTGATGCATCATTTAAGGCCAGTAACAATGATTATTCAAAATTTTAACCTCAAAATAATGAGTAGCTTTACGTTTGAGAAAAGTAAAGGCTAAGGAACTTCCACAGATGAAGCATGTATATTGTTTTGGGTATTGTGTACTCAACACAAACTCATTTTGTTTTTCTCTCCTTTTTTGAGTGTCAAGATTTTGGCCTTGACATCGCTTTTTTTCCAAGCCAAGGCAAGTTTGTGCAGTAGCCACGGAATTGTTTCTAACTTGGACAAAGGTGGGAGAACTTGTAAGCTTTACAAAATAAATAAATAAGTGAATAAGGTTACATTTTTTCATATATCCATCGTAGGGTTTCTGAACCAGAAAATGTGATTATATTAGTATGGTTTAGACTAAAACCTGGTTTGGGCGAGGCCCATGTAGAAAGTAATAATTAAATACTAAAAGATGAAACTCAATCTAAAACCTCCTTTTGGGGCCCATTCATCTTATTGGCTAACATTATTTTCACATTAATTTTACATAATATTTTTTACATGTAATATTTTAACATAAAGTTTCTTATAAATAAAACAAATATTTAATCAAAAATTCACCAAACTATTATTTAGTTATGTTTTATTTTATTTATCTAACATTACTCTTTATATTAACAACCATCTTTGAGTCTAGTAACAGAGTATTAAATCCCGAAAATAAAAAGTACTTTATTATTTACTTTTCTTTATGTGCAACTTGTAAGCGTTGAGTTGGCAATCCACCCAGCTAAATTGGCTAGTTTCCTATTTGAATCAGGCTTAAACTCCATCCCAGAGTACAAAAACCATGGGAACCTTGTTAAGCTTGTAAGCTTAAAAATCTTCGTGAAGCATCTTCTTAGGGAGAGAACCGCTGAGCCAGTCACCCGGCTTTCTTGGGGCATGAGCATCTTCATGGAGTGAAGGAATTCTCCTGCCCTCCTCCATCATTGCATTGTTTCTTTTTTTTTTTTTTTTTTTTTTTTTTTTTTAAATAATTAATACTCAACTAACTTATATTTGAAATCATATTTTGATTAATTTAGTCTAATTATTATTGGACTCTCTATGGAGAGAGCTCTCCCAATATAATTTTTTTAATTTTTCAAAATTTAAATTTAAATTTTAATTAAAAAATTTAATATATTTTTTATTGCATCGCTTTTTGAGCAAAGACGCCGGAGATGCTCAGGTTCATAGACATCAGGGCAATGCTGTAGTTTGTAGCCTTTCTGGCAGTGAGTTGAGCTTCTTTTTTTTGTTATAATAGAAATTGAATCTCGAATTACAAGATTAGAAGATGAGGTTATTATCATTTGACTGTCCTCTTAAGAATCGTAAGTTGAGCTTCTTACAAACTTTGTGAACATCTTTCATACCCAAAAAGAAAATACAAAAATAATAATACGCCCAACTTGGTTATTCTTGGCTTGAGTATGAGTTCAGCCCATCCGGTCTAGACTTGACCTGGAGGGGGTTTTGAAAGATAACATTTAGTTCGTCATGCCCCAAGTTTGTGCAGAGGAATTAGGTTTACTCTTTTCCCTTAATATAGTGTTGGAACGGCATTATTCTAAATTGAACGAAAATTTCAATTTTTGTTCAAAATATTTGTAGCCCATTGACTGGTCTAGATGGACTGCTCGACCATGCTCAGAGGTCTAGCAACAAGGCCGTGGGCTTTGGGCTGAGTTTGACATTTTATTGTCCCATTGCGTGGTCTACAGCTACTTTGAGTCAATTCATACTCACTCCAAAAAGGAAAATAAATCTTTCATTCTGCTTTTCTTTTAGGCTGAACATACTGGCAAATCAAGGCTGAAATCCTAGTTTGGAATGCTATGGAGTATCAAAGGAAGAGAGGAGGCATGAAACATAAGAGGATTCCAAATATGGACACAGAACAAGATCCATTCATTTCCATAGATAACACAAGATAGTTTATGCTAGAATATTAAATTAAAAATCATGAAAATGATAGTAATAATCAGAGTAAATGGTAGAGAATGAAGTATGGAGAGAGGGTAAACGATTTCCTTTCCTAAACAGGGGCTGCAGAGTCATTTTCATGGTAAAGAAGAAGAAGAAGAAGAAACATTCAAATATTAAATGACATACTCATATAAAATTTACGACACTACACTTTCTTAACAAAAGTCTAAAGTTCAAGTTTTAGGAATTAAAGAGCAGGTGCTAGAAGAATCAACCTCTAAATTTTGTTAAAACCGGATTAGTTGGATTCACGAATACCAATATTTCAAGAAACACAAAAAAAAAAAAAAAAAAAAAAAAATTACTCATATAAGATTTGAGGCCTCGGACCAACTTTTAAAGGATAATTCAGAGTCTATGCCATCATTGGTGTTCAAATGATGTCAATCCCCACAATTCAGAGCAAAACTAATGAAACTAATCCAATCAATCTTGCTAGCACACAATCAAAGAAAGACCCACCAGTTTTTCTCTCTTCAGATGAGCAAATTACCCAACAATCCAGAGAGAATCTATCGACTGTGCAAACATAATTTTCACAACCTACGACAGAAGTTCATATTCTGCAAACCAAATGACCACTCCCATGACAATACAACAAACCTTAGATCCACCCAAAAAACAAATGAATCAAACCCTGAATTGTGATTTTGAGCTTCAACTCTTAATGTTAGCCTAAACGCGATATCTATCAAGTGGGTCTTTGAGAAGTAGACGTTCATGGTATACCCTCCATGCATAATCTTCAAAAGAAAATGATCTAAACACAGCTCTCTCTTGATCTCTTTTATGCACCTTGTCTTCATCTCCGTGATCAGCTTCATCCTCAGCTTCATCCTCCAGCATAGCAGGAACTAGAGGAGCAATTGTACTTTCCATAGGAAGACTCACAAGTAGTGTCATGGTTATGGTATGTGCTTTGTTGCTGATGTTGTCGTCTCCCAAATTTGGGACCGGTCTTCCTCTCACTTTCTTCAATTTTCCATTGCTCCATACCTAAATATTCGTTATCAAGGCCAAAAATGAATTATTAGCAAGTGTTTAGTACTTCAAACAATAAAAAATTTTGAGATAATATTAATAAACATTATAATCTAATTTCTTTTATAATAGAACCGACGAACATCTATTTTATTGAATTTCACTTTATTAATAAAAAATAATCTTTCCCAACAATTGCGTTCTACAAATGCAAAATGACATTTTTGTTTAGTTTCCTTTTCATTTCATTAACTTATTTAAATTGACGTTGCTTCTAAGACACACACTAATCATCGGTATACAGATATCATTATCTAATTGATTTAATGGATGAACACTAATACTATATCTAGATAATATCTTAGATTCACATCTAGTGTATAACAAAAACAAGCATAGAAAGAATTTTTTATAAGAATTTAATTCGATTCGAATCTGATTTAATTAAATTTAATATAATTATTAAATATCAATCATTTATATAAATAAATTTATATGAGAATTTATGTTACGTGTTTGATATAAATACGTTAAACCTAGGCCTAACCTTAGTTGTCAAAACAAATAAGTAATGAGAACAGTCAATGTCAGGTCCACTACCACCCATGGGCCCATTTCGCGGCGTCTTCACAAACGACAACCATTAGCTTCCTGGCATAAAAGCTTCTTATTATCATAAATCACAAAATTTGCAAAATACTAATTTTCAATTTGGAGAGTTTTAAACAGAGTAATTCTAAACAGCGATTTTTCTTGGCTTACTCCTAAAATTATAAGAAAAAAAACTTATATATATTAATTTTAAAAATTTTAATTTTAAATATATATATTATATTTCATCCTGATATAAATTTTTTATTTTGCTCTGATTTTGACTATTTTTAATAGAAGAAGAAGAAGAAGAAGAAGAAGAAGAAGAATTACCTTCTTAAAATAAACAATTTTGCTTTTATTTTTTATGTTTTCTATCCAAAGAGGTTAATTACTCTTCTGTTTTCTATTAGTTTAAAAAAATGGGCTATCTTCCAAATCAAGTGATATTTGAGAAAATTTATGAAACTATTTTTTATTATTATTTGTAAAATCTACACTTTGTAGAGTTTTTTTTTA
The DNA here is from genome assembly GCA_037126225.1 of Dillenia turbinata. Classification (NCBI taxonomy): domain Eukaryota; kingdom Viridiplantae; phylum Streptophyta; class Magnoliopsida; order Dilleniales; family Dilleniaceae; genus Dillenia; species Dillenia turbinata. Next base: position 1,412,688 of record JBAMMX010000009.1, read on the forward strand.
GTTTCTCTTCTCATTTTAAAGAGAAAACTCATTAAATGAGTTTTTTTATAATTTCTTAAGAAAATTTTTTTTTTTAATGAACAAAAATTCAAAAATTAACTTTTAAGTAAAAACTCCTGAGAGGAGTTTTTCATTCTTCTTATTTTTAAAATCTAACTTTTTATTTTTTTTGTTTCGTTTATACTCTTACTAAAGGAATATAAAATTTCAAATATGTCCATATTATAAATTTATTTATCCTTATATCTTTTTTTTTCTTTAATTTTAATTTTTTACTTTTTACTTTTAATTTTATTTAAAAATTATAAAATAAATTTATTTTTAAAATAGAGTTATCAAACAATTTTAACTCAATTTAAAAGCTATTAATTTTTATTTCTCGAGAAAAAAAAAAAACCTACCAAAAGTACACTCAGTGCTCTCATAATGACTTTTACAATTTTCTAAAAAGCTCTCAGAACTTTTCATTAATTAGGGGAAAGATTGAAGAGAGATTAAAGGTAATTTAATCAAATATTCTTACAATTGAAACTATTCTTATAAAGCAATTTTCATTAAATATATTTCATTATTTTTAATTTAATAATTTTATTTTATGAAAAGGGTTACTTTAAAAAAGAAACCCTTAAAAAGTGAGAAAATTTCAAATTCGTAGCCGTCTTATTTGAGTATATATTCAACAAAAGAATATCTTAAAAATGTTAGTGAGTCATACACCCCACCAACGTGGCCATCAATGACTTGTATTAGAAGAACATTTCAAATCAAATTTCTTATATCACAACCTTATTTTATTTTTATACCTTTTTAAATATTAAAAAAAATATATTACACAGATCGAATGAATGAATTACTGATTAAATAAATAAAATTTTATATAATAATTCACATTAATTCTTAAGATTATCAATATATTTTAACTGATTTAAATAAATATTTTTAAAAAATTTAAATTTAGAGTGATCATTAATTCAATTACTCACCCAATACCACTCAACCATGGCCATTGACATTAGAATGTGTAATGGTGAAGTTAAAAATAGAGTTAAAAAATGTAAAAGAGTTCCCCAAAAAAATTAAAAATATAAAAATTATTCAACATGTTAGAAATAGAAAATATTAGAGGAAAAAAATTACTTACTTGAGCAATGTCACCGATGGTGACCAAAACCGAATCAACCCGAGGTGAAACCGTGACCCAACCCGAGTCACTCAATAACGAATACTTTTGGCTCCGAAGTTGATACTGCAACCCGACGATATAAGGGTACATTTTACCCGAAAAAACCGGTTTATTGTTACCCACCAATCCCTCCGAAGAAGAAACCCACATAAGAGAACAATACTGGGTCGGGTCGTCTCTGAGCGGGTTGTCGAAACCGACCGACCGGGATAACAAGTCGATAACTTGCAGTCCGACTTTCTCGAGCGCGCGAGTGAACTCCTTTAACGATGATAGCGGTAGCTCCGTTTCTGACTCGGAGTCAATACAGAACGACTCGTCTAAGTCATGGCTTAGTTCGTCGTCGCCGTCATAACCAAGAGGCCAGTTTTGAGGGAAGAATTGAATTTTTTGGTCTTTGGAGAGAGAGAAGAGGGAGAGCGATTCAGACTGGGCCGAGTTGGAGAGTTGGGATGGGATCGAGTGATCGGTGAGTTGGAAGTAACCTAGTTGAGAAGGGGGTTGAGGGTTTTGGCTAGAGAGAGAGAAGAGAGGGAGAGAGAAACGGGTTGGGAGAGAGAGAGAAGGAGCAGGGAGGCGATGGAGAAGGCGAGAGAGATCCTCCGCGGAGGCAGAGGTGGAGTGGTGGTGGTGGTGGTGGTTTTGGGATGGAGTTGGTGGTGGAGCTGCGGTGGTTCCATATGGTGTTGGTGTTCGGAGCTGTTGTTGTGCGGAGAAAGATGCCATTTTGAGAGTGAGAGAGAGAGAGAGAGAGAGAGAGAGAGAGATTTATATTGTTGAGGCGGTGTGTGATTTTTTGTGCTTGGATCATTAGTTGTTATTGCGCCGGAGCGATGTCGGTTTGACTAATCCGGAGTTATTATATTGGTGTCCTAATGGAATTGTGAAAAATGTTACCACATGAATTTTTGAAATAAATAATCTTTTTAATTTAAATTTATCTTTATGGTTTTTTTTAGATAAAATCTTACTTATTAATTATTATAGTAGTTTTATGAGTAATATTACTTTTATGTACTTTTTTAACAATAAAATACAACTATTGAGCCAAAGACGTAACGACAAAATATCAGGATTCATAGTTAAAATTATAAATTTAAATTTTAAGAATAGAAAAATAGATGTTGAGAAAAATAATAACTAAATTTGATTTTATAAATATTTAAATTAAATTAATTAGATTTTTAAATACTCATGATCAAATAAAAAGACAATATAATACATAATAATTCATAAAAGACATCATAATTATCTAAATTTATTGCACTAATTATAATACCAAATCTCTTTCCTACAATGTTAAAAAATTAAAATTTTGAATTATATTAAATTTAAAAAGAAGGATAAATATTGGCGTAACGGTAGAGTTACTCTTTTGATAATCTTAAAATCATAGATTCAAGATATAGAAATAATCTCTTTATAAAAATATAAAAGAAAGACTATGCATATTTATACTCATTCTCCTTCTACTCCTATACTAAGTCAGGGAATAGTAAGTTTTTTATTTAAATTTAATAAAAGATGCATTTTTTTATTTGACTTGAATTTTAATACAATTTTTTTATATTTAACAAATCAATTTCGTAATTAGAAAAGGGCAAAGGAAAAGAATAATTGTCCTTTCCTCCTATTCTCACAAACTAGGTAGGTAAGGTATGAGTTAGCTTGCTCAAAAGTGGAGGGTTTTATCCTTTCCCCCTTTTTCTTTCTCTTTTTTTTGAGAACAATGAACAATTTGCCTCTTTGAGCACTGCTGCTACTACTACTAAACTTGACCGGAAAGGGCGCCAGAGAAACCTCCTCTAAGGAAATCGAATCCTTTGTCTTTTTATTTTTTTATATATATTTTTTGATGTCCTAAATTTGATCTATTATTAAATATTTAAGATTTTATCCTGACTAATCTCAACTGATCTGCTGTCGAGTTCACTATAAATTGAGAGCTCTCGTAACGTCACTTTTATCACTACTAAAATTCAAACTCTGATTCTTGATATGGAATGTTAGTACCTTTCTTACTAAATTAATGAAGCATTGGTTTTGTCTTTTTATTTTCTACTACTATTTATAGAGTTTTGGCATTGGTCCTTAATTTTGGGTTAATTTTCCAAAATTAAATACATATTTTTAAAATATTCTGGCCTTCAATTGTTATCTGATAAATGGCTGAATATTATTTTGTATGTCTTTTTATATATATAAGTAGATTATATAGTATTTTTAATGTATATAAGACTCAATTAAAATATACTATTGAATTGTAGATAAATAAATAAAAAGTATTAAAGAATCTTTGATTTCAGTAACAGTACATTAAATTCTCTTAACTAAAATATTAAGTTTGAATTCTAAAAATACAAAAAAAAATATTAGAAAAATCCGCTCATAAATTATATTCTACAATATTTGAATCAAAATAGTCGGAAAACCTGATATTTCAGTAGTCAAGTAGAAAAAATAAATAAAAAAGCTTAAAACAATTTTAATATATAAACTAAATTTAGTTTTAGCAATGCCAACCACATGGTTTCCACTTCAATGAATCAAAATAAAAATAATTGTACTTCCCTCAATCTCCTAGTCCTATACTAACATCATCCTCAACGACAAAAAATTGAACAACTCTCTCTCTCTCTCTCTCTGTGGTTGGCAATGCCAAGTGAGTTTACTCTCTCTTTCTCTGTCTCTCTCTCTCTCTCCCCCCCTCCTCTCGCTATAACATTGTACAGAACTAAGGACATTTTTGGCACAGAATGAATTATTAGGCGAATTTCAATGTGCAAAGTTATGGCATTTTGCACATTGAAGGTGAATGAGTGAGTAGGGAGGGGAGAGGGAGAGAGAGAGAGAGAGAGAGAGAGAGAGAGAGAGGGAGAGGGAGAGGCTGATCCCTCACTGCAAGGGAACTGTGCCTCTCGTGGGAGCCCAGCATGGGTCACACTCCTTGTGTTTCCAACTATTGTACGATTTTAATAAACAAAACAAGAAGCCCAGTCCAATGGCCCCATAATTTACTTGGTGTGCTCCTCAGCAACACTTGGTGGGATACCCTATACAATTAATAATGTCTTCTGTCTGGCCAATGCCTCGTGACATTGAACAAGGGCATAAAAAGGTTCTTGTTCCTATGGTTCTTGTTCCTATGTTTAAATGCCAAATAAGAAGAGACCATTGAGATAATTCTTTAAATAGAAATAACACATGTTTCATAATTTCAAGATTTTAGATTTAATTCCAAATTATATAAATTATTTATAAAATTATGCCCAACTTTGATTGTGGTTTTTCTAATACCGGCGGTCTCAATCTCAAGTAAAAGAAAGGAGCTTAGTAAGTTTATAGTTAGTATAAAACTTTTGTTAATATAAAAAATTTGTAAAATTATACCCAGAATATTTTAAACATTTTATGGGATTGTAGTGTTTTAGTGGGATTACATGATCAATTAGTATTCGAATTTCGTCTGGTTAATCCGATTCAAGTGTTGTGGGACCAATTAGAGAGTTGACTCTCTCAAATTTTTTTTCTTCATTTTCAAGATGAGATTACAATGTATGATCACTAGGGTTAGTTTCATTAGAGTGAAAAGTGAAAGAAAGGGGGGAAGTAAAGGTGGAAGGTATATAGTAAATTAGATTGTATTTTTTTTTATTTTTTATTCTAACTAAATAAAAAAAGTATCACCTATTTTTTTTTTCTTTCTTACCAAACACAAATAAAGAAAAATTCTTTACTTCTATCAAGTGAAATAAATCTTTTACTCTTTCTCACCCTCCCCTTCCTTCTCTTCCTTCGCGAACCAAACTTACCCTTAGAAAATGGTAAAAGACTGCATACAACTAAATTAATAGCTCTTTTTCTGGTCATAATAAAATAAAATTTAAATAGTTATAATAATATACCAAAGACGGGAGGTGATGCTTAGCTTGTCGAAGAGTGTGACTTTTATAATAAAATTAAATTAAAATGGTTATAATAATTGACTTACATTACAAATGGACCACAAATCTGTTGTTATCCATGGCAATGCCCCTGTGGCTGGTGGATTGGTTCTAATGATCTTGCGGCCGACCACATGGCTTGACCCTCTTTTGGGCTCTACGTGGCTTCCCTTCCTAAAACTGAAGATATTTTATTTAATCTTATCTTAATCCGGATTATGGTTGTCATTTTATTGTCTCAAATGCATAAATTAAGATTAAGAAGGAAAAAAATGTTTAGATCAATGAATTTCTAGGATTTAAAACTTAGCATGACACATAAAGTGAAGTTACAATATTTACAATTAGAGTGACATAAGAACCACCATGTGCTCAAGACAAAATTAATTTAAATTAATACAGTTTGGTGCTAAATGTGATCTTAGTACTGATATTGTGCTTATAATAACATGATTTGGGAAAATTTATATAAAATTACGATGGGAGTCAAAAATTTTTGAGTTCAGCGGAATAAAAATTCTTCTTCTAATTAAAATTTCGAGTTCGAGCTACATCCTCTCTTTGGTATAATACCCTTTTTTGTAAAAATAAATAAATAAAAAAAAATTATGGTGGATGGAAATAAAAAATAATAAAATAATAAAAAAAAAGAACTCTAAACTATATTTTCATAGAATTTAAGTCTAACAGGTTGAGATCAATTATGCTTGATTAAAGGAGTTGGCTCATTTGAATGTGTGTTACACAAGACGTTTGGCCCATTCTCCAATACAGTAATGGTATAAAAGAGCTAAATCCATGGCGGAAGACTAGCTACGTAATGTGTCTTTTCTTTGTTTATAAGCTGAATCAAAGATAAGACAGCAACTGAATTCTCTCTTTAAATATAAATCTCTTATTTAGATGTATAGCTTAAAATATAAATATTATACCTAAACCAAATTCAATATTATAAACCCTACTACAATTTGCCCCTACTTCTTAAAGAAAAGGGCTTCCATTAGCTTTGCGGACCAATTCAAGCTACAAGTTTTCGTGGCCATTTTGCCCTCTGAGAAAGAAAATGCATCAGTTCTGTAAATAAGTCCCTGTGATGAGATCCTTGAGGTGCCAAGAGGTCCTGGGATTTTCTGGAACCGGGGTTTTGGACAAAAGAAAAGGGAAGTTCCTGCATCACAGAAATTTTGAGGAGCAACTTCTGTGGCTAAAGCATTGAATTGATCACATTCTAAATGAAGCCATGCAACATATTGCTTGGAACAAAATAGATACTAAAATTTTTTTCTTTCTTAGTTGAATCCTTTTCACAGCTTCATGGGTAATTTGATGGGCAATGGTCATTTCCTTATGTCTAAACTAGCATGCCAATGTGTTAACTATTCAATTATCTAAACCAGATAGAATTTTCTTCTATATCATCTCAATGTGTCATTTAACCACCTAAATTATGGGGGCTTCTCTGTTGGCATTCTAGAGCCTACAAACACTATCTTATCTTTTAATGCATAGTTTTGTATAAGTTGGTATTGCTTCGATTGTGTGCAGTTCCTGTTCTGAATCAAAATAATGGAGCTCAATGTGCTGCCATTCTTTCCCTCCTTAAGTCTCCTATCTGCAGCCTAAAGTATATATGTTCTGGAACCAGACTTGCTGTCGGATTTGAAAGTGGACAGGTCTGCATCTTGGAAAGAGTATATCGTTCTTATTCTTTGTTATTTATTTGGTTAACTGGTGACCTGAAATTCTCCTCAAATTGTTAATGATTAATGCTATCTTTTCAGGTTGTGATGCTAGATACCAGTTCGCTGTCTTGCTTCTAATGAGCAGCATATCTAGTTCAAATTTCCCGGCCATTTCTCTGGCTGTGGGTGACTTTCCAGCTTCCCAGGGCATAAGAAACACTTTGGAGGATTCTGTGTCCAAAAATTGTAATGAACCTTCAAAGCAATCAATATTCATTCTGAGCAAAGATGCCCATATCCGTGTTATACAAGGTGATACTGGCACTATGATTAGCTCTAGGCCTGTTCATCCAGAAAAGGAGTCCCATGCCTTTGTCAATGTACATTCTGGGAAAGTACTCACTTATTCTTTTCTACTCGTTTTATAAACCTTTTTGTAAGTTTATGGGAACTACTGGACAACAACTACAACTCTGAACCATCATGATGAAAATGAGGTTGTTCAAACTGATTCACATGGTGCACTTAAGGGTGAGCTTGACACTTCTGTTGGAAGCACAGACTCCAAGAAAGGATTAGAGGACTTGCTAGCTAGTTTTACTTTGTTGCGAGGATGCCTTGAACTTATATTCTCTAACATCGGTGATTCAGGTACCCTAGATTTTCTGTATACATTTTTGACCATTTTCTAGGTGCCCTTTCAAGAACTGAAATAGTTATTTTGTCTTCAGGGGAACAATAACTCCATTCGGAAAAGTAAATCTTGCAAAATCATGTTCTTGGACTGCAACTTTCAATAAAAACAAGGCGCATGGACTTATCCGGAACAATCAAAATCAGGTGACATGCTCTTATTACTGCTATAAAAAATGTTGTGATCAAGAGGTATTTTGAGCTGCATGTTTACTTGGACTGATTATCATATAGCATGAGATCCTACTAAACGTGTATTTTCTCATTATGTTAAAACAAGCAAAACATTACCCAGACAAAACTAAGAAAATTTTCAAAAAATGTAAGAAAGAGTGAATTGTTTGTGATTGCTCAGGAGGAGGCATGTAAATGCCAGAGAGTGCTGCTGCCCACTGTCTTGTCATGAGTAGGAAACAACTCCACTCGAGGATATTGTGGTGAATTAGCTATGCTGTCTTCCATGGCCACCAAATCAAGAGAATATTTTAACTGCAGCCACCAAATCAAGAGAATATTGTTGTGCATTGGCTCAATATTTGAGATGTCACTTGAGTGCTAGCTTCTGAAGTATCAAGTGCAATAGAACAATTCGAAGAAGTAATGATTGAAATTGATGAGTAGTGCTCCTCCAAAGAAAATGGAGGAATGCCTTACCGGCAAAAAACTATGACTTACGCTGGATCAATGGAATTTACGGGGATATTTTTTTTAAAATAATAAATTTATTTTTATTCCCTTTATTTTAAAAATCTAATAAAAAAATATTTTAACTGTAATCTAAATTCATATCTTCTCGCTCAACTCTCTCTTTTTGGTTTGTCTCTCCACCTTCTTAACATTTTGTAATTTATTTTTCTTTTGATTTGATTTCGATTAACTATTGTTACAATATATCTACAAGCATAAATAATGAATTATACCAAATTAAACTAAATGTGGATTTTTTTTTCTTTCTTGAATACAGACCCAAACATTTCCTCTCCTATCTTTCACAAGTCCAATAATTAGTTTATATTTTCTCATAAAAATTTTGTGTTTCAAAATTTTCATATAGTGGAAATGGGTCATAATCACATCATTCTAAGAGGCAATCTACTGCAAGGACAAGTGCCTTAATTTTCACAGAGACTTGATAATTTTTTCAAAACCCCTTTTTATTTTTTGTCTATATACTACCAAACATTTGTCCATGTTAATGACTTATTAAATTTTCATAACCATCCCATCCAAAAAGACCATTCAAGGAAATTAATCAAGATTCAGAATTTCATTAAAGCCCTAAACACTCTAACCTTTTGCATCATCTAACATGCAAACTATAAAGAAATAATTGCACAGGTGTCTAGGTATATATATTCAAGATTCATAAGTGATATAGGAAATAAAATTAGGAAAAATGCGCTGATACCTTGTTTATAACCAACTTTCTTGTAGGGGTGTGCCAAAAATGGGGTTAAACTTCGAGATTGATGCAAATGGTATGCTAGAGGTGACGGCATAGGACAAGACCACAAAGGGTGCCTAATGGTGGGGAGGCAAAGCAGTTTGCAGAAGAGGGACAGGATTGCTAGGACAAACAATTGATGCAAAGAATGAGTTGGACACATACCCATACGACTTGAAGACCAAAGCCATGAGTGAGCTCGACAAGCTAGCGAATAAGATTGATTCTCAGGACAAAGAAAGTATTAAGACTGCACCATATGAAGCATTTGAATGGTTGGATGGTACTCGAATGCAGAGATAGATGACTAGGAGAAGAAATTGATGGAGGTCAAGGTCATTTGGGCTTGTTTTCAGGGAAAAAGCTAAATGGCCTTTGAGAAAAATTGAGCGAATTCACTCTTAAAAAGGTAATATTCCACAATGATTTGTGAATAAAGTTGCAACTTAGACCTTAAAATCAATGTTTTTGGTTTTATTTATTGGAAACAATTGAGTTTTTGCTTATAAATTGTGCTTCCATTACATGTATGGTAAGCTTCTTGTCAATTAAGCTTATTTAGCACCTTAGTGCAGCTTCTTCTCAGTTATGCCTTTTTCTCCTAGTCTTGGAAAGACCGGCACTCATTTCCAACGAAAGATTGTGCTTACCCCCACAGCTTGTTGATCTGCAATGGCAGCACTTGGCTTGAACTCTGCTCTTGTTCCATTGCAAATGCTTGAACTCTATGGCATCCCCTATTGGGTTAGTCTATTCGTCTCAATCTACACAGTACTGATACTGAAATGATCGTGTCTGTCTTGTCGTGTTCCATGATATACAAGTCTCAACCATTGAAGGGTTGATCATGAATCATATCTGAATGCTGATTTTTGTGATGTGGTTGGATTGATTTGGCTACTTATTTGCATCACCATGGTCGTGAAGACGAGCTACTTTAGTACGAGGAATGGTCTGGGTTTCATGACTTCGTAAAATAACACAAGTTTTCTGAAAAAAAAAATAATAATAAAAATAAAAACAAATGTCTACAATTCGTGTGCATGCGATGAGAGATCATTTCTCGGTGGCTTACCAACTGCTAAAGGGCCTTGAGATTTTTTTTTTCCTCTCCCTTTTTTATGCCTTGTGACGTTTACATTTACTGAGACTCCACATATCTGGTAATGCTGTGCATATGTTATGAAATCTTGTCACTAAACCAACGGATAATCGATAACATAGGATGTCAAATTCCCAATCTCTTAACGAAATCTCGTGTTTGAAATTTGGGAATGAAAAAGATTACATTAGAAGAGTCATAACCTAAATAGGAGGGTTCCCACAGATACTCAAACCAGATTGGTCGGAGCATGACTCCAGATACCGGTAGTGATATCAAAAAAAAAAAAAAATCTTGTCATCTCATAATTTTTGAGAAGTCCTATGATACTCGAAGTGCATGAAGCCCCTTTCAGTTAAGCATCTGACAATACCAAAAATGAGGGTGCAGTGATCAACTACAGTAATCTGATCTACCTATGTAAGTTCTAAGTAATCTTGCTTTATGAAAATTAATAAATTTATAAATAGATTAATTTGGATAACAGAGGTTCAATGATCCATGTGAACCTACAATCTCTCTCGATCCAATCTCATTTGATTACTGGAGCAAAATGAAGGTTTTGGAACCAACCACAGAAAGTCCTGCAGATTAAGCTAATCTCCACATTCATTGAAAGCCCTTCAGTCTCCCTATCAATTAGTAATGGACAGATTTTACTGCATTCATGAAGGAAGATATCCTTGACTGGTCTTTTTGGATGCCATCCAATCCACAAATCCCACTACTAACATCTACTCCGTGAGGTTTGAGAATAGAAATTGCCTCGGAGACATTTTCAGGTTTAATCCCTCCTGCCAAAAACCACCCGTGTTTGCTTCTAATCTGCGGTAGCTTAAACTGAGCCCAGTTGAATCCTTCACCACTGGAATGTCAATGAAACAAATCAGAACAAGTTGTCACCATAAAAGATTGCACGCAAAAATTGACAGGGAAAGTCTTCTTACCTGCCGCCTGTTGCACTATCCACAAGAATCCAATCAACTAGAGAACAATCTCCGTCAGAGATATGGTTCAGAAGTTGTCCATCTTCATTTGCATTAAGAACATATATTATTCTTCTCTCTCTCAACAAGGCAGGAAAAGCAGCTCTGGAACCATTGCCATGAAGCTGCATATTTGATTTTTGTGACAAGCTTAATGAAGTAACAAATTTTTTACATCAACTTCAATATGGTGAGACAGATGTTTACCTGCACGAATTCTAGGTCTGCGGCATCAGCAGCTTTTAGTATTGTCTCTGCATCATCATTCACAAACACTCCAACAGGCTGTGCTCCATATTCTTTAGCAGTTTTTGAGATCTCCTTTGCAACCGAAAGTGAGATAGAACGTTTTGAGTTGGGCCAAATAATCATTCCGATAAAATTGGCACCGGCTTCAGCTGCCATGGCAGCATCTCTACTTGATGTGATTCCACACATCTTTACTAAGGTCTGGTTCTCTCGTGCATCATGAGGAACTGAAGATTCTGTTGACTGACATACTATACGTGTTGTTTTAACCATTTTACGTGATCCAAACCTAACATGCTGTTCTGCCCCTACAACTAGGAATAGAAAAGATTGATAAGATAAAGGGGTGCATTCTTTAAAACAACTGATTGCTCCAAAAGTTTAACCTAATTAAGGAAATTATGATTATTTTTTAAATAATTTGCACTTTCCTCATTTACGTCAAGAACTATGAGAAATTTTAAACAGGATAATAGCATGGGAAAATTTGAATTCAGGATGTCCTTTGATACAAGATGATGTTCCTTTGCACTTTAGAATACAAACATCATTTAGAGCAGACTTACACAGCATTCAAATTTGATCTAGCTAACAAATTAGGGTTATTGGTTGCATTGCTACCAAGTATGACCCCAAAACCTCAATACTTGAGATCCTTTGAAATTTATGAGACACCCAGTGACTTGGCCCTATTCTGTTATAGTAATCATTCAAATCATTAGCTCATTGCTGCAAAAATTAATCCCAGACTCAACTTACTCATTAGTTCACCAAGGTTCTTTGGAGGATAGAAACAATTCAAGAACAAAGAATATTGAAAGCTAATGAAAAAAAAAAAAGTTTTTTAATTAATTATGAAATGAATCAGAGGATAACATAAATTTTCAGTGGATTGTGACATTAATGCCACTCTGCTATTTATGATACCCCATGGCATATCTAAGATAATGCAAGATAATATCATTTTATGAAACACCATAATTGCACAATTTCACTTACCTATTCAGTGCCAAATTTTGGGATTTGGGAAATGACTAGTAAAACAACAAGGCGACATTTTTATGGTCAAATAATTTTCCAAAGATTAAAGCATTACCACTAGTTTGCCTTCTCTGCCAGTTTACAAATTTGGGCTGAAAGTGACTCCCTGCATATAATCCTACAAAAATCCCACCAGAAGAAAAATAACTCTGAATCAGTCAAGGCCAGCCCCTCCATTTTTTTGAGCTCAACTTGATAAGAACAGCCATGGTTTAGCAGATTGCTAATATTAAAAGATAATTCATTTGAAATGGCCTAGTGTACTACAATTGAACCCCATTTAATGGACGGTTGAGAAAGCAACAAAATTTATTCAAAATTAGACTTTTCGCAAAAGCGACGAAGTTGAGAAGTCAGAGTTGAGAAATTATTTGGAAAGAGGAAATTCGTCAAACAGTTGGACTACAAGGAATGGGAAGTACGTGAGAAAGAAAGAGAGAGAGAGAGAGAGAGACCTGTCAGCATATTTTCTTCTATTTTTCAGCTGAGTTCTGCAATGAGGAAGAGCAGCCAAAATCTACAAACCCAAGTGTCTGAGAAAAGTGTAGAGAGAGAGAGAGAGAGAGAGAGAGAGTTGAGAGAGCAGAAAAATGTAGAGCCAAAATCTACGTAAGTGTAGAGGGAGATACCTTGGAGTATCTCTCTGTGTTTGTTTTAATATTCGTCCGATTGGATTTGGATGGCTCTTTAATGGTTGTACCATACGATCTTGAACTGGAAATTCTTAATGTATACTGGGCTTCAACCCCAACTTTTATATAGAGAGAGAGAGAGAGAGAGAGAGAGAGAGAGAGAGAGCAACCGATTCAATTCGCAAATCTCATGTTGCCCACCTGTTGGCCGGGGGGGGGGGGGGAGAGAGAGAGTAAAAATTCTATTTTTGTGCAATCATACATTTCTTTCGATGAATGATACCTATCGCCTAGTTGGTACTCTGTATCGCTCGACCAACCTCTCGAATTTTCACTCACAGCGGAAAAAACTGATATCCAAAGAATTTTATACCGAAGACTCAATTTAATTAGAATCGAGTAGAAATTTAAATTTAATTAAATCTAATATAATTATTTAATATAATTATTAAATGTTGATAATTTATAAAACTAAATTAAAACTAAAAATCAAAATTGCCTTCGGCAAACCAAGAAACAATGAAGCAAGCGAAATCCTCTTAGTCCCCAAATCAAAATTTGATATTTGCTCAACCAAGGCCCTGATGAATCTTATTTCACTTTTGGCATTAAAGAATACATCTTCTCCATTCTAAAGAATACAAGAAAGAACACCCATAAAATACAATGGGAGTTCCAAAAAAATTTATATAAAAATACGCTGAAATGAATTGTAAGCGGTAGTCATGGTGGAAGAGCATTTTTTCTGAGGCCACCATCTCTACTCATGCGCTATGTACTTTTGTTCAATCCATGGTGGGAGCATCTCATTGACCCCGTTTCCCTGCTGCTGGGGACTGAACATCCCAGACCCTGCAGGAGGGACATCTTTCACCAAGGAATGAACCCATGAAACATCGGTATCATCCACGGTTGATGAGGGCATCAACCCTACAGTGCCACTTCTGAATCCGAAAGAGGAAGACTTCCTTAGCTTGTTTAGCTCGTTGCCTTTCATGCCCCAATCTAATTTCCCATCAGGTGAACTCCACTCTGAAAGATTAGATGACATCAAACTTGCAGAGTTTGCTGCTGCAGTGAGCGCAAGACGAGGGTTTGTTGCCCCTCGGTCGATAAAGCTTTGGCTACGGTTTGCAAAAGCAGATGCCTTAGAGTTCATCCCTGCTGCTGCCACCGCACCTGATGTGTCAAACCCATATGATGGTGTCTTCCTTGCCAGTGATGAGGACAAGTTGGTATTATAGCCTGCTCGTTGGTTTATGCTCGTGCGTAGCTGAGCGCTAGTTGGAGACTGCAACTGGGAAGTAGATGTAGCCTTCATTGAAAGCCCCTGCAATTGAGACCCTGAGGAAGGTTCAAGAGAACCAAAGTCCTCATCAAGATTCGTAGGCTTTAGCTCCCCAATTCTACCATTGTATTCTCTTTTCCAGTAGGATTGAGGAGAGAGACTAGATAACTCGTCCAACAAATGTTGTTGCCGCAGCCTGTTGAGATTTTCTAGTGCAAGCAATTCCATCTCCAAATCCAAATCTCTAGAACTAAAAGTAGATTTTAGTCTGCTGCCAGGAAGTTGCAAAACCGGAGGTGTGAGGCCAGCTTCATTTGGCCACATACTTCCTCCAATCAGTGACGAACACACTGTGGAGGGAGACATTGGTGGTGTGGAAGTAGGCGGCATCAATACAGATTGAGAACCAAGGGTCAATGGGCTCATCACTGGCATTTCAAGCAAACCCGATGAAAGAGACCCTGGTGAAGGCATAGCTGAGCCTGTGGAAGCATACAAGGGCCGTAATTCTTCAGGTTTATGAGCAAAGAAACAGACTTTACGAGCACAACCAATCTCATCCTTGCAAAGCCTGGTTCTATACTGGGCAGGATGAAGCCAGCACTCGAACACACCATGAGCATACTCACAGTTGTCACCCTTTGCACAAGACCCTTTACGGAACTCAGGGCAGGGTACACAGCTATAGTTATACTTCCTCGGATCACGTCTCTTTGCATTCTCTCCAGGATGGGCAAATGGGCACTCTGTCCAGTCATGAGAGTATGCCCTAGAGCAAGGCTTGACCTTGAAGCTATACATCCTAAACTCATCAGTCCCATATATACCATTGTTGATATCAGGCAGCGAAGTATCAATCGGATACTCTTTCTTCTCCGCCCCTTCTTTTGGCAATAGGGTCATTGCCATCTCTTGTTCTTGCTCCTGACGATCAAGGAAAGCTCCTTCTAGCCCTCCCTTCAATAGCATCTCCACCTTCTTCCTCCTTGACTGGTTCGAGGACTTCAAATTTGGAGCAATCAAGTTGATTGCTTTGTTCCCATTAGCATCAAGAGAATTCACATCTGCAGATGCATCAAGCAAGAGCTTGACAACCTCAAGAGAGGACTCTGATCCTCCAGCAGCAGCACAGTGAAGGGCAGTGACCCCATCAGACCCACAAGCCCTATTCACATCAACCTTCCCACCATCAATCATATGCTTCAAAACCCTAGTGCTTCCATACATAGAAGCAATCATAAGTGGTGTTCTCTCCTCAATCCCCATTCTCCTAGACCCAATTTTCCTACCATACCACAGACTACCCTCATTCAAATCAAAACCCTTTTCCTCCACAGCACTTTTAAACCCAGTAACATCATCTGCAGCACATAATTCTAACAAAATTGAACATTTTCCACAAGTTCCATGATTTTTCTTCTGAGTTTGACCTTCCATGAGTATATTGGAAGGAAAAATCTCACTTTTTGAATCTCCACACATCAGCAAAAACCCGTCTTTTTTCCTCTCTTCACTTATAAATACCTACAGAATTCAAGAAAGAAGATACTTAGACAAACATGATCAGTATCATAGGTTTTTTATATTGTGCTTCAAATCTTCTAGAAACACGTGACAAACAAGATTAAGGCTTTGAAGAATTGGTCAAATTAAGCAAAACGCAGAGGAAAGTTTCAAATATTAGACACAAAAATTAAAGTAATAGTCTAAAAATCCTAAATAAGACCCAGAAATGAAAACATAAAAAAGGAATGACTTTTCTTCAAGAGACATACCAATTTTCAGTTGCTTGCAATAAGGGTTCGTTGTAGAGGAAAAATTTTGAGAGAAGACTTTGGAATGAAGTGAGAATTAAAGACCCATGAGTGATTTTAGCAAAACATTTATAGAGAGAGAGAGAGAGAGAGAGAGAGAGAGGGCGGAAGGAGAGAGGAGGGTGAGACTTTTCTTCCTCTCAACCTCACTTTGGTCAAAGTCATACCTGAAAGGCAAAAGTTATGGTTAAGGTTCTATAAGGTGGGCAACGAAAATCAAATTTTGTTCTCCGCATGTATGAGGTTGTTTTCTTTTCTTTCCTGTCCGATATTAATGTTTCCTACACATATATATGGACTTTGGTTTCTCCATTCTTTGGAGCTCGATATTCAATTTTTTTTTAATAAATGATGCAATTAAAATTCATATTTCGAGCTATAAAAAATAAGAAGATTTTGAAAAAAAATGTATAACTCACAGATCTGGACAAAGTATTTTATATGAACATGAACAAAATGTGAACATGAGATGCTATTTTCACGGATTTTGAAAAAATGTTTCAAAGATTTAAACAAAATATAATTAGATCTTCGAGAAAGGTTTAGAAGATTTTAAAGAAATATGATATCTTCACTTAGCTTTAGAGAAATAAGTTCTGTTCTTCCACTCAGAATATTTATTTTGAATTGGGAGTAATTTTGGGATTTAAATTTGTATATTGACTATCTAACACAAAAACCTGCATATACGTGACAATCTTTTTAATGATTATTTAGTTTTGTCTGCATTTCATACTTTTTAAAATTATAGGGACATAAATTAATATTTTTTTATTATAAGAGAAATATATGGATTTTGGCCAAATCACATGGGAGAAAGATAATATACCCTTCTTTTTAATATATAACATAACATGTATAAGGTGAAATTATTAGACAAATTCTCAATCGAATTTGAAGTGCTAAGTATATCCTTTTCTTAACTCATGCTCTTATTCAGATGTGTGCATCTCTTATGAGTAGAAGACTGATATATCATATTTAGCCAAACTCAAGTGTCATATGTAGCCAAACTAATGAGTGAGATCATTCATTTTCACCCACAGAAACTTTTATCGGTGAGCTGTAAGTCTAATAATAATATATTAAATTTTTTTAATTAAAATATCAAAATTTAAGAATAGATAAATAAATATTAAAAAAGTTAATTTTTAAATTGAATTTTATCATATTTTTAAATATTGATAATTAAATAAAAGAAAAAAAAAAACCACAGGACTTCTTAATGCAAGTAATGATCAGTCACTATATACATGCAGTGGTACACGTGTTGATTTCATTGCACAAACCTAACCCTACTTTTGTATGATGATTCTTTGCCTGGACCACCATAAGATATGGTCCAAGACTTGTCCGGCAGGACGGTTGAGCTGCGCATAAGGTCAAGTTTTTGTTTAAATTGAAATTGGTGCCATAATGACCAGGGCCATGTTTGATCTAGCAATTGTCTTTTCATTTTATTTGGACCAAGGAAGGACCACCTCCATCAATTATTTCTTTTTATATCCCAAAAAAAAAAAAAAACCTCTCTTTTGGAATGTTTTTTCCTTCATTTCTCTTTAGGGCATTTCAAATTCGATTAATCATATTAGAAAATTTATAACAGAATTGGTATTATTTTTCTTTTAAGATCCGATAGAAGAGCCAAACGCTGATGAGCAGAGTTCAGTTTTTTGGTATATAAGAAGATTTGAGTTCAAGAGTTTTACAAGAAAAATGAGGGACGGTGCTATTTGACTTATAACTCTTTAGTGTGGAACTCAAAAGATAATACCCAATTTGTCAAATCAATTAATTTTCTTTTTCTTGAATTCCTTTTTATTGTAGAAGGTATTAATTCAGTGATTTTGAGGAAATAAGGTGGTTGTTAAAGACTTATGTTAAGATTTCTCTATTAAATTATACATCGGACCAACTTAATTTCAAAAACCAAATCAATCATATTCAATCTATGTTCAACCTTGTAATAAATTCGAGCATGAGAGAAAATCAATTTGGACAGCAGGTGAATATGATGAACAAATCAAGATATCCAACCCATTGATGAATGGTCATAAGATCTTGATAATTTCAAATTTGATGTCTAGGACTTCCTGCAAGAAGATGGTTGAATAGTTGTTTGACCCAAGCGAGTAGGAGCCGTGACACCTCTTGACATAGCATGTTGTAAGCCTTAGCAATAATTCCACCCGCAAGTTCTTTTTGATTCATTCTCATCCACCAAGGTCTATCCCCTCCCATTGCACTCTATGCGTCAACAATATAGTGATGAAATAGTTTCCCACTTTGTAACGGAGCAATTGACTCACAATTCCATTGAACATGGGAGGAATAAAACTCTCTCATGGATAGGTTTCTTCTTCTTCTTCTTTTTTTTTTACCGATTAATATCTAAAACTATAGTTTAACTAATCAAATCTGAGCATAAACCCTATGTCTAGATAAATTGCATTGGGTAGAGGGCTTCGAAAACACAAGGCTTGCAATTAAGTAATATTTTGCTTAACCACTCACCTTTAATTTGGTTAACAATGGCGACTTGCCTTTTTTCATTGCCCTCTTGTGAGACGATTTTCTCTCTTCTCATGTAACAAAATTGACAATTCTACTAATTTCACTCCTTAAAGAATTTGGCTCATAGGGTGTTCTCTAATTATAGGACACACCAAAGGCATTAAGACCAAAACACGACCCTCTACACCATACCTTCTCTTCTGTAATTCTTTCCTATCATCTTCTTTCGAACCACAACAGGATATTCATTGCTCAAAATTACTAAGCCTAATGTGCACAACAAATGCCAAAAAAAAAAAAAAAAGTAGAAGTAGAAGAAGAAGAAGACATGTAAGTAGGAGGAAAAAAACTTAAATACAAATAACAACAATCAAGTTTTTATCCCACTAAATAACGTCAATAAAAAAGAAAAAAGAAATCCTTTACCTAAAATTGGAAATCTCAATACACCTTTTTTTTTTTGGCAAAGATGCATGAGAATTTTTGAATGAGGTGATGGTAATAATGCTAATTTAATAGTTATTTTTTTTGTACTGAGACTTGGACCCAAATCTATTACAAGAAAAGGGAGAGCTGTCACTTGAGTTTCGTTCACTCAAACTAATTAAAATTGACTTTCAAAAGTAGTCCCAAGCAAATTTAATGTTTGTGAACTTCTTTGCATGCTGGTTTCATTTGCCAACTACATATATATTATCTCTTTATTTTCTTTTATTCATGGTAAAAAATAGCTATGAGAAGAAGCAAATTTATTTATATTATATATGAAAATAAAAGCAAATTCGAGTTTTAAAAATTGTAAAAATTAAAAATCAAATCAAATTAAAAGTTTTGTCCAGACAATTCTTAAAGCAATTTTAATCTTCCTCATCTTCCTTTTCCTCAATCTATTCAATTTTAGTCTTCCCAATTTTATCCCAAACTCAGGCCTTCAATTTTAATTTTAAACT
Organism: Dillenia turbinata; assembly: GCA_037126225.1. Taxonomy (NCBI): domain Eukaryota; kingdom Viridiplantae; phylum Streptophyta; class Magnoliopsida; order Dilleniales; family Dilleniaceae; genus Dillenia; species Dillenia turbinata. The sequence goes on from JBAMMX010000009.1 coordinate 1,432,210, forward strand.
GCTTCAACATAATCCTCTTGTTTAATTAATTTTACCATCTTCAAAATTAGCACCTCTTCAAAATTCCCATTAAGAGATTTTGGGTGGGGAGAGAGAGAGAGAGAGAGAGAGAGAGAGAGAGAGAGGGAGGGAGGGAGGGAGAGAACTCCTAAATAGCATTTAATTCCCCTTTAGAAAAAAGGAATTATTCTATGACAAAATACAAAAGAAGCAATAATTATGTTTAATCTTTTTCTTTTTCATAAATCTCTTGAATTCTAAGAAAAAAATTTAGATTTTTAATAGATTTTATTTATCAAATAATGTTACGCGGATCTCGAATGAATCAAAAGCAAAATAAACTGAAATTTTAATAGAAATCCATTTTTGGCTAAAGATTTATTTTATTATTATTATTATAATAAAAATCAAATTCAAATTACAAGAGATATAAAAAATTGTCATCATGACATTCTTTATGCACTTTTCAGCTTCATTTCCTAACGATCAAAGAGCAGAGGAAGACCAAAACATTGAAGAAAACGTGTGAATTAATAATGTCCTAAAAACATGTACTTTGAAGCAAATTGACTTGACAAACACAAAAGCATGTTGAAATTTTGACAAAATTGGCCAAATAATTGAAAGATTATTGAATTAAAAAATGGATTCCCCCTTCGTGGAACAAACCTAAAACACTACATATGAAAAGCAACAATTGACCTATCACTTTGATAGAAAGCACCGTCCACGAGCCTTATTTTGAAATTTTCAATTTTCATTAATTTATATAACTTCGTGGCAGACAGTCCAATCTGGATGGAGGGCTATAGTAAGTTGATTACCGGTATATAACTTTTGCCATCAAAATGAGTGACCATATTTTTTCTCTCCTATCTTGATCAATCAAATGGTTGATAGTAAATTTTGAAATTAAGTCTTAATTTTTTGTTGTTGTTCATAAGAATTATCTGTATTTATTTTTATTTTTATTTGAAAAATAATTGACCCTTTATGTTGCAAACCTAAAACAGCAAATATGAAAAGGGCACTATTGAGTGCACCGTTTAATGGGCTTATTTGAAGATTTCCATTTGTCTTCATTTATCTCAATTTATCTATGTGTTATTTTATTTTATTATAATATTTTAAAACTAAAGCAAAATTCTTTTTTATGAAAAACAAGTGAAAACTAAATTTTCATTTGCAAAAATAATTAAAATTATCATATTTATAAATTTTTATATTACATTTTCACTAAACTTAGCTAAACGTAATCTCGATTCATAGCATGAGTCTAGACCATACTCATCTGTTGCCCTCCCTCCCATTAATAACATAATCTACAATTGTATTTGTGCAAGAATGTTGGTGTTGGGGTCCAACATGTGAACCTGAACATGTTTTCACACAAACTACAGTTTACAGTTTGGTTTCAGCACGTCTTCACTACATCCCCCATTAAAGTGAGAGAGAAGGGGGGAGAGAGAGAGAGAGAGGCACTTGATGAAACACATTTCATTCTTAATTCCCACAAAAAGGGCACCCGTCCCAAAATAGTCCACGAAGAAGAATTAAAGCCTTAAATCATCACTAGTCCGTAGTTAATGTGATTTTTTTGGGGGGGGGGGGAGTTTTAGTGTTTGATTAAAACTCTATTCTTTCTTCCCTTTTGAGTCTCAAACGGCAAATTTGTTCTTACCAGAACGTGGGTTAAGACTTCTCCCTCAAAACTACGATAGACACAGAAAAGGATTTGTGCCAAATAGAACAAACCCATCAAGGATTTCAACTTCACCCATTTGTGGAATCATCAGAAGTGATATAAGGCTCCCTTTTTCTCCTTCATTGTGGATTTCAAGAAAGAGAAATATGTGGGGGCTAAAAGTGGGTGCACCGTTGAGAATAGCATCTGTTGAAGAAGAGGGAGAAAGGGATCATTTTGATGATGAATTTGATCCAGGGGCACCCCCTCCTTTCAGTTTGGCTGATGTTAGAGCGGCTATTCCTAAACCTTGTTGGGTCAAAGACCCTTGGAAGTCAATGAGTTATGTTGTGCGAGATGTTGTCATTGTTTTTGTATTGGCTGCTGCTGCAGCTTATTTCAACAATTGGGCTCTTTGGCCTTTCTATTGGTTTGCTCAAGGGACTATGTTTTGGGATCTCTTTGTTCTTGGTCATGAGTGGTAATTTTCTTAATACCCATTTGCATTTTTTTTTTTTTTTTTGATTTTATCCTTTTACAAGTTGATCATTTTTTTTTCTTTATGTTTTTGCTTCTGCTTTTTTAAGTGTCTTAATCATGAGAATTGTTTCTTTTTTCTTTTTCCTTTTTCTTGATTTATTTGCGCAGCGGTCATGGTAGCTTTTCCAATGTATCCCAATTTAAGTAGTGTTGTGGGTCATTTGCTTCATTCTTCTATTCTTGTTCCCTACCATGGATGGTTTGTTCCTCGAGCTATTTTGATTTCCTAAACTCTAGAAGCCCTTTTAATTCATTTTTTCAAAGTGTTTTTAGTGAATAATATTGCAGGAGAATCAGCCACAGAACTCATCATCGAAACCATGGGCGTGTCGAAAATGATGAATCTTGGCACCCAGTACTCTCTCTCTCTCTCTCTCTCCCCCCCCCCCGGGGGGAAGTAATAATGTTAACTAATATTATGAATTTGGTTTTCAGTTGACAGAAAAGCTATACAATAATCTGGATAAAATGACCAAAATACTAAGGTTTACTTTGCCTTTCCCGATGCTTGCCCAACCTGTCTACCTGGTAAGCTTTTGGTCTGTTGTGCTTATTTAGTAGGTTAATACTGTTCCTTTTTTGTGATTCTTACATTTGATTCTGGTTGAAACAAAGTGGGGTCGTAGTCCTGGAAAGACCGGCTCTCATTTCCATCCAGACAGCGATCTGTTTGTCCCCAAAGAGAAGAAAGATGTGCTTACCTCTACTGCCTGTTGGTTTGCAATGGCCGCAATTCTTGTTGGCTTAAACTTTGTTCTTGGTCCTATCCAAATGCTTAAACTTTATGGGATCGCCTATTGGGTTAGTCTATTTCTCTCAACCAATGTTGTACCAGACACTTACTGTATGTTTGACATACAAATCTCAACTATACAAGGGTTGATCACGGATTTGTATTTGAATGCAGATTTTTTTCATGTGGCTGGATTTGGTGACTTACTTGCATCACCATGGTCATGAAGACAAGCTTCCTTGGTACAGAGGAAAGGTCTGGTTTTTGCGACTTTCTTAGTAACATTAACATAGTTTACCGAAAGTATTTCCAGAATGAATGTCATACGATGAATTGTGCTATAATTTGTACAGGAATGGAGTTATCTTAAGAGGAGGGCTGACAACAGTAGACCAAGACTATGGATGCCTTAATAACATCCACCATGACATTGGAACTCATGTCATGCATCATCTTTTCCCTCAAATTCCACGCTATCAACTTGTAGAGGCTGTAAGTATCAATACAATGTTAGACCATTCATTATGATGAAAATTTGCAGTGCTAATTTTCAAATATTTCCTCATCTTATGTTTGACAGACAGAAGCAGCAAAGCCGGTGCTTGTTAAGTACTACCGCGAACCTAAGAAATCGTGGCCTCTCCCATTTCCCTTGATTGGAAGCTTGACTAGGAGCATGAAACGTGATCATCATGTGAGCAATACAGGGGATGTTGTGTATAATCAAACTGACCCTTGGCTTTAATTTTCGTCAAGAGAATTTATTAATATATGTTAACCTTGTGATTATTATACCGTTTGAGGTGGGCCTTTCTTTGCCTCCCCTAGGATATAATAATCTACACGTGGCAGCCTTTTTGCTTTTAATTTTGTTATATGTATGAGCTCCCCCTCCCTTGTGTGTGTACATGTGTGGAGGCCGGAAGGGCTTCACTCCGTTTGCCCTTCTCCTCCTTCAGTCATCTCGGGATGCTACATTGGTGACTGGACAAAGCCCCTTTTGTGTGCACGCAATAGGAGATGTCTTTTCTATGTGTACCAAATTCTAAAGGGCTAGGAGATTTTTTTTTATTTTTATTTTTCTGTGCCTTGTGAAGTATACGACTGATCCTCCACGTATCTGGTCATTCTATTCCTATGTTTGCCACCTGAGAATTTTTGACAGAATCTTATGAAACTAGGAAGTGCACGAAGCCCCTTTCATCGCAGCATCTGATCGTAATTCATAGGTCCTTCTAGTTTTCCGCATTAAAGACATGGAAATCTAGAGAAAGTTTAACCAGTTTGACAATACCCAATGCGAAGGTTCACTGATCACCTGCAATAATTTGATCCAACCTTTGTAAGTTCAAATAATCCTGTTGTACGAAAATTAATAAATTCAGAAATAGATTAACTGAGATGACAAGAGGTTTAATGATCAATTGTGAACCTGAAATCTCTCTCGATCCGATCTAAATTACTATTGAAGCAAAATGAAGGTTTTTGACCAATGTCCTGTGGTGTAGCAGTTGGGCACTAGGTCCCCTCAAACAACGTCTCAAATTCGAACCTTGGAATGAAAGACCGGCACCAGAAGAGCCAACCGCTAAATGAGTTTCATAATAATTGACCAGATTAATCGAGTTAAACCTGGATACCAAATATCCATTTACACAAAAAGAAAAGAAGGTTTTTGAACAAGCCAAGGAAGTCCTGCAGATTAAGCTAATCTTCACATTCATTGCTAGCTCCTCTCTCCCCGTCAATTAGTACCGGACAGAGTTTATTGCATTCATGATGGAAGATATCCTTGACTGATCCTTTTGGATGCCAACCGAACCACAAATCCCACTACTGACGTCAACTCCGTGAGGTCTGAAAAGAGAAATTGCCTCTGGCTCTAAGACATTTTTAGGTTTAATCCCTCCTGCCAAAAACCACCCATATTTGCTTCTAATCTGTGGTAGGTTAAACTGAGCCCAGTTGAATCCTTCACCACTGGAATGTCAGTGAAGCAAATCAGACTATAATCATGTACCTTTCATAACATGGATCGAATGTGAAAATTCAGAGGGAATATGCCTTCTCACGTTCCGCCTGTCACGCTATCCACAAGAATCCAATCAACCAGAGAACATTCTTTGTCAGAGATTTGGTTTAGAAGTTGTCCATCTTTATTTACATGAAGAACGTATATTACTCTTCTTTCTCGCATCAAGGACCACTTCCATGAAACTGTATATTTGATTCTTGAGACAAGCTTAATGAAGTAACAAATTTTCGATATCAACTACAACATGGTTAGAAAAAAGTCTACCTGCACAAATTCTAGGTCTGCTGCATCAGCAGCTCTTAGCATTTTCTCTGCATCATCATTCACTAATACTCCAACAGGCTGTGCTCCATATTCTCTTGCAGTTTTTGAGATCTCCTTTGCAACCGGAAGTGGGATGAAACGTTTAGAGTTGGGCCAAATAATCTTTCCAATAAAATTCGCACCAGCTTCGGCTGCCATGGCAGCATCTCCAGCTGACGTGATCCCGCACATTTTTACTAAAGGCCGGTTCTGTTGTGCTTCATGAGGAACTGAAGACTTGGTTAAGTGAGATACTATGAGTGGTGTTTTAACCCTTTTAGACAGTCCAAGTCTAATATGCTGTTCTCCTCCTAAAACTGAAAATAGAAGAGAGTTATACATAGTTCATTGATCAAAATTTTATATCTTTATATTTCCTCGTGTGTGTGCCCCTTGATTATTTATGTCAGTCTAAATAAGTGAAATTTAAAATAGATTAATGAAGTATAAAAAATCTTCAAAATGAAAAGAATTATATTGGAAGAACTCCTTTTCAAAAACGGATCTGATTATGATCGAACTGAATTAATCGAAATATAGTTTTAGATACTAATGGGTGGGAAAGATTTTCGTGCATAAAAAAAAAACATGAAGTACGAAAAATTATGAGATCGAGACATTCTACATTGATACAAGGAAACATATAAGCACCTCTACATGTTAAGATCCAATTATCATTTAGGAAGGATAACTAGGGCAGAGCTAGGGTCATCGGTTGCATTGCAACAAGGTCCGACTCAAGTCCCTTTTTTGGCTAAGAAGGATCCATCATAGGAGACCTCCGGTGACTTGGTCCTACTCTGTTGTAAGAATCAACCAATGATTAGTTCATTTTTGCAAAAATTTAATCTTGAATTGGTAATAACTGCTTAACACCAGCCGCTGCAGGACTCATTAGTTTACCCGGTTCTTTGGAAGATAGAAACGTAGAACAGCTCAAGCTTGAACAATATTGAAAAATAATGCAAGAAAATGTCTTTTTTTTTTTTTTCTCTTTTCATTTTAAGAAATAAATGGCCGAAGATCATGGCAGCAAAGCCATTTTACACTTATCTGTCACGTTTTGAAAATAATGCAAGAAAATGTTTACTTACAAAACCATTATGCTATAAATCACTTAAGCTATCCGGTGCCAAATTTTGGGAAATTACAAGTAAAACAACAGAGGCTACATGTTTATGGTCAATAATTATCAAAAGATCATAGCATTCCCAGTAGTTTGCCTTCTCTGCAAGTTTACAAATTTGGGTTGAAAATGACTCCCTGAATTTAAATCATAAAAAAAGCCCATCAAAAGAAAATGCAGAACTTTGAATCAGTCCAAGCCATCCTGTTCCAACTAAAGTTGACAAGAAACAACCATTAATTTCCAGATTGCTAGTATAAAAAATAATCCGTTTGACAAGGCCTATTGCACAACAATTGGTCCGAATTTAATGTAACAATTGACTAAGTAACAAAATCCATAAAAAAATTGGACTTTTTCACAAGAGCATAGAAGTTGAGAAGTCGGAGATCTCCCTCCTTTTTTAGGAAAATCATCGAAGAGGTACACTACAACATAAGAAAGAGAGAGAAAGAGAGAGCGAGGGAGAGACCTGACAGCATATTTTCATCTGTTGATCAGCCGAGCTCTGCAGTGGAAGAGCAGCAAAAATCTGTAAACCCAAGTGTGAGAAATATTTAGAGCTTAATCCAGAGAGAGAGAGAGAGACCTTGGAGTATTCCAGTGTTTGTCCTAATTTGTCTTAGATTGAATTTGTCCCTTTAATGGTTGTTTTATAAGATACTGAACTTGGAAGTTCTCAATCTACACTGGGCCTAAACCCTTCTCGGGTAGAGAGAGTAAAAGTTCTGTTTTTGTGCAATCATACATTTCTTTCACAATTTGCTATCACATGGATTGAAGATAAAAAATAAAAATAAAATAAAATAAAATTTCTTTTAAGCCTTTGGCATACCAAGAATCAATCAAGTCCCAGGTTTTCAAAATTTATTGCTATAAAATGAATGAATAACAATCACAAATAATGATGTAAGGGGAATCCTTGAAGTCCCCAAATCTACATTTGACATTTGCTTAACCAAGACCTTAATGATTCTTATTTTAGCTTTTAGCATTAAAGAATACATCATCTCCATTCCAAAGAATACAAGAAAGAACACCCATAAAATACAATGGGAGTTCCAAAAAAAAAAAAGAAATTATATATTACAAATGAAATAACAGCAGCTAAGCCAATCTTTCTCCAACCTTATTCTAGATTCTTCTGCTTTGATTCTTCTTTGCCCCAAGTTATGCATTACATAGGAAAACCCGTCTCCAAAAAAACCTGAAAACATATGTTGAAATGAATTGAAATTTGTAGTCATGGTGGAAGACTTTTTTCTTAGGCCACCATCTGCTCTTGCTCTATGCACATTTGTTCCATCCATGGAGGGAGCATCTCATTGATCCCATTCCGCTGCTGCTGGGGACTGAACATCCCAGACCCTACGGGAGGGACATCTTTCACCAAGGAATGAACCCAGGAAACATCGGGTTCTTCCACGGTTGACGAGGGCATCAACCCTAGGGTGCCACTCCTGAACCCGAAAGAGGAAGACTTCCTTAGCTTGTTTAGCTCGTCACCTTTCATGCCCCAATCTAATTTCCCATCTGGAGAACTCCACTCTGAGAGATTAGATGACATCAAACTTGCAGAGTTTGCTGCTGCAGTGAGCGCAAGACGAGGGTTTGTTGCTCCTCGGTCGACAAAGCTTTGGCTACGCTTTGCAAAAGCAGATGCCCTAGAGTTCATCACTGCTGCTGCCACTGCACCTGATGTGTCAAACCCATATGACAACGTCTTCCTTGCCTGTGATGAAGACAAGCTCGAAGCATAGCTTGCACGGAGTTGGTTCATGTTTTGGAGAAGCTGAGCTCTAGTTGGAGACTGCAACTGGGAAGTAGATGTAGCCTTCATTGACAGCCTCTGCAATTGAGACGCTGAGGAAGGGTCCAGAGAACTGAAGACATCATCAAGATTAGTAGGCTTTAGCTCCCCAATTCTACCGTTATGTTCCTTTTTCCGGTAGGACTGAGAAGAGAGACTAGATAACTCGTCCAACAACTGTTGTTGTTGTTGCCGCTGGCTATTGAGATTTTCTAGTGCAAGCAATTCCATCTCCAAATCCAAGTCTCTAGCACTCAACGTAGATTTTAGTCTGCTGCCAGGAAGTTGCAAAACCGGTGGTGTGAGGCCAGCTTTGTTAGGCCACATACTTCCTCCCATCGGTGACGAACACACCGTGGAGGGAGACATTGGTGGCGTGGAAGTAGGCGGCAACAATACAGATTGAGAACCTAGAGCCAATGGGCTCATCACTGGCACTTCAAGGGAACCAGATGAAAGAGATCCTGGTGAAGGCATGGCTGAGCCTGTGGAAGCATACAAGGGTCGTAATTCTTCAGGTTTATGAGCAAAGAAACATACTTTTCGAGCACAACCAATCTCATCCTTGCAAAGCCTGGTTCTATACTGGGCAGGATGAAGCCAGCACTCGAACACACCATGAGCATACTCACAGTTGTCACCCTTTGCACAAGACCCTTTACGGAACTCAGGGCAGGGTACACAGCTATAGTTATACTTCCTCGGATCACGTCTCTTTGCATTCTCTCCAGGATGGGCAAATGGGCACTCTGTCCAGTCATGAGAGTATGCCCTAGAGCAAGGCTTGACCTTGAAGCTATACATCCTAAACTCATCAGTCCCATATATACCATTGTTGATATCAGGCAGCGAAGTATCAATCGGATACTCTTTCTTCTCCGCGCCTTCTTTTGGCAGCGGGGTCATTGTCATCTCTTGTTCTTGCTCCTGACTATCAAGGGAAGCTCCTTCTAGCCCGCCCCTCAATAGCATCTCCAACTTCTTCCTCCTTGACTTGTTCGAGGACTTCAAATTTGGAGCAATCAAGTTGATTGCTTTGTTCCCATTAGCATCAAGAGAATTCACATCAGCAGATGCATCAAGCAGGAGCTTGACAACCTCAAGAGAGGACTCTGATCCTCCAGCAGCAGCACAGTGAAGGGCAGTGACCCCATCAGACCCACAAGCCCTATTCACATCAATCTTCCCACCATCAATCATATGCTTCAAAACCCTAGTGCTTCCATACATAGAAGCAATCATAAGTGGGGTTCTCTCCTCAAACCCCATTCTCCTAGACCCAATTTTCCTACCATACCACAGACTACCCTCATTCAAATCCAAACCCTTCTCCTCAACAGCTCTTTTAAACCCGGAAACGTCATCTGCAGCACATAATTCTAACAAAATTGAACATTTTCCACAAACCCCGTGATTTTTCTCCTGAGTTTGCCCCTCCATGAGTATATTGGAAGGAAAAGTCTCACTTTTTGAACCTCCACACATCAGCAAAAACCCGGCTTTTTTCCTCTCTTCACTTCCAAATACCTACAGAATTCAAGAAAGATACTTAGGCAAACGTTCAGTATCATGGGCTTTTTAAATTGTGCTTCAAATCTTCTAGAAACACATGACAAACAAGATTAACGCTTTGAAGAAATGGTCAAATTAAGAAAAACCCAGAGGAAAGTTTCAAACATTAGATACAAATATTTAAGTAATAGTCTAAAAATCCTAAATAAGACCCAGAAATGGAAACATAAAAAAGGAGTGATTTTTCCTTCAAGAGACATACCTATTTTCAGTTGCTTGCAATTAGAGTTCGTTGAAGAGGAAAAAAATTTGAGAGAAGACTTCGGGATGAAGTGAGAATTAAACAACCACGAGCCCGCATATTTATTAGGAGATTTTTAGAGAGAGAGAGAGAGGCGGTGGAAGGAGAAAGGAAGGTGAGACTTTTCTTCTCCTCGACTTCACTTTGGTCAAAGTCATAGTTGAAAGACAAGACAGAGGCTTGGATTGAATGCATGATCAGTGAACATGATGCTCAACTTTAAAAAAAGATAAAAATTCTCAATAAAATTTTGAAAATAAAATACCCAACAAACAAAATGGGGAAAGGTCAAAAAATTAGCTTTTAACAAAAATAATTTATTATGCTAATTTTATTTTTATTATTTTGAGAGAATATATCCCAACGGATCCCAAAATGATTAAAACAACTAAAAAAATCCAAAAAATGTAATTTTTTTTCACAGATTGTTATATAAATTATTTTCTTAATATACAAGACTAATTCAAAATTTTGCTTAATAAATTTTAATGGTCAATCTTAAATCAATTAAGTATTGACATATACGGATTGTTATATAAAATTTAATTAATCTGATGTTTAATTAATTTAAAACCCCAATTTACAGCTTTTAACCTTAATATCAACAAAATTCGATGTATATAGTATTTTTGTCCACATATAAGAATACAAGGAATACTTCAACATGATTTAAAAAAAATCTAATTTTTTATAGGTGAGGAAAATGTTAAATGAATTAAATTTTATAGAACTATTTATATAATAAAAAATTAAAATTTTTGAATTTGAATAATTTTGAATTTATTAAAATATTTTTTAAAATTAAATAAAAAATAATAAAGTGAACTATGACATATGATTCCGGTTTTTTTTTTTAATTTTTGATTTATTTGTTATTAATATTAATTTTTTATTTTTTTAATAATTATTCTTATTTGATCTAGAAAATGAAATGCAAATCCGGAGCAAATGAAACTCAAATGCAAATGAAATCTTCGACGCGTCCTACGACATTTTTATTCTTCTCAACTGCGTCGACTTGGGTTTCTTCTGTTTGTCACGTGAAAAAAAAAAAAAAAAAAAAAAAAAAAAAAAATAAAAAAAAAAAAAAAAAAAAAAAAAAAAAAAAAAAAAAAAAAAAAAAAAAAAAAAAAAAAAAAAAAAAAAAAAAAAAAAAAAAAAAAAAAAAAAAAAAAAAAAAAAAAAAAAAAAAAAAAAAAAAAAAAAAAAAAAAAAAAAAAAAAAAAAAAAAAAAAAAAAAAAAAAAAAAAAAAAAAAAAAAAAAAAAAAAAAAAAAAAAAAAAAAAAAAAAAAAAAAAAAAAAAAAAAAAAAAAAAAAAAAAAAAAAAAAAAAAAAAAAAAAAAAAAAAAAAAAAAAAAAAAAAAAAAAAAAAAAAAAAAAAAAAAAAAAAAAAAAAAAAAAAAAATAAAAAAAAAAAAAAAAAAAAAAAAAAAAAAAAAAAAAAAAAAAAAAAAAAAAAAAAAAAAAAAAAAAAAAAAAAAAAAAAAAAAAAAAAAAAAAAAAAAAAAAAAAAAAAAAAAAAAAAAAAAAAAAAAAAAAAAAAAAAAAAAAAAAAAAAAAAAAAAAAAAAAAAAAAATAAAAAAAAAAAAAAAAAAAAAAAAAAAAAAAAAAAACGTGTGACTTTCGTAGGACCCCGCATGACCATCTTCCCCCACTTGAACCATAGAGCGCGTGGGGTTGAATATAAAATTATAAGAATTTTTCTCTCTGTTTTCAAAATGATTTTGCATGTTTTTTTTTTCAATTCAAATAAACTCTATAATATTTTAAAATCTATTTCTAAATCTAAATTTTCATATTTAGAACCAAAAATAAAATATAAAATTCATTCCTAATTTTACAAAAATTACACATTTTTAAATCAATAAAAAAGGTAAAATTTATACATAAACTTTTTAAGAATAATTAATTAAATAATTTTTATATTTTTATTGTTGTTTGAAATGATGTTTGATATTTTAAATTCTGATTTTTTCTTAATCTAATAATATTAATATTTGTGCATAATAATAATAAAGTTTTTTAATTTGTTTTCGTCGGTGGGTGAAGCTTTTTTTTTTGGTGGGCTGAAGCGGTGAAGGGAAAACATGAGAAGGGAATAAGGACAAGTTGACAAAAACATGGAAACAAATTTAGACAACATCAGACCTCAGGGTTGTTTTCTGAAATGGGTTTTTTTTAAACAAAATTCTTTAAATAGCGTGATTTTTTTGAGAATTCCCAAATTAGTGAAGTTACAATTCTTAACCGCGACTTCACTTTTTTTTTTTTTAACGACTGTTAAAAAAAGAAGAAAAAAATTTGAAAGCGAGATTGGCACATTGTGCCTCTGTTTTTTTTTTTTTCTTTTCTTTAAAATAAAATAAAAAATATTATTATTATTATTATTATTAAAACATATAAATATTAATAAAAAATTTTATTAATTAAAAATTTTTATTAACTTCATTTTTAATTTTTAAAAAATTTAAAATTAATAAAATTTAATTATTAACAAATTAATTAAAAATAAAAAATTGTTAAAATATTAATTAAAAATAAAAATTGTTAAAATATTAATTAAAATTAAAAAATCTTTAATTAAAAAACATATAATTAATAAAAAAAATCATTAATTTATTAATTTAAAAAAATATAATTAATAAATTTTTATTAATTAATAGTAAAAATGGTTTCTAAAGGAGCGTATTTTCGCTGTGAGAAAATTAACCACTGGTCCAAAAACTGTTACCGGAATCTGAAAATTCAATCTGTTATTGTTTTGAAACAGTTTTAAGATACAATTTTTGGATTCTGATAATAGTTTTTGGACCAGTGGTCAATTTTTTTACTGCAAAAATACGCCTCTTTCGAAACCCTATTTACTATTGATTAATAAAAATGTATTGATTATATTTTTTTAAATAAAAAAATTAATGATAATTTTTTATTAATTATATGTTTTTTAATTAAAAATTTTTTATTTTTAATTAATATTTTAACAATTTTTTACTTTTAATTAATTTGTTAATAATTAAATTTCATTAATTTTAAATTTTTTCAAAAATAAAAAATGAAGTTAATAAAAATTTTTAATTAATAAAATTTTTTATTAATATTTATATGTTTTAATAATAATAATATTATTATTATTATTATTATTATTATTATTATTAATTTTATTTTAAAGTAAAAAAAAAAAGGAGCACAAATTGCCAATCACGCTCAAAGCGAGATTGGCAATTGTGCTTTCAGAAAGCGCAATTGCCAATCTCGTTTTCAAATTTTTTTCTTTTTTTTTTAACAGTCGTAAAAAAAAAAAAAAAAAAAAAAGGTGAAGTTGCAATTGGGAATCGCGACTTCACTAGTTTGGGAATTCTCAAAAAAATCACACTATTTGAGAAATTTTATTTAAAAAAAACTCCATTTTGGGAAATAACCCCCTCAGCTATGATCTATGGAAAAATTGATATTTGCTTTTGTATTTTTCTTTTTTGGGGTTTTTTGTACTTATCTTGGTATAATTTATTACAATTAAGATTGACAATATAACAATCAAAAGATGTGAATTGGTACAATTTTTAACATATACATTTTATTGTTATGATGAATTAATTAATTTAATAACTTTTACGGAAAAAAAATCATTAAAGGAAAAAGCGAGTATATTATTATCGACAGTTATATAAAGTTGAAAATAGCCAAGTTTAAGTAATTATAATTAAAATCTAATTCTCATATAACAGTTTATATTATTACCATGTTTTGGTCGACTTTTAGATATTTTATTTGAATGAATAAAAATATGTTAATCATTTGATCAAAAATATATATATTTTTTTGTTATACAAGATTTAAACCTCAAATCACGGGGATCACGGATTTAGAAATGAAGATTATGATAACTAATTTATCCCTTTAAGGACTTAATCGGTTAATATATTGCTCATATACGTTGCCTATAACTAGTTCATAATTTATATTTTTTAAACAAAATGAAAAGTTAAATTCGATTAAAATTTAACATGTTTTTATTTTGGTGTTCTGGATTTGGTCCGTCACTTGGTATTCGGACTAATTTAGGTTGAATCGTGGTTGGGTCTTCATTTAGAGGGAACTCTTTTAACGTTATTTTTGTCATTTCCAAAATTCGGACTCGAACACTTAGTATAAGATTTTAATACATTTTTCATTAAACCAACAAAATTTTGAGTCTCCCTATCTTAGGCATCAAGAAGAATTAACTTCTTTACCTTGATTTAACATATATAGCATATTATTTTTTCTCTTATATCAAATAAACATAGTCTTAAAAGGCTTGAGAGTCGATTTCCCACTCGTGATTCCTAAACTTATTGTCGTCTATCTAAAGAGCAGCCATCTCTCTCTCTCTCTCTCTCTCTCTCTCTCCCCCCCCCCCCCCAAAAAAAAAAACAATATCCATATCTTGCCTAACTTTCGATGCTTCAATCCGTTTGTTGAGAAAAGTCTGAGTCTCAACTAATATGCCTAAATAATCAATCTTATTCAAACATATCCCCATGTCGCCCAAAGAAAAAGCATATTTTGACCAAGTTGATGATGAAAAAGACATTATAAACTACAATTCCTTTAGTCAAAATAACATTTTTCTGAATAGAAATAGTAAAAACTACATAATACTAATTCATAGTCAAAAAATGAATAAAAAAGAAGTAAAATATGGAGGAATTGTGGCACTTTATTTGCTAGGTAAAAAGGTGCAATGGCGGGTTAGTATAGGTAATCCCCGATAAGAATTATAATATTTTTTAAAAGAATTTGGTTTAAAAGATAATTATTATCTATAAAACAAAATTATTATATTATTTTATATCAACACTTAGTTAATTCAATGACTGAATATAGATACCCTTTAAATAAGATATCGGGTTCAAATTTTATGCATTAAAAAAATATACATCGAAAGAGTTTTATTCCTTTAAGAATCTAACTTAACTCAAATCAAATTTAATTAATTTTAACGTGATTTTTGAATATATGATTTACACCAAAAATAAGTTTTATTACTTTTGCATGCCTATATGTTCTTATAGTTGAATTTGAAGTTCCTTACGAAAATTTCATGCAGCTTAGTCACTTGAAGAACAATGCTAGCGACAGTAACTGCGTCAAAACCTAAATAAACCAAGTCTTTATGATAGTTCATCTTAACATATTATTTGTTTGATTTCAAAAAATTTTGATTAACTAAGAACTATTCAAATTTGAAAATATTTGATTTTGACCGACATAATTTGTGATGCAAATTTTGATTTATTTTACCCTTAATTCATATGATTCATGGGGTGAAGACAAGAGGGCAATGCAGCAAGTATTCATTTTTTTTTTTTTTTGGTTTACAGTTGAGCAAGTATTCTTTTTTAAAATTTAACGGGTTATTTAATCAATGATTTTTTTTTTTTTGTGCCATGGGGATCATACCCACCGATCGGTGGTATTTGAAACCATACTAACATAATTTTTGAAACCCTCTTTGAAAGAATTTTTTTAACATAATTTTTTTCATTCACATGTCTCAAATTCAAATCCTTAATTGAGGGACCTAACGCTCTTTTTATTAAACCAACTATTTGGTATATTTAACAAATGACAATAGAAAAATTTCTCGCTTTTAAAGGTTTTGAAATACACTTAAAAATGTTAAAATATTGTTAAATTTTTTAAAATATTATTTATTTCCTAAAATTATAATTTTTATCTTTTCCTTTCATTTTATTTTTCCCCTATTATATACTTGAACTAATGAGTTTAATACTATTTCAACAAATGACATTAAAAGATTTTAAAAATATCATTTAAACTTTTTAAAATATATATTTTTTTTAAATTATAATTATTTCTCTTTTAGTTCCTTTTATTTTCCTTATTTTCCTTGTATTTTTTGTGCCATTGAATACTTTCTCATGAACAGATATTCAAAACTATATTTCAATTAATTCAGTTCAAATCGTAATTAGTCTCCTTTTTTAAAAGAATTTTTTTGATATAATTTTTTTTATTCTTAAAATTTAAATTCAAATTTTGATTGAAATATTTAATCTTTTTTTTCACTAAATTCAAATTTTTATTAAAATATTTAATTTTTTTTCACTAAATCAAACGTATGTTTTTCTTATTTTTTCTATATTATATTTAAAATTATCAAATAAAAAAAAAAAAGGAGATTTTGCCCTTACTGAACTGTCCTTACGATGAATATTATACTTGAACTACGAGAAGGGACGCGCCAATCCGCGGGGGATTGGAAATGGAGGACCGAGGGAAGGTTCATGGATGGGTAAAGGATTCGAATTCTCGAACACAGGTCGGCAGAAATGCTTTTCCACGCGTTCTTATCTTGTCGGGGGTGGGGGACAGACGTAGGATTTCCCACCAAAGGATGGGCCCGTCTTATATTACAATAATGTCTCAATGACTTTACTTTTTCTCTTGGCTTTTTAAAACTTTGTTCCATTGTGATGTGAGAAAAAATGAGATATGATTTAGCTAGAAATTTGAAATTCAAATTATATATATATAAAAAATAAATAATAAAAAAAATTTATCTCTTAAAATTCTAATTCAGATATTAAATTTAATTAAAATCAACATAATTATCATATATTAATTATTTATACCAAAAAATAAACTAAAGGTAATCCAACAAAAAGTATATCAGATTAGTAAATTTTGTAATTACTGAGATATTTTCAAGAAGGGAAATGTTACTAGTCAAAATGTTATAATTTTTGCATCTTGGCTAAGGAAAATTTAGACCAATGCCAGTTGAATTTGACTTGAATTTTAGACACAAATTGGACTTCTTTCTCACTCTCTGAGTTCCTAGTCCCAATGGGTACGCGGGGAGGGAACACGTTTGAAGATTGAATGGTATCTTTGGTCCTTATTAGTGGCAAAGCACGCATTGTTGACTTATCCCTTTCTTGCTTGCACCCTAAGAAGCATCTCAATTATTGTTTTGGTGGGGTTGGGGTGTTTTATCTTTGTTTTTTTTTTGGGGTGGGGGGTTGGAAGTACCCTGTGGGCCCATGCATAGGATATGCTGTGATTCTAGAACAACACCATTCCTCTCATTTTTGGGTGCTGAATGAGGACTACATGGAATGTGGCCTGCAGTCCAATTCCAACAATTTGGTTTTGTAACTCTACTTGGGCCTCAATCTTGGTCCACACAATTTTGCCAACCCCCTTTCTCTCCCTCTGTCCTTGTTTGACCCTAATGCACTTAATATCTCCCTCCGGGCAATTTTTCTGGTTGTAGCATCAAAATTCAGTAACATCTATTTCTTTCTTTTCTTTTTTTTTTTTTTTTTTGCTATGCCAATCGGTATTTGATCCGGTTCGAGCATTTGTTAGGCTCATTTTTAAGGGGGACAGGTCTCCCAAAATAATATTTTCCATTCCAAAGTTTTGAACTCAAAATTTAACTAAAAAATTTAGTACCGTTATCTACTGAATCGATTGTCCGTTAATATCACTATTAAAGTAGATTTAAAAGTGTTAAAAGAAATTTGGTTACCAGGTGAGGTGAGTAGTCATAAAAACTTGTACAACGCATTTATTTTTCTAAAACTTTGGAACAAAGAGCCCCACATCAAAATTTTATAGAGAATTTACGAAGTTATCATTTGAATCATTTATTGCATGGGCATCCAAATTCAAGAAACTCTTCATGGCAAGTATTTATTTATTTTCTTAAATGCATATTTTAGCATCTTATAACCAAAACATAAAACTCTCCTAGTTTATAGGAGACCACGGACATGCCTTGCATCTACTTTATTTAGCTCTGCCCCCAAAATAACACTCTCTCTCCCTCTCTCTCTCTTCCCACCATCGATATCCAAAACCATACTCTTACTAATTCGATTCAAACATTTACAGTGCTCTATTTAAAATGTGACTCTCCTATTATAATATTTTTCATTCTCAAATTTTAAACTTGAAACTTAATTAAGAGATCTAATATCTCATCTCACGTTTTCTTAACTAAAATCTCATGATCGAGTATTGGAAATAAAAAATATTACGCAGGAAGAGTAATCTCCGGAATAGATCATTACAAGTCCCAAATCAGATCAGATAAAATATAATTTCGTATATCAATTAGTTAAGTATAATATATATATATATATTTTATCTCATTAAATCAATTATCCGTTAAATCTTTCTCTCTCATTGCATTTGAAAGCCCACTAAACAAGCATTGGCCTACTCAAATCCAACAGAGCCCATTTTTCCTCCCAACTTACGAGAAACACTTGCGGACGTTAAAAGGTCCCTGTCATGAGACCCCATTATTGGGAATTCTTTCTCATGAGACCCCATTATTCAAAGGACAGTTGCAACTCGTACCAAAAAAAAAAAAAAAAAGTACAGTTGCAACCTAGATAAAGAAGTCAATTGCATAGCTACCTACCATAAGTTTGGCCCATACAAAGAATTCTTGGGCTTCGGCCTTACTGCCTCTATCTTAACCATGTGGCTCCTCGTGTACATTCATAAATTTATAAGTATAATAAACTAATGATTAGATATTTTATTTTTTTTAATCTGTTTCGATTTTAAATTTTAAAAATAAAAAAATTGATAAAATTAATATCTTAATGAATCCTACAGTACTTAGACCAAATTAATCAAATAAAATCTGAATACCGATTAGATAAAAAAAATAAATTTATTAGCTGTTGATAATATTATTTTGTTGATTACAAGTAGGAAGAAAATTAGCTGTGTTAGGTATTATCGTTATACTATATGGGATAAATTGAATTATAGCTATTGATTTTAGAACAAGTCAATTACTATATTTATAAGTCCCTCAGGGACAACTTAAGCAATTGAACCTTCCCACTTATATTCTCCCTTTTCTGATTTAATTCTGTTTGATTACATCTCGTTGTATCAAAAAAAATTATTATATTTATAAGAAAATGTCAAACAAACAATATACCAAAATCGTATAAATAAATTTAATTAACTCATGCAATCTTAAAATTATTTTAACCTATTATTTTCTATGAAAATTATTCATCAAATTTTCCACGTCTGATTTGTTAGACGATACCAAACCAAAATTTTTAATATATGTATACTCATTTTCAATACTTGTTTGTCAAATTAACTATCGGGTAGATTATAACTTAAGGAAGCAATACTAGGAAAAAAGTGAAATATGCATCCACATCACTAAAGTGATATGCATGCATCTCCCATTTAAAACCTGTGGACTCAAGGCACTCAAGTTGGCACATCATCTATGGTAGAGAGGCCACTGCTAAGTAAAATCTCTCTACCACTGATGGGGTCACTCAAGTTGGCAAAATGGGTTCACACTTGAACGGAAAAAATAAAATAAATAAATAAATAAACATATGGCCCTAGTTCGGATTTCCTCTTTTGAAAAAATCTTTCTTTTTTGGTCCTTACTCTCTGCATTGGTTTTAAATTTGTGCTAGCTAAACTGTGTTTGTTGTGGTATTCAAATTCGGGCCTACTCTTTCTTTTTTTTTTCTTAATTGTATATTTGAATGATGTTAATATCTAGCTTTAGCTTATGGATTTAATCGATACCAATCAAGTTCTCGAATCGATTTTTGAAAAAAAAAAAATTAGACATTGAGAGAGGTTGTCCCTTAGGCTTGACAATTAACTTAAATAGGATTAGTTAAGATCAATAAATTGAAAATACCAATATAAAATGTTTTAGTACTTAAAATTTCTTCTTTTTTTTTATATAAGGAGATGTTACCAAACAAAATCGAATCAGAAAAGAGATGATAGAATTAGGATACTCTATCGTTTGAGCTATCCCTGATGGACTTAAAGTTTCTTATAAACTCATACGTATTGTATTTATTATGAAAGTGGTTCTGTTTCTATTTTTAGAATTTTTTTGACAAAGTTAAAAAATTAAGATATCAAATATTTTATTTACCCTTAATTAATTTTTAATAACTTCATAAATAAAAGATATTTTTGAAATTTAGGTGGCCTTAACTCCTAGGGCTGCCCCTATTTCAAAGAAAAAAAATAATAGTAAGGTTTTTAAGGGAACAGTTTAGTAATCATAATTTCTCTATTTCAATCCGAATCGGATGATGTAACAAAAATAATAATAATAATAATAAGTGTGATGTGAATCACTATTGGAAGGGGTCAACATGTTCCAATTAGCTGACAAAGCCCTCCCTTTCATCACGAGGTGGGCGCTAGCACTTCGTCCTATTAAGAGAATACATTATACTTTTTTACACCCATGGACCTTTTGGAAACATGGGGAGGGGTGATTTTTGGCAAAAGAGCTTTACTAAAATACTTATAGAAAATAAATTTTGAGAAGTATTAGCATAAAAGTAATGTTATTATATTGATAAAAAAATGTATCAATAATTGAATAGATCAAAACCAACATTTAGCACAAATACATATAATTTAACTACGATTTTTAGTAAAATAAATTCAAGTTTTAATAATAATTCTAATTCACAGATAAAATTTCGCCCATTCATGACGGTTTAGTAAAGTAAATTCGAGTTTTACTATATAAACATCAACAAATAATTTCCGCCGGCCCCC
Organism: Dillenia turbinata; assembly: GCA_037126225.1. NCBI lineage: Eukaryota > Viridiplantae > Streptophyta > Magnoliopsida > Dilleniales > Dilleniaceae > Dillenia > Dillenia turbinata. The sequence goes on from JBAMMX010000009.1 coordinate 1,452,855, forward strand.
GCCCATGAACTTTTCCGATGTAATTGCCATCAAATGTTGGAATTTGGTCTTGTTGCCAACAATTTGCTTCTGAAACACCGGGAAAAGATGATTCTTCCTGATGTCATGCTTAAACGTTTGAGAATTTTCGTCAAGAAAAGTTTTTTTTTTTTTTTGTAATGTTTATTTAATTGATTATATAGATGAGATCACTCATTATTTATATAACTCTAAACACACAAACCTGTTAATAAATTAAAAAAATAAAACCCTGTCTATTAGTCTGTATTAACAAAAATTAAAATTTGAATAATTTTGAATTAGTAAAAGAATCTTTCAAATAAAATAATAATATTTGAAGTGAAATTGGGAAATTCCCCCTCCCCTCCCCTCCCCCTAACAATTTTTCATCTTGGCCATGCATGGATAAGGGAAATCCCGCCTAACAATTATCCATTTTGGCCATGCATGGATAAGGGGAATCTCCCCCTGCCCTTCACCCCCTCTCCCCACGGTTGGGGGGCCATGGGTTAGGATATGGGCTGTCCCATGAAAGAGTCCCACTAGGGTAGAAGGAACATGCATGGTTATGTCCTTTTGGAATCATGTTTTTATTCTCTATCCCCCCTTCTTTTTGGGAGGGTGTTTTGTCTTTGTTTCTACAATTCAATTACGTTCTTGCAACAAACTGGAAAGACAATGCCCAATAACAAGAAAATTTTTTTAAACTATTATTATTAACGTACCCCTCATTTGCAAGAGAAGAGATCATGCTATTTATCAAGAAGAAAGTTAATTTTCTTTGAACAATGACATAGTATATTATTATTAATTAATTTTATTAATGTATGCAAAATTGTGATTTACTATTTCATTTTCCTTTATTTTTTTTCTTTATATTCAACTTCTAGTAGAGAAAAAAAATAAGAAAAATAGAAAATCAGTCTACCTACCTTTTTGTTAGATTCTCGGGATATTGGATTCGGATAATTTAGATTTTTAATTCGATTTTTAAGAATTGAGAAAAAAAAAACACTGTGGGAGAGCTTGCTTCTTAATGAAGTTGACAATTAGCTCGGAAAAACCGGCGAAAAAAAAAATTGGGGGGTGAAATAAAAAAAAAAAAAATTTGCCCAAAAATTTTTTTTTTTTTTTTTTTTTTTTTTTTTTTTTTTTTTTTGGGGGGGAAAAAAAAAATTTTATTTTGGTGGAGATGAAGTATAATATGCAGGGACAAGGGATGTTATAATTTTTTGGTAAATTAAAGATTTTTTGTGATATTTTTATAATTTTTAATGATTTTTTGTATGATTTTTAATGATATTTTTGATATTTTTAATGGTATATTTTTTAAAAAAATATTTTAAAAATATACTCATTAATTTAAAAGAAATAATAATAATAAAAAAAACAGTGGGGTCTTTCCCACGGTCCACAACGTGGCTTTAGCACAGGGTGGGGCGCATTGCTCCTTTTTCGGGAAGCCCTGCACTATCACTGGCGCCTTGGCTCGCTCAAAAAGTTCAACATCGTGAGAGGACTAAACTTGATGGACGCCGCAGCGTCCCACAGGGCTCCTCACGAGCGGCTTAAATGATAAAGTTTTCTTAATTTTATTCTTTTTTCTTTCCATTTGATTCTTAGTTTTTGTATGCTACTATTATTAATATTATTATTGTTATATCAATGATCCATAATTCAACTAATATCTTTGTAAAGGAAAACTGCTTCATGAAATGATAAAAAGATAGATTATATATAATTTTAAATATTATTTATTTTTATAAAATTATAATCATAAATATATAAATATATTTCATCTTTAAATTAAATTTTGGTTTTGGTAATTAAAATTTTTTGTACCTATAATTGGGATATTGCGTGGAAGTAGATCAAGCTGCTCACGGCGCCGAAACGAGCACAATCCCACCTTATATTATCGGATGATAGCCATTGCTGCACCTGTGTATATTCTATGTCGGCCAGTGAACGTCACCATGACAGCAGTGGGAGGGCTTAAGCATACAGACAAACATAAAAGCACTATAAGTGACAACCCCTCTCTCTCTTCTCTCCCCTCCCCCGCACACGCTCTCTCTCCAAAATAACAACATTTATTTCACGTTGTCTTACACGTCCATTCAATGCGCTAGGGTCAGGGTCACACTTCCCACTAGGCCTCTTGCCGCCCCCCTTTAACTACTACCCCACTCTCAAATGATACTCGTCCTCATCGTCTCTCTCTCTTTCTCTCTAAGAAGCCTTTATTAGCTTTCATAGAACAGTTGGAGAATTTTAGGATATCAAACCTTGGAACATGAGCCTTGGAGAGTGGCCCGAACCAATAATCCGGGTTCAATCCTTATCCGAGAGTGGACTATCCACTATTCCGGTTCGGTACATCAAGCCTTCAATGGATCGACCCATCATAAGTTCTGACCCGGACCACATCAGCATACCCATAATTGATCTTCAAGGTCTAGACGCTGAGGATGACAATTTGAGGTCATCAACATTGAACCAAATTTCTTGGGCTTGCCGTGAATGGGGTTTTTTCCAGGTGTTGAACCATGGGGTTGACCCGGATTTGATGGACCGGGCCCGAGAAGTTTGGTGCGAATTCTTCCATTTGCCCATGGAATTGAAGCAAATTTACTCAAATACACCAAAGACTTATGAAGGGTATGGGAGTAGGTTAGGGGTAGAAAAGGGTGCTATACTTGATTGGAGTGATTACTACTATCTTCACTATCTTCCCTCAAATCTGAAGGACTGTAACAAATGGCCTGCACAACCTTCTTCTTGCAGGTAATTACTCAAATTCTCACCCAAACTGAGTTTTTGTTCTTTTCTTTGAGTATCATATTGATGATAAATAATGGCAATGCCAACAAAAGTTTGTCCTATTAGACTTTGTATTGCAACATTGCTTACCACTATTCCTTGATAGATAAAGATTAACCCCCTTTTCCTACTACTAGAAGTATAATTTGAAAATTCAGAGTTACCATAATTTATTAATTAAAGTGATTTATATTCGAATAATTCCAATATATTTTTCATTTGAAATTGATTTGGTTTATTGGTATTGGATATTTGAATATAGGGAAGTGATAGAGGAGTATTCAGGCCAAGTGGTGAAGCTAGGCGGGAGATTAATGAAGATTTTGTCAATAAACCTAGGATTGGATGAAGATAGACTTCAAAATGCGTTTGGTGATATTGGGGCATGTTTGAGAGTGAATTTCTATCCAAAATGTCCTCAACCTGAACTCACTCTTGGCCTCTCATCGCACTCAGACCCCGGCGGCTTGACATTTCTCTTGCCGGATGATCAAGTTCCTGGCCTACAAGTTCGCAAGGATGGAAATTGGATCACTGTCAAACCTGCTAAACATGCCTTCATTGTAAATATAGGTGATCAAGTTCAGGTACCATCCTCTCTCTCTCTCTCGCTCTCGTTTATCCATGTTCAAGAGAAATGTTTGGCTGAGGGCTGTGTCCTAGAACACACGGAAGGGTCCCTTTCCATTTCATTTGACTTTGGTAAAATAACAAAAAGCATATATATTGAGCTTTACGATATAAAGCCAATGACCTTTAGCTCAAGTGACATTACTCTTTTTCTCTTTTATAATAGATTTGGGTTCGAGTTTTCTTATGTACCAAAAAAAAGATTTGCGATATAGACATTTCTTATAAGAGAGCGAGAGAAAAGAAACCAAACTCCTTTGATAGAGTGGTGGGGTACTCTATAGAGAATGGAGAAAAAAGATTCAAGAAAGTCAATATCTTGATAAATCCTATAATATTTGAAGTGGATTAATCGAACAAAATTCAAACGTCGGTCCATGAAAAAAAAAAAAAAGTAGACGGAGAAAAAGAAGAAGAAGTTGGGGGTAAAGTTCAAAGGACTTGCATGAGCAGATAGTTTCTCTGGTACTTTTTCTTGGCATATGGGCACATGGAAAACCAAAAGTACTAGTTTTGGTTACTAGACAAAAGAAATAAAGGCTTTTGAATTCTTGGTCTCCATGTGGTTGATCCGACGATACCAAGCTGTGCGTGCATAACTTATAGTGATTTAATGAATCAAGTTGCATGTGCCTTGCTTTTAGTGATTCAACGAATCAAAGTCGGTAAATTAGAAATTTATATTAAAAAATATATATTATATATTTATAATTATAATTGATTAATTTTTTAATAAAACATAATATTAAAGATAATAAATTTTAAATATCTATAAATATTTTTAAAAGAAAATCAATGGGGTAGTCGTTCCTCCACTCCATTCGCCCTCTACTTGACTTTTATTGCTCAACTCATTTAATTTGTATCGTTTATGCAAATAATTGGCGATTTTAAATCTTAAAAAGTACTAAATTGATATTATTTACTCTTTATGCCAAAAGTTTAGCATCGATGTTTTGCTGATTTTCACAAATAATAACATCGTATAATGCTATGCATAATCTATATAAGAAAATTATCTTGTATGTGTACCAATTGTGTTTAAATACATGATAATAACTTTTAATATTATATTTGATGCAACTTTGATTATATACATTATATATAATATTATAAATTAGGAATATGATAATTGTAATGGCTTGGGTCGCAAGAGATATTACCAAAAATCAAAGTAAAAGATTTATAACTTTATGATGTTAAAGATAAAGTTTTCATAAAAACTTTTAAATAAAATCCTAAACAACATTTCCGGTAAGAAAATGAATATTTAGAAATTTTTACAAATTTTCATGAAAATAATTACTAAAAAAGAAAAGATGATTTGCAAAAATATATTCAAAGGTGATAGTTTTATAAAACTAATTTCATGAAAATAATTTAAAGATCTCGAGTTCGAGCCTTCCGCACTTTCTCTCTATACTATTTGCTTGCCCACAATCTTCATCTTTTTGCTTATTTTTGTGATATTGGCTTTAGGTGCTGAGCAATGCAACGTACAAGAGTGTTGAGCATAGAGTGAGAGTGAACTCAGGCCAGGAACGTGTGTCTCTTGCCTTCTTCTACAACCCCAAAAGTGATTTACTCATAGAACCAGCGAAAGAGCTCGTGACACCAGAGAAACCAGCACTCTATCCACCTATGACATTTGATGAGTACAGACTCTACATTAGGACAAAAGGTCCTCAAGGTAAATCCCAAGTTGAGTCTCTCGCATCCCCTAGATGTTGTAATCGATGATCATAACCCAATAATGTTAGATAAACCAAGTGTTTCGATTTTTAATTAAATTATTATCATATTTTGATTAATTCAAATAAATATTTAATTGAAATCAATCATAATATGGTAAAATAACCTGTCATGCGGTTTGGCTCTGGGTTCATCTAACATTTTTTTTTCACTAATCGGTATCTGGGTTTTTACCTGGTCCAAGCACTGCGGGGATCGTTGAGAGATTGGCTCTCCTAAATCCTGGTTCATCCAACATTAATACCCTTTGTTACTTTTTTTTTTTTGGTGAAAATTAATATCATTCAATCACCCCCCTTATTGATCGAAATTGAATCGTAAATCTACCTCTTAATTTTTGATTAAGTGGGGTTTTAAAATTTTCTTTTTTCAAAAATCTATCATGTTATGAAACAAGGAAAAGAGAAAATATATTGCTAGTTGAATGCTTTTCTCACTATGCAAGATGCATATTTCAATTAACTATTAGCTTTCAAAATAATTTTATTGGATCGGAACAAATCTACACACAAATTTTCTATGTTCTCGTCTGTGTGCTATTATATATTATAAATGGATTTATCATGTAAAATGGTGATAGAGAGAGAGAGAGAGTGTTATTATTATTATTATTATTATTATTATTATTATTATTATTATTATTATATTATAAAGCACCAGTATCGTATAATTACGTTGTATCTAATTAAATTTAGTTTGAGTCGCATTGAATCCTTAAAAGATAAAACTCTCATAACACATATTTTTATCATATACAAAATTCGAATCTGAAATCTTAATTAGGGAGTATTCGAACCCAAAATATTGGTTAAGAGGTATTAGTGTCTACTCAACGGACCAACACCAACTAGGTGTTAGGTGTTGGTAGGAGAGTTATTTTATGTATTGTAGCATATTCACACAATTTTTTTTTACGGGGATCATATGATTTCCTTACTAGTATATTTTACAAGTGAGAGAGAGAGAGAGAGAGAGAGATTTTAGGCCATTAAACAAGGTATAAATGGTGCATGTTTGAGGCCTTACTATTGACAAGTCAGTGTTGCATCAATCTGAACACACCTTTTATTGTCACCATCTAACATAAGAGGAATTCTTTGAGGAAGAAAATCCAAATGGGAAGGCTTTTGTGTTTATCCTCTCTCTCAATTTAATTGACCACCATTTTTTGTCGTCCATCTTCTGCCTTATTTAATAATCTGGTAATTTTGACTGATTTGTTCACATTATGATATATTCTACTCTCATTATCCACTACCACACATTTTAATATTAATATCTCTAGATTTGTAGTTATCACAATTATATGCCCTTGCCTGTAGAGCTGCAGATATACCATTTTTAGGAAAAAAAAAATGATTGACATGTGTGTTTAATTTTCACCAAACCTGCTCTTGTCTTCTTTTATCTCTATCTATTAATATTTATCCATAGATTCATTCATAGTTTCTATATGAAATTTAAGATTTGATCGTTGTGCTTTGATGAGTAATTATGAAAATGTTCGATGAGTTTAGGGGCATCAATTCAAATATTAATTATAAACCCTCTAGAAATATTTGACTTGACAATTTTTCAAAATTTCAACTTGAAACAAGCTTAATTTAGATTCAATTTGGCTCATCGAGCAAATTATTTTCCATAACACCAACATCCAGTTAATTAGTGGCTGGATACTAGTATCGTTTCAACAAAATCTCAAATTCAAATATTATATATAATAAATATAAACGTGAAAAGTTTTATCTTTTAAGCGTTTAACTTAATTTAAATTGAATTTAATCGGATTCAACGTTGTTATCGATCATATATCAAGGGTGATGTTGATAAAAGAGAAAACAATAGTGTGTGGTCCGGATCATTTGAGGTAGTTTAGTTGGTTTGAAAACTTTAGTCTTACTTTGTGAATGGTAGTTCTATATCACCCTCTGGATGATAAATCCCCAACCTTTATGACATGTAATTATGCCAAAATTATAGGGCACGTGTGAAAGATGCATGCACTCAATCCCTTGTCTAATCCACATCACCATGCTTAAATCAAGTACATTTGTCTCGGAAGGCCATTGGTTACCCAGTTGACTCTATTATTCTTTACATACCCTAAAATATCACAAATAAAAAGATGATAGCATTTTTTCTTCGTATTTTTATCGATATAATCTCTATTTAAAATTATATTTTAATTAATTTATTTTAAATATTTACAAATGACGTTATTAAGAGATAACTCTTATAAGATGTAACCTAATCATTTATCTGTGCTCCACTACTTGTAAATTTCTTTTTGTTAAAACTGATCGATCAATCACTCTGGAAAATTTTTTCTTGTCATAGCTTATCAATCATTCACTTTGAAAAATTTTCAATTATTTTCGTAAGTATTGATATTTATAAAATAGAACTGTTAAATGACTAGAAAAAATTTTATTAATTTTAAAATTTTCAGATTCTTATATTTTAAACCATAGGATCTGCCTATTATTTCTTATCTAATCTCACCTTAATTACAAGAAAACACTAATAATCATCATTTGGGGAGAGAGAGAGAGAGAGAGAAGAAGAAGAAGAAATTCCAAGTGAAAGTTTCTTTCATGCAAAGAAAATAAAAGATACAATTTTAGTTTTGCTATACAAAATAAATGATGATTATGGTGACAATTTAAAGATAAAGAAAAAGAAAAGAAAAAAGAAAAGGAAAATATGGTTTGGGGGGCAAGTGGAAAAACTTTTCAAGATGAATTATGAGGAAAATGGGGTCCATATTTCTTGTTGGGAAACAGAAAAAAGAAAAATATCAGACACAACTTGTAAAATAATCTTTAAAAAAAAAAAAGAAAAGAATTTGGACGAACACCTGCACACCAAATTCCTCACGTTTCCATTACTGTTTTGGATATAAATAAATAAATAAATAAATCTTGATTAAAAGCAATCAAACCCTATCTTTCCAAGGCAAAGTCAATTCAGAAAATAGCTAAATGTCTATTTTGTGTTTCCTAGAAAATGGAAAATCTGGGCTTAGGTAAAGGAAGAATAAAAAATTAATCTGGGCAGTGATTCCCTTTAGATATATATATATATATATATATATTGTATGTATTTTGAAAAAGGTAAATAGTATAGGAGTATACTCAAAAAAATTTATAGAAAATAAAAGCCTCAATTTTTTTTTTTTACATTAATCCAACTAAATTTATTTTTAGAAATAAAACTCTCACAAAATTTCTTTTTACTACACACAACACTCAATTTTGTTTAAAAATACCAATTTCCAGTTACTGACCAACTACACATTGGAGTATCTGTGCGTGAGCGCGCGCGCCCTATGTGCATGTGCGTTCAACATTTTGCAATAATACTTGGAATTAAATGGTTTTTCGGATAATGCTAATGGCATTCTCTGGCCCAACACGGCCCAGCCCATGTTTTCAGCTCAGCTTCGTACAAAGTTGCTTCGAGAATGTAATGTCCTTGCGAGAAATTTAGATTTACTGCTTTCATCTTGCAATCCTTCTTAACTCCTATAAAGCAAAGGACTATTTTATACATGAAAACAGACAGACATTCATTACAAAGGGCAAAGAAGCCGAGCTTCAAAAGCCCTCTTTAATAGAATTTATCCGACAGTAAAAGACCTAACAAACTTAAAATTTAGACAGCAAAAGCAGCCATAGCCAAAAGGATGTTTGTTTCACCTCCCCGTGAATCACTAACTACTCACTGCCTACCTCTTTTAGTGCTGCATGAAGGGCATTTGTATTCCCTTATACTTTCTGCCTTGGCGGGTGTAATTTTCACGCACTTCCCATGGAACCATCTCTCGCAGATGTCGCAGCAAATCCAGAACTCATCAGCATTGTAATTGCCCCCACAGCTACCACACAGAGTTTCGCTGTGCTCATCTTCATCATCCACAAAGCTTTCATCGGTCAGCTTTTGATTGCCCTTAGTTTGTCCATCAATTGATCTCTGAAAAAAAAGAGATGTGGGTGTTATTATGTGAAACTCTGCATGTAATGATCTTCAATCGTGTACTCATTAACCTTTGTGCTAGTTTTTGATTTGCTTCCACTATCCATGCTGGGCTTGTCTTTTATAGGCTTCTTTTCAGTCACAACCTCGAAGACGGTAGGAAGATCATTAATCAGGCTAAATAGACGCTTCCTGCAAGAGAAAAGAATATTAGCTTTATGAGAGCATACAAACAACATATTGTGCTGATTCATAAATCTTGGGAGAGTGATGACAACTCTGGATTTCAAAGGGCTATGTCAGACCTGCAAACACACACCCATAGTGCAGAGAAAGATGTTGAATCCAAAAAGGAGAGTCAGGAGGACAACATTATGGTGAAGACCAACAGAAAGAGCCATTATAAGGATCTGACAAGTTTTAAATCAAGATAATGAATACAACTTGACCTCAATTCCAAAATCTGCCCAAAGCCCCATACAAATTCCAGGGAAGAGGGTGAAAGGATGAAAATCACAACACAGAAGAGTTAAGAAAATTTCAAGGTAAACTGTAATGCCTTTGGCCGACCCCAAATTTTTGGGATAAAAGGCCTAGGTTGTTGTTGTTGTAAACTATAATGCCTTTACTCAATTGGTCCCTTTTACAATGGGGTAACCATTTGACCAAGACCGCTGAGCTTTTTTAAGGATGTTTTGGGTTTAAGTTCTGCTCCTAGCTAAAAGAAAGCTACCTCAGAGAGAACTAAAATTACCAACTTGCCCTCCACACACACAAGTTTTTTTTTTTGGGGGGGGGAATCTGTGAGAGAGAGAGAGAGGAGAAAGAGAGAGTTTACAATCAAGAGAACTAATACAATCTTCATAAAGAGGAATCTTACTGCCATTGATCATGCATTAGATCTCTTTTGAAGCAAAAAACAGTGCCAGACACTACTTTTAGTTATTATCATCTCCTGGTTGATTCTGATTCTATAAGCAACTACTAGGGGGCATGATAATGTACAGTTTTCAAGCAGAGAATTATTCTCGCTCTTTTCTTCCACACACATCGCCCTTGTATCCCTTTCACGTCTTTTGACTCCACCCATTTTCCCCACTTCATATCTCCCTATGGTTACCTACTTTTAAAGTAGATTCATTCTCAACCATTAATTTCCAAAGCCTCTTCCAAGGAGAGCTTTGTTGAAGAAATATAGACTTGATGCCCGAATCTCAAAGCTCAAAGGAAGTTTCACAGTCTCTAATTTAGAAAGTAGAACCTTGATCTCTCCCCGATATCACCACACTCAAGAATTGTCTTTAGATATTCCCTAACCTATAGGCAACTAGAACCAGGAGATGAAAAAGGAAGGTGGACAAACCACTCTTGATCAGGGTTAGTAAACCCACTCTAATATATCATACACCATGCAACCCTAAGTCCATTCTCTGCAATGATGCCCAAAACATCTCTATTACTAGCTCCAAAATCAAGGCCCAAATAACTGGACAGCAGCACACCATGAAGTTAGCCACAGAGTAGGAATGGTAGTATTTTTGCAGCACACAGCCAAAGTACGATCAGCATAATAGAAACACCATACTTCTCCATGCCAAAAGCTAGCAGTCAACTTGTGCGGTGGATAAAACCAACTCTCTTATATTGGGTGCACTAATCTTCTTAGCCTTGAACAGCAAATAAAGGTCATTCGTACCGGCACACTCTTGCAAAACTCTCAAAGTCCTCACAAACTCCTCTATTGACTCAAACTTCAGTCCAACTGCTGAGGGCCCTCAATATCAAATAAAGCCTCTTATAATAGTCAATAAACGCATCCTTTAGCCTTCCCCATTCATTAACCATATTCCATATTCTTGTTATCTTCCAAACATTAAATATAATTGTCCTTACACACACAACTGGCTTTTGAGAATTTTGGTGTTCTGATCTCTCTCTATTGGCCACAGAGCCCGGTTTTCCCTTGGTCAGGTATCTTTATCACTATAATTGAGAAACAATCCATTCCAATTCCATATTGCCTATCTATCAGCAACAAAAAGATCTCCAGCTGGTTCCCTACCTGTCAAAATCAAACAGCAATACCTCCTTGCAAAGACAAATTTTCCTAAAAATAACTTTCTTCTAGCTTATCACCTCAGTTTTTAAAGCCAGGTATAGCTAGTAACAACCCCTCCCATGGGGGGCCCCCCCCGGGGGGGGGGTAGCAGCAAAACCAAAAAAAAAAAAACAAAACCCTCTACTGAAATACCCACTCTCCATTTAAAGAATAGCACCTACTAACCCCTGATAATCTTCCAAACTTGGGGTTATCTAGGTGGTCCAAGACAAGAAACTTTGAGACAATTTTTGATAAATTTTCTCCTACACCAATCCAATAAGAACCTATCATTAAGAGAAAATGGGCCTCTGAGACTACACCACGAGATCAATCCTCCAAAGCGTGGAAATCCAACAAGCCAAAGACATCCATGAACTACAAGAACTCAACAAAGGAGAAAAAAAAGTAAATAAATAAATAAATTCCTCCAATCCCCCAAAACAAAGATAAAACATAGTCTTGAAAATCCCCACCTATAACCCATGACTGTTTGCATTACCTATGGATGCCACCAAGCTCCCAAGAGAAAGTCTCTCCAGTACCTCGCCTGGACCATATACACCCAAGAAAAGTTATAGAAAAGAGTCTTTAAACAAACAAGAAACCTAATAATGCATAACAAGTGTATCTTTAACAATCTCATTTCACCACATCTTAACAACACCCCAATCTGATATAGTCTCAATAATTTTCCTTTAACAATAACCTCCCCTCAGTAACCAATCAGAGCACCAAAATGATCTCTAGAAGATAACAATATTTACTTTCTAAATATTTAGACAAATCTTCTATCGCAGGAAAAATCAAATGCCCATTTCATGGAACAAATGTTAAATGGTAACATCAACTATCCATTCATCTTCTTCAAAAACCAACAGAGCATAGAGGTTAATGGGAACCTCGGTGCCCCCCCCCCCCAAAAAAAAAGGTACTCCAAGATAATTACCTTTGGTAGAACTTCCATTGTGGATAAATGCCTCAACATTCTCCAACAAAGAAAAAGGAGCCTGCCTCTCCTACTCTTTGACCACCACCTATACCCATTGAAGCACTCAATTCAAACATGATATGAGGCAGAATCTCCAACTTAGAACCCTCAAATTAGTTGATAGCCCAAGACTCTTACTCTAGGCTTTTCACAAGGCTCAAAACCTTCATCCTCCCAATTTACTCAAGGGCCAAAACCTAATTGCGAGGCAAAAGATTAGGTTGGCCCCAAAGATGCTCAAGAACTATAGACTTACAGCATCCCTGGCTTTTGAAGAAGGTAAATACCTACATGAAAACACAACATTCTACCACACTTCCTGAGAAAGCCTATAGCAAACTGGGGCCGTTGAGCACATCTTTACCCATCCTTAACTTTCTCTGTATTGAGCTCAGGCTAATCCACCCCTACAACTAGCCTAATTCACAATATGAGCCTTTACTAAAAGCTTTTGAGCTCTACGATGCTATGCACCCCATTTCAACTGATCCACTTTCTTGTCCCTTTACATGTTCCTTAAAACCTTTGCCACTTGTCGCAAACCAAAGCAACTCTCACTCACAACTCTAGGCAGAGCATTACTGCAATTAAGCTCACGCAATTATAGTGAAGGAAACACCGAAAAGAGGAATAAGAAAATTGAAAATCACATGACTAAATGTAGAAATCAACGAAAGAACCAAAGGGAGAGAGGACACACACAATCTCTTAAGCTTTCTACAATGATAAAAAGGAGATACAATCGTCAAACAAGATGGTATTCCATGTGACTAAATGTAGAAATCAACGAAAGAACCAAAGGGAGAGAGGACACACACAATCTCTTAAGCTTTCTACAATGATAAGAAGGAGATACAATCATCGAACAAGATGGTATTCCATGGACTAGAATTTGAATAAATAAATAAATAAATAAAGTAAAGGAGATAAGAAGATCAGGGTGGTTATAAAAGATTTGTTGGCACTTTGAAGTTATTTGAAATCTATTTCAATTATTTATTCTACCCTTTCATTAGAGTCTATTTAAACTCGAAAGACAATAATGAGGCAATTTTGTCACATCCAAAGTGCAACTGGGCTACAAAACCAAGGTTTACGAAAAGTCAAGATTCTCATTGTATTATAGATGATAGTCATGCAGGCCATTAGTGTAGGAACAAGACCCTAATGATTGCAATCTTAATAAGTGGTGGATAGCCAATATATTTCTTGTATCAACCAACAATTGTTAATGGCTTTTCTTTTTGGATACCAATTAAACCAACAAAAAATATAAAAAACCAAATTTTCTAAATCAAAAAGGGAAATATATATATACTCTCTATGAGCAGTCAGGTTGAGAAACATCCTGCGGTATGCAGGTGTTTTGGTGAACAGATACATATTCATCAGATCATTCCAATTCCTGATAACACTACCATATTAACACATAGAACTAGCCTAATCAAGGTATACTACAACTTTTTCCATGAAACAAATCCTAAACTAGAGGAAAGAAAAACAAGAATGACAAAACCAATACCACGGTAAAGTCAAAAGCTAGAAGTATCAAAAACAACCAAAAGCTTTAAGAATGATTAAGCAAGGCATTCAAAAGTTAAACTGCCCCCCGGAATACCAGTTACGTCCAGGTCTATTGATTAACTCCAGAGGAAACATAAACAGAAATTTGGCACTTCCTTGGCAAAACAAAGCTCGGTAACAAATACAAATCAATATTTAACACTCAGGTCTATTGATTAACAAATACAAATCAATATATTTTTTTTCTTATTTAACACTCAACACAAGCATACAGTTTTATACTCAACGATCACAAAATCACACAATTCAACACAACTAAGAGGGTTCGCCCAGTGCACAAAGTGCTCCCTAGTTTGGTGCAGGGGTAGGGGAGGATGGGCGTATATGTACGTAGCTTTCCCCTTGCATTTTGTAAAGAAACTGTTTTCACGCCTCGAACACGTGATCTCGAGGTCAGCAAAAAAACAACTCCACCTTTATGCCAAGGCTCACCCTCACAATTCAACACAGCTCAATTCAATTAAGTCTTAACCCCAAATTAGTAGGGACCAACTACACTGATATGTTTCTTTTTATTCAACTCTGTTTAAAGTCATGTTAGCAGCTGAATAAAAGTCAAAACATGTTGGGTTTTTGATCAAATTGAGCAAAATAAGAATAGTTAAAAGTTAACTCACTGCAAATAATAAAAACAATCTAAATAAAAAACAATGATGTACCTTTCATTTCGATTAAGTCGAGCTCCAAAATAAAAGGCAACAGAAAGCAACCAAGAATCCGTGTGCACAGCAACCAAGGAAAGCCAATCCCTACGACTCATCCCATCCCTTGCAAAGTTAATACCCAATGCCGGCTCAGGAAGCTCTGGTGGAACTTCTTCAGCTGGTAGATTCACTTCCCATGACTCGTTGGGATGTCCATACAAACACAAATTCTCCTTCTCTACAATCAAATTCATCCCAACACAATAACAAAAATATATAATCTACTTTGATCTAACCAAGTTTAATCAGAAACACAAATTCTCAAAAATAGTTTAGCCTGGAAGTCAAAACCACTAACACCCCGCTCAGAAAATCATGAATCCCACAAAAATCTCAAGTTCAATTCTAATTTCATTTTTCGTTCCTTGTGACCAAAAAGAGATGTGTTTTCCTTTTCAGTTTTTTTTAAGGTCGGAATTTGCAAATGAACTTCACAAGTGTTTGTGGGTCCCACATGATTACGTGCAAAAATTACTAAGTAACAAATTTAAGAATTGAACACCAGCTTCTAAGGTTGTTCCAATCATGGAATTGAAAAGAATCAAATTGAATTCCATATTTGACAATTTGAGAACCACGCAGAAGATTTCATTCACAAACAAAATCCACCAAAATGAACTAATTGAATTATTTTCACTTGGTGTTTTTTAAGGCCAGAATTTTTATGAACTCCATAAGCGTCTGTAGGTCCCACATGACTACCCGCAAATTGTACTAAACAACAACATTTAGAGTTGAACTCATCCTTCTGAAGGTTGTTCCAATCATGGAATTGAATAAAATCGAATCGAATTCCATATTTACTATTTGGGAACCAAGAAAAAGATTTCGCACACAATCTAAATTCTTCAAAATGAACTAATTTATTCTTTTCACTTGGTTCCAACCATAGCCTAACATGAAATTTATCGACACACAGACACACAGAGAGAGAGAGAGAGAGTACCTGGATCACAAAGTGCATAAAATTTATCGACATCTGAAATAAACATCAATTCTAACCTAAATTAGGATTCATAAAACTCGCAATTTTTACATGCAAATACGAAAAAACAAAGCATTCTTCGCAAGAAATCAACACTGATCGATCAAAAATTTAGGGTTTAGAGAGAGAAAGAGAGGACCGTAAGTTATGGCACGGATAACACCAGAACGGCGAGCACTGTAGTCTTTGAAGATCTCTTCGACAGTTCGTGGACTAGAGGAAATTGAAGGCATTTCCATCCCTAAAAGACCTAGAAATCCGATCGATTGATTTTCGAAAAGCAATTGCTACTTGCGTGCACACAGTGATCTGAGATCGTCGAGTGTGTTTGTATGAATCTACGACATGCTTAGAGCTTTGAAAATTAGAAAGTAATCGAGTTTGATGTGAGAGAGAGAAAGAGAGAAAGGGGAAAAACAGGAGACTGCTTTCGATTTCTCTCTCTCTCATTATATTTAATTATTCAATTTCCCCTTTAATGAAATTTGCGTTCTTATTTCTATTTTTGGATTTATTTTTGTTTAATTTCTATTAATAAAAAGATTTATTTTGATTAAAAATATTTGGCCCGAGGCATTTCTATCCCTCTAACCATAATCATAAAACTCTCCCATAGTTTTTTTTTCCTTTCTTTTATTTGATTATCGGTATTCAAAAATTCAATTAATTCGATTTAAATAATTATAAAATCTAATTTAGACATTGTCTCTCTTAACATATAATTTTTTATTTTTAAAATTTAAATTCAAAATAATTAAATAATTATAATATTTTGCTATTAAATTCACACGTTAGCCCTTAGTATCAAAGCCATGAGTCATAATATCTCATTCAAGTGAGTTTATTTTTTTCTCTCTCCCTCTTGGTGTGACTTCAAGATTATAAATAAATTTATTAGAAATCAATCGAATCGTTGCTGGATCAAGTAATTCAAAATTTTTATTTTAAATTAATTTAAATTAAAAGAGAATGCTTATATTTTTCATTAAAATATGAAGTTTGATTGATGAAAAATATGTTAAAAAGATTTTGACTCTAGTCAGCTCTCGCTCGATGTTCATAACTTGTTGATTCAAAACATAATGTTTAAATTTCTATGATTATCCCAAAAAAAAAAAGTAAATTTTGGTTGGAATGGACAATGGCTAAACAAACTCTACCATGCATGACCAAAATGTACATTACTGTAGCAAAGTTTGATTGTAAGCGCAACTTGAGGAGAGACCCAAATAAATTTCTTGGCCAATTTGCATTACTTGCAAAGAAATCATACTTTTACTAATCCTTCGATGGGATTGTGATTATTTGAGATATGTTGCCATTTTGTGATACTCAAATGAATTTTATGATCATATCATTTTGTGATAATAATATATATATATGATTATACTATATGTTAAAAAATATCATAACCGATAGAATATATTATATTTTTTAGCTTGAAAAAATAAAAGAAAATCAACGACTTCTAAATATTTTTGATTAAAATCTCAAATTCGACTCTTGAAAATAAAAAAAACAGATATTGTAAAAATCTATCCCTAAATTAAATCTTATAGTTATTCGAATCGAATTAATTAAATTTTTAAATACTAGCAGGTAAAAAAAAAAGAAAAAGAAAAGGGAAGAAAAGAACCCTCGTATCAAAGATGGGTTAGGCCCAGAGTGAGAAAGGAATGACCATATGGGCCTACTGAAAGGCTATGCTTCCACTTAAGTGAAGCCCACCTAATAAATCAATTGAGTCAGGCCACTTTAATGTGCCACTGGGCTGGCCCAAAATGTCCAACAAAAAGGCGAAATCCCATTCAAAGGTTGGGCTGGATGATAGAGTACTTTTCATTCCTATAATTCAAACTCAAAACCTATAATCAAAAGAATGAAGCAATGAAGCACCTGACCACTACACTTATAGGAGTTTTGAGAGTACCCTATTTTCAAGTAATTTGGAATAGCTTGATGTTTTATTGAATCTAAATATACCTTGGATTTAGGATTTTGATCAAGGTTAAGGACAATTAGCAAATAAAATTAGGGTTGAACTAAGTTGGACTTTAAAAAAGGAAATAAAATGATAGACCTTATTCTAAAAATTTCTCAGTCAAATTTAAAAAACCACCTAATTATATTTAAACCCATATTTCACAACAATAGCCGCATTAAACGAATTAACAAATTGAGTGAAATATTTGCAATAAGTTTTTTCTTTTCGTGAAATATTCCTTTGTCAATATATCATTCATGAGGTGAAACTCTTCTTTTCTTTGCATTTTGGATCTTTTTCAAGGTACAAAGGGCAATTGGTTGGAGTACTGGAGTGAAAATGAGATGAATTTTGTGGTGGAATATGCATAGACCTTGGTTTCTAAGGTCATACGAAAGCATCATCACCTTGGCCTCTAAGGTCATACAAAAGCATCATCTAAGATAACATTACACAAATCTCTTTTTATTTTTTATTTATTACAACGAGGTTTGAACCGCATATTATACAAATCTATTTCTGACTTGAAAGATTACACAAGCTATAAGTAAATTTAAATTTAATACCCAAATGACAATCAATACTAAACACCCAACAAATTATAGCACTAACCTGGCTAAAGGATAACTTTCTACAAGCTATGTCACTAACTAGACTACATTTTACAGCTACTTACACAAAGAACCCTTTTAGGGATGCTATTTTTTTGGTGAGGTTTTAGGGATGCCATTTGACAGTCATATTCGAGGGAAGGGACACTCCTTATGCCTGCTTCTCCATCTCCACCAAAGCATCCTCACATACAACAAGTTTCAGTGCACATTGAGCAGTGAGATTATCCCTCTTTTGCACTTCTATAAATCCGTTTCCAAGTACCTTCTCTCCACCCAATCCCCTACCACCCTGTTCCCATCTGACTAGCAAGCGGCTGCCACCATCTGTTCCAGGACTCTTGAATCAATCTCAAGCGAACACTCAGAGCCGATTATCTTATGGAAGATCATCTCAATCTCCTTCAACACTTTATCAGCAAGTGCATCACCATCAAAAGGTTTGAAATATACCGTTTCATCAACTTGACTGAAGAAGTCTTCTAACCAAGTGCTTGAGTTATCAGCAACCAACTCGCAGTTGGAGTTTTCACTGTCAATACTACGTATTTCATTCAATTCATCTTCCTCTGTTGAAAGATTCAAATCAAGCTGAAAATTTGATGCCTTGTGCACCCGCTTGGCTGTTTCATGAATGCCGCACAGCTTTCGCTTATTCATGAAGTTTGGAAAAGCAATACCTTCATCGTCAGTGACAGATACTCCGGAATCATGCCCTAAAATCTGTTTTTCTAAGACACCTCTTGTCAAAATTTGGATCATTTGACCCTTTGCACAAAGCAGTCTTTCTTCACAATACTTAACAGAGCTTGTCTTGTGGGAGATGTTTCGAACCAGTATAGGGACGTCAGATGTTAGGACAAAGATTGCACTGTTAATGTCAACTTCTCCTCCATGTGAATCTGAAAATTTACCAGTCCTCATTGCCCGAGACAAGCTATTCTTAGCCAGTAAATCAGCCTTGTCTAAACTTGACATCATAGTTCAAGTCTTCATGGTAAAGGCCTGTATTTGTGGGGAATACTGGATTGTGGGAACTTAAATCCACAGAAAGAAAGTTTTCTCTGCTTCCATATAATATCTCTGCTAATGCAGCAGCAATTCTCTTCTGAGCGATCCTATCAAGTCCTAGGAAATTGAAGCATATGTCTCCTTTTGAACTTTTCCCATGTCACTTCTCATTTCCTGTTCCGCAGCATGCTATTGTTTTGCTGATACGACTAATGGCTTCGTCTTGCCGCCCAATCTTTTCTACAAGAGCACTAGAAATTGTTTTGAAATTACCTGAATCAAACTGCCCAAGGAAATCGGAACAGGAGCCAGATGAAGACTGGGGCATATGGTTCATAACACTTCCTTTGTGCGTATCAATGTTTGCATAGAAGCGACCTGAAAAGTCTTAAAGAAGATCAATGCGGGTCTGCATTTGACTAACGAGTCTATTTAGCTCTTGATTTGCAGTAAAGAATATTCCCAGCCCTAAATCTGTGGTCACTGAAGTAGCAGAGCTAGAAGATTTGAGAGCGCTCCTGCCATTTGAATTGGGCATACTGCACATAGCAGTAGTACTTCCAGTTATTGGAAGATTTTCAGAAATAACAGCAATGACTTTCTCACTTTTAGACTCTGAAACCACCAGAAAAGAACCAGGAAGCTCTGGCATTGAGGTCTTTGGTAAATCCTTGGACATGCATGAGTGTGCATTTAAGCCCTGGCTTCCAATTGGGGATGCAATTGTGTTGTTTCTACAACTGTCGGTGTTTTGACTCCTTTCATCAAGAGCAAGGATTCCCATAAATGCTGGAAGTTGAGAACTCGCCTGGTATGCATTTGTTTGATGTCGTCCTTGACTATGATGAAGATGCTGGTAGATGTTGTCCCATTTCCTTTGCAGTGCCATGACTATTACACTCAATGCCATTCCAGCATCTTTGGCCCACACCGAAGAGATTGGAACTAGAATTTACATATGACCCTATTGCAAAGTACCATATGCGCACATATATGCAGAGCATGAGACAAGTTGACAATAGTCTGTATCTAGTAAAGACCTCATGTTACATCATAATGTGTTATGGTCATTAGAACTCAAGATGATCCCACATGAAAACTTTGCAAATTTTGACTTTTTTGCATTGAATGCCATTGTCAGGCAGAAAAAAGGCCACATAAAATATGAGCATGAAATCTTCACCGGATATCTGTAATTTGGGCGGGACTGTCATGCATCAATAATTGATATGTGGCAATCAAAGCAATATAAACTCTTCTGGGTCCATTTTCTCACATATCACAAACACAAAATAGATATAGGTTTGGGGAAGTTTATAAAGGCTGTACAGACCTTTGGTATATCCAATCCCTTGTCACTCTCAATTTGAGTCATCTGCATCCAAGGAGGCAAAATATTTTCACATTGATCTACAACTGAAGCTATGGATTCACCATTTGAAACGGCATTAAGTTCTTTTTCACACTTCTTGTTGCACATTTGACAACGGGGTAAACACTTGTGTGATCTGCTCAAAGGGATGTTCATATCAGAAGGTGAAGAGAAGAACCCGCCAAATGGAACAAATGACACTATCAAGCTGCATGTACAACCATGGTGTGGAACGGTTAGACATAGAAGACAAGAAAATGATGTAATTCAAACAAACATGTCAACCGAATGTACAACTTGTTTACACAAACTCTATGATGAGCTCTTGTCTCATCATTAAACACAAAGCATCAGACACCCATGAAAGTTAAATACATAGTCGCAGTGTCTCTGCGAAACATAAGTGTTTTAGCATGAAAACTTGAAAGTTCACCCCCAATTGCCAATCAAGATTATGACTTATCCATCCTGCTCAACCAGGTTAAATTGTTTCTCATTTTAAATTATTTATTTAGAAACCCAAAGATAGAAAACCAGAAGTATGACATCTAAAAGTATAGACAACCATGATCCAATATTTGATACTTAGGCACAAAGTCGACATTTCTCAGTTCATGCTTAACAAAATCTTTTACTGAAAAGGATAAAATCCATCTCAATATTCAAGCTGAGACATAAACATGCAACACTACCAGTCATTGAGACCTACTTGTGTCACTATCATCTTCCTCCCTTCGTGATAGTACCAGGGGTCAACCCCTGGAGAGTAACCATCACCTTCGTAGGAATGGATACCTCCAACAAGTGCAGCTCATGCAAAGGATTCACAGCTATGTCCTGTAACACTATGAGTTACAATCATAAATGAAAAAGACACAAGCAAATTAAATATAAATTACGATATATCATAATCCTTAAGAATTCCAAATTGTCATCCCTGCAGGCCTTCACGCCTAGCTTGCACAGCAGAGATAAGGCATCTATCTCCGGGGCGTGGACTACTAGATTTATCTGTCCGAAATTTACTAATGTTCAGAAGAATCAGCAACATGCAAAGCTCATGCAGTCACAAATGTTTCTAACATAGAATAACACGTGCAACAATAGTCATACCGATCATAAAATCTAAGATTAGTACATAATATTTGTTGAGTGGAAATAATTTATGAGACCATGGTCGCCGAGGATTTGTTTACGTGAAAAAGGACACAATCAAAAAATTGTTAGGAAAACAGAAAAGGACAATCTCAAGAAGGTAATAAAATAACATGTCATCCACAGTGAGCCACGTGAATGGGAGGGTGGGCTATTCCGCCCCAAAAGACCAAAATTACTTATTATTTTGTATATGGATCCACCGGTGCCCCTATCTACCCATACCTACCCATGTTACCTCCACTCTCCTGACATTTGCCCACCCTGACATTTGCCCCGTTACTCTTTGGACCCTGGATCCGCCGGTGGTCATCTATCTATAAAGTAGCAATCTCATCGTATAAAATATTTTTCTAAACTTTGAGAAGCTTAAGCACAAGTATAAATATAAGATTAGGAGACAAAAAGATTGGCTGGCAACTTACGTTGATTTGCGGTAATGATTCTCCAATAGAACACTTAAGGGAAGTGATAGGCAAAAGCTGCAAATTCCAATCCTTTTCTATGGACGGAAACCTCTTCAAAAACTTTAAATACATTTCACCGCTCACACAACTCCCCATCAACCACACTCTCTCACCATGAACTCTCAACAACCTAGTCAACTTCTCTACAGCATAACTAGCACTTTCAGTGACAACATCATCAAACACCTTCAAATCACCAAAATTAACAACCAAAGCAGGTCCCAAACACTTGTCGATCATTTCATTTTTCTCCTCAAACCTCAAATCCACCAAATCAAGCCTAGAAAGCTCATTCTCAATGGAAACAGCACTCGACCCACGTAATTCAACGGGCAAAATCGAATCTTTTCTCTGCTCAATAATCTCTGAAAAGCTCTCAAGACAAGTACTTGCATGAAACCCAACAAGCAACGGATTTCTTCCCTTGTTTTCACGAGAATTTCACAAATTCTCCTACAATTCTCGTCAATTTCACAAAACCCAGAAAAACCCATGAATGAAAATTGAAAACTCGACCGACATGGGTCGTAATTCTCAACCAAATTGCGTTGAAACATAGGTGGTCTTTTAGAAATTGACGAGAAGCAAAGAAGTTGAGGAAAAGGACGAAGAATAGCTAGCTTTATATCACTACTTCAAAACCCAGCTTCACCAAACACTCTACTCACAATTGGGTCATCCAAAATCGACAAAATAAAATTTTGCAACTCAACTTTCACAGAAAAAATCGAACTATTTCGCTGTTGCTGTTGATGATACAAATGAAAGTTCTCAGGTTGTCTTCTCTGATTCGCTTGAGACCTCTTTATAGAATTCGAAATGGGAGGCTCTTCGACATTACTCTTCTGTTGATTTTGATTTGAGGGAAGCCGGTCGAGAGAAACGTTCAAGCAGTGCTCGAGAGCTCGTTTTGGAGACAAGTAGAGTAAACAGAGTTTCTGGCGCGAGAACACGCGTCACGGAGAAGAGACAAAGAGGAGAGAGAAAGAAGCGCAGAGATTGCTGGGAGTAAATGATGGAGGGAATGAAATTGAAAGGCTTAGGTGAGAATCCGAATCAAAATCAGAGACACCAAACGGAATCCACGATAGCTTGATTCAAATTTTGAAATAAATAGAATTAACACCATTAATACTTTTATGTATATATTTTCTAAAATAAAAATTATATAATTATAATTTTATTTCTAATAAAAATAAATATTTATTTAAGAATAAAAAATTATCAATATGTATGATATTCTTAACTTACATAAACATTTATTTAATTTTTTATAAATAATTTATAAGTTTTTATTTAATATTCTTATAAAATAATTGTTAATATTATAAGAATAAATAATGTAAAATTGATAATTACAATTATTTTTATAAAATATATTTAGAATCAGTATTCACGTCATTAATCCTACTGTATCTGTATCGTGTAATCCACCAAAAAAAATAATTTCAACAATTAGTAATACTGTCGGTTCCAAAGGGGAAGTTTCCGGAGCTAAAGTTTCTTCTTCTGTGCATTGCAGCTCGAACGGCTCCGACAAGTCTAAGAATCAGACACAGAGGGCTTGGGGAGACCAAGAAGTAAGAGTTCAAGCTGTGCAGGCTTGCGTGGTCGATTGGGCTTGGTCCTGTTGTGTTTGTTACCTTGTTTCTGTTTTTTTTTTCTTTTCTTTTTTTTTTCCTTCTCCCTTTGGTTACCAAAAAATAAATAAAAATCAAACGGCAGGAGAAGGAAAAGAAGAGATGGGATGAGAAAGGTTTTGATTTTGAGAAGGAGAGAGAGAGAAAGAGAGAGACTTAGATCTGGTAGCGAAGGCATTGTTTGCAGGGGCGAATGAGAGAGGGAGAGAGAGGGAGAGGGAGAGAGAGAGAGGCAAAGGCGGTGAGGAAGAGGTGGTTGTCGAAGGCAGCGGACGACGAGGAAGAGGAACGGTGACTGTCGAAGGAATGGAAGGGTAAAATGTGGCGAATAATTTTTCTTCGGTTTCATACGTGTATTTGACTCAAAACGTAGTTGGATTTTATAAAATCCATATTTTATGAATTTTATTCCCAAATTTTTATTCTTAATTCTATTAACCTAAATAATTTATATGATTTTTAAATTCATTCCTAATCCTTATAACTTGGACAAACACTACCTCAATTATTTATTGAGATTTAGAGAGAGAGATGCTTTTCCAAATGGATTGAGTTGGGTTTGGACGTCTCTTTTGGGTTGTATGTGCGCAGGTGAATCTTTATTTCTATGGGCTTCAAACCCATTTTTGATTCTCATATCTTTGACCAAATACCACTTTAATTATTTATTAGGATTTAGAGAGAGAGAGAGAGAGAGAGAGAGAGAGAGAGGCTTTTCCAATGGAGTGAGTTGGGTTTAGGAGGTCTTTTCGGGTTGTAGTTGTGCCGCTGAATCTTCACCTTTCATGGCGCAAGCATTGAAGCAAGGGTCTCCCCACGTCCATGTTGACATATTGATTCTGATTATCTGATTTGACTCGAACACACTTCGAGTTCTATCTCCCTGATTAAAAAAATAGCAATAAACTTAGATATATGTATATATATATATATATATATATGTGTGTGTGTGTGTGTGTGTGTGTGTGTGTGTGTGTGTATATAGAGGTTATACAATTATTTTTATAATCGAAACAAGAAATTTGAAGTGGATGTTATTTTAAAAGGTCAAATTTAAATTTAACTGAAATTAAATAATTTTTAAATTTAAAAAAACTATTAATATAATAATAAAGATATATAATTTTTATTAAAAATCTTATTTTAATTACAAAACTCTATTTTTTCTAATAATAAATATTACAAATAGTATGAAATAAAAAAGAAATAAATTAAAATAAATCGAAAGAAGTTAAGAGTTTTCAAAAATCTTTTCATCATGAAAATTCAAAATTAATAAAGTATGATTTTAATTAGAGTATAGCTCAATGATATAGCAATTTATTAGGTCTAGGGTTTGTCTTTTTTTTATTTTATTTTATTAAAATATTTAAGACAGATTTCATAACACGAAATTAGGTTTATATTTTGCGACCATACTCTAATTTGAACCCAAACAAAATACATTCAGATTGAAATAATTTTTTTTTAATAGATACATATGAAATTATAAATTAAGTGAAGCCTTTTTCAAATTGTGTTAGGCACGTCATAAAACAAGGGTTGATTGGTGGTTACTTTGTTTGCTAAAATGGCTTTCAACAAGACTAGAACCTACTAATACAAATTTTCCCAACAAATAAGGAATTTCAGCATTGAATTGAAAGATCTTAATGAGAAGTGAAGCGATTAGAGAGTCGAAAAAGACCTGGTGATAGTTTAAGATTTTTAAATTTAGATCAGTATAGTTCTCTTGTTAGCGTTTGGATTTCGTCACTTGTATTTTGTGACTGTGTGGATGATGAAATCTTTGTCTCTCTTTATTTCCATTTACTAACTAGAGTAAAAATCTCAAAATTTAGGAAATTTTATTTTTGATTAATGGGGTCCATGCATGAAGATGGTCGATGGTCTTTCATATGATATTGTCAAAAGGGTTCCGATCAACAACCAGGTTTCGTTGCTCTAGCGTGATTGGGAGTCAAGTTTGAAATTGACTCAAGAAAAAAAAAGTTTAAAAAACTCCCTGCCAAAAAAAATTTGGAAAATAATCTAATTTGGTCGAGTTGTCAAAACTCGACTAACCACTATTATCTTTGAAAAATGTTTATCCCATGAATTTTTTTAAAAAAAAATTAAGGGTTAAATCCGCCGTTGGCTCATGTAATTGGTATTCCACAAATCTCTCTAGGTTGGCCTTTCTTTTTATCTAAAGTAGATTTATGTATAATTTTGGTTTGTATCCTAAGTTAGATTAATGATTTGCTTGTATTTTTTTTTTTAATTTGGGTCTTTTTCTTTCTTGATGGACTACTTTTATCTCTAAAGTAAATAGTATGAGAAAGGTTAATTGATAGTCAATTTAGTATATAAGAATATTAAAATTTTTTATAGATTTAAAATTTGAAAAAAAAAAAAAAAATTGAATGCGATGGATGATGAATAACGCCACGCCACACCGACCACCACACACGTCATTCATCATAATCACTTAGGAACACGTGAAAGCAAATTTTGGGAGTCCCTAGGCTCCTTTACCCTCCATTTCTTTCCGCACTCTTAGGACTTGTTTGACAAGTATTCTTTTTAACTTAAAAACTATTTTTAATTTTAAGTTAAAAATAAGAGTTTAAAAAATAAAGTTAAACCTGTTTGATAATTTTATTTCTAAAAACTCTTTTTTTTATCTCTTTTTATTAAAAAGCTATTTTGTAAAATAATATATATAATCTCTAATTTTAGTTAAAATTACAATAAAAGACTAGTCATCATTCAATCATTTACAATAGCAAGAAAATAGAAAAACAAAATAAAAATTGAGGATTTTTGTTATTATTGGCTTTAATTCCGATATTTAATGAATTATGGAATAAATTATTATAGCACATAAAATGAATTATTATTGGCTTTAATTTTTTTTGATTATATAAATAACCAACATAAAATTAGAAAAACAAAACAAAAATTGAGGATTTTTCTAATTATTTGCTTCAATTCTGATATTTAATGAATTATGGAATGAATTATTATAGCACATAAAATGAATTATTATTGGCTTCAATTTTTTTTTTTTTGATTATATGAATACAACAATAACAACCTAAATCTTCTGTCCCAAAATTTGGGGTCGACCGTATGAGAAACAAATAATGAAATCGTTCAAAAAAAAGAAAAAAAGATTTAGTTTGTGCGAATTTTTCTACACTACTCATTTCTATCTAAGAGCATCTCATCAACTACATCCATCACTATCATATCTTTACGAATGTATTGCATCTAAGTTTTCAATGGTTTACCTCTACGTTTTATTAATTCTCATATAGTTAAATTTTCTACCTTCCTAACCGGTGCGTCCAGAGGCCTTTGCTGCACATGTCCAAACCATCTCAGATGGTATTCTAACTTTTTAATTATATGAATATCCAACATAATCTTATAATAGACAAATAATCAGTCTTTTTTTAATAAGATCAATGTTGAAAAATACATAATTCATAAAAATAGGATCAATATTGAAAAGCAATGCAAAGTCAAATAAAAGTGGAGAAAGAATCAGTAAAATATATAAATGATATACTACAAAAATTAATGGATAAGCCATAATAAAAAAAAGAGAAACATATAATCTTTTTTTAAAAAAAAAAAATCTATGAAAGAGTCATTAAATGAGAGTAGATGAACAATACATAATTCATTAGAAAAAAATCATATATTTCTATTTTCCATCAATGAAGCTGCAATTTGGTTACGAATTTATTCATATAACTATCATATGATATTCTTCCATGAGTAGAAATACTAGTCATTTCTTTATTTGTAACCCATGCACGAAATTAAATAAAATATTTCTCCGTTTATTTATAGAGAGAGAGAATTTAAATTATACTAATTTTTGATTTTGAGGTAGGTAATTTGAAATTTTTGGGATATTTAAAATATTCGTAATTCCGATTTGTAAAGTAAAGTGGGTATAAAAATATATAAATGATTTTTTTTATTATTATTATTTATTCATTTATTTATTTACATATTTCTCATTTAATTGATTATGAATTTATTTATAAAAAGAACAATATAATAATAATCATAATAATAAATATATATATATATATATATAAAAAAAAAAAAAAGAAAAAGAAAAGTCAAAATTAGGGCAAAGCCCTTCATTATGCGGCCCGCTTCTCTCTCCGCGTCCCCACCGCCACCACGCCGCCCGCGACCACATGCCACCGTGACCACCACCACGGCGGGAGGGGAAGCCCTAGGTCGATTGTGCCTTGTCCATACGATCAAATCTAACCCAAATTCTAGGTTTCATTCCTTGATAATTATACTGACTTTTGAATGGAAGCATTGTAGGCTTCGGGACGAATGTCGCACGGACGTTAGGGTATGGACCTAGGGAGGGAAATGCAATCCTTTCTATATTTGAGTTATTTTATTGAATTTAGGATTGAAATTAGAATTGGAAATTTTATGTATGCTTTGAAATAAGTTAGATTAAAAGGAAATGTACTTTCCTGCAATTTCGTATGAAATTATTTATGTTAAGCTTAGAATTTGATGTAAATTGGGCTTACAAGGTATAATTGAATGTCTTAGAAAGTATTAGAGTTTTGTTTGATTGGTCGGTGTAGTTTTCCTTGAGATTTGAATTGAAATTGGCATGAATTAAATTTGGATTATGTAAATTCGGGAGAAATTGGTAAAATTGAGGAATATTGTAAATTTAAAGTCGTTGGTGATTTGAAATGATTTCTCGTAGAGTTAAATTGATGAATGCATGAAAGTAATCAAAATTTGGGATTTGAGTTTAAGAATTTATGCAGTCTTTTCATTATAAGTTGTCCTACATATAGGAAATCAAAATACTATTTCCGTATGATGAAAATAGGTTTCAATACCTTTGAAATGACATATGGGTTGAAGAAATCGGATGAGAATTGAAAAGTGTATGATTTTTCAAGGATTTTTCAGTTAGTAGGAAACTTATTTATTTTAAGCGTATTTCCAATTTTGATTGGTTTTAAGATTGAATCAGACTTGATTTTGATTAGATTAATTGTTTATAAATGGAATGAAAGTGATGAAATAAAAATCTAGAAAGGTGATTGTATAAATGATTGATTTAAGTCTTAAATGAGCAAATATTGGGGGGAGAAACCCTAAGGAAACATGTACAGGAAAATGTAGAACTTTGAGTATGAAATTTGATGGGTTTTAATGTGATTTTGAGTGTAAAAATGTGGATTTGATGTACTTGTGTTTTGGCATTTAAGTGTGGTGTGTTATTGATTATGTATATGTGAAATTGAGGCCAAGAGTGTGAGGAATTATGTATGCTGAATTTTTGGATAGAGGTTAGTGAGTATGTGGATGTAAAATTGTACTGATCGGATCCATTGGAGAGATTTGGAATGACTCTAGTAAGCAAATAAGGTATAGAAAGTGTATGCATATATATAGTGATATTGGTGTGTTAAAGTGATATGAAAATGTGCAATTGTAAAGAATGAGCAAAAACATGTGCTTGTATTTATATGATAAATGTATAGAATTGTATTGGTGTATCGAAGAGAAGAAGTTGATAAAGAATTTTGAATAAAAGTGTGTTGGTGTAGCTCTTATGTGGGGGGGGGTTGGATTGGTGTGAGCATTGTGTAGGATTGGTGGAGTAATATCACTTGAGTCTTGTGGATATGTTATAAGCATAACTTTCTCTCATGACGTGAGGTTGTTTGCTTGACACTAGACATCCTTAGCTTTAAAAATGAAATAAGAAACCCTTTGATTTGTAAAGGTGTAGGCTAGTGAAACTTGATTTTATACATGCGCGTGTTGGATGTCTTGATGGGGGGTGGGTTGTTGTGCATTATAGGGAGTGATTGACCCTCCCTATATGGTTTTATTTCAATGTTTTCATTGTAAACATTTACAGTTTGATAAATGTGCATAATTTATCGCGTGCTTAAAATGTTTTAACTAGCTTTGGAAATGATTTTTGTGAACCGATGGAGGTCGAAAATGGGTGAATTATGAAATATGCATCCATGTGTTGGAAATGTGAAATGTGTCATTTATGATATATGTTGCATTTGGTTATGAACATTACACATGTTTGATATGAATTGATTTTGGCCTTGAGGGCGTGATATGGATTGATGATATTGATTTTGGCCTTGAGGGCCTGGATATGTATTGTTCCGTAGCTACGAAGGACACCGTGAGAGGCGCTTTGGTGGCGTCCGGAATGCCTAAGGCGGATCCCACGAGTTGCGGGATTATATTTACGACACGAGTGAACCCGAAAGGGGAGGATTTGGATACACTCTCCAAGTCTAGCACTGGCGTCACGCGGGAGAGAGCACTTTAAATAAAATCGCATAAAGACCCTGGGGCGCGCCATAGGTCGTGGTAGCCTCTGGCGGGAGTTTTCCAACATGATTTTGATGAAAGTATTTTGGCATATTTGACTATGCGTGCAAATGATATATTGTTGAAATGAAAAGCATGATGATTTGAAATATGATTTATATACTTATGTTTTGACACTCGGGTTACCCCCCTATTACACGATTACATTGACCCACTTACCTCGGTATTCTGAATACTCCCCCCCCCCCCCCCCCCCCGGGGGGGGTTTGATGCTGGGGGGGTTTGGCTCTAGAGGTATGATGGCTTATTGGTGGATTGAGTTGACAACGGTGAGATTAAGTTTTAATTGAAGATATGAATTTCGTATTTTATTGTAGACCCCGGTGGTCTTGTTGAGGTCCGTAGTTGACCGTGTACATATTTTGGGATAATTGTATAATTTTTGGACTTCTTAAACTCTCATTTCATTTGCATTGAGACATTTGTAAATGTTTCAAGTATAAACTTGGGAATTTGTAATATAATTGTATAAAATTTAGGCCCGCTTGTTGTTCATGCTCTAGTTGGGCATGACAGGGGGGGTCTGGTTAGGATGTTGGTGTTTTATTAGCCTTGCGTATGTTGGTAGGAGATTTGGTAGATTGTTTTGAGAGGCCGGGATGGCCATTTGTTTTATTTGCTGGATTGTTTTGAATGTATACAGGTATACAGGTTTGATTGTACATGGAGACCATTTATGGGGAGGTCCATTAGAGAAATACACCCGGTCAGGGACGATCGGGGGGGGGTTATCAATACTTCTTTCTTCTTGAATCTCAGGAATATAATCAGAATTACGATCACATCTGTCGAATTCCTCATCTTCACCACAATTTCAAATAAAATTATGAAGTGCTGTTGTTGCAACAATAATTTTTTTTTGTTTGATCAGTGAAAATGGTTTCATATCACGTAAAATATGCCACCTATTCTTCCATACTCCAATGGTTTTTTCAATAACATTTCTTAGTGAAGAATGAGCATGGTTGAATATTTCTTGTTTACCTTGTGGCTGACTGCAACCTCTAAAATCAGGAATATGATATCGTTCAACTTTGTAGGATAGTATCCTTTCATTTTTGGATATCCGACGTTCACAACATAATACTTAACTAAAATAATTTAAAATTTTCATTATTAGTTCATTTAAAAGAAAGTCAAATTTTATATTTCACAATAACATCATTTTATATATCCTAAAAATTATAAATTATACCTTCAGGTGGATGGAGAAACACGTCCTTCATTTCTTCAAGTACAGTTGAAAAGATACGGGTGTCATGTGCATTGTCAGGCCAACCGACAACAACAAAAGTGAACAACATGTCAAAGTTACATACCAACATAACATTGTGTGTTGGATATCCCTTTCGACCAATGAAACGAATTTGATCCTTGGTAGGAGGAATAGCAAGAACATGTATTCCATCTATAGAACCAATGCATCCTTGAAAATAAGGCCAGTATCTATTATCATTTTTTATTTTGGATGGAATGTCTTCAAACAGAAAATCTGGAAGTTTGACAATTTCTGACGCCAACAGACATAAAGCATCTAAAACTTCACTAAACTTTCTACTCACATTCTCTTCCGATTTTCCAAATTTGTTTTGGACATTACGATTTGTTTCGCTATGTACACAAGTCCAAAGAAACATTGTAACTGCCTCTAATTCTGTCATATCTTTAGATGGACGTAACCATCCTTTACTCTTCAATAAATGTGTAAGTTTAAACACAGCATGTGACTCCATCCTAAACATTCTATAGCTTTCACCTGGAGTAGCAATAATTTCCCGAACCCATTGCCATCCATCAAAATAATTAAATCTATTACCTTGTTTCATTAAGTACTTCATGTGATATACAGCTACTAATGCAATAACTCTATAAATCTTTTGATAGAATTTTACACGTTTCCTTCTTTTTACAATTCATGCTACTACTCTGCTTTCGTTAGAAGCCCTCTGTACGACAACATCAAAACACATAAGTATAAACTATAATATTGTTGCAAACACATCAATATAATACAATAACATCTAAATAAACATAAAAATATTAATAGCAAACTCTTTCAAATATAAATTTAATTACATATAAAAACAAATAATACAAATATAAAAGATAATTGTCCGAAGTTCTTCATGTTAATAATAATATCAAATCTAATTCTAACTTATTTAATTAGAGCTTTGGCTAAATTATAATTATATAGAATCCGGTCTAGTTTGTCATTTCTGTCAGTAAAGACATAAGAATAATTCTCATTTGTTTAGATGTAAGCAAGTTCACTACCCAACTGAATTGATCTCGGCTCAATGCTCCCTCATCTTTTAAAGATTTCAATACTTGAATGCATTCTGAAATAGAGTATTGTCCTGTGATTTGAGATGACGTTGATATTTTGGTAGCTACAATTGCATTATGACTTTCTGCTACATCAGCTATTCATTCTAATGATAGTTTTACACTTGCTGCAGTTCCAATCTTTGTCTTACCCTTTGTCATCTTCTTTTCCATTTCCTCTGGCACCATTCTTTTCCTTTTGAGTTGAGAGTTTGTCAGATGACTAAAATCTTCATCAATATTGAAGTTTTCATTATCCGATTCAACCCAATCTTCTACTGTGACTGGATTTGAACTTTTAGAATTTCTAGCACTATTTTCAGTTGGTATATTCATTGCTAGTGTCCATGTATGCTCACTTGTTGCAATTATATTCCCAAATATGTACTATAATTCATCATCATATTCCAATCCGTGATAACGAAATTTGACATATCCCTTATTCTCCTACACAAACAATAAAGATAAATTGATATTCAGACAACTCGTTCTTTTAAATTATTTTCACTAGTTAAAAATTTAAAAATTAAATATTTACTCTTATTTTGGCCTCCCACCATGTCGCATCAGCTTCAATGGTTCCAGTAGCATGATTCCATCCCAATCCCGTTTCTTTGCCCTTTAATTGTTTCCATAAAACCCAATCACCCCTGAGATTTTTCGTTATATTCTTCAATTGCTTTTGAGTATAGTTAGCGTTCATATTGAAATTGTCTACCACAACTTCCCATCTCTTATTTCTAAATGATATTCCTGATTTTCCACTATGATGAATCTCATCCATACAAGTTTGAAGCAGGATTTTGGTAGTGATGGAATCTCACTTTGCATTAAGTTTTTGTTGTTCTGGAATTTCAGACCTAAGTTGAACATTTCTAAAGAAAAACATGAAACCCATCAAAACAGACACCTCATAATAAATCAGAATAAGCAAAAAATAGTTATCATTAAGAAAAATTTTCAATATATGAACTATGAGGTCCACTTTTGCCCCTTATTCTGGAAAATCCTACCACGCACCACTAGACCTAGTTGAACCAAAACAATGTTCACTTTCTTTCCCCCAATTGTCAATTCCAAAACCACAAACAGAAATCCAGATGTTATATATGAAAAGGCAAGCACCAAATTAGTGAAGCACAACCAATTGAAGCTTTAGCAAAGATTCAAAATCAAGTAATAAGTCCACCCATTTCATGCTCTCTCGTAATCGTTCCCAATTATCATCAAAACTTGGAACCTAAACAAATAAAGAAAGCAAATTCAAAAAAGCAAGCACATGGAAAATATCCGGTAAATGGACATCTAGAACATGAACTAGAAATGTTCACCTTGCTTTCTCCCATTATCAAATTCTAGATTTGAAAAGAAAAAAAGAATGGCAAAAAGCTCAAGCACAGAATTAGTGAAACCCATTCAACCCTACAATGAAACTTTATCAAGTTTATAA
This sequence comes from Dillenia turbinata, assembly GCA_037126225.1. NCBI lineage: Eukaryota > Viridiplantae > Streptophyta > Magnoliopsida > Dilleniales > Dilleniaceae > Dillenia > Dillenia turbinata. The sequence goes on from JBAMMX010000009.1 coordinate 1,486,829, forward strand.
ATAATTACTCCATCCATTACATGTTATCCAAAATTTAGCGCAACCCATCATCTAAGCTACCATTCTAAACAAAACTTATAAAGCAAATTTAACAGAGCATTCAAAAATATACATTATTGGTGAAGACCATTAAACCCTATATGAAGCCTTAGTAAATATTTAAACCAGTTCAATCATTGCAAAAATTCCCAAATAAAGCACAGCCCATCGTCAAAACTTGAAATTCATGCAAAAGCCAGAAAGCAAATTCAACACAACAATCAGAAAAATTCCAATAAATCGAAAATCTTATTTCACATGATCGATTAATGTTAATAGGATACTTTGACCTTCCTTAAAAGGAATCATCATGTGAAACATCCCTTCTACTATTTTTAACCTTAAATTTCAATTAAATTTTAAAATTTTATTTTCTCATTAATTAGTTACTCAATTTCAAAATATGTATCCATAAGCCGACATGTTTAATGATATAAATATTATCTATTGGTTACTTAATGGGTCTTGTCACTAAGCTGCTCTACATTACAATAGAAAGTCATATTTGTACAATACAATAGCATATATGTCAACTATACTCCTGCTCTTCCTGTCTACATGTACACACCTAGACTTTGTGGTTTCTAGAAATGCTACTGTATTTGTGACAAAAGATGGACCAAACTTCCTGAATGAGGCTCATTAAACTCATTAAACTTTCCACGGGTAAAATTAAAACAAAAGACACAGAGAGCAATAGAGAAGGTAAACATAGAAACTTATATGATAATGTAAGACCCAGATATGATACAAATGGCTACCCCACTTGCATTCCTCACCTTCTTCCTTGGTCATGGTAGAGAGGAGATCAACATTTTTCCAACCTCAAATTATTACATAACCCAAAGATAACCAAATTGCGAAATGGATTAAAATCTAATACACCTTCCTCTCGCTCTATCACATTTCCAAAAATGAAACCGATAATCTAAGCACATATCCATAAATCCAGCATAAATATGGCAAATAACCCTCTTCAACTATGAAGAATTTCAGATTTTACTCCAAATTGCAACAGAGAATATAAATTTGAACCCTACAGGATCACGATCAAGATCTATTGAGAACAGAATATCTCAGCCTCGCAAAAAGGGGGAAAAAAAAAAAAAAAAAAAAAAAAAAAAAAAACCAAATCGCACCTATAGAAACTATCATTGGCGGTTTCATCAACAGCAAAATCATATGTAGATTTGCTTGAGAACAAATATTTCATCTAATAATGAATGAAGGGCAGCGATATCGTACAAACGAAAAAAGCATAAACCCTCCCACAAAAAAAACCCCATGTCCAAAAAGGAATAAAGCAAGATTGAAAGGAGAAAACAAAAGGAAAGAAATTCGAAAGAGAAAAACTGAGATCATTCCTTGAAACTCTTTAAGAAGCAATACAACAATAAAAAAAACCAGTAAGATAAATCTACAAAATAAAAAAATAAAAAAAAGTCAAGTACTTCCAACCTTGAAATTACCGAAAATCCAAAGGGGAGATAAAAAAGCAAACCCTAATAGCAAAAAACAACATATAGATAGAGAGAGAGAGAGTTACCTCATAAACCAATATAAAAATCGAAGGAGATGGACGAGTTCTCTCTGTGTTCTTCACAACAGTGAGCAAGCGAGGGAGAGAGACATCAAAGGAGAGTGATGATTTCTCTATGTGTTCCTCACGAGAGTGAGCGAGGGGGGCGGTAGAACCCATTAGTGTGAGGAACGAGTATTAGGGTTTTAAAAGGGGTACGAAGGGAATGAAAAAATAATTACACCGTAAAAGTTAAAAATAAGAGAAGCAAAAGCTCCTCTTTTGAGCTTTTGATAAAGCTATTTTTTTTTATTTTTCTTCGTTAAAAAAAAAACTCTTATTTTTTTAAGAGTTTATTTTTAAAATTGTCTGGTAGATCTTCTCCTTAAAAAGAGAAGAGAACTCAAAAAAAACTCTACCAAACATATACTTATTCATGAACCAAAAAACTGTTTGATTTGACCTCTTCTCTCTCTCTCTCTCTCGGTCCTACTTTTGCTTTCTAACCTTTTCGGTCACAACGTTTTCAGCCACTCTCTCTCTCTCTCTCTTGTAGATCTTTCCTTGACAGACACGTTCCTTGACAGACATGATGGCTCAAGGAAATAGGGGTGTGCAATATTTGGTAATAATCGAATATCCGATCGAATCGAATTAAATTTGAATTCGATTTTTGAATTCGAATCGATTTTCGGTTAGAATCGAATTTTAAATTTGGTTTTCGGTTCGAGTTTCGAATTGAGATTTTTAATACGAATTTGAACCGAAAACCGAATTAGGATTTTTAATTATCTCATTTTTTATTTATTTTGATTATTTATTATTTATTTTCTTTTCTTTTTATACAAACTTTGATTGATAATTTTTTTTTAAACAAGTAATAAAATAGTAGTTAAAAAAATCATTGTTTTATCAATTCGAATTTGGTTAAATTGAATTTATGTGAAAATTTAGATCTCAAAAATCAAAATCGATTTATTTAGTTTATTCGATTCAATTCGAATTTAAAGTGAAAATCGAATTTCGAATTTAAATGAATTTGATTTAATTTTTGATTTGAGATTAAAAAATATTAAACTGAATTAATTGAATCAAATTAATCAAAAAAATTCAAAAATCAAATTGATAAACATCTCCGAAAAAAAAGTAAGAAACCGCAATTGAAATTATAGACCTACTAGTTGCCGTACACTGTACACATGTTAGGCATAATGAGCTTGGGGGGGCATGCATGCGTTTGTGGACTCATTATCTCGGCTTTGGAATGTTTTTCTATCTCAAACCCTTCCAACACTCGAAAATACAACTTAACCCCACCTTATGTTTTACTTTAATTTCCAAAAATTAAAGCTTTTAATCTTTATTTATAAAATTCATTATTTTTTACAATCATTTTTATTTTACATAGAAAAATGCCATAAGATAATGATAAAATTGGTCAAAAATTTTTAAATAAAACCAAAGTAAAATACAAAAAACAAGAAATAAAGAGAGAATATAAACTATTTACGGTCAACAAATTTGAAAATATATGTAAAGATTTTTGTAATATCGTAAAGGAGAAAGGAATTTATAATATAATAAAAATAAAAAGTGTCATTTACAATTTTTGCAAAAATACAAGTCATTTTCATGTTGACCCCCCAATAGACACAAAGTTCCAATCCACTGTTCCCAAGGGGATGGTGATCACAATATTCTTTCTTAATCTGAAATTTAAAATTTAAATCACTGTAAATCACTGTATAACCAAAAAAAAAAAAGTTTCAATTCACTCACTCATAAAATCTCAAATCTTATCCGGCATTAGCGTGGTTTTCAATATCAAATAAAATGGAGAAAATAGAATAAAATTATTTATTGAAAAAAAGAAAAATGATTCTAATATCTTGAGCAATGAAATCATGTGTGCAGTCGAGATAATATTATATATTCATATGACAAATATGTTATGTACTTATTTGTCTAATCTTTTTATCATCGTAAGAAAATAGGATATCAACAACAAAAATTAATGATGAAAAACTATCCATCATAAATAGTAATAGAATTACGACGGATTAACATCGTATAGATTAATGACGGAATTTCTGACAAAAATATTCATCGAAAATAATTTTATCCCTAAAACTTGAAAAAAATCTGTGTGAAATTTTCCAGACGGATTAGTGATAGAAATATTTTCGTCACTAAAATTTGTTTGAAAAATTAGCGATGAAAATATTTTCGTCCCTAATCCGTCGCTAAAACTTAAAAAAATCCTAACGAAATTTTTTAAAAAATTAGTGGCGAAATTATATTTACCATGAGTGAAAGAAAGAAAGTCTAGAGAAAATTTTGACTGAAATAAAAGTTTTATATTTTTATCAAATTATGGTATTGTATTTTTAAATGTAAGAGTAAGAAAGAAAGGAATGAAGAAAAAAAAATATCTCCACACACAAGCCAGTTCGAACCAGCGTGGCAACAAGTTTTTCAATAAAAAAAAATAAAGAGATGGGGCGCGCGAGCCTGCGGTGCAGGACCTACTACCTTCTGCGATAGAAATATTTATATTGCTAATATTTAGCAAAGAGGTTTTTATTGATAGAATTTACGATAGAAATATTCGATCGCTAATATTTTTTAATAACGAAATATTTACTATCAACGATAGATATTTCTGTTATTGATATTGTATTTTCCAGTAGTGTATAAATTCTAAACTATTAATATATTTTTATAACGAATTTGGCCGGGAATCAAAATGACAAAAAACTAAGTTAGCTCTGTTGTATCATAAGGGATTTGCCTTTTCGGTGATTACTACGGATTGGATCCAAAACAATTTTTCTATAAATATTTTCTAAACTATTAATTCATTTGATTATTTGTTTCATTTTAGAATGCTAACATAATATAAGAGAAAAAACTAAATCGGATCTAGTGTGTCGGGATTTGCTTTTTCCGGATTTGATCAAAAACAATCTTTCTATAAATTTTTTCTAAACTATTAAATTATTTGATTATTTTGGAAATATAAGAGAAAAGAACAAGTGTGTGTGTGTGTGTTTTTTTTTTTTTTTAATGTTAGATGACACAAAATCTATTTGATTTAGTTCGATAAGCTTACACACAACTTCTAAAAAATTCCAGGTATGCTCCGTCTAAAAAGCACAACCCTAGTCTACAAATACGTATGCAGCTTCTTGGATAATGCCAAAAATCATATTTTCCTCTGTTTTGTCGAATAAAAATTCAATTTGAAATTCAACTCAAAAGGATAAAAAATTCAAAAATTAACTCTTTTTTATAAGTGAGTGTATCCACTCAAATGATGCTTCCGCCGTTGAGGAAGGCCTGAAGGTGGCCTGCAAAGAACATGGTTTAAAAAAAATACCACATAATTTTTTAAAAAATTATTGACAGAATAAATTAATGAAATTAAGAAAATATGTGATGTGTAAAGCACAAAACCCTATTAAATACATTATGGATTGTTGATTCTTGCGGCATATATTAAATTGTTTATAATTGATAAATTAATAAATTAAACAATTTTGAATAAAAGTTATGAAATATAATGTAATTCAATGAATTAATTAGTAAATTATTACATTGACTTATATTATTATTATTTTTTAAATTAATATCTAATTGATTCAAAGACCAGATATTGATATCCTATAAGTAAGATATTAGATTCAAAATTTGTTTATAAAAAAAAACAGACGTTAAAAGAGTTTTGTCCTTTTAAAAATTTAAGATGATTTAAAATATATTTAGTTATGTTTAAATAATTATTTTATTAAAAACATATTTATTATATCATTATTGTTAAATTTTTGGATGAGAGAAAATGAAGAAGGCAAAAGTCGGTGAATTTTAAATTATTTATTAAAATCATTAATTAATGTTTCTTAAAATAAAATTATGTGGCTAAGGTAATTCAAATTCTGATTATCTTAAACTTGCACCGTTCAATTTAATTCCATATATACCCTTGCTCGTACAGCTGTCATCACCTTGGCAGTTGCGACGCTACTAAGGTAACTCAAGTTCTGATTATTTGAAATTATCTCGTTCAATTTAATTCCATATATACCCTTGCTCGTACAGCTGTCATCACCTGGGGAGTTGCGACCTTTTAGATCAACTTCCTGCTCTCTAACCCCCTCCGAGTCCTTAACTTCTTCCTTTAACACCACCGGTTGATCACTTTTTCAGAGGCAATTTTTTTTTTTGGGGGAGAGAGAGAGAGAGAGCTTTGTCCTCTTGGGGTGATTAGGGTTTTGGTGTCTGGATTTGGTTTCTTGATTCTCTCAGCAATTAGAATGCAAGGTAAGGCTTTTTCTTTAAAATTTTGGTTTCTTTATTGCGGTATTGTGTCTCCTTCTCTAGGTTTTCTAATACCTTCTCTGAAATTTCTAGACAGAGAAAGAGAGAGAGAGCGCTTTGTCTTCTCTTCTTTTTGCATGTTACTGGGGTGATGAGGATTTTGGTGTTGGATTTGGTTTCTTGAGTCTCTCAGCAATTAAAATGCAAGGTAAGGCTTTTTGTTTAAAATTTTGGTTTCTTGATCGCAGTATTGTGTCTCTCTTTCTAGGGTTTCTAATACCTGTTCTGAAATTTCTCGACATCGTCGTATATTTGTGTTTGGTTTTTTCAAGTATCTTTGAATTTTAATTGGATATCTAGGTTTTGACTCTTATGCACGTTCTGGATCGGTGAAGTGAATCAATCAATCTCTCCATGTATTTTCTGATTTTTGTCTTTCATTTGGTGTTTTAATTGGAGAATATTTTTGCAGAATTCAATGGTTGTTTCTGGCGGTGATTAGGGTTTTGGTGTCTGGATTTGGTTTCTTGAGTCTCTCAGCAATTAGAGAATGCAAGGTAAGGCTTTCTGTTTAAAATTTGAATGATTGTGATTGCAATATTCTCTCTCTCTCTAGGGTTTCTGATACCTGCTCTGAAATTTCTGGACATTGTCATATATTTGTGTTTGGTTTTTTCAAGTCTCTTTGAATTTTAATTGGATACTGAGGTTTTGAATCTCATGCATGTTCTGGATCGGTGAAGTGAATCAATCAATCTTTCCATGTGTTTTCTGATTTTTGTCTTTCATTTGGAGTTTTAATTGGAGAATAATTTTTCAGAATTCAATGGTTGTTTCTGGCGGTGATTAGGGTTTTGGTGTCTGGATTTGGTTTCTTGAGTCTCTCAGCAATTAGAGAATGCAAGGTAAGGCATTCTGTTTAACATTCGAATGATTGTGATCGCAATGTTTTGTCTCTCTCTAGGGTTTCTAATACCCGCTCTGAAATTTGTAGACATCTTCTTATATTTGTGTTTGGTTTTTTCAAGTATCTTTGAATTTTAATTGGATATTAAGGTTTTGAATCTTATACATGTTCTGGATCGCTAAAGTGAATCAATTAGTTCATTCATTCCATGCATTTTCTGATTTTGTGTTTCATTAGGAGTTCTAATTGGAGAATAATTTTTTTTTTTTGGATTGATGCTATTTAAGTTTAAATTTGAGATTATGTAGGAAATAGTACAATGTAATTATGTAAATGGAATGGTTGTATTTTCTGAGACAGTGAGGTGCATGATAATAATAATTTTCACAAAAAATATAATTTTGAAATTGTTTGCCAAATCTTTCCCCAAAAAATCTTCTCTCCCATAGATCGAACAAAGAAAGAGAGAACAAAGGATACATCTTAGTGTTTTCGTATCCAATTTATTAATCTCATTTCCCGCTCCTACAATTTTGCCCCCATTATGAAATCAAAAATATTCCCAACAAATTTAGTTTCCATCATCTAGTGAGAATATCCTCTTTTGAAACCTTGGCAAATTCTAGAAAAGAAAAGGCAAATATATTTATGCAAAAATCAAAAATATAATGTGGCTGTACCTCCTTTCTGGAAAATTTAATGAATTTCTTTTTGAACTTTATCTTTATACATTTACAAAATTTTTATCTAACCCCTTTTGTAGTGTCTTTAATCCAATGTCTTGCCCTTTTGATATGTAGTTGAAAAGAAATGCTGCCTCAGAGTGTCTTGCCCTTTTCCGGAGTCTCGCTCTTTTTTTCTGTAGTTCAAACTAAATGCTGTCTTAGAGACTGCTTACTAATCTATAAATCTGAATCTCTTGACAAACCAAATCTTTCCTTCAACGTCTTACAATTTTCAACCAATTATGAAATTGTACGGACAGAGAAAAAAGAATCTAAAAAGATTGTTCAAAAATAAATTCGTCCCTTGAGGAAAAAAGAAAAAGAAAAAGAAAAACCATTTTGCAACCTTTACAAATTCAAAAGGAAAAAAAAAAGAAAAAAGATAAAGAAAATATATTGGACCAAAAAGCAAAAATCTAAAATCTAAAATAATAATGAAAATTTCCATTAACGAAGTTATACCATTAAAAAAATAAAGTGCAACCCAAAAGCAAGATAGTTTGTAGATGCTAACAACACTATCGAAACCAAAATGGATAATTATCTTATAGATCTATGCTAAACTCATAACAAAGTATGAGGATGGTGTAAACTTCCCAATGATTTTCTTGCACTTGAAGAAAAAATGAGGAAGCCCATATTATTTAATATCAACCAACTCTACAATTACAACTCTAATGATGACAATCATTGTGTAAGCACTATTTTATGTCAACAAGTCTCAATTTAATACCCTTAAAAAAATCACAATGTCATATAGAGAGACGTATGTTGGTTTTTGTCCCCAAAAAACTATTTTTTGAGAAAATAAAATCTGAAATCATTTTGCCTAAAATCTGAATCTTTTCTCAAAAAGATCAATTCCCCCCAAAATAAGAAAGAGACAAGGGATACATGCACAAGATTTTTAACAATATGATATTTTTTTTTGGTACAAAAAATCTACTCCTCCAAAACCAAAGAAACAAAGAGAGCAGAAATGAAAGATATTAGATGCTGCCTACCTGATTTGGTAGATCCCAACAAAAGGATCATGGATGAATTGGGGAAAACTGCAATATCACCCGGGTTAAGGATGATGTACGAATAGATGATGATGATGATGACGACGATTATTATTATTATTATGCAAAAACCACTTCTTAATTTTGAAAAGTTGTATAATTGGCAGAATCCATCAGATGAAATTGGGGGTGGCTTAGGACGTTGATCGTGAAGGGAAATTGAAGTTGATTTGATGTTGATACTGAATTTAGGGGTGAGAGGTCGAAGTTAAATCAAAGGATGTGAGAGAGAGAGAGAGAGAGAGAGAGAGAGAGAGAGAGACGGGAACTTGAAGAGGAAGGTTGCAGGCTTGAGGCTGGAGGGGATGAAAAGTTGTCCGACCTCTCTCTTTCCCCCCTCACTTCTCTTTTTCTCTCTTCCTCGAGGTCACTGGAGGTTAAGCATGTGCCTTGCATATGACAAAAATGTTAGAAATTAACAGAGTAATGGACGGAAGCACCAATTTGCCACTTCTCATGGTTGACGGGAGGTCTTTGTAATGGATTAGGCTCACTAACCTGTGATTTCGGTGTTCTGGAGTTCAGAAAATCAATGAATTTTATGGCAGATTTGTCGTGACTTCGGAGGTCAATGGTCTACACATCACTAACCAGTGATTCCAAAGAGTCCACCCTCTCATGATCATATGGAGAAGTCGTCCCCCTGTCAATCAGTCAATTTTCAACTGAAATTTCATGTAGTTCTAAGTGCCATAGTGATGGAGAAGGTTCTCATACCAAATCTGATGCAGGATCGTAGATTCCAACATTAAGGTTTTGTCTGTCGACTATTTGATTAGTTAGAACAACTGGAATGATTGAACAGAATATAGAGAAGAGTAGAAATGGAGAACTACCTAGGCAATCTCACCTATGGTTCCTAAATAATCACAGTTAGTGAAAAGGCAGTCGCTCTTAACTACTTGAAATTGGATTGAAAATAGAAAACCTAAGAGTCTATTTTTTTTTTTTTTTTTTTTTTTTTTTAAAAAAAAATTAGCTTGTAAATTATTTTATAGCAAAATGCGACACTAATTTTGAGGAACATAACAATATTCATCCTCCTTTATTAAACCAATGCCAAAGGTGGTCCACCTTTTTATGATTTTGTTTCTAAGTGCTATAACATTTCTTACGATATGAATTTTTTTTTTTTTTTTTTTTTTTTTAATGGGTATCGTAGAAGTGATAATTTGACAAATTAAGGGGGTGTTTGATACAGAAGAGGTGCTTTTGGCTATTGGCTTTTCCAATGTCAGAAACAAATCTTTTACATATCTAATATGATAATAAATAGTAAATGACCAAAAAAATATGATATGGCATATGCAAATGACTCTCCTTCAGCTTCATACTTCCGAGATGGACATCTGTCCATACTCATCTCCAATAAACCTGCATGTTAAAGAGTAATTATAAGAGAGAGAGAGCTTTGTTATTTGTTCCATATTTTAAAACCAATTAGAAGCTAAACAAATCAGATGAAGGAATAGCAATATTTTGCATCTGGATTATACATGCATGGAGACCCATGGATGATAGAGAATGTGGTTATGTTGGACTCCCACTGTTTTAAAAAAAAAAAAGGCCGCGGTTGGCTCTACAGATTCCAAACCTGCAAAAGCTAGAAAGAAATTATTTGTAAGAGTTGCAAAACCTGAAATTTCAGTCAAGAAAATCAAAATGAAATCCTTCAATGAAGTGGAATAACAAAACACGAAGATAATGCGGATTCAAGAATATTTAGGAGGTGTGACAGCAAAATGGGTCATGAAGCCACAGAAAGATGCTGATGGCCAGGGCTGACTAACGTTTGATTTTAAAGCAGGCACAACAGGAATGAAGGAGCCAAACATGCCTACAGTCAACATTTAAGGTCTTCATAGCACTTGATATGAAAAAAGAAACTGATATCATTTTCAATAGAGACGCCAACAAGAAGCGCTTCATTCTGTAGAATTGTAAGAAGAAAAGATTCTAATTAAGGTGATAAAGAATGAAAGCATATATAAATCTTGCAACTGCACAATGCACAGAACTTTGACAAGACTGTCATGGAAGAACGAAAACAAATTCTGACACTCGTAACAATATCTCATTTTATAAGCTGCGCCCAGAATTTGCTATCAGGTGTCAGCTAAGGAGCAATGATACTCTGGTGGATTGGGCAACAACTTTGAAGCTGAAAATACGGAATCATGTACCTAAGTATAACTACAAAGATCTCATATACAACCACCCAGGGGCCTTTTCCTGTAGTTGAGATTTTTATCTGTAAAAGTTTCATGTATTGTTATATAAAGAGAACCTTTTTCTATTCTTCCCTTTTAGAAGCATCTTGTTTTCTATTCTCATGGTAACCAAATTTAGAAGACCAAATTAGTATGTTTCAATCTCATAGTAACAATCATGAATATTGCTCAAAGTATCTCATATAATTAGGAATTTTATCCTAAATCCCTTCTAAATTTTATCACTTAATGCACCAAATTAAGGAGTAAGATTGTAGTTTGGTAGCCAAAAAAAATATATATATATATATGCAAAATTACTGTATGGGGTAATTTATATATCATATACTATAGAGTTATTACTGTACATCGGTGTTTGATGTTTGATATTATCAATAAATATTATATATAAGTTATCAACTAGTGAGGTTTTCTATAATTTCTCAAAATTTTCTTTGATGCTTTTCTTTTTCTTTTTATTTGATCACGGATATCTGAAAACCGGACTAATTTAATTCGAACAATTGTGAGGGCCTAATTTAGTGGGCTGACTCTACTGTCACTTGTTTTTTCATTCCCAAAGGGAGTTCTTATACTCTATCCCTGTACCCACAGGTCATTGGTGATGCTTTAATTATCTTTGATACCCTCAACATGATTTCATTTTTATCTCTTTTCTTTTAACTCTAAAAAGTTTGTTCCATGTCATTTTTATTATATGGTATCATTTTTGTTGTGCTCTTCAAATTTAGGCTCTTGCCTTGCTAGGTTCTATTTTAACTATTTCTTTTTGCTTTTTATTGAATATAAAACTATTTGTCATTTCTTTTCTCTTCTTTTTCTTTTTTTTGGTTCTTGCGCAATGCATTGACCTCAAAAACTAAGCAAACAACAGAGCCACTTCATTCCAAACAAGAAGCAAACCTGATGAGAGTTGGGATGAGCCAAAACAGCTTTTTTTTTTTTTTTTTTTTGGTTACACTGCGAGTTGGGCAGGAGGAGGGGGTTGTGCCATTAGGTTGCCCCCTCGGGAGCACAACAGCTAATTTTGAGTCTGGAGTAAGCGGAAAAGATGACATAATGGAAAATTCAACTAGTCGGTTCTCATCTACACCATGTTCATTGGCACTTTGGACCCTAGAACTGCTGATCCGCAAAAGTTTTAAATTTGTTGTCACCACTTTTTCAACTCTCATAGCTCTCAAATCTCTAATTTCATAGAAGAATTTAATTTATTGCCACTCTGGTAATACTGACAATAATCACCGTTATAGTACTCGTGACCAGAAAAAAAAAAAGAAAGGAATAAGTGGCGCAGAGAAATTAGAGTAAGTTAAATTATCACTTCTCGTATTATAAGTTTAGTTGGGTAGTGTGTGTATGTGTTTTGTTTTTTTTACTTTTTATCTTATACTTATCTTTTAAAACTAATCCCAAATTTTAAGATTAAAACTTTGGTTGTTATTGATGATTTAAGTTCCATCCCAAACTAGTCCATTAATGCTAGCTCTTTCCACTGTCGAAAGGTACAGAACCTAAACAGAATATGTCTAACTACAAATACTTCTGAACTCAAAGCATAGTGAAGAACGAAGCATGTGTTCCATAAAAACAAGAACAAAGTGTTGAAGAAACTAAACAATTGATTAGAAATCTGTGGTAATAATGTCTGCTCCAAATTCAATTATTCTAACAAATTTATGCCAGGCAAAGCCGAATTAAAGGCATTTATTCCCTTCTGACCATTTTCATTTACTTTAAATTCAAAAAACTTTTACATCAGAAATATTATCCATGAAAGAATATATATATATATGAAACACATTAGTAGACGTGTACATGCGTGCTAAGAGAGGTGGGGATAACGATGATTGTAGCATATTTGTTCACTGACATTTTATTAGCTTGTTTAATCCCTCCATTATTTGCCTGAGTAATGGACAAGATTTATCAAACAATTCCTATGGTACAAAATCATTAGTTAATAGCCTACTTATTTGTAGTATTTTCATCAGCTTCTCCCACAACCCACTTATGGTGGATTATGAAACCCAAGTTGTAGTCGTAGAATGGAATTGCCCATGATTATGGTATCGATCCTAGTTTGAATTTTCGAAATGGGGCACAGCCAATACTTCAAATGCTTTGATTTGAAAGTTGAATTTTAGGGCACTTTGGGTGCCATTTGTAATCCTGGTTGGTAGTTTTTTAAGTGATAGAATTCATGACATTACCCGAATCCAAAGTAACCACAGTCGAGCTACCTTCTTATTGTGACCTTACTACGGACTCCTTGTCTCCATTATAGATGTACATTTTACATTTAAGAAGGGTGTAGTCTAAAAGACTCGAGACAAAACCGACCACACCTAATATGAAAGGAAAGCTAGAAGGGCGTACACATGCTTAGGGGTGGGGGGTTGGCACCCCTGAAAGGTCCCTTAATGAAAGGACACTAGGCCTACGTGGGCAGAGTTTAACAGGGTCATGCCCCTTTCGTAATGATAGCCAAATTTTGCAAGTGAATCTGTCTGTACAACAATTAGCTTCTCTAAACACATGGCTAATCTTGCAATTCCAGCTTCCATTGATCAAGTCTTTTGAAGAGGATGAAAGACCGGAACGCCTGCCCTAGTCATACTACATGCACTTGAGTGTCATGCTCAACCTGAAGCTCGCGAATGGCCAGTGAGATAGCCAATGGGCATATATCCAATTCTTTGCGTTCAACTTTAGTTGATAATTAAGGTAACAGTTGGTTGGTGTATAGAATGTACGACAGTAAAGAGAAGATATGACAGAAAGAGTTTAAGACATGGATTTGGAAAATATAAGAGGGCAACAAAACTTGGGCCACATTGGGTCGAGCCCAGTTTCAACCCTTTAGGCCTTTTTTTTTTTAAATAATAATTAACCCATATCTAGAGCCTTGATCCGGTTTGAGTGTTGTTGGATCTAATTTAGAGAGAACTCTCTCAATATGATTTTTTTTATTCTCAAATTTCGAATCCAAGATTTGTTAAAACATTTAACACTCTTATCCACTAAATCAATCACCCAGTTGGTTATGCTTTCACATTATTGATGATAGAATTTTTTTTTTTTTTTTTTTTTTTGGTATAAGGAGAGTAAAGGAAAGAAAGATGAAAGTAGAAAAACTCTTGAGGCGTCCCTAAGGGACTTATTGATGATAGAAATGATTGTTCTCTCTCTCTCTCTCTCTCCCCCTCCACTTAACAAGAAAGAACCGTTGTCACTGTCTAATCTAAAACGCCGGAGAATTTGTTGTTCTTTTTCAATTCCAAGTGATTGGAATTTCTTTTCTAATCTCTCATCTCATTTTTCTCAGTAAGGAATGTGCGAATACAAAAACATACCCACAATACCTTTGACAAGCAATCTAACTCAACCTACCCGTCCGCAAGTGGGTTTTACTCATGATTTGATTAAAGATAAAATAATGCTATCATATAAAAATATTATTTATATTTTCAAGTTTCATATTTCTATCATTATTTCCTATCTCTAAAATAATTTTACTAAAAAAATATAGATGAGCTAACAACCAAATTAAGATGACGATAACAACAACTACTACCAAATCTCTATCTCATTGTGTAGACTCGATTATACGATCATTTTATACCACTGTATTTTATTTCATAAACATAACAATAGCACAATATTATAAACGGCTAATACATAAATTTTTATCTTAGTTTTATATCGAGATCCTCCTTTATCGATTGGAACCACCAAATTAAAATGCTTTTTAATTTTCTATTTCAAGAAAACTGGTGGCTATCATGCTAAACCAAAATAGATAATGTTGTAAATCAAACTGCACCTCATAATCAAAACTAAATTATAAAACACTTTTAAGTATTATAATCACGGGACGGTTGTCTGGGAGGATAAGGAAAGGAGAAAGAAATGGTTGCAATTAAACTTATACAATCAGACTTTAGATTTATATATAATTTTAAAATTATAATTTTTTATTTTTATTTTTCTAAAAATATTCATTACTCACAAAATTAAAACCATAAATATATTTTATATTTTGAACTATACAAAATTCAAGTTTTTGCCCTACTCCAGCGCCCCCATCTTAAACGAGGCGTTCTAGTAAATAATAATAATAAAAAAGGGACTAGTTTTAGCATACATAGTCTAACAAAAGTTTTGGTTGGCCGGTAAAAGGCGTTGGGACTCCTTAATCATGGTCGAGTTCGACTCAACATGAAAATGAAAAAAATCACGTTGGGATATCCCCTAAAAGAGGGCTCTACCATAAATCGATCCAAAGTAGTCATGACGAAATGTCAGATATTGAGTGGTGGCTCTAACCAAGGTACCAAAAATAATGTCAGATATTAAGAGTTCTCAGAAGCAGAATTTTAATCTCTCTCTCTCTAGGCAAGCCTTGCATATTAAGTAGTATGAGATACATGAGTTAATTTTCTACGACGATTACTAAAAGATATCATATTTAAAAAACTTTTTACAAGGAATAGAATTTGCAACTTAAAATCTACCCAACTTTGTCCTTTTTTTTTTTAATAAAAAAAAAGAATTAACTCTTGAGAGAGAGAGATGAACATGAGTAAAGCAGCAAATCATTAAGGAGAAGATTGGACAAGTTTTACTAGCAAGCCTGTAAAAGCTTGGCTCGAGGTAACCCTTATCTGTAATGTTGAGTTTTAAATGGTTTGGATGAAGATTTTAAATATATATAGTATATGTTAGGTTGGACTAAGTTTTAACGTTATAATAGAAGTTAGAGAGAGAAAGAGAGAGAGAGAGAGAGAGTTCTCTTCAGAAACATTTGGTAAAATTGAAATAATACTTCAAAATTTGGTATGTATCAGCATAAAGATGAAGTATACAAATCAAGAAATTGTTCAAATTTTTTCTTTTAAGAAAGAAAGAGAGAGAGAGTAACGTTTCAATTCAATCAAAGAAGGCGCTCAATTTCAAAAAACGAGAAGAAAAGGCTTAAAGGAGTGGAGGAGCAAAAAGAGGGTCAGATGGATGTGGGGGTGATCAAAGTCCCTGGCAGGGAGACTAACCCTTTTGCAACGTGCACATGGGAAAGAAAATAAGGATACTCAAAAGAATACAATGTACAGTTGGTCTAATTAATAACAGTTAGATTGTTTAATTAAATATCAAGTTCGAAATTTCAAAATAATAAAAATTATATCGAGATAGACCGCTTCTAATTGGTTCTAACAATATTCAGATCGAATTAGTTAGAATATAATTTCGGATAGGTAGATACGGATTGATTATTTTAGAAAAAAAAAAAAAAAAGATAGGCAAAAGAATAAGTGTCGAGTAGACAAAATTATGGTGGTCGTGCCCGATCATTCATGTGGTCCATCTCCACCTTCAAAATATTATCATTGATAAGTAGGTTTCAACAATAAAAAGTGAACCAATTATGGACACCCCACCCTACAACTTTGGGACCCCATTCCTTCAAAAGCTTCAAAACCCCCCACAATCCATTCGCATCATCTTTTTACCCACCTTCACTTTCAATTTATGTCGAGTAATAAAAGTGTGAAACCACATCAATTAAGTTGAGATAATACAAAAGTTTTTGTGTGCTTTTCAATAATTAACACAATTATCAAATGTATTATTTAATAATTAATAGAACTATATTAATAATTATTTATATAAAAAATCTGGCAAATAAAAACTCTCATTTTTAGAATAGAAATAGTTTTGGATTCATGTTTTGCTTGTGCTAAAATTGGATAATTTACAAGTAAGAAAGAGCAAGAAAATGATAGATAGAACTCTCATATAGGATTGTTATATGAATCGAGTCAAATTCGAACCACTCGCAAGCCGCTCGGTCAACGACTCGACTTGACTCAACTTTGATCGAGTTCAAGTCGAGGTCGTTATAATCAAGTCGAGTTCGAATGGTAAAATTTTAAACTCGAAAACTCATCGAGTAACTCGATAATATATATTATATATATTTATATATTATTATAATATAAAAAATTAAATTAAATAGAATACATATTATATATATACAAATTATTAATCGAGTTTGAACAATTTTATTATACAAACGAGTCGAGTTTAAATTATTTTACTTATTACTTGTTGAGTTTGAGTATCATTGAAAATTTGAGTTTGAGTTCGAGTTGAGTGATACTTAGACTCAACTCGACTCGATTCGAATACACCATTACTCCCATATGAAAGTGAAATAGAACGTAAAACTGCAAACTCTCAAACGATAGGAGTCCAGGGCTTTGATTGAGCCAGGAGTGGCTTGGTTAGGAGAACCCATGGGAGCGCATGCATATATATAAAATATATATATAAATACATACACACATATATACATACATATATGTATTATTGGTATCTAATAATTATATTGGATCAATTAAATCTGATTCAAATCGAGTTGGATACATAAGGGATAAAACTCTTCTGGTATATTTTTTTTTACATATAAAATTTAAATTTAAAATTTTACTTAAAAGATACTAATGTTCAACCACTTATTCAACTAAAGATTAATACCCATGGGAGCAATAGCTAATGGCTTAATCAAATTTAAATAAAAAAGGTTTTCCTTAGTCTTCCTAGAAAGCACTCACATGAAAAAGTACTAGAAGAATTTTTGAAATTTGGAGGACAAAGGTAATTATGCCCAAACTTTAGTTTGTGGGAAATTTTTGATATTTATTTTTTGTTCCTAATGATAGTGATCGGTAAATGAAGACATTCAATTTTTAACATCTTTTGTCTTGAGGAAAATAAAATAATAAAAAAAGAAATAGAATCTTTTTTTTTTCTTCCCAAAGTGGCTGCTGATTGGTGAGATTAAAAGACAACCCACCACCACAAGAATTTCACTTTATTCCTTTTTTGGTAAAATTCAAAAATCCAACTTGTGTTTTCCATGGATCAACAAGTACTCCTCTTTTTTTTTTTTTTTTTTTAAGGAGATTATGATTACTATACTATCTCTTTAAAATTTTGCTCATTACTTACTTATAAATCCAAGAATGAATTAATAGTTTCAAGTTTGGAGATTTTTGTTTTTTTGTTTTAGTTTTTGTTATCTTTTTTTCCCCCTCTGACAAAAGAAATTATTGAATTCTATTATTTCATAGTTATGTTTAGAGAGAGAGAGAGAGACCATTGTATTGTATGATACCTAAACTGCATTTATCCACATATAATTTACACTATATAGTATTAACATAGGAAATGAACCCTTTAGCCCCAAAAAGTAGTTATTATGGTACCAAAAATGATTTAATAAACAATTAGATACTAATATTATAAATTCTCAGTGTAATATGAAAATCATTTACACCTTCTCTCAGTCATCTAGGAGGAGTATTTGTTTGATAGTTGACATTGTAAATTTAGGATTTTTTTTTTGTGAATTTTGGCGCAACGACTGAAGGTTACAGGTTTAAAATATGAAAACAGTTTTTTTATAAAAATATAAAAGAAATACTGTATACATATATGTCTACTCTCAAAACCAACCCTAATTATTGAAACTAAAACTCTGATTGATTAATTGATTGATATAATATGAAAATCATCCTTTTTGTAGGTATTATTTTCTATTATTCCTTATAATTTTTTATTTCTATGTTAAGAGTGAAAAATATTCTACATTTTAATGTAGAATCACTTTTAACTAATTAGATTGTATTCAATTTCAAAGGAATACATACATATATATATATATATATATAGTTTATGAATAGATTCACGGCTCCTAACTTTAGTAAGAATCCGAACATGAGTAAAGGGATTATTTTTTAGTATATAAGAGGAGATCAAACTCGAGACCTATAATAAGAGGATGATAGTATTAATTGAGTTATAATTTATTTATTAAGTAAAGAAATATAAGCAAGAAATAAATGATACTTGTTGATTAATGAATGTCTTCATTTAATGAATGTCTCAAAAACATTCAATTTATACTTGGTTTAAACAAAATTTTAAATTTAAATTTTATGGATGGAAAAAAATAAGAATCGGATGAATTTTATTTTTAAAGATTTAATTGGCTTTGTAACTCAATTAATACTATCGTCCTCACTCTTAGAAAAGTTTGAGGCTTCATACAAAAAAAAAAAAAAAAGATTTAACCTATTTCGAATATTTATGAAAAAGGGAGATTAAATAATATAAAATATAAAAATTATATTTTTTTTCTTTGTTCCTGATGAATTTTTCTCTTAAAAAAAAAAGAAAAAGTGAAAAAAAGAATTATTCTTAAAATTTTTTGAACGGAGATAATTTTGCGTGCGACAGGTTTGTACCAGCCAAATCCTCTTCTTATCAAAAATATTTTGAAAAAATTAGAAAAAAATTGTAGAAAAGCGGGGTAAAACTGTAAAATAATAACGGTATAAAACCAGAAACCAACGACCATTTGACTTTCCCACCAAAATACAGCTGACTAAGACGCAGACAGGAAAAAGCTGTGAACCCCGAAATCGTCCACGTGTACTCCTACTAATTTTCCACGTGTCCCCTAATCATTTAGGTCACGGGCTTGGGCCCACCCAGGCCCACCCACAGAACAACCCTGCTTTTCAAAGTTGGTGAGAGGCATCTCTCGCCTTCTCTCTGCCTTCTGTTTTACAGCAGGCACTCACGGAAAATGGAACAGAATCTAGAGAGAGAGAGAGAGAGAGAGAGTTTTGTACAGGAACGAGTCCCAACTTTAGATGGATTTCTCACCAACAAGGAATGAAAGTCGAGGAGAGAGAGAGAGAAAGAGAAAGAAGAGAGAGGAAAATTTTCTAGTGAGAGTTTTTATTTACAAGCATGAGACCCCAAAAGATACGCCACCAACAACAAAAAAGCACAAAAACAAAACCTCAACGGCTCTCTTCAATCTCTCTCTCTCTCTTTCTTCACTTTCTCTCTCTATGGCGGTTTCTGGTGTGGAAGCAGTTCTGGAGTTCTTGAGAAGCAATGGTTTTTCAGAAGCCGAATTGGCTCTCAAACAGGACATAGTAGAGAGAGATAAGGATCGCGATCGGGAAGATGTGAGTTCCTTTGACTTCGAGATGTTTCTGTTTCCGATGGTTCCTCCGCCTCGGCCGGTTAAGATTTCGGCGACTGAAAATCGGAGATCGGAGGTTTCTCTTCTTAATAATTCGAGCTTTGATGATTCTTCTTCATGTGAGGAGTTCGTTAGCTTGGGCTCTTCTACTTCTCGCACTTGTTCTGCTAGTAAATTCCAACAACGATTGACTTTTTGGATTACGTCTATTCATATGTTTCAATTCAGATAAGTTGTGGGTTTTTAGTTAAATTCAATACCTGATCTTGTCCTAATTTGTTTCTCTCATTCAATTTTGTCTCTCTGGTTAAAATCTCTCTCTCTCTCTCTCTCTCTCTCGCTCTCTCTCTCGTGTAAGACATGTGTAACCATGTTAGTTTATAAGCATGTTAGTTTTGTATATGTTGTGCTTTTCGGTTGTTATCAGAATGCAATGAATGTGAGCAATTGTGTGTCTTCTAGTTTTGCTTGTCTTTAGGCTTGATTTGCGTTTGATTGGGCCCACTCAGACCTAGGAGAATCCTATATTTGTCAAACCATGTGGGTTCATACCATGTGAGTTCATAAACTATGTTTTTGTCAATTCACTCACCCCATTTGGACCTTCAGCATATGTGCTTGCATTGTACCCAACTCACATTCACAAATTCCTATATAGATTTTCAGGTGTTTTCTATGTTTTAGTAACTGGGTGAATTGCCGCTTATTAGTAGGCTTAATTTTTTAACAGAATTTGTAAATCCATATGGGGTTCAGTCAGATACTCAGGCCAATTCTGATGCATCATCCGATAGGTTATCTCAGTTTGGAACTGCTCGCGATTATCATGAGTTTGAAATTCGGAATGAGTCTCATTGGTATGAGGAGAAAGAGTATACCTACCCAATGTCTCCCTTCTTTGGAGAGTCTGACTCCTTTAATTGCCCAACCGAGGACAAGTTTGTTATGTCTTTAGAGACTGAGAAGCCCACTGAGGAGGCATTTCAGACCGATTACTTGGATAAGCCATGCCTTGCTAACATGATGTCTGCAGAAGACTTAAATAGGGTTGCTCTGACAGATTATGACCCAGGTTGTCTCAAGCCTCGGGTAGATCTGCAGTCCAAAGCGAACAGTTTTGCATATGGTTGTTCTGTTGCTCTTTGTAAGTGCGGTGGGAGAGCAGAAGATTTTTATAGGCATTCTTTGGATCATGGCCCCAATTCCAGCGGAAGTGACTTGGATGATTTTCAGCTGAAGTTTATAGAAGAAAGCAAGAGTTCTGACTATTTCAAGAGTTCCAATATTTATTGTCAGGCGACTGAGAAAGATGTCCAGCTTAGCAGAAATGACAACCAGGATGATGTAGATGATGAAATGCCTGGGGAAATCCATGAGCCTGAGGCTGCTGGAGATGATCAAGAGGATGTTGCTGCTGATGAGTTTCTGACATCTTATACTCATGAGGAAGACTATGAGGTTTTCGATTTGAGGATTATACACAGAAAGAACAGGTTTGTTTGTTTGACTGTCTTAAAAAGCTTTTGCAGTTGGTACATATTGTGGCATCGGATGCTGAAAAATTGGTTTGATTATATTATTCTTCATTGTTGTCATTGGTATCCTCTGATAGTTTAAACTTGTGACTGTGCCATATGTGATGCAGGACTGGATTTGAAGAGAACAAGGATCTGCCTATAATTCTAAATGCAGTCATAGCAGGCAGATATTACGTGACAGAATATCTAGGCTCTGCTGCTTTCAGCAAAGTTGTTCAAGCTCAAGATCTTCATACCGGGATGGACGTATGTTTAAAGATCATAAAAAATGATAAGGATTTCTTTGATCAAAGTCTAGACGAAATTAAACTATTAAAGCTTGTGAACAAGCATGACCCAGCAGATGAACGCCACATTTTGCGACTCTATGACTACTTCTATCATCAGGTGTGTAACGAACACTTAGGTAATGTCTTCCGCAACTTCCCAGCTTCTTAATTATAAATAGATTCTGACTTATCAGAGCTTCTGGGATGTCTTGAGAGCCCAATGCAAATTATAAAAGAAAAAAAAAAAAAAAAAAGAAGAAGAAGAAGAAGAAGAAGAAGAAGAAGAAAAAAATGTATGTTGGGTCTTTGAAACAGTTTGAATCATTTTGATAATGAGCAGTTTGGCCTGTTTTACTGAGAAGGTCATGTAAGTTTGGGGAAATGCATTCTCATTAACCTAGTTCTCTTATCTAGGTAGCCCATTTGAAATCTTGTGATGACCGAGGTGGCATTTAACCCCAAATCAAACCATTTAGAGTCTGGTCAATTTTGCTGAGTGATGCTTTCATACCCAACCTTAATACTAGTATACTATGAAATGAGGAAATTAGGTATGTCAAATTGTTATTGTAACTTAAGATTGGTAAATTACTTAAAGCTAAAGGGTAATTGCACTCTCAGTTTTCATAATTTTTTTAGGGAAATGAAATTTAATTTGCAATCGCTAACAATTCTCTGGTCAAAATCGTGCAGGAGCATCTTTTCATTGTTTGTGAACTTCTTCGAGCAAATCTATATGAGTTTCAGAAATTTAATCAAGAGTCTGGTGGATATACTTATTTCACATTGAGCAGGTTGCAGGTTGGTCTGATTAGTAACTTTGTGACAGTTTTCCGCCTGAGTTTTCTTCCTGTCTGGCATGGTTTTGTGATATTGATCTTGTGTTTAGCCACCTTTTAATTTATGCCACACTCGGATATATTATGCAGATTGATAGATTCAATTCAGTGATCATGGACAATGCCAGTTGATTTATGTTGCAATTATTCCTTGTTGTCCCTGCAGACAATTACTAGACAGTGTCTGGAGGCATTGGAGTACTTGCATCACCTTGGAATAATCCACTGTGATTTGAAGCCTGAAAATATTCTCATCAAGAGTTATAGAAGATCTGAGATAAAAATAATTGACCTGGGAAGCAGCTGCTTCTTGACAGACAATTTGTGTTTATATGTGCAATCCCGTTCATATAGGGCTCCTGAAGTCATCCTAGGCCTACCATATGACCAAAAGATCGACATTTGGTCACTTGGCTGCATCTTGGCTGAGCTATCCTCTGGTGAAGTAAGCAGTGAAATCAGCTGTTCTAGCATTTACATGCATATTATTTTTGTCTATGACTCATTGGGTTCAGTTTCTAAGAATCAATGACCACATGTCATTTGAATCTACTCATAATTTTATCGGTTTTTGATTAGTTTTAGTTTCTGAACCAGGTTCTTTTCCCAAATGAAGCACTAGTAATGATCCTTGCACGCATGATTGGGTTGCTTGGTCCTATCGATATGGAGATGTTAGTCAAGGGACAGGAGACACACAAGTACTTCACTAAAGAATATGATTTGTATCATATAAACGAGGTGAGTTCACATTTAGCTATCTTCTCATAACCCAACCTTACGTGAAACTGTGGAGCACCAAGAACTTACATTTTTTGAACTATCGCCTGATTTTTGCAATATGTTTGAACGTGTTCTGTATTGTATTGCATATTCAGGAAACAAACCAAGTCGAATACATATTTCCTGAGGAATCCTCATTGGATCATCATTTGCGAGTTTCTGATAGCGGGTTCATCGATTTTGTTCATGATTTGCTCGAAATGAATCCTGAGAGGCGGCCTACCGCAAGTGAGGCACTAGAGCATCCCTGGCTTTCTTACCCATATGATTGAACTTCATGCTTGCCGGTTTCCTTCCTTACCCTAGCTTTGGTGATTGTGGCCAAGTTTGCTGCACTGTATATTTGTCTATTCTTTATCCTTTTTTTCTTTATATTCTTTGTCCATGAAAGTCTTGCTGAACAAATCTTTTTACTCCAAACTAGTTGTGAACAAACCTAAAGGACCACACTTTGCCATTTGTATGCATAATAAATAAGACAATGCCTTGTAACTAAGGATTGGAATTTGTATTGTGTGTATTCTTGGGAATGTTGAAGATTAAATTGCACAACTTGGGTAATTTTTCGAAAGTTAGTATCGACTATATAAATCTATTTCTTTCTCACAAAGTGTGCGTGAATAAAAAGTACTTTGCTGTTCTTGATTTTGGTATGTTTAAAGTTGGAAATAGTCTCAATCTCAAAATCTTTTTTAAATCAAATTTAAGAGTATTATTTATAATTGTCGATATTTTCTGAAAATTTTCAAATTTATGAAATATTGGAGCGAAGTTGAATATTGACTTATTAGTCAAAGAAAGTGTTATAATATTTTTTAAATTAATAAAAAATAAATAAGAAAGAAGAAAGAAGACTTTGTTAGTACTTTTTTTTTGCTTGACTGATAGTAATTGAAAAATTCAACTACTTCAGTTTGAACAGATGTAAAGTCTAATTGAGGGACTGTTTCTCAACATTGATTTTTCCATTCTTAAAATTTAAATTTGAAATTTTGATTAAAAGAGATCATTGTATTGCCAATAAACTCACAAGCCATTGATAGACTTTGGTAGTATGTGATTGGATGCATTAGAACACCTTAATCTAACTTAATAGTAATGCTTCATTTTGGGAGAATTTTTGGTCCATTTGCCCATCTAATCATATTGTGGCATTACTAACAGCTTACATACGACATAAAATCAACCTTTTATATATTATTTCTTTTAAATTAAATAAAGATTTTAATTACACTTTATATATTATTATAATTTAATACATAATCTAACTTTCATTATGTTTTGCTAGGAGAAAAGGAGGAAAGATATTCTCTATGCTAAGGAATTTTTGAATTAAAATATTAAAGAAAGTCTTAATGTACAAGCAATCTCAAATTAAATGAAATGAGTATGGGCAGGTGGGCAGGTACATATAACTCAATGTAGCAACTGCATGATGCCTTAGCCTTCCGTTCTCTAAGTGGCTCACTCTGCTTGTGACTCGTGAGCCTTGCTAGATTTTTTTTTTTTTTTTTTTTTGAATCCTTAATTTGTTTTACCACTTAATATTTAAAAATTTGTTATAATTAATCTCGACCGATTTGTTGTAGGGTCCCAACTAGGAGAAAACTCTCACAATATCAATTTTATCACCACCAAACTTTGAATCGGAACATTTGATATAAGGTATTCGTGTCCTTACCGCTAAATCAATGATATATTGGTTGAGCTTTGTTAGATTTACCTGCAGAGAGAAACTCCGTAAAAGAAATTTGTAATAATATTTTTTTAATTAAATTAAGAACAAAAGGAGAAAGAAAGGTTAGTGGTTTGATGCACTAGAATGCTTAGGTCTCACTTATTGTTTAACTTTTCAGGTTGGGATGAATATTATTCCATTCATTCGTATAATCAACATAAAATTGACCCTTTTGTATAGCTCTACCATCAATTAACATCACAGGGTAAAAAGAGCAAAGCCCTTCCTCTCCCTCGGCTTGGTCGCGGGGCTAGTTTAGCTTAGAATCAAACCAAGACTGGTCTAGTTTGAACCAGAACAAATCAAACGATAGGTTGTCTTAGTCCTAGATAAATCTCGATCTTGTTAAGATTCACAATCTTTGTCAACTCCTTCGAAATCATCAAGAAACTATTTTGAAACCATAAAGAAACTCTTCGCTCGGGAATGGACCAATAATTCGTTCAAATTTTTCTTTCTTTTTCTCATTCTTTCCCTTGATATCCTTCTCTTCTCAAAATTTTCTTTCATTTTCTTTTACTTGATCACCGATATCTAAAAACTCGATTAATTGATCGGGTTATCGAAACCCTCAAATTAATACTGATTCCCCTAATACAACAAACTGTAGCAATAGTGATTACCAGATCGAATTCCAATGAAACTAATTAACTTAATCTCTTAGTTTATGTTAAAAATAAAATTAGAGATTTTCAAACAAATTGTTAAAATAAAAATTACTAAATAAAAATTAATAACCTAAAATTTAGAAACAAACAATAATGTAACAAACTAAAATTAAGAAAGAAATTCAATCTACCAAATACTGATCCAAGGGTTCATATATTCGATTGTTTTATTGATCATTGGTTAAAAATATTATTCTTGTGATTCAAGCATTTAATCTTAGATCTATTAGGATAGCCGTAATAAATTTTGCGTTTTCCTAATTTAATCGACCAAACACAGCATCCAATCGAAACTTATCATTAATTGACTGGGTATATTAGCGTTCCATATCAATATAATGATAGCATTACGTTCTGTGAAAATAGTTAAATCAAAATGTAAACAATTGGGATAGCCGCAATTACTCAATTTTGTTCTATTGATTCCCTAGATCAATTGAATACCTGTAAAATACTCATAAACAAAATAACATAGTTGCTACTTGTACCATTCGTTCATGATAATTACGAATCACTGAATTCCTAGATAGCAATAGAAGAACTAATATTGAATTAAATTGTCAGATTAACAAATATTAGGTTTTCCTAAAATTAAATCAAGAATCAACGAATACTTGAATAAAGAGCAAGAAATTAAATTAAGTACCTACCCTCACAATGAAGAACAATCGATTAAAATTCCCTTTGAATCAGAAATAAAAATTTAGCCACTTATAATGATGAGTCTTGAACAAAATAAAAATAAGAAAAAGAAAAAAATGTTTTGAGGAGAGGGAGAATAGGGAGTCCCCCCCCCAACAGCCGTCCACTTCTGAATGGAGAAAAGTGTTGGCTCTTGAATCTCTAAAGGAATATATATATAGCCTTCACCCTTTTTGAGAGAATTAGTAACATGAAAGATTTAGTAGCACTTTCCTTCCCTCCAGACTTCTAAATCAACTAGGAGTTTTTAAAATTAGGTAGATTATAAAAGTTCACTCCTATTAAAAACAGATTTCCTAATAAAAATTCAACTAAAATGCTGAAATTAGAATTCAAACTCCTTTTCTTCAAAACCCAAAAAGATGTCTTGACCCAATTAACTTCAAAATTGCTTCAATAAGCCCAATTTGTTCCAAACCTTCAAATTCAATCTCCTAAAAATAAAATTCAATAAAAACAACCATTAGGGTATTAAACAATTCAAATTCAAACCATGATAACAATAATAAATTCAATAAATTGCATGGTATCAAATTCCCCCACACCAAACTAATGTTTGTCCTCAAGCATTCGCTATCTCAATGTCATTCAACTATTCTCCTCTTTACTCTTTCTCCTCCTTCATTTCATCATTCAACGACCTCAAGCAGCACATATTGAAACATTCAAGCTAGAGTCACAATCCAGAGAGTAGGTAATCATAGTTTTTATAACTTAAAAGAAAATATAGGCATCCCAATAGACTCAACAATCTCATCAGAATTCAATGCAACAAGATCCAATATCCTCACAAGGATTTCACTCTATGCACTCAAAGTGTGTAGGAAAATTTTTTTTATACTCTCAAAATCAAAACATAGCATGCTATTATCATAAACTTGCTTATTAATCAAATCTTCACCACTGAATATATGAATTCAAAATAAAAATCCAGGGATCTTTACAAGGGTTGTAAATTGGCTTCGGTATGGATAATATAAGAGAGAATATGATGTGTAAATGCATATCAAAGTAAATATATCGAAAATGACGACACTATTCCCACTATCAAGCCCATCCCATAACATAGTGATACAACCAACCCAAAGAAAATTGACTAAACAAGACCTTATCATTCCTCAATCAAATTTCTGAATGCTTTTTTTTGTCGTTTTTTTTTTTTTTTTTTGAAGAGAGAACAATTGAATAACAATTTTGAGCAAGAACATGTAGTGCATATACAAATCTCATAAATTAAATGAACAAATTTCTAAAAATACTCCCCAATATAAAATTATCTCATTTCCTTTTGCAAATACTCATCCATTCAAGACCGAACACATGCTTCTTTGATATAAGGACCAAAAAGAAGGTTAAGCGTAAAAAGAAGGCTGTATGTCAATTTGTGAGGTTATAAACAAAGAAAAAGGGATAAAGATTCAAATTGGCTCACTAGGGGACGAATATGCACGGGAAGGTCTTTTAAGATAGATAAAGTGTGTAAATTTAATTGCCCCCATCATATTAATGTATGAATTCATGAATGTGGTCTTGAAAAGCATTGCAAAGCAAGTTTTAGAATAAACATGCTATGATTGATGCACACATATGAAAAAAAAAATAGAGCAAAGATGATAATATGCTCTCAAGGCTCAAATGCTCACAAAAGTATGTAATATTGTATCGAATGTTGTACATTTGTATCTAATTCAATCATCAAAGTCAATGGGATACTTAAAATAATTTTTATCCAAAATACAACTAATCATACTTGTCTCTTTCATGAGTTCCAACTCAAATCGACAATGTATACTAACTCAAAGATCACTTTCAGATGAAAATCAAAAGAGTATGGAATTTGAAGGAAAATAGAGAAAATGGCATGAACGCATAAAATCCTCCCCCACACCTAAATTCTACATTGTACTCAATGTATGCAAAATGTGAGAAAAGAGAAAAGAAACTAGCATGCAACCCAAAAAAATTAGTACAATTTTAAAATCACAACAAGTCTAAAAAAATAACCCAATGCAATATATAAAAATAAGACAAAAAAAAGAGAGAAGATAGAAAACTCCCCTATAATAATGGTGAGATTACGGAGAGTTTTGAAAAAATTGAACCGCGAAGATAAAGATGTGAGTTCTTAAAACCGCGTGATCATATAGGAGAGAGAGTGTGTGTTTCTGTCAAAATTTTTTTTTTTCCTTTTCTGAAAACCGCGTGATCATCTGGCAATGCAAAGACTGCTTCTGTCCAAATTTTGAACTTCCTTCAAAAACCGCGTGATCATCTCATAACACCAAGAATGCTTCTGTCCAATTTTTGAACTTCCTTCAGAAACCACGTGATCATCTCTTAACACCAAGACTGCTTCTGCCTCCGAAAATTCTGTGTTGAACCATGACTTGGGTGATTGAATTGGACACCTTGGGCACCTACAAAAATGAAAAGAAGAAACAAATGATACTAATCAAATACTCCTAATTAATTAAGAAATTAAATAACAAACTAAACAAATTCAAGAAAAAAAAATATTGGATTGCCTCCCAACAAGCGCAATTGTTTAACGTTTTTATACTCGACTTTTTTTATTTTTTTATTTTTTCTAAGGAGGTTTCAATTTCAATTTGGGAGGTGCATATAACTTCCCTTCCATATCTAATTGTACATTCGAATCAAAATAAATATCATATTCTTCTTCATAAATTTCCTGCACAATTAAATCAACAATATCAACAAAACAAATTGATCGACATTCATTTAGGTACTTCATAAGATCAAAATAATAAATTTAACAATCTCATCGTCGAACTCGACAGAGAGAGTACCCTCGTCCATATCTATTTTAATCTTTGATGTCTTCATGAATGGTCTTCCTAATAGAAGTGGAGCTGAATCAATAATTGTGTCTCCTTCCATTTTCAAGATGTAAAAATCGATCGGAAAAATTAATTCGTTAACCTGTACTAAAACATTCTCAATAATCCCCTCCGGGTAACTATAAGAATAGTCAACTAACTGGATAGCAACCCCAACTTCTTTTAAGGGACCCAATTTCAGAGCATTATAAATTGAATAAGACATGATATTTACCGGTGCTCCTAAGTCTAGTATGACATGCTCAATTTTTTTCTTACCAATAATACAAGATATAGTGAACATACCTGGATCCGCATATTTTTCAGATAAAGTTCCTTTGATTACATCAGACACATTCTCACCATCTTATCACCTTTTGTCTTCTTAATTTCATTCTCTGAATTCTCCAACTTGTTAGGAAAAAGTGGTACAACTGCACTAGAAGTGTTAGATAAAGAGGATTCGGATGTTACCTTAATTGAATTTTCATACATGCATTCATTTTCCTTATCCACATCCTTCCCTTCATCCACCTTCTTAGATTTTAGGCTCGATTGAAGTTCGTTCTCACTTCTCAACATTATTGAACTAACATTCTCTTCGGGATCTACCACCATTTGTGAGGAAAATTTCTCCGAAATTCGAGCCTCCAAATTACTAACTGAAGTGGCTAGCTGAGTGATTTGATTTCCCAAGTTTTGTAAGTTTGCCCTCATTTCCTGAATGCTAGTTCTCGTTTCCTGTTTAAATTGTTGAGTGTTAGTTACAAGAGTTTTCATAATATTTTCTAGAGACATACCTGAATTAGAGGATTGTGTCGGTATTGGTGATGGTCCATTAAAAAATTGAGATTGATGTCTTGACTGTTCTCCTTGATTCCCATAGCCCAAATTTGAATGATCCCTCCATTCAAAATTGTAATTGCTAAAATAAGGATCATATGTATAAAAAGGTTCTTCTTGCAACATTGAACACATATCCGTAGGATATCCGGGAGTTGAACATATGTCACAAACTTTAACTGTTTGCAATTGCCCTATAACCAACTGACGAACCAAAACGGTTAGTTCAGAAATTTGAGTTTCAAGATTCGAATGACTTACCTCAAGAGTTGGATACCCGGTGCACAAGGGTTGTTGATTCAAAATTCCTGCATACATTGCCATCTTTTCCTCCTCTTCAAAAATCAACAAACAAATGAAAAAACACAAACTAAGAAATTAATGTAGTTTCCCGACAACGGCGCCAAAATTTGGTCGGGTTGTCGAAACTCTCAAATTAATACTGATTCCCCCAATGCAACAAACTGTAGCAATAGTGGTTACCAGGTCGAATTCCAAGGGAACAATTAACTTAATCTCCTAGTTGATGTTAAAAATAAAATTAGGGGTTTTCAAACAAATTATTAAAATAAAAATAGTTAAATAAAAATTAATAACCTAAAATTTAGAAACAAACAATAATGCAACAAACTAAAATTAAGAAAAAAATTCAATCTACCAAGTACTGATCCAAAGGTTCATATATTCGATTGTCTTATTGATCATTGGTTAAAAATATTATTCTTGTGATTCAAGCATTTAATCTTAGATCTATTAGGATAGTCGTAACAAATCTTGCGTTTTCCTAATTTAATCGACCAAACGCAGCATCCAATCGAAACTTATCATTAATCGACTGGGTATGATAGCGTTCCATATCAATATAATGATAGCATTACGTTCTGTGAAAACAGTTAAATCAAAATGTAAATAATTGGGATAACCACAATTACTCAATTTTGTTCCATTGATTCCCTAGGTCAATTGAATACCTGTAAAATACCCATAAACAAAATAACATAGTTGCTACTTGTACCATTCGTTCATGACAATTACGGATCGCTGAATTCCTGGATAGCAATAGAAGAACTAATATTGAATTAAATTGTCAGATTAACCAATATTAGGTTTCCCTAAAATTAAATCAAGAATCAACGAATTCTTAAATAAAGAACAAGAAATTAAATTAAGTACCTACCCTCACAATGAAGAACAATCGATTAAAATTCTCTTTGAATCAGAAATAAAATTTTAGTTACTCATAATGATGAGTCTTGAACAAAATAAAAAAAAGAAAAAGAAAAAGAAAAAAATGTTTTGAGGAGAGGGAGAATAGGGGGTCCCCCCCAATAGCCGTCCACTTCTGAATGGAGAAAAGTGTTGGCTCTTGAATCTCTAAAGGAATATATATATAGCTTTCACCCTCTTTGAGAGAATTAGCAACATGAAAGATTTAGTAGCACTTTACTTCCTTCTAGACTTCTAAATCAACTAGGAGTTTTCAAAATTAGGTAGATTACAAAAGTTCACTCCTATTAAAAACAGATTTCCTAATAAAAATTCAACTAAAATGATGAAATTAGAATTCAAGCTCCAATTAACTCCAAAATTGCTTCAATAAGCCCAATTTGCTCCAAACCTTCAAATTCTATCTCCTAAAAATAAAATTTAATAAAAACAACCATTAGAGTATTAAACAATTCAAATTCAAACCATGATAACAATAATAAATTCAATAAATTGCATGTTATCATTAATTCGATTCAAATAATTATAAAACCCAATTAAGAAATTGATTATTTCGATTCCTATTTTTTCATTTTCAATATTTGAATTCAAAAATTGATTTGCCGAGTACGATGTACAGTCACTAAGTCACTGGATCCACTGACTTTTGGTCTCTTCTCAAATTTTAGCTCTCATTCTAAATTCTTCACGACATTAGATTATCCTTTTTTTTCTCTAAATGGCTCTTATTCTGAATTTTATCAAATATCAAATAATTTTCTTTTAAATAGTTATTTTTCATATTAAATTGATTGTGATATCAATCTATGGTAGAGTCATTTGATATACCTGAGATCAATAAAAAAATTCTATCTAAATGATTAATATGTGAGATGAGAGAGTATTCTATGGTTTTTTGTGAATTTAATTTGGGGTCGTAACGTCTCCTCCCCTCACCCTTTCATTTGTGTCCTTCTAGTTCTCTCTTCATCGCGGCCACTTCTTTCTCATGTACTTGCACATTTTTTTTTTTTAAAAAAAAAACATATTGAGTACCATAATTGTTGCGTAATCATTTTTACTTTTATTTTTTGCTACAAGCGCGTGCATCCCACCACTTCCTTTCATTCTTTCTACCGCCAAATGCCCCCAATCACCACCGTCCATTCAGACGCCACCGACGCTACCCCCCCTTGTCTCTCTCTAAGGTGAAATAATAATACGAAATCAAAATCCGAATTAGGAGGGGAGAGAGAGAGACAGGCGAAGACTCTTGCTGGAAGAAGACGACGGCCATGGGGGCCGTCGAGTTAGGAGGGGAGCAAGTGTATTCGCCGCCGATAGCAGTGCAAGTGTGGAGGGCAGTGCTGAACTGGCTAGGGTTTTTCGTCCAGATCTTCCTCCAGATCCTTCGTTCCACTCCTTCTTCCTTCACCTACCTTATCTCTCTCCTCGATTTTAGTCGTTATACCCATCGGGGTTTTCTCTCTCCTTCGTCTCTTTCTTTCAAGCCTTTGCCTGTTATTGAGCTCCCTCTTCCGCCGGTTAAAATCGACGGCTGTGATGATATAGAGACCATCATCGATGCTAATCAGGATCCGAATCTCGAGAAGCTCACGGTACCCTCTCTCTCTCTCTCTCTCTCTCGAATTGAATGTTTCTAATTTTGGGTCTCAATTATATGCAATTACTTGGTTAATTTCGTAAGGGTTTCTATTTTAGAGACCTATATTGTGAACCCTAATCGAAGAAGATGGTATAAAATTCAGAATTTTATATGTTTCTAAGCTTGGGCAATGTGCTTGGTGTGTTGCTTGCTTATTGCTGTTCTTAATTTGCCCAAAATTAAAGGAGAAAACCCTTCAAACTTTGCTGAGACCTCTTGGGAATTGCATTACGGTTTGCATCTCATGATGAATTTTCATCTTAGACCTCAAAACCAACGCCGAATGGTTGTTGATCTCTTCCAGCTCTTTATCCTGCTGTGCTTAAAATTTCATCTTTTTTCCCACCCTTTTTTTGGAGAATGTGCACTGCTAGAAAAACTTTTAGGTTTCTTGACTCTCTAATACCAAATGGAGGATTGTTGGGCGAACTCTTCTAGAAAGGAGCGTGTTTAGGTCATGTCAAATATGCGCTCCAGAGACAAATAAGACTTCAAATTTTATTCTGTAATAGTATAAAATCTTTACTAACCTTGACAACTCGATATGATTGTATTGTATCATAATTGGTGCCCTTTGTTTGTGCTACATAAAATTGATAATTTTGGGCGAAAAGATTGCAGAGGAAATCCCAAGAAAATCTTGTGGATGAGATAGAGAGAGAAAGCAGTAAAGAATGCAAATGTTTTACTTGGGAAGAAAAGGGGAGGCTAGAATGAACATCAAGTGAAAAATGACTTGAACAGGCAAGTCATGGTTTAAGTTTAACCAATGATATGGAATGGCTGATGTCACTTTGTTGGTGATGTCCTTCTCACCTGTCTTGGCGGAATTGCTATTTGCTAATTGTGGAATGCAGTAAATCAAGGGTTTTGGCTTGAGTAGTCATCCGAATGACTTGAAATTCTTACTTCATATCAAAGATCTAGGGTTCGAGTGTTATACCCCTTCCCGTTGCCAACACAAAAACAAAGGTAGATTGAAGTAGTTTATTGCTTAACTAGATTGAATTGACTGGTCCCCCCCCCAAAAAAAAAAATCTGCTGTCACTAAAATTGTTGCATGAAACTAATGTTTGGTCAGACTCCAAGATCCAAAAAATTGTGAGCTGAGAAACCTTTTCTCCCCCCTTATGTAACTTCTAGTCCTTAGGCCTCCTGGCTTCTGCCGTAGTTTCGAAGCCTGTAACATTCATTTTGACACATGCAGGTGGTTCTTGACTTGGATGAAACTCTTGTATGTGCATATGAGACATCAAGTTTGCCCCCAATTGTTCGAACTCAAGCAGTGGAAGCTGGATTAAAGTGTTTTCAGCTGGAATGTGTATCTTCTGAGAAGGTGTCTTATTTGATTGTTATTCATATTGAGGCAGTGATTACAAGAGTGGAATTATTTTGATATTAGTTTGT
Organism: Dillenia turbinata; assembly: GCA_037126225.1. NCBI lineage: Eukaryota > Viridiplantae > Streptophyta > Magnoliopsida > Dilleniales > Dilleniaceae > Dillenia > Dillenia turbinata. The sequence continues at coordinate 1,521,191 of JBAMMX010000009.1, forward strand.
GGCAATTTGCAGGAATGCGAAGGAAAACCTAAAGTCAGTTATGTTACTGTATTTGAACGTCCAGGATTGCAGGAATTCTTGAAACAAATTAGCAAATTTGCTGATCTTGTGCTCTTTACCGCTGGACTTGAAGGTCTACTCTACTTCACCAACTAATTTTGCTTATTTCCTTCTTGTGATTGTTTCTTGGTGCAATTTCAGTGAACTTTTTAGCTTCATGAGCACTCAGGTTATGCTAGCCCTCTTGTTGATCGCATAGATGTTGAAAATCGTTTCAGTCTTCGGTTGTATCGACCTTCAACAACTAGCACGTAAGTTGTTCTGCAGATAGCTATGTACATTCTCATATAGGTTCTATGCCAAGGTTGGCTATATGCTGTAGTGGAATCATGATATTCTCCATATTGCTGTGTAAATCTCCATTGTCATAGTAGCTTACTTCACCTCCATCTTAGTCTAAGATAAAATTTCCTCATTGAATTTGAATAGAAGTATATGCTTTCTTAGGAACGTTCAAGCTGATGTTGTCAGGTGTCCTATGAAAGCAAGGATATTTCCTTCTAGCTTGTTAAGCCCAAATCCAAGCTTAGTATACTCTAGGATTTTCACTCGCTGCTGGCCTAACCTGAACTACAAAGTTGTAGCCCTAACTTGGCCATGATGTAATGATTAGTGATAATAGATGAAGTAGGAATTCTAGGGCACTAGCTGTCTTCTTCTCAACTTAATGATTTTCAGCTTTATACTAAAGTCTTTGGTGTTGCCCAACAGCCAGTATCGGGAACATGTGAAAGATCTTTCCTGCCTATCAAGGGATCTCTCTCGAATTGTTATTGTTGACAACAACCCATTCAGTTTCTTGCTTCAGCCATTGAATGGAATTCCATGTGTGCCATTTACTGCAGGACTGCCAAATGATGAACAGGTACTGAGAATAAAAGTTCAAATGCCATTGCAATTCATTATTAATTTGATTATCTTCTTGGGATCTTTCTCATAATTGTACACATTCTAACAGTTAATGGAAGTCATTCTCCCACTTCTCAAGCAACTGTCTCAGCTGAAGGACGTGAGACCTGTGCTTTATGAAAGGTTTCGCATGCCTGAATGGTTTCAAAAACATGGCATCCCTGTTTCTGTTGGACAAGTCTAGGCTAAAGACTTCATTACGAATATCTCATTCTTTCTTTGAGCAGCGAAACTGGTAACATGTTCTGTAAGATGGCTTGTCTTCCTTGGAATCAAGGCTTCTATAGTTTCAACCTGCCGAGGAGCCCTTAATTATATCTTGATCATCTTGTTCATTCATCCTGAATGCTTTGGAAGCTGGATGGGATTGCTTCTTATAATTACACTTATGTCTGTAGGAATGCTAAGTTTCTGATTCTTCTGTAACCTTGTTTATACGTGGCAAGCAATTGCATTACATTGCTCGTAAACTGTACTTTAGTCCTGTAGTCCAGCTCTTAATCAATAAGATATACAAGTTTCCACTCTGTCCTGCTGCGAAATTGCAATCTCCTCAACAGCTCAATTGCTTATGTATAGTTCAACAATGAATTTGTTGCTCTCCGTATCTAATTTATGATGGAGAATTCTTACTACGAATTCTACTTTTGCTTATGGTTTCGAAGGTTAAGGGTGGGTTTGGAAGAGTTTGGCAGGCTCTTCCAGGTTCTACCAACCTTCTACTGGGCATTTTTAAGATTTTTTTTTGGGGGGGGGGGGGGGACGGGATGGTTAGAATTCCAAAAATGATGTTATTTCGGTGATCCGACACCTAACAAGTAGAGAGCACCTATAAAAAATAAAATGTTTGGCATAGAAACATCTTAGGATTAGGAAGCAAAATTGCAGCTGCTTCAGGAGATTGTGCTTCCCCTGTGTTTTGTCAAACACAGGAGCTCTTATTTGTGAAACGCCCCAAGGATGATGTTATTTCAGTGATCGGACACCTAACAAATAGAATGTACTGATAGATTTTGTGGGTCAGGATAAAAATTGCAGCCGCTTCAGGAGATTGTGCTTCCCGTGTTTTGTGCACTCATGCTCTCAAAATGCTGCTCCACTGTTTTATAGTTTCCTCGTTGACACGAGCATACTTGACCAAACATTAGTTTCAAGTTTAATTTTCAAAAATTTAGGTTTTACTCTTTTAATCTCTTAATATCCTCTGTAATCTCTACTTGAACTTGACCCGGTTCGACCCATGTCCAGTTCTAAACATAAGCGTGCAAACTTAGTGAAAGAATATTATACCTAACAAAGAAAAAGATTGGCAAGGATTAGTTGGCAGTAGAAAGTGTCGATTGGATCAACAAAAGGAAGTTAGTCAAGTCGCAAAGATGGTGCTAGAGCTGTGTGGCTTGATTTTGTTGTAACCTTAAACAGGGAATAACAATAAAAGTCTGACATCATGTTTTCACAGCTTTTCCTGTTCCCCAGAAATTGAGATAGAATGAATCAGTCTCTTTGGTTCCTGTCTCAAGCTCTTTTTTCTTCAAAGCTGGAACTTACCAGCCTGTTCTTCTTTTATCCCTTATCTTGTATGTACTTTTTCACACAATCAATCTTTTGAGTTCTTTTTGACTAGCATATCAACTTACAGCGCAGATCCTTCAGAATTATGGCTTGCTTTCAATTTGCCGATTGATGGGAAAGATCCCATCCATGTGACCTATAATACAAAGGTGAAATATCAATGACCTATCTATCTAGTAATTGGACACTAATTTTCTCAATGAAGATCTCAAAGTCCTGGAAATGAAAAAAATGCACCAAAAGAGTCAGCCCTTCTAAATTAGATATCATAATTACTCGAATCAGAATAGTCAAATTTCTGGATACCGGTGATCAAATACAAAAAAAAGGAAATAAAAATAGAGGGGGACAATAGAAGTTATTTTACATAAATAGTTTTGTATTCTAAGCATTGTCGTCACCTCTGAAATTTGGCTTAAATGAGAGGAGAGTTTGCTTATTTTCTCAAAATCTTAGGTCTGATTATACCAAGAGAGGAGAATATTAAGGGGAACCTGAAAATCCCTTATGGCATTACAAAAAAAATAAAAAATTTGTGATCCTATCCCTACTTTCAAACTATGAAAAACTCATACCCCTTATATGTCATTACTTCTCTTTGTTATTTTTTCCTTTCTTTCCTTCGTTCATAACAAAAGGCAGATTAAAATATCTGCCCGAGTACATCGTGCAGCCGATCTATCATTCTGGCTGCAGGTTAGGGGTAGGCAAAGAACATGTTTGTACAGTATTCTCTTTAATCATTTTTATAAAGAAACTTAGAATTAGAAGTAAAGAATGAAAATTTTGTCATTTTGCCTCTTGGTGGTTCGATGGTGATAGATTCACGTTAAGGCTATAGTTACAGCTCAAAACGAGCAATTTATTGTACGTAGGAATAATGTGCCTATTTTCACCCATTCGCTCGAGAGAGAGAAAAAAAAAAAAACAGAGATAGAGAGAGTTAAGGATATATACAAATATATATATATATATATATATATATATATTTGCTTTTGTGAGGTGACAAAGAGCATGCTGTAATGTGAGAATCAATCATTCAAGTTGCTATTATATTTGTTATAATACTTTGGTGTATAAATTATAAAGCCAATGATGTAACCTTGTGGAAGAGCTATGATTAATTATTCGAATGAATAGGCCCTACCAACGGCTGTGACTTTTATGGTAGGACATTAGACTCTCTTACCTAAGATCTAGGGTTGAGTTTTGAAAATAGAAAAACAGACATTGAAAGAGTTAACTTCTAAATTGAATACCATATTTGCTCAAATTAGATTAATCAAACTTTTAGATATCGGTCGTCAGGTTCCAAAAAAAAGGGGAATAGGCCAGGAATTCTTCCACATTGTTTTTGGTGAGATTGTCCAAGCATAGCAACATGGCACCTTAACAAGTGAAATTGTTGAATACTATAATAAAGGTTGTCCCTCTTGTGAGTACTCCTTTTGAGATCCGCACCTTGCATTTGTTAGGCATCTCAGTGGACACTTCACTGACCCCCAAACTCAGTGCCAGATAAGTATGTCTTAATCATTTCTCATGCTTCTGATTTTTTGCTTCTGCCATTTGGACTCCTTTAAAGTTTAAACATGTTGGGTATGTTTGCACTACCCAATGCTTTCTTCCTTTTCAAGTCACAACGGATGGATCCTAGGTGAAAAGTTACACCCAAATTTAATTGAACTCTCCCAAAAATTTAATAGCCTGGCACATCCAGCTAACCATTTTCCTTTTTTAGGGTTTTTTCCCTCAACTTCCTTGTACTTTGATATGAAATATATGGTATCAAGTGTGCACCAATAAATTCATTGGAGCAGAACAGTTCACAGGTCATCACAGGTCACGCAGATAATGGTTTCAAAAATTAGTTTTTTTGGTGTATTAGGTTCTATGTGATTTGGTGCTAATTAGGGTTTATAGCTTTTTCACCGGTTTCCCATGCCAAAGTCTCATTGAACCTCTCCATGTTTGAAGAAGAGGTTAAACTCTTAGTTTCCACTATGAGTTCCAATGTCCATTCATGGTAGAAAAGGTAACAATCTGTGTTTCCATACATGTTTTCAAGATCAAGGGATAGGGTAAAAACCCATTTGCACATTTCTATTTTCTAAAACATTTATGTCGTGGGACATTGTCCTCTTAAATTTTATGCCATATGAAATTTATCTAAGTGTGGGTGAATATCAGAATCACCGTAAAATAGAATAACTTATAAAATATTTGAGTATTTTGAAGTGGGGTTTGAATCAATAAGAGGAACCGAAGTACTCTAAAGATCCATGGGCAAGAAAGTATGTATAACATTTAGGAGAAAAGAGGGCATCAATACAATGGTGAAAGGCATTTGTAGGGCTAGACAGAGGGAGAAAATACAATTAGAAGCACTGATGGCCATTACAATTTTATCTACATTAAAATTGCTAAAGACTGGATTACATAAAACAAATAATATGACTAAAATTTATACTCAAATCATCGATAATGCAAGTAATGCAAGTATAGATAATTATTGAATTTGAGTTTGAATAATTTTACTAACTTAATTATATTATATGTTGTGTCGCGTACTTTTCGATTAAAATGAAATATTTTTCACATTGTATTTAATCTTTTCTCTCTTTTTGGGGCCTACCCTTTCGACTCTTGGGACAATTGTAGAATAGAGCAAGTCTAATTAGAAAAGGGTATTCATGTTGAGCCTCCTAGAAGCCCAAGTGGGTTCATATTGTTTTTGTGTTGTGTGTTGAGTTAAAACTTTATTAATTTAGTGGAAAAAATACTAATTTTTTTAATTAAAATTTAGAAAATATAAAAAAAGAAGTCAGGAGAGTTCTCACCTAAACAAGGTCCGACAATAACTCGGGTTGGATTAATCGGGATAAGACTTGATTAGTCCAAGCTAAAAAAAAAAAAAATACTTTACTTGGTTTTTGGTTGGATTTGGCTTTTAATTTGGTTTCATTGGAAGGACCAAAATTATATGCAGACCTAGACGGAGTCAAAAAGGTAAATATATGATTTGGTCACCCATTGCTTTCCAGAACGTTTTCTTGAGAAGAAAGGTGTGCTTGTGGCGTTTTCATCATTTCAATTCATTTGGGTCTTTGAATCCAAAAATAGGGCAAAAAAGAATGGGGACTTGGTCTCTCTGGGTCTGGGGGTTTATTCTTTTTGGTGAAAAAGAGACCTTAAGATTCTTCCATTTTTTTTTTTTTTTTTTAAATCTTTAATTGCCTGCCGACAAGAAAAATATGGCTGAGAGAAAAGAAAAATATGGTTGAATTTTTTTGTAAAAAAAATTTTAAATATCATTTATCTCACTAAAATTTATAATCTTCTCCTTTTTTCTAAATTATAATATAGAATATATATTATATTTCATTCCACGTATAATTTTTTATTTTACTCTTTTGCAAGTAATTGATAGCTCTTTGCATCGATGCAATTAACCTAACCATAATCCAAATCCAAGTAACTTATTTTTATTTTTATACACAACATGGGGTAAACACAATATGGAATATATCTTTAAAAACTTTTAAATAGTTGAATTAGTGCTATATATATATATATATATATAAAAGATCCATACATAAATTTTTATCTTAATTTTATGTTGAGACTGTTTAATGTAATCATTTTCCTTTATTTGGATTTAGAATCGGTCACGGTAGAGTTATATATGTGTGTATATATGATGTGCATGGGGATGTTGTGTATATAAATATATGTGTGTATATATAGGGCATCTTGATCTTGTATCGCGTTGAGGTTGAGGTTGATATTTTTGTGATAGTGATGTTCACCATTAGAATGAAACTTACAGCGCGCATGCTTTGAATGAGAAGAAAGCACGAGGGATGTTGGTGTTCACACAATTATGCATATTCATAGACAGAGAATCTAGAGAGAGAACGTGAACACAACAAGAAAAAAAGAAAAAAAAAATCCCAAGAAAGATATGTGTACGCATCATTCTAAGATTGGCTTACATTAAACTAATCTTTTTTTTTTCCGTCAACATCTGAAATCAGATTTCGATTAATTCACGTCAAACATCTATGAAGACTCTATTTAATGGATGATTCTCTAATACAATATTTTTTATTTATAAGTTTCGAATCTAAAATTTAATTAAAAAACGTAACAATCTATTTTATTAAACTAACGTTACGTTGATACATTAAACTAATTCTAACCCAACATGAATTGTCAAACTATCCTTTTAAAAGGAAAAAAAAAAAACCATTCAATTACATACACAATATCTATTTTGATTTACTTTTTATATGATAAAAAATACAATACATAGTTTGAAAAAAATAATAACTATTTTTGATTAATTCAGGTATTAAAAACCATGAAAATTTCATTTTCACATACCCAAAAAAAAAGAAAAAAGAAAAATACTAATAATTAAAAAATATTATATATTTTGCAATAACTAAAAATTATTATGCGATATTAAATTTATTATTTATCCAAACAACATATAATGTATATATTGGGTATTCATGAGTTTTGAGTACTCGGGCAAAAAGAGGGATATCAATAGACAATTTCCCCTTAAAATAATTTTAAAAATTGCAAAAGTTATTGTTTATTTTTCTAAAAATTATATTTATGTAAAATTTATAAATTTATAATTTTCCCGCTAGAGAACAATTATCAAACTAGTTTTTTGTGGGTCATACACGAGGATGGCATACTCTAAATTTGGGACAACAAATGATTTGTACTTTTACTAAAATCCGGAGGAAGAAGGTTCCTTGTAGTTCTATAGGCAGATTAAAGAATTTTGTTTTTCAAGGACAGAATTTACAGGTAAATATAATATTGCACTAAAAATAGAAAAAATAAAGAAATTTCCAGGGAGAGGTCACTCTCAGACGTGTTTGACTTCGTCTCAACTCAGAGGCACCAAAAGAGACGCCACGTCTTGATAAGATTTTACCTGATTAATTTAAATCGAATATCGTAAAATTCATTAAAAGATTAATTTTTTTTTAATTTTTTTACTCTACTCCTAAAATTCAAATTCAAAATCCCTAATTTTAAAAATAAAGTATCAAATCATCTAACTCAAAAGAGTTTGATAACACCAAATCTCTCTCTCCCTCTACAGAATTTTTGTATTTTTTTGGGAACACATAAAATCATTTTTGTCATATTTTGGAAAAAACTAAGATGAAAGGAAACAAAATTTAGATAGTTTTCTTTATATGGAATAGTAATTTAAATAGAAGCATTAGGGTAAATCCGAATGAGTAAAAATTATATCTTCTTGAACAAAATTTAATATTTAATTCTTAAAAATTACAGTATAAAGTTATACAATAGAATTTTACTATTAAAATATTTAATTTTTTATTTTTATATTTCTATATTTATAATATTATATTTTTATTTTTATAATAATGGGTAGTTTGTTTATATAAACCCAAATTATTATAATATTTTAATTAAAATAATGAATCATTAGTGTTTCATATTTTATATTGCTTCCTATCTTTAATATGATACCAGAACTCATAAACTTTATATCTACATTCAAATATTCTTCGATATTTATTGATCTATCGAATATACTAAGACATGATTTGTTTGCGTTCAAAAATCAAAATTGAATTTGGGATCAAAGTCTTCGGATATGGTTTTAAAAAATCCTTGTGTTCACTTAGCTTTTAGAAACTTTATAATTTGGAGATTTCATTATTAAATTTCATTCTCATTCGATTAATCTAAATAAATTTTATGAATTTTAATTTGATCTTTTATTCTGATTCATTTAATTAACCATCTCAGTATACCTAACTGTTAGATTATATTTATTTATCTAAAATAAATATTTTTTAATATCAAATAAAATTCTTATTTATTATAAAATATTTCGAGTACAGATAATTCCTAATGGATAAAAAAATATTAATAGCTAAAATTATTTTATAAGTTTTTAGTTCACAAACTATTTTTATGAACCAAGGAAATTATACTTTTGACTTACGATTATTGTATTTGAAATTCGAATTTTGAATTTATGAATTTAAAACACTATCCCAAATCCTTAAAGAAACCGAAAAACATTAAATAACTGTAAATACTACTAAATAAATTGTATTAAATTGAATTTTTTTTTTTTAAAAAAAAAGGATATTATCTTCCCGCCGCCATTAATTCCAAATTTCCGTCAAAATCTGCCACTCAAGAAAAATTCAATCCCACGCGTTCCTAACCCGGAAAAAAAAAAATATATTTTCCAGACGCCCTCTAATTAAACGTTTATCACAGATAGACCCTTAGAGTTGTAAACATGAGTGGCTAGCAATTCTTTTTTTTTTTTTATCATAAATATATATAATTAATTTTTAGACAAAATTAATATGGGCATTTGCTATCAAGGACAAACATACCATATCTAGTTCATCCAAAATAAAATTTTAAGTTCTAATTTTATGTATAAAAAAAATTTATATCAATTGAGTTTTGTCCATTAAGACTAATCCAACTCGAAATGAATTAATCAGACTTTAATGATTATTAAATACCTGTGATTTATACCAAAAAATAAGGATAAAAATATATTTATATGTAAAATTTTTTTAAAACATATAGTATAATTTTAAAAAATTATAATTATAAATATTGTTTGCTCTTAAAAAATGTAACTTTTACCTTTTAAAATCATAACTCTCGAATATATGTTAAATCAGTTTAATTAAAACTTAATATCGTGTTCAAGTATTTAGAAAAAGTGAACCTAATGAATATGATAATTGATTCATTATTTTATTTAGAATTAACTTGTAAAAAAAGTAAGTTCAAATAAATTGTTGGATTTTTTTAAAAATAATATTTTAAGAAAAGATATAAAATTATTTATTTTCTCCTTAAAATCTCCCCAATTTGTAGAATAATTTCCAAGTAAAGAAAATAAAAAATATAATTTCTATAATTCTTTTTTACATATTATTTTCCATAAAATAGAAAATTTAAGACTAAAGTTAGCAACAAGAGAAGTGCAAACCACCATAAATTAATGAAATAGAAAAGTGATTTAGAAATAAAATATTTATAGATTTTTAAAATCTACTAAATCAAATTCTGAAAAGTATAATTTTTAAAATTCTTTTTTACATATTATTTTTTATAAAATAGAAAATTTAAGATTAAAGTTAGCAGTGAAAGGAGTACGAAATATTTAATGGAATAAAAAAGAGATTTAAGATAATTTTTTAAATCTAAATGAAAAAAAAAATTTTAAAATTTATTTATAAGATTTTTTATTTTAAATCAAAATTTGATTGACGGTTATTTAATGCTGGCGAGTACTTAGCGTATTCCCAATCCAGCGCGTGGGGTAAACCTCTGAAGTTCGTTTTACGAAGAGAGAGAGGGAGGGGGCAGAGTCTGCAAATGCAAAATTTAAAGCGAGAGAGAGAGAGAGAGAGTCTTTGAAGGCTTCCTCAGCCTTCAGCTGAGATTTCAATCTTAGTTTCTGGGGCCACACGTTTCTCTCTCTCCTCTTCTCCATCTATCCTCTCTCTCTCTCTCTCTCTCTCTCTCTCTCTCTGCGCGCTCCCATTTCATCCTTTGGCCGTTCCCTCTAAAAAGGAGAAACCTCTGTTTTAACTGTTGTCTTCTCTCCACAAATGAAGCCAAATCCCAAAACAAGAAACGAACTCCTAATTGACCCAGTTCCCATTAGATGACGACCGTTACTTTCACCGTCATCTTTCTTTCCATTTCCATCATCTCCCTGTTTTCGCCGGCCAATTCTCTCGGCTCCGGCAGCACAATCGCGGTCATCTCGGATACCAAAACCGTCTGTGGAATCGTTTCCGAGGAACAAAACCAACGAATTCAATGTTACAGTCAAGGACAAACAATTTTAGTATTACCCAATGTGTCATTCGAGTCAATTTCCGGAGGAGACTCTGTTTTTTGCGGTTTGAGATCTGGTGGCTATAGTCTTCTTTGTTGGAACACTTCGAATTCAAATTCAAATTCAAGCTTTCCGCACAGAAGGGTTTATTTCAATGATACTGTTTTGTTGAGTAATGTGTCTGTTGGTGACTCTCAGATTTGTGCGCTTGATAGATATACTGGTCAAGTGAATTGTTGGAGGGTCAAGGATTATATGGGGAATTTATCAATTGGGAACGTTCAATTTGAGTCAATTTCATCTGGGTTAGGGTTTACCTGTGGACTTGAAGCGAATACCAGTAGGGTTAGGTGTTGGGGTTCTAGTTCTATCGCCAGTTCTATTGAATCCCAATTTGGTTATTCTGAAATGTTGAATATTGTTGCTGGTGGCTCACATGCTTGTGGAATTAACAAAACAGGGTTTGTGATTTGCAAAGGGTCGAACAGTTCAGGACAATTGGGTTCTCCCAATTTTACGCCTTTTGAGTTTAAATCTCTTGCATTGGGGTTAAATCATAGTTGTGCCATTAGAAATTCAAATGGGTCTATTGTTTGTTGGGGTGGTAGTGGAAATGAATTTTCAAGCAATGTTACTGATTCATTTGAAGTAATAGTTGCTGGATTGGACTTCACTTGTGGATTGACAACGGTAAATTTCTCGGTTATTTGTTGGGGTCCAGGTTGGAGTAATGGAGGAGGATCAAATTTGGTTCCACTGCCCGAAATTCTTCCCGGACCATGTGTTCAATCTTCTTGCAGTGAATGCGGTATTTATCCTCAATCCCAAAAGCTTTGTTCTAGTTCTAGTTATTCCATATGTCAGCCTTGTGCACCAAAACCACCACCACCGCCGCCGCCGCCGCCGCCGCCGCCGGCGAGTCATGATGATTCAGATGATAAGTTGTCCAAAGGGTTGTTGGCTTTTGGAATTGTTGGGTCAATAGGGATAGTTGCTGGTATCTGCACTATAATTTATTGCCTGTGGACTGGTGTTTGTTGTGGGAATAAGAGAATTCACAATTCTGTGCAACCTACTATAAGTGCTACCAATGGGAACACTACTGCTCCTACTTCTAATAGTAGCCCCCCTTCTAGATCATCAACCATTAGGAGGCAGGGCTCAAGAATTATGAGGCGTCAGAGAAGTGGGACGTCCTCTAAGCATGCGGATAGGGCTGAGGAGTTCTCCTTTAAGGAACTTGCTGAAGCTACCAATAATTTTTCCTTTGAGAACAAGATTGGTGCAGGGAGCTTTGGCATTGTTTACAAAGGGAAGCTATTAGATGGGCGTGAAGTTGCGATAAAGAGAGGAGAGACCCAGTTGAAGACTAGGAAGTTCCAAGAGAAGGAAAGTGCATTTGATTCTGAATTGGCATTCTTGTCTAGGCTTCACCACAAGCATTTGGTAAGACTTGTCGGGTTTTGTCAAGAGATGGATGAGAGACTCCTGGTTTATGAGTACATGAAAAATGGGGCGCTCTATGATCATTTGCATGACAAGAACAATGTGGAGAAGTGTAGTAGTTTTATAAATTCATGGAAGATGAGGATAAAAATTTCTCTAGATGCTGCTAGAGGAATCGAATATCTTCACAACTATGCAGTTCCACCTATAATACATAGGGACATAAAGTCTTCTAACATTTTGCTTGATGCAAATTGGACTGCTAGAGTATCTGATTTTGGTTTATCATTAATGGGTCCGGAATCAGATCAAGACTTCAGACCTACTAAGGCTGCAGGGACAGTTGGCTACATTGATCCTGAGTACTACGGTTTGAATGTTTTGACTGCAAAGAGTGATGTTTATGGTTTGGGAGTGGTGTTGTTAGAACTCTTAACAGGAAAGAGGGCTATCTTCAAGAATGGTGATGGGGGGTCGCCAATTAGTGTTGTGGATTATGCTGTTCCAGCAATTATGGAAGGAGAGCTGAATAAAATATTGGATCCAAGGGTTGGCCCACCGGAGATGGGCGAGGCCGATGCAGTTGAGCAGATGGCTTATACTGCATTGCATTGTGTGAATTTGGAGGGGAGGGAGAGGCCAAGCATGACAGAGATTGTTGCCAGTTTGGACCGGGCGTTGTCTCTTTGTGATGACAGCCATGGTAGCATCTCTAGTGCTACAATATCCATTGTTTCCGAGTAAAACTCAAGTGTTCCTAATTTTTTTCATTATTTTCTTTTAGGTGTTATTAACTTTTGTTTCCGGGGCTTTCATTTGTGGGGTATACTGACTGTAAAGGTTCAGGGGATTGATTGATCTAACATCAGCTGTAGTGTAGGATTTTGTGAGCACTAACAACCAGGAAGAATTACATGATTAATCTCTCTCTCTCTCTCTCTCTCTCTCTCTGTGTTGAGGATTGTGTGAAAACACTGCAGCACAACATTGTCTGAAAATAAAGATATGTTGCTTTTTCATGTTTATATTGTAGATAAATTAGGCTAGGTACTTTAGGTTGAGCCCACAATCAATAAAATTTGTGAATATCCCAACCACTGCAATAAGAAATAGGCCAGTGGTCCAAACATATTTGTCTAATGTTTTTATAGCATACAGATTCGGTGGTTCAGTTAGATATGAATTTGACTTTGAAATTTCAATTAAATTTCGAAGTCTGCAAAACATATAAAAGAAAAAATGCTGATCCTTTTCAATGATGATGATGAGTTCACATCTGAATCAATGCAAAGGATTGGTACAACCAGCAGTAAATCTGACGGTGCCTCCTCATTTTGCTTCAATTAGTACCATCCATCCATCGTTCACAGGCCATCACCGACTGGAACCCCACCATATTTGATGGACATCTCTGAACACGGTTTGTGAGATATTTTTGTTTCATAAATGCTTGAAGACCCAATTGAAGAAAATATGTTTTTTCCCGGTTTAAAAAATCATTTTTTAAAGTCAAGCATGGTTTCGAAATTTATGTTTCATAAATGCATGGATATTTATGAGAAAAAAATATGTTTCGAAATTTATGAAAATATATTTTTTAAAGTCGTGCATCGATATTTGATGGACATCTCCGAACACGGTTTGTGAGATATTAATGTTTCATAAATGCATGGATGGTAAAACGGAAACAGGATGATCGGTGTTGCTTGCTTTCTCAGACCATGAGGGTCTCGTCCCACCGCAAAATGCCATGTTTGAGCTTGGGGCGATCCCCCAAGCATACCCTCCGCAACACAGATAATTAGAATTTATATTGACGGACGATCTAATAGGATGAGATATTAGACCGCTTAACCAAATCTCAAATTTAAAATTTAGGAATGAATAAAAAAATAGAAGAATCACCTCTTAAAAGAGCAAATTAGTTAAAATATGACTTTAAATATCGATGGTAATTAAAAAAAAAAGAATAATTTGAATTTACTTTCACAAATAATTTCCTTAAATCAAATTTTGGACTCGCGACCACATCGTTATAGAGTTGGTTTCATCTCTTAACATCATACAAGTCGAGACCAAAATTGAGCTTGAGCTAAAGATCTAAAATTAGTTAAAATATGACTTTAAAAGAGTAAATTAGTTAAAATATGACTTTAAATACCGATGATAATTAAAAAAAAAAAGAATAATTTGAATTTACTTTCACAAATAATTTCCTTAAATCAAATTTTGGACTGGCGACCACATCGTTATAGAGTTGGTTTCATCTCTTAACATCATACAAGTCGAGACCAAAATTGAGCTTGAGCTAAAGATCATATATTAAGAACTAAAATTTTAAACCTTGCCTTGAATATTACTCAGAAAAGTCTATGCAAGAGGGGGTCACTATCCGATTGACGGTCATTATTAACTTCAGAACTTGAAAAAAGGAGTGTGGTCAGACCATATGATCAAAGGTTTTGACGTTCAAAAAGTGGCTGAGGAAAAGCAAATAATAGTATACAAATTCAAAGTATGCAATTGAGGGATGACTTGAAACATTGACTGGTCCTAGGCCATAAGTAGTTTCTGGAACAACAAATAAACATTAACCAATGACGAGGGAGAGAAACAAACCTTCATTGCCTAAACAGCTTTCTTTAAGCAAATCATTCATATTAAATTGGAAAATATGCGCGTGAGAGAGAGAAAGAGAGAGGAAAATTCTCGAGTGAACTCATTTACTGGGATTGTTCTTGGAAGGAAGTTGATCATCCAAAAGGTTTGTTTTGTTTTCAGGTGGTGACTGCCATCTTGTATGGGGACCAAGTCAAGCATGGATTATTTTGGGTGGTTGTGTGAAGCGGCACGTGTGAAAGCCTCGCATGCATGCACTCCTGAAGGAAGTTTCTTAGAACAACAGAAAAGACCCGGTTCATGAATGAGGAAAAAACATGAATGAGAAGATGGTCCCAAAGAAGAAATTTCATGAAGACTAGGATAGGATGGTCCACCTTGACACTAAGATGGAAATAAGCAACATACATGAGGAAAAAACATTACCAGCTTCTTTGACTATGAGATCAGTTCCCTATGTCCACAACAAGATCAATGATCTGTCTCTCTCTCTCTCTGAGACACACATTACACACAGTTACATGTGTCTTATGTCTGGGCTAAACATCTGTCAACATATATTGTAACAACAAATCATTATCCTCAAGCAAAGAAGCCATTAGAATCAGAAGTATGACAAAATTTCTCAGAATGAGTTCAAATCAGTTAGGTGCAGAAGTCATAGAACCAACATTTTTGGGAGCTATGTGTCAAATAACATTAATGAACAGGAACAGAATGACATTTAACTAACCAATAAATTGTTAATTCATAGACAAACAGATTGTATGGTTTTTCCAACCTTCTTCATGATTGAACTTTCGAAGGCTAAGCTATAAAGCAAACAGTTAAAATTTTTTGCGAGTAATCTATTTCTGTTGTATCAAAGTATTCTAACCTTGCCAACTCCACAATGGAACAGCATACAAATTTATATTCTAGGATATCTTCTTCTTTGCTTTTGCCCTTCAACTTCGTTCATCTGATCCAAGAGCCACATGAGACTGTCGACACCATATTTTAATCCAGCAAGCACAACCAATGCAATGACAATGACCAGAAGAATTTTCCACATTGCAGCATAAATTGTCTGTTCAGAGAGAGACAATTTTCATCATAAAGCCATGGAAGAAGCTGCAGATGACAACATGATCCAGTAATAATAATGATAATAGTAATAACAATAAAAAACCTGCAGTGTGGAGATTTGCTTGGTTTCTTGTTTTCTTTCAAGTCTTTTTCTGCGTTTGGGTGCAAGCTTTTCTGCATTTTGCTCCTTTGTCTTTGCAAGATAAGTAGTGGGCACCATATGTTAGCTTAGTTTGAACTCAAGTCATTTGCCACCAAAAAGCCCCCAAGATATTGAGGGAATGCAGGAAGAAATTACATACATAATTAGTAGATATGTGCAGGAACCATATACTTGTATTGTTTGCATGAGAGTGTAAAGATGCTTTTAATTACCAATAATTAGTAGACGTGCTGTATAGAGGATCACATATGGTAAATATCAAGGCAGACAATTTGATAAGGGGTTAAATGCAATTTTAAGCAATGGGCATTGTAAATGGTTCATAACCGTGCTAAGAGTGGGATCAACATCCTTTGATGCATGTCAATCTCAGCTCTACTCAATTATACCCTTTATTTCTAAAATATCTGTATATAAGTATATAATTGTTTGCATCAAAAGGCCATATGCAGCAAAAGAAGAAAGTACTTCATTTGTTATAACATAAGACAAATCAATGTGCCAAATCTGCATGAGAGGAAGTAGATAAACTGACTACAATTAATAAAATAGGTTACCTCAGAATCCTTAGCTTTCTGGGTAGCCAAGTTTGACTCCATAACCTTTATCTTACTTTTATACTGAATTGCACTGAAGAAGCTCAATTCCAAACTGATTCTTAGATACATCTTTGGGGTCAGATCATTTTTTTTTCTGTAAGCCGCTTGGACATCTTGGCATACCCACTCCTTTTTCACGGTTTGGCATCCACAACGAACAATAACCTAAGATACACATACATCGGCAAATGTTATATCATCAGACACATGAAGAAAGTACAAGTGATGTGATAAGTTCAACACCGATATAAATGTCTTTCTAGAATATGATTTGCAGTCTCACATAAATATCATGTGACAAATTGGACAAAGTTATAATCAAGTGTGTTGGTTGCGCCTCCATATGGCATCTAAAATCCTTATTTTAAAAAAGAATGACTTAAGTCTAAAACAGATATCTGTTCCTCTTAAGCAAATATATAACAAACAATAAAAATATTAGTACCTTTTTAGCAAACTTGTCAGGGCATTGAGCAGGATGGCAGGTCTTTGGGCATAGATGGGTACAATTGGTAATTTTCTGCTAATAAAATCATTATGGATAACGGTGCAAGTCATGTCACGTGACATTCAGAAACGACTAAATTAGAATAACAAACTCATAAGAAATTCACCCCTTGCATGCTGAAATGATGTAGAAGGTTGGCTTTCAGAGCGTGGCAAGTTTTTGGGCAGTAGTGATTCCCACAGGGTAGAGGATTTCCACAGATTGTCACAAGCAAATACTGCCTGATCTGAGCATACCAGCTGAATTAGAAAAAGAAGGTGAAAGAACATTAACAACATGCAGGCGAAAAAAGTGATTTAGGTTAGAAATGAGGTCTTTCATTTATTGCTTTCTAAAAGAAACTAACCATTCTCACTGCTCCAAGGTGTTGGCCCAGGTAGGATTCAGGGGTGACCTCATCTTGATGATTATACTTATTTTTTCTTTGGTTTCAACATAAATTCCAGATTCGGAGCAGGTTTAGGATCATGACACCAGATCATGCAAGGGGAAAAAAAAAAGGAAAAGGAATCTGAATGTATTAAAAAAAAAATGAAGAAGCAGAAGAAACAAAATTTTTGGTAAAGCATGGCCTTCATGCAATATCAAAAAGTTCATACGCCTAAGGTAAGACCTTAGGTTGCACTCATGGCCACATGAGTGAGCTACTCCACAAAGAAGTCGACAAGATGGGCATGCTCCATAACGGCACCTATGTGGCTGCGGAAAGGTACAAGAGCATAAATTCATAAAAAAAAAACTTGAGTGAAACAAGCAACAAAGCAAGAGAAGAATGCCTGTGAATCAGTTTCTCTCAGATCAAAGAATATAGAACCTATTGTGTTTGATAACTTGAGAGGAAGATAATTCAAAGACACAAGGAAACAAGCACGATAATCCTAGGGCAAGTTATCCTGCCACACTTGACGAAACTTTTCAATTCCATGAATTCCTAACACAACATATCATGACTCTTAGGATGAGCTATGGCGAATGGTAAGTTGCTTCATTCTAACCCAAAGGTGCTCCAATCAAATCTTAAAAACAAGATTCAGGTTTTCATGGGTAGTGCCACATGCATCCAACCTTACATAGATGCCAAAATGGGGCAGCTCATGTGGACTACAGACCTTATATATATATATATCACCATCAGACTGAACTGTCTGAAAAGGGCAGGAGAGTCTCTGGTGTTTTAACATGCACATCAAGAAAGAAACTTGCTCTCATAAAATCTTCACATCAGCAGGCAATTAACGCATCTATTAAGTATATGAGTTCCATGATGGGCAATACATAGACAACCACATCAAGGGGTTGCTTGGAGAAATTAAACCTCAAGGAGGGCTACCAACTACTAAAACGGTACAGAAGATCAAGCAAGAAACAGCAAAGTACCTTCAAATTTGGGCCATCCCTGCATAAGGGAGCCTACATGACATGGTTTTGAACACTTAGGAGGCTTTTTTTATTATTATTATTATTTTGAAGTATCACGAGGAACCTGATGCAATATTAGCAAAAAATCAGACAACCTAAGCAACACAGAAAGTGTTATCAAGAGAAAGGTGCTATGTAAGCCTAAACATCACTTAACAAGTCAAATCTGCAAATTCAAAGAGAACCAAAACAGAAGATAAAACTACCCATGGCCAAAAAATATCATCATAGTTTTGGTTTACCGAGTAATAAAGAGGAATGAGATTTTAGCTCAAAATCAAGACATCCCACAATGAGAATCACTTGCAAGAACGTTGTTTTCTATTAACATTACTAGCTGACATACTAGTAGCTGCATATTAAATATAACCAGAATCTAGCTCCAATATAGAGATCAAAGATAAATTTATAAAACCAAACATAGCACTCACCTCAAACTGTGTCTCACCAGATGCACATGAGATTTTTACCATCAGTGGACAGGAAGCACATGGTCCCCTACAAACAAGTTGCAAAAGAAGTACAACAAAATTAGTTAAACAGAAAGCCAACCAATTGTCTACATCCTAGAATGACTCAAAATATTCACTGACCTGTGGCATGAAGTAGGGCACTTGTGGTTCTTACAGCGAAGCTTCTTGTTGCATATCTGATACATCTCAAGTTTTCAGTACAAATTATATAGGACTAAGAAATAGAAATTGAAATGCCACGGTTTCAACAGCAAGGCACACCTCTGAGCAAGGGGGACAGTCGATGCCTGCAAGCATGGCGACCACAATCTCGTCCTCTCTGGCATTTCTTTGGCATGCTAAATCTTGATGACAAGGAACCTACTCTAACTTCAAATTACTTGCCTTCAACTTGCATAAAATTCTAATATAGATTAAACTTTATTGAAATAAGGACATTTAAGCTAAAAATCACTGGGAAAAAAGAAATACTGAAACTTTACCTCCTTTAAACTCCCACACCGACATGACTTGGTAACAACAATTCTACAAGTCCCGATGCAAGGACCTCGGTGGCATCGCCCGGGACACCTATGTCTACCACAATTCAACATCTTCTCACAAGTCAAACCACACAGCGGAGCAACAACATCATAAGCCATCCCTTCCCACAAGGGCAAGTCCTTCCACCTTGAAGTGTGCACTTTCCACATTTCCCTCCATGACACCCTTCACTGCAAAAATGCTTCCCACAGCCTAGCAACCTTTCACACGGATTTCCACACCAAAAATTCCAATCAGAACATGCTCTCTCCTCCTCAACCTTCCTACATTGGCACTTATGCACACCCATAGCCTTACAAGGTGGACATACCCCACCATAGCAAATTTCCTAACACCTGTGAATCCTACAATCCAACAAACTATTATAAACACCCATTACCTGAATAATTCTTAAACCCACATCTTCTAACATCATCAACCTTATCACAAAAACATCATTTTTTTTACGAGTTTAAGGCATGATGGACGAGGCCCAGGATGACACAACAATAAACATTCATGCCCACAATTATGTCTCAAAGGCCTACCACAAATTTACCCACACGAATGTGACAAAAATCCAGGGATCATTTCTAGGTTTTTCAACTTTACCACAAAAACAGAAATATGATTTAGGAACTAGGGCCGATCCAAAATTTGGGAAATTTGGGATTAAGGCTAAGGTAGTCGTATGATTTAGGAATTGAAGTTTTGGGATACTCAACACGGCATTTGGGGCAACCCCAGATGGCGGCAGCTTCCGGGTCGGAGATGGGGCACGTGGAGGCGCGTGCGATGGAGAGATCGGAAGCCTGACGCGCCGAGCTCTGAATGCAAAGGAGATGGAAGATGGCGAAGCAGAGAGAAGCGCAGGACCAAGATGGATTGGACGGTCGGATTTTCTCGAGGCAGATGAGGCAAGAGAGAGCTCCTGATTGTTGAGAAGTGAGGAAAGATTGGATTTTGGAAAGGTCCTTTGAAGATGGTGCTTGAGAGGTCGATCTGGGCATTGTGGTGATTTTGGATCGGACTGGAATCGGAGTTTCCGTCGGAATCTGACTTATACGGCGGTGGTTGTGGTGGCGGGGGTTAAGAAGTGAAGGCAAGTTGGGAAATTTGGTTGGCATTTTTGAGCTACTATGGCAGGAGAAATGTTCCAAATTGGCATGAGAAAAAAAAAATTAAAACAACAATGATCGGAAAAAAAATTCCATTTTTAACATCACCGGTCGTGTCAAATTTCTAAAACCCGTTTTTCAAAATTGAACATGCAAACAGTAATACGTACGACGAATTTTGAAAACCCGACGATATTGTTCACATGAACTCTGTTAATGAAGAGTTTTCAAAACCCATCGTCAGTGCGCTGGAGGAGAAAATTTTTTCCTGCGTTGTTTTTTTCTTTTTTTTTTTTTTCACGCCAAAAGCGTGCTTTTCTCGCTATGGCAGTAGTCAAGTGGGTGGCAGTAGCCACGTCTTCCCTCTCTTTCTGCTTCGACAAAGGTTGTAGACATCGTACTATCCTAAATTTGCTATTTTTACTAATCCAAATTTATACTGAAATACAACACCTCTTCAATTTTTAATAGATATTAAATAAATTAGAAACAGAGAAGTATTAATTTGGCACCCCAAAAAAAATCAAATATTTATTTATACAAAAAAGTGAAAATTGACAAAAAAAAGCCACCAATGATAGTATGAAAATAAATTTTATTTATGCAAAAAAAAAAATCACTATAATTACAACATTCAAATCTTTATTCAAACAACCACCAAACTTTTATTCAACTAAAGAGGTTGATTATATGATTTTTTTTTTTTTTTTACTACAAGAACAAGAATCAACAATAAAAAAAAAGTAAGGTATAAATCCTTTACCAACAAAAATTCATTGATTTATAAAATTTTGAATTGAGATGTTATGAGAACACTTTCATTGTAGCAATAATCAGAGGACTACTTAACGTATTATTAGCCATTAATCTGTAAGAAGATTGAATTATTAGTACTGATAATTTAAAAAAATCAATAAATTTTTTCACATAAATTCTTGTGTTTTAAAAAGCATCCAAAGTTTTCTTGTAATATCATTGATTCTAACCCTCCAACTAAGTAGGGCAACAGAGAGAGAGAGAGAGAAGCATGGCAATGCAACAACGATAACAACAATGGAAGATGAAATTTTCATCAAAAAGTTGAAAGTCCCATGTGCATAATCACTTACAAAAGTTAATTATCATGATCAATCTAATTCACGATGTGTCTCTCACTCACCCCAGAAAACAACCAAAAAAAAAAAAAAAAACAGAGAAGCAAAACGTAGTCTCCAAACACTACTCACTACAAAGAACACTAGTATACTGCATGAACAACAAAAACTCCCTCCATATACATTATGACACAAGAAGATCATACAGCACACAAGAAGCTCGTGACAGAATTATTGTCTAACAAATTCAAAGCGCATTAGAAGCTTTACAGATTTGTACTTTTCGCCTTTTCTGTCGTGGAGTGGAACCGCACGGATTCCAGTTCTCAGCTCTGACACAGGCAAGCATGTTTGGCCTCCAAAATCATCTTTCTCTGACATGTCATACTCGTGAACTTCTACCCGCAGAAAAGCCAACTCTGGAACAGTCAGTGTGAACTCGAATTCTTCATTCCAATTCGGAATCCAGTTATCTTCAAGCGTTTTTGTTTTCTTCATCACCGTATCAGCAGGAACTCCAGCAATGCCTACCTGCAGTTAGTTGCAAACAGCATATCCTTAAATACAAGCACAGGAGAAAGGAAGCACGGGTCAGGCATGCTTTAACACAGCACCAGAAGAGCGATTCTGGGCAAATGATAACCGGATGTGGCAAACAAGTATCGTGCAAAATCTTTTGGCACATCTTTTGATGCAGGACTTTTTTGGATACTCATCTGCCCCACGGCATTTCAAGAGCGATATGGTTCATAGAGTATTAGCATTTTCTTTTTTAGCCTCATTACTTCTCACATGGATAGGCTAAATAGACTGAATCAAGCGACTTGCTTTTTAGGAGTAAAAATTTTACCCTTGTATAGAAATCAGGTGGGGAATATGCATCAAAATGTGTACGATGGAAGTCGAAATACCACCCTTCCCCCATGAAAACAGTCACCTGTTCATATTAGCAGAAAGCGATGATCGGAAATTTAGTGACAGATGATCAAATTTGAAACAAGCAAACATTTAAAGCCAAGACATAGATATGCTCACCTTTAAAGTTGTCTTCACTGGTAACGTGCCTTTAGGATTAAAGACTTCGTTATGTGGACCACCCGCCAGGAGAAAATCTGGCTTTTTCACATAACCACACCCACCATTTGCTCTAAACATTCCATGCATCAACCAGAGTGATCTCCCGTATCCCTGCAAGCAAGAAGATGCTCAATACTGGTGCAGTAGAAACAATATCTGCACCAATTTTATGTCCAATGCAGATCCTTCTCAACACTACAATGTCCGTTAACTTCCAACATATGCTATTTATAGTTGGGCACTATATTCATTTGAATCAAATAGGCCAATTCAATGAATTACTATATGTATGCTCTCCAAATTCTTTATTCTTATGCATTCACTGTTGCAAATGTTATGCCTCTGCATTTTGTATGCTCAATAGGAACAGAATTCTGGCTACAAGAATCATTTCAAAACAGACCTTGCTTCCTCTTCTCCTATTCTTGGTTTGTGCAGGATGAAAAAGAACTTAGGGACTAAAGGGACTAAAGGGACTAAATTTTGTGGCACTAAACAACACCTTTGCCCCATTTATACCTTCCAAATAAGAGAGCTAAGTTGAATTTAACAAGCTTAACAAAATAGCTCTCACCAGGAAAAAAGTTGAAGAAAATGTTGCAGTTCCCACATAAGGATGATAAAAAGATAGCTGACCTGCATGTTGAATGCAACCATCTGAGCTCCATGCATCCACCCAACAAGTGGATTGTAATTCGATGAGTCAAAGCGTATGCCCTTTGGGTAGATTCTAAGCAAATTCCTTCGAGTAAACCTAAATCCAACCAAATTCTAGAAAATTAAAATCTGCTCATTTGTGACAAAGTCGTAAAACGATATAAAATGCATAGTAAAAAAATGCCATTCTGAGCAAAAATAAGATAAGGGCACAAGGTAAAAAAGATACCAACACACTGTTGTAAGTTTGTTAGAATACCTTAACTACTAATAGAAGAAAATATTTGAGATGCCACTCTATCAAAGCACTGTTGTAAGTTTGTTAGAATACTTTAATTGTAAAAGAAGATAATATTTGAAATACAAGTCTATCAAAGCTCCTGTGAAGGGTGTTACTAGAAGATCCATGTTGAGTCGCTAGCCATTGACATGGGCGAAATCATTCTCTCATGGTTGCATTATGGTCCCTTATCTAGATTTGTGCACTGAGATGAAAAGCCCTATGTAGTGTCAGAAACAAGGTCTGATGGTTCTAGAGGGATCAAGGATGCCATTAAGTGGCATCGCATACAAAAGCCTGTCAACAACAGATAACAGCAAGGATGAATATCCTAGAAGTTGCATCACACCTGACAATTTCTTTTGCATGAGTTATTACAGCCTTCTCAAGCTCCTGCTCACTTAAGCTAAGACGTCTTACTTTTTCAGGATCAACTTTAAGCCACTCCGACAGACCACCCTTCACCTTCCCAGCATGAATGGCAATTAGACGCCTGTATTCTGGTGCTGCAAGCTGCTGTGACTTAAGGTCTTCATTATTAAGATCTTTCTCATCCTTTTCATCTTCCCCTTCCTCCAAATCATCCTGCACCCAAGAAGAAGAAAATAGTCCAATCAACAGCATTAAAGGCATCAACTAGAGGGGAAGAGTCTGATTGAGTTTTAAATCAGTCTCAACATCTTTAAAGGATTTTAGGCCCTGAAGTTCCCTTCCCCAAGCTTCCTCATCCTGCTCCTTTTGTTCATCAGACTCTTTAACTTTAATGTCTTTAGCTTCAAGGTACTCTTTTGGTGGTTTG
This sequence comes from Dillenia turbinata, assembly GCA_037126225.1. NCBI lineage: Eukaryota > Viridiplantae > Streptophyta > Magnoliopsida > Dilleniales > Dilleniaceae > Dillenia > Dillenia turbinata. Next base: position 1,545,459 of record JBAMMX010000009.1, read on the forward strand.
GTTGATATGATTATCCGTCTCTTCATTGATTCTGGTGACGGAAATTCCTTCAAACATTCTGAGCCTGGAGCAAACAGCATCTCTCCAAATGTTTGAGTGACCATCTAGAATAAGTCACAAGAATGTGAACTGCAGATATCCATAAACAAATGGATGCCTTTTAAGAAAACCAAGCACTAACCTCTGCCACTTTAGCCTGTAGATCTGTTGTCAAGTGGTCCTCGAGAGTGATTACAACTGGGTATTCAGATGCAACAAAGGCATGTTCTTTGATAGACTGCAAACACTTAATGAGTTCCACTGGAGTAGTCAGTGTCCTGCATGGAGAAACTAATCTTTATAATAGGAGTAATAGGATTCAGTAAATGACTAGAAGTATTGATTTTATGCATCTTTGTTTTTGACATGTTAAGGGTGTACCCAGTGCCGAAACTTCTACAAACTTCTACATTGTGGGTTCTGGGGAAGGGAATACCTAGACAGCCTTCCCCTTGCTTTTTTTGCAAGGAGGCTGATTCGAACCCCGGACCTCCAGGACACAAATGGAGAGATTCCACCATTGCGCCAAGTCCGCCCTTCTGTTTTTGACATGTTAAATAGCCCTTTAAATTGAACATCATTTTTTGAAATTAAAGGTCAGGTGATCAGCCTTGGCCAAGATTCATGACGTCTAGAACAGAAGAATTTACTATTCCAAGGTCATGCTCAAGGGTTTTCCTGGAAAGGTTGGCTTTCTAGTCTGATTCATATGTAGTGCCACCTGCTCAACTTAACATACAGTGAGCATAAATTTTGGCATCAATGTAACAGAATATGCATGATAACACAGAATTCATTAGGTCTAGAACAGAAGAAATTACTGTTCTAAAGTCATGTTCAAGGGTTTCCAGAAATGTTGGCTTTCTAGTCCGATCCATATGAAGTGCCATCACTCAACATACAGTGAGCTTAAATTTTGACATGGATGCAATAGAAAATGCATAATAACAGAATTCATGAGGTCTAGAACAGAGAAAATTACTAATCTAAAGTCCTGTTTTGAGGGTTTTCCTGGAAAGATTGGCGGGTTTCAAGTCCGATCCATATGTAGTGCCATAGCTCAACTTAACATGCAGCGAGCTTAAATTTTAACATGGATGCAATATAAAATGCATAATAACACAATTGGAAATGGAAATTGTAAGACATTATCAGGCACCAGAACAATTCAATTGAAATTGGGCCAGCTTTTGCATAAGTATTTGCAAAGTTCAACAGTGACAACTAGTAAATGAGGTTAAAGGGAGATAAATGAATATCGAAGAAAACAAAAAGATGAATAAAAAGCATCTTGTCCTCATATAAATTTGACAGAAACCTGTCATCTAGCAGCTGAAACAACTCAGTCACTGAAATGAAGTAAATCTTTAGCTAACTCAACTTTAGTTAGGGAAAAAGATTTGGTTTCTGTTGAAGTAGAAGATGAAATCGCAAACTTTATGGTTTCTCCGGCCACTTACTAACTAGCACCAAACATTTTCAAAGGAGTCACATCTATACTTAGGTGATACTTGAAGAAGAATTAGATAGTCACACTTGAAGCAGATATGTGAAATGAAATATCGGCAGAAAAGATAAAAAGATCAGTAATACTACATAAATGGCTCAAAGGTACCTTCCATGAAGAACATTCACATTGTCCTTTGTAGAATTTGGCCATATATCCAATTCAATCACTCGAACACCTCTATGCAGAGCTTGTATGATGGGAACATCACTGCAGTCACTACTTAATTGGTTTCCGGTTAAATAAGAATTGTGGCCTGTATATATGAAATAATGGGACAAAGGAGCATTCATATCTTGGTGAACCTGAAAGGCAGAAACATCAATTTATCAGATCGTAAAAAAAGAGTTGGATGAAATGAACAGATATAAGCTCTAGATGGTGAACAAGTAATCATTAGCGAAATAAAGTACAATTTTGTGAATAAATCTTATGACCTGCTAGGGGAAACATTGGATCAAAAACCTTTTTCTTTACACCTGTGGTTTTGGGGAACAAAAGTAGAAATATAAATAGAAGAAACTCACCAAACACACATTTTGTACAGTTGGGTAATCATTGCACTTGAAGAACATTAAGTTCTTAACCACCCAATTTATTAGAATCCAACCCATGATCTACCAGAGAAAGTCCAAGTAACTAGCTATACAGTTCTTCCAATCACCAAAAACTGATGCTTTAAACAGTCAAACTAACAATATTACTCAAAACTCCCAATTGGGACATCAAAACTTTCATAGATGGAACCTATGCTACACCATGTGCAATTCCAGCCGCTCAGCCACCAATACTAATTTCTCCATTAATTACTAAATAAACTATTATTAGAGGAGAAGAAAGTCTTGATAGCGGAGCACAAACATCTGCTATATTGCTACATTGGCAATGAGGGGAACATATGGGAATCATGCAAAAGGCATCAAGCAAAGTCGCAACCATCTAACAAAGCTACATATCACACACTCCCCCACTTCCTCTCCACTACCACAATTGGCACTCATTTTGTGATGGACCATTACTACAAAGATTCAGACTTTTGTGAAAAACAGAGTCAACGTACCTTGGCCATAATCAAACTAGCGAAGAGTATATCTTAGAAGTCCTCATGTCATTATCAGAAAAAGCTTTCTTATCTACCTTTTCTAAGGAAACAAATGCATTGTCAAGATCTAACATATAGAACCTAAACCAGTACCGTACAAACCCATAAACACTAAACCCAAACATCAGGTTTTTGCTAATCAACAGCTAAAACAAATAAAAATAAAAATAACCCAATTGCATAATCATTTATCAAGAGAACCCCTTTTGGAAAAATCGGTCTAGTTTGTATGGAAAGAAAGCCATAACTAAATATGCCGGTAAACATCTAACTACATTAAACAGAATCCTTTTTATTTCCATTTAAAACAACTGACAACAAAGCTAGTTTAGAACATCTTAGTAGTGCTTATGTTACCATCAAATTTTGCGAAAAGGGGAACCACCTAAAAAAAGATATCAGAAATTAATCTCAAATAAGAAGGACCCCTTTTGAAAAATTAAGTTAGAAATCATTTTGTTTTCCTAGCAATGATAATATCTTGAGACAAAAGCATGTGAAGTCCATTCGTAGAGAGAGAGAGAGAGCGAGAGTTGCATTCAAACACACAGACACTATGAAGCAATTCAATTAAGTCTTCCACAAAACTTGATTTGGGAGAGAGGGAAAAGGAAAAAAAAAAAAAGGAACCCGGATCAGGAGATTAGTGAAGAGAGAAAGGAAGATATATACCCCACGTGGTGAGAGAGGGGGGTTGACATCAGCAAACAAATACTTGAAAAAAGCTTCGAGATTTAGGCCCTTGCGATGAAAAACATTAAGATGCTTGAACTCATGAAGACCGTCAAAAATTGCCTGAGCATCTTCAATGGTAGCCTTATCCTCTCCCTGAACCTCTATCAAGAATCTCTTAAGATGATCAACGGTCATGATTCCATTCTCTGAGTATTTGTTAAAAAGGATCTTGATTTCCTCGGGAGCTTCTGCTACTGCAAGCTTGAATCTTCTCCGGAAACAGAAGCAGACCCTGAAAGTCTGTTTCGACATTGTTACGAAGTCGGGGAGAGAGAGAGAGAGATAGAGAGAGGCTTGTTATCTGTAAAAAGTATAGATGAGTTCCAAGGAAAAGGCTGGTGAGCGAAATAAATGCACTAGTTTTGTATATTAGTATTTGTCATCTTTTGGTTTTCTTGGTGGTTTGATCTTCCGGTGTACTTGGGTGTGGGGTTGCTTCGTTGTTGTTGGAACCCCTTGCCAGCTTTTTACGCCATGCATTTTGTTTTTAGGTAAGAATTTTAGAGGTGGTTCTGTCGGTGAGAACCATTGGGGGCGCAATTGTTCAGATTGCTCGACGGTAATATTCTTGGAATTTAAATTTTTTGTGTTAAAAAAATTGATATTTAAAAAATTTATTTTTTAATAATGTTTGAATCAAATTTAAAGTGTTTATAAAAAAATATTTTAAATATATTTAAACCTCGTTGAAACACAAATTATTATTATATCGATATTTAGATTTTATCTAATTAATTTATGATTTTATTCGAATATAATAGGGCTCATAAGGTTGATCTTTTAAATTTTATTTTTTTATTTTTATGATTTAAAATAGAAACTTATGATCAATGACCTACCCATTAAATGGGTGAAAGTTTTGGCTAAATCAACTTGTTTGGGATATTGTATTTAACATATACTATGTGGCAGAACTTAAGTGTCCAAATGACCCGTGGAACACGTGACCACAGCCTCAGGCAAGCCTGGTGGACCCACTAACGACTGGTCGATATTAGGTGCCCGAAGCATCGTATCACTTCCAGCACATGGATGCAGTCATTCTCATTTAATATACTCCACTCATCATATTATTTTTTTAATTTAATTAATATTAATGATAATTAATAAAACAAGAAGATCCCTACCCTACAGTCATTGCCAATAATTTGGGGTGGATTAATTAATATTTCCAAATTAATCATGAGCATCATGGCCCCACTAATTTTTTGTTTTTAAGGTTACACATTGTAATTAATTTTATAATAAATTTTAATTTTTAGAATTAAATAAATGTAAGAAATTAATATTATTTATCAGGTACATGCCAGCTTGATGCTAAGGTCTTTGCATCTTCCAAGAAGTAATCACTCTATTTTATTATTTTTTTAAAATAAATAACGGGTATCTAATAATTATATTAATACCGATTAAATCTTTGGTTAAATTGGATTTGTATCGGTAAAGAGCATCTCTAACGAGGTTGTTTAGAACATAAAGATCATAGGGCATATAAATTATTCGAGCAGCGCAAATAGATAATTTTGAAAGAATTTATGAGCAACTTGGTTCTAAGGGAGGAAACTTTCATTACATTTCTTGTACATACGAGGCATTCTGGTTGTAATGCGAGATTAGGAGGACCAAGCATTGTGTAGAAGGCTGGCGGGGAGTATGAATCGAAGTGTGTTTTGCTGAAATCCTGGCGCCTTCCATCTCAAATGTATACTTTCACCTGTTAAGCCAACCGCACTATCAAATATAAGGCCATCAAAGCTGGGTGTGTGACTCTGGGATCAAGTACTTCATCATTTGACCTGCCCCCATCAGAAAATCAGGCCTTGTCACATAACCACACCCTCCATTTGATCTGAACATTGCGGGCATCATCCAAAGCGATTTATCATACCCCTGTTATTCAAAGAAATCATATCTTATACATGCTCTAATTTTCATGCAACAGTAAAAGTATCTATCATCCAAAATCACCCGCTCTAAAAAGTATTCTTCCCTGGACACTACCATCATTTACTCCGCCATCGTCCCTGTCCCTGTCGATTACAGTCGGCGCCATCTTCATCATTTACTCCGCCATCGTCCCTGTCCCTGTCGATTCGTCCCTGTCCCTGTCGATTACAGTCGGCGCCATCTTCATCATTTACTCCATCGTCCCTGTCCCTGTCGATTACAGTCGGCGCCATCTTCATCATTTACTCCGCCATCGTCCATTTGCACCTTTGTTCAATTTTTGTTGTAGTTGCCTCAAGTTTCGTCTTCTCCGTGCAAATTCACCACCAGTTTTGCTTCAATTCTGCCATCGACAACCATCATCAATTTCTCCGCCAGCCAATTCGTCTTCGACTTTGAGTTCTCCAGCCTTCAGATGCTTCGACCACCTTCGATTCGCCTCAATCGACCGATCATTTCCTCCATCTCTCTCTTCCGCTTCGACCGCCTTCCGTTCACTGCCTCACCTGTTCGTCGTTCGTTTTAGTCGCCATAGAAGGAAGGGACCTTTGAAAGAAGGGCAAACAGTGGTCTTAGGTTTGAGAGATGGAAAGAAAGAGAGGAGAGAGAGAGAGGCGGGAGGTGATGGGGGAGAGAGAAAGAAGAGATGGGTTTGAGAGAGAGGAGAGAGAGAAAGATAAATGGAAGCGCAAACGGTGACAAAGATTTTTCAGGGTTTCAGGCATGGGTTTCCGAAACCAATGCTTTTACTTGGCTCTTATAAAATTCATATCCCAAGAGTTTCATTGATACATTCATTCTCGTTCTCCTAACCCAAATAACTTATACTGAAATCCATATCCTTAAACCAAATACCAAGTAAACCTAAAACAAGAAACGACAATACCTGGGTTCAGTCATTTGTCAGAGTCTATACAAAACAATGTTTCACTAGGTGTCAAAGCCAAGCACCTCACAACATCTGGCCCATGAGCTTCAGCAGCCTTCTTGAGACCATGTTCGCTCAAACAAAGACGTCTTATCCTTTCAGTGCGGTTTTTTGGGGCCTCTATTAGCCCACCCTTGGGTTTTCCAGCATGACCCCAGCATGAAGTGCAATCAAACCCTTGTATTTCAGTGCTGCTGATGGTGGGGTTTTGTGCTCAAATCCATAGCTTTCTTCATCATCTGGATCACTTTTACTCTGCTAACCATAACCCAGCTTAGCTCGACTGAATCCCTTAAAATTATAGGAAGAATGTCTCTACTTTCACCTACCAAGTCATCAGCTTCTGCAGCTGATGTATCCCTAGGTGACGTCTTTTCGGAAGAAGTCTTTTTCTTAAATGAGATGCTCCCCTTCTCCTTCTCGTCCTTGGCTTCAAGATACTCCTTTGGAGGTTTTGTTGAAAAAATGATCCACTTTTTCGTTTGCCAATTATTAGTAACCAAATAACGTAGTGTTTGGAACCAAATGAAAATCGAACTCATTTGAATTGAAACGAATTCTGTGATTCGCTTCATTTGCCAAACGAAGTTTGCTTTTCAGCAGACATTATTGAAAAAGCAGATTCATTACAATTTTGTGTTAAAAAACTGCAAGAAAAAAAGGAGGTTTGGAGTCAATACATGAGAATTGGAATCTAACCATGCAACTTCAGCCTCAAGATCCAGCGTACGGTGGTCTTCCAAAGTTACAATGACGAGGTACGGAGATAAGGACAAAGCGTCAAACATTTGATGAGTGGCACAGGCCCGGTCAGGGTCCTACGGTAGTTTTACCGAAGGTAAGATTATCTAAAACATAAATGCCAATTAACTTCAAAAACAACTCATTCCATTTGATAAACCCAAGGTCGATCTCGAGGTTGGAATTAAATCCCAGTTCTAAGCATCAAACATTTAAGAATTAACCTTTGTTGATTGCACGTGGTGTTCATATATTACAAATCCTCCAATTGTTTGTGCATTTTCTTTAAAGTGATAAACCCCTCTCTCTCTCTCTCTCTCTCTCTCTCTCATTATATATTTACTGGTCTCTGGATCCGTTCCCATATACAAAATATTCAACCGATATGGTTTATATTTTTTTAACTACGTAATTAGTTGTTATATTTATAAATATCTTAATATTTAAACTCAATTATTTTCTATATTATTAATTTATTTATATGATAATATTATTAGTAAATATAATGATGATCATATATTTTTTAGAAATAACTTAAGTAATACAGTATTTATACTTTCATCTTCCATTTTCTAATTTGATTTCACTTAGTTAAATTTCTTTCTACTAAAAACAAAAAACAATAATGATCATGTTTAAAAAATAATGATATTTAATGATAATATTTATATTAAAAGAAATAATACTATGACTATGATATTGGATTTTGAAACATATAAAAGAGAGAGTATGTTAGTGTATATAGGTTTCACTTTTAATTTACATGGCCTAGATAACAATATTAAAGGACAATATTTATTAAAAAAAAACAAAAAGTTTTATTAAAAGAAAAAAATGCAATTTTTATAAATTATTAAAATAATTTTTTCATAAATTTTTTTGCAAATAAAAGAAAACAAAACAAAAAGCAAAAAAAAAAGGTTAGTTTGATAAATTATTAAAAGGATGCAAAAATTTTTAATTATTTGTATAAAAAAAGGAAAGCAAAAATTTTTAAATAAATTTTCCATAAAAACTTTAAAGGAAAATATTTCCATTAAAAATTTTTACAACAAATGAAGGAAAATATTCCATAAATAAATAAAATATTTATCCAATCTGTACTGGGATTATTCCAGGTGAAAAGAAAAGAGGCGGGAAGAAAAAGAAAGTTGACTTTAAAATTAATGATACTGGAAATTGTGGTGAAATTTAAGAAAAATGGAATAAACTAAAATAAAAAATATGGAATCAATGCTAAAAATGATTTAAATGATGGTAAAATTAATAATTTAAGAAATATGAAATTTCAAATTAAAATATTAATTCTAAAACTAAAATAAAAATATTAATATTGCAAGAATTGAATAATTTATATATGTAATATTTTATTTTCAACCCTAAACTTATAAGAATTAATATTTAATATAAAATTTATATAAATAATTTAATATTCAACTTAATATTTTATAAATAGTTCAATTTCAATTTAATATTGCATGTATTCAATTATTTGAATATATATATATATATATATATATATAATATTTAACATATGAATTTTTAATTTTTAAATATTAATTATTTAATATTACAAACTAAATATCTTTCCTTTTTTGTAATTTTTTTTGGGTGAAAAACTTATTTAATAATTTACAAAAATTGGGAAATAATCAAATATTGTGGGAATGTTCAAAATTATTTTTTAATAAATAAATTAAAAATTATAATTATATTGAAACTGATCAGTTAAAAATGAATAGATTTATTTTCCAACAAATTTTTAATTTTATCAAAAATTTTTGCTAATGTGTTTTTGATTTTGAAACACGGACACCAACACAACATATAACATTCAAACATATAATAAATCAATTTACTTATAAATATCTTTACTTTATTTTATTCTACTTATAATATATATTTGTTAAAATGAAAGTTCTTTTTCATATAAAATATAAAATTTTATATGTAAAAATTTAGTATTTCATTAAAAAACTAAAACAATTGTTATATAATTATTATATTAAAATACAATATAATTCTATTTTACTTAATTTCAATTTTTCTTAAAATATTTTTTGAATTTCAACAAATTATAATATTTTTCCATATTCTTAGTAAAAATGATAAGTATAGGATTATAGAAGAATAGAGTACAACTAAATTACGATGATTATAACATTTTGTAGATATTAAATATACATAAACTTAAAATTATAAAAATTATATTACTATTATTAAGTAAAACTTGAAAAATGCATGAGTACAATTCAGTAAATAAGATAACACCTCCAAATTTAAATAACAAATAAGATAATACCCGATTAGAAAAATATATGATACTACTCAATTATATTATTTTCTATTTTTAATCAACAATAACGATATGAAATTAAAATATTAATGATAAAATAAAATAAAAATATGAATCAATGGTAAAAAAGATTTAAACAATAGTAAAATTAATAATTAAAGAAATAAGAAATTTCAAATTAAAATATTAATGTCAAAAATAAAATAAAAAATATTAATATTGTAAGAATTAAATATTTTAAATATGTTATTTTTAATTTTAATTTATTAGAAAAAAAAATGTTGTGATAAAAAAAAAAAAAAAAAAAAAGATGTTATGTTACATATGGAGGATATGGGAAAATGGGGATGAAAGGCTGAGTGTTAGGAAAGGGGGAGAGAGAGAGAGAGAAGTGGGGTGGGCGGAGAGAGAGGGGGAAGGGTGGTGGGTTGTGGTGCGGGCCACAAAGAGAAAGCGTTGAAAAAAAATGGACGAACGAAACCCAAGCGGCCTTTAGGCACTTTATATATATTAAAGATATATATATTGATAAATGTATCCACGTAGGAACATTTATCATAAGTTAAAAATTTCAATTAATTTTGAAATTAATAGAGGGATAATAGGATAACTCTCGTTATTCTTAATATCTCTAAAATCTCTCCTACTCTCTCTCTCCTATGTGAGTGTTGATGAAAAATGAGTAAGTTCATATTTTGTTTGCAGAAGTGAGAGAATTCTCTGGGATGAGAAATCTTTCGAGGGAAAGAGAAATTTTCGTGTAGGAAAATTTCTCTTATTTCGATATACCAAACTATGGGTTGAGATGTTGTGATGTTGCAATGATAGTTCGATTAACCTCGTGATCATCATCTCGGCTGTGCGATCTGTATGAGGGATTTGCCACTCGATTCAATTGATTTTGGAAACCCTATGTATTGAGATATTTACCCGATTCGATCTATTTCATTTCCGAAAATTATTTGTTTCCACTGTGCATGAGAATTAAAATCCAACATTTGTATTAAAGCTCTTGTTGGATTAAATAAAATAATTTTCGAAATTATTTTTGGGTATAAAAAAAATATAAAGTATTAAATTTAGGGTTCAGATCACGGATGAGTTTCGTGAATTCGATTACACCACGAGAATACTCATGATTCATAGATCACAAAAATAATTTTTGTTGAATTTTTTGAGTACATTTAGGCCATTAAATGTGGGTTGAAATTTTTGACTCAAACATTGACCGAACTCTTAGATTTTAGATATGTCTAGTTTAAGAATTAATCGATCTATAAAAATAGGCTAAATGTATTCCTAGTAACCTAATCTACATTTTGGTGTATGCATTGAGTGTTGTCGTCATCGAAAATTGAGATTTCCAACATTGGCCGCGAGGGCCACGACAAAGGGTGTGAGATTCGGCCCATTTGGAGCTTCAATCCTCCAAATAATCAAGATAGGATGATTGAAGGTGGTTCAATTACATTTTGCAACCAAAATTCAATGGAAAAATGGTTGGAAATGGAGTTTTTTGGTAGCCGGGTCGAGCGACCCGGTTGTAAGCTCGTTGAGTGAAGGAGAAGAGATCCATACCCGCTGGCGGGTAGCGGCGCGTGAATCCTCCGATAGCGCTTAGGCTTGCCTAGAAATGGAATTTTCCAATTTTCTGAGGGTTTTATGCTATGAAATGTGATTTTTTGTGAGTTTTTGTGTGTCGAATCTAAATTCGAATGGTAAGATGCGATCCCAAGTTATGGTGTATGGTGTTCATTGACTCATACGCTCGCTTTGGGGTCTACACTCAAACTATTTTGGATTTGTTAAATCGTAGGGTGTACAAAATATAAGAATAAGTATCGATAAGTCACTAAAGTCTTTAAGACTGTTTCAAGGATTATCGTATTATATCTTTGCAAGGGGATAAAACTAAATGGTGATAATTACGAAATTTTACACCGATAGATTCAGTTTATTCTCGAGAAGCAAAACCTATCTGAAATTCTGAGGCATGAGATGGTGGACTCCGGGAAGAGTACCACACCTTAGGTAGACGGGATTAAAAGGCATTACTTGTATGGAAGAGGAAGGATGGCTAAGTTAGAGCAATCCTCCTAAGTAGTATGCACGATGATGTGATCCCGGTTTATGAGCAATATCCTATAGTTATATCATTTTGGCTCACTCTAAAAAGAGCATTGTGGTGCTCTTATAGCTCCTAAGATGAGGATGATGATTTATAAATTTAATAACTTATAAGAAAATGGTTGATTATATAATGATGCAATATTTGATGCAAATGTCGAGTATGATCACCGAGTTGGGGAATCTGAATGAGCCCATTCCGAATGTGTTTTCAAGTACTGGATGCGATCCAGTTTTTTACTTGATTCATGGGAAACCATGAAAATCTATCTTACATACGTCGAAAGTATTCGTACTTTCACTAATGTGAATATACACAGTCAGCTTAAGTAGTAGTATCTGGAGGTGAATAGGCCAAACTCGGGTCATACTTATGCAGTGTAGTCGAGCAAAGACTCCCATGGCACCAAACCTAAATGGCATAAGTATGAGTAAAAGACTCGAGATTCAGGTAAGAAGAAATCATCCGAAAAAATCTGATAACTAAGTATTAAAACGCAGGAAGTAGGACTTGAATAAGACCAAGGTGAAGTGTTACATCCGTAGTAAACTTAGGCATTTCGCTCGTAAGTGTGACGAGCGAAAATAATCTCTTCCTTCTTTAAATGGTTTGAGATGCTCGCTGATTTCTCTCTTTCATGGATTTTAGACTCAGGAGTCACCGACCACATAGCTCGAGACAGGAGCGCGTATATAGAGTTCCGTCGAGTGAGTCCTCAAGTAGGAGGATTTACATGGGGAATGGACCTTTTGTCGACATCAGAGAGAATGACACTTGCAAGTTGAAGTTGTAAAGTTGGCAGACTCTGTACGTTCTTTACGTTCTAGATGTTCGACGGAATTTGATCTCAGCTAAAAATATGCTTTGTTATTTGAAAACTTTATAGCTTTTATTTATTACGACAGTTTATTGATTGATTCTGGTTTCGTTCATGAGAGACTATATGCACTGGATGTGACTCATTTTAATGGTGTTTCTTGTTATCCTCCTAAGGTGAGAGAGAATAAACCGGTTAGCAGTGAGTGGTCTATAGGGCTCGCGAACCAGTTTTACCTAGATGACAAAACTACAAGGAAACCATTAGACAACGCAATGAGAGTTGGGACTCTATTGTAGTCGGTTCACTCCAACATCTATGGCCTTATAAACGTGTGAACCGGAAATGGAGTTGTGTACTCTATTATTATCATAAACAATTACACGCATTTCGATTATGTCTATCTGATCTCGCATAAGTCTGAGGCATTGAAATGTTTCAAGAGATTTATTAACGAGATTAAGGATCAGTTAGACTTAAAAGTGGAGATTCTCAGAACCAACCAAGAGCACGAGTATTTGTCTGAAGAGTTCTGTTACGAGAAGGGTATTAGATACAACTGACTATTCTTGTTACTCAGTGAAGTAGAGTAACCGTGAGGAGGAATATGACTTTTTTTGAGATAGTCATGTCGATGATAGTGCAGATCAATTTGCTCATTTTCCATTGGAGAGATGGTTTATTGACTACAGCCTATGTTTTCATCCGTGTTCCATCACAGTCCGCAGTCAGTACCCCATATGAGTTTAGGACAGAGAGGTAGCCTGACCTTAGCCACTTGAGATTATGGGATTGTATCGCGTATGTTCACATTTTCTTACATCCACATGGTAAGTTAGGCCGCGAGAAAATGAATGCATCTTTATAAGATACTCAGAACACTCAAAGGGGAATGTGTTATAGATGAGCATATGGACGACACTGTTATTGAGATTGAGTCTTGTGATGTCGTGTTTTTTAAAAATAATTTCCCTATGAGAGGTAAAATCGATTGGGACTTTACCTTTTATGAAATAGATGAGTCTAGTGGTTTAGCTAAGCTCAGCGGTAGGACCCAAGAACCCATTACGGATCTTGGTCCTAGTGGGAGCGATCCATCTAGAGGTGAAAAGGTTTCCTATTCTCGTAAGAGTAGTCGAGGACGTGTACTTAATCGTTGCTTCCCAATTGAGGGAGAGACTCTCATTATGACTTTTGAACATGATGAGAAACCTTAAACGATCCTAAAGGCTCTTGAGGGTTTTTTGAAGGACGATTGGTTAAAGGTCATGGATGAGAGAAAGAGCTGATGAGAATCAATGAGATTTGGGATCTAGTTGATTTGCCTAAGGGTAATAAGGCCGTTGGGAATAAGTGGGTTCTCAAGATCAAGAGAAAGACTGAGGGATTGGTGGAGAGGTATAAGACTCGTCTGGTAGCCAAGGGTTACACTCAGACTATAAGCGTGATTATCTCGATCCGTTTACTTTTAATGATTGTCACGGACATCGATCTGGAGTCACACCAAATGAATGTTAAAACTGTTTTCCTGAATGGAAGTTTGGATAAGGAGATCTGCATGGAGCAGCCCTTTGGGTTCATCTAATAAGTCACGAAGATAAGGTCTGTCAACTTCAGAAGTCGACATATGACCTTAAGCTGTCATCCAATTAGTGGTACCTGACATTTCATGAAGAGGTGATATTTTATGGTTTCGTGATAATCGAGCAAGATCATTGTATCTCTCTGTTACGCTCTACGAACTCCTTTGTGACATTGTTCTTATGTGTAGATGACATTCTGTTGATTGAAAATAATAAAGAGTATATGATGACCATGATGACGTGGTCATCGTCGAGTCTTGATATGAAGGACATGGATGAAACTCGGTTTTTTCTCAGAGTTAAAATCTAGAGGGATCACTAGAAACAGATGTTGGCTCTTAACAGGAATCCTACATCAGGGGAGTTCTCAAGCGCTTCGAAAAGAATGATAGCAACTCTATAGATACTCTTATCACTAAAAGGTTAAAGGTTAAGTTTTGATATATGTCCTAAAACTCAGGAAAAAATAAGGGAGATGAGTATAATCTCTTGTACCAATGTAGTGGGTAGTCTGATGTACGCAGTGTTGCGTACACATCCAGACATTTGTTTTGCTGTCAGTCTGATGAGTAGGTATCAGTCAAATCCTTAAAGGGATCACTGGAGAGCAGTGAAAAGGATTCTGAGATATTTCAAGAGAACTGTGAACCTCTCCTTGCATTACGGAGGAGGTGATTTGCATATCATTGGGTATTCAGATACCGACTAGGGTGGCGATTTGAATATATGCAAATCGATATCAAGTTTTGCTATCTTAGAGTAGTAAGAAGCAAACCTGTGTATCTCTATCTATGATAGATGATGAACTTGTGGCATACTCAGCAGCAATTCAAGAAAGTATTTGGTTCTGGAGATTTCCAGATGACTTAAGGGTTGTGGTAGATAGTGGGAGACCATTGATGATTTATTGTGAAAATCAGATCGCTATTGACCACACCTAAGACCCTAAGTATCATTGCAGGATCAAACACACTGATACTTAATACTATTTTATGATAGACATCACTAAGAATGGTGAAGTGATAATTAAGTATACTTTTAGACAATATGGTGGCTAATCCCTTCACCAAACCCATTGTGAAAGATTCCTGTATGAGATGTAGGAATCATTGGATTTACGTGTATTTTGACATTTCTCATTTCGTACTGATGATACTTATTGTTTTGTATATATATGACATTTGTGCATGATTTAGTCACAAGTTTATTTATTGCACTAATTTGTTGTCATATATTTGTGATTTATTATGATAAATGATATGTCAGACAGGCATGGTCAACTCTCTCATACGAGTGACCGCCTCCAACTCTGAGTGAGTGGAGATGAGACGGTTTCTAGTCGTAAAAGGTTTTGGGAGTAGCCCTACTAGCACATAAGTCGTCATGATACGTGTTCAAGATGAGGTTATATGTGATGTGACAAATATGGACATATCCACATCCATGTTGTCTGTAAGTAGCCAGATATAAGATCTTAGAAATTACTTACGACTAGTGATATTGTATCTAAAATACTCTCTCTAAGATCTCTGGATAAAGTTTTATATGTAGATTAAATCTCATATATGCACAGTATTGAAGAAATCTGATATATGCCCTTTTGAGAGATGAAGAAATGACACTGTGGTACGCGTTTCATACTGCGTGTAATAAAATGACCATAGATAGTAGGAGAATTATTTGAGACATTGACATAATTTAGATTTTTGTTCCCACTATGTGAGATCTAAGATCCATTGGGTGAGATCTCTTGTACTCTTATTACTTTCGGCTGTTTCTAGAGATTTCAGTTCAGTGTTTGCTACTTTAATCTATTTACCTATGGTCCAAAAAATAAATTGAGGTCTAAGGGGCAGATATAAGAAAACAGTCGAATTGAGACCAATGGATTTGAATTTGGAAAAAGGAAAACAAATCGATATTATATCATTATATTGTATTCACCGGCCAGCCTATTATGTATGTCCATATTGGGATATAAACATAATAGTGAATACACAGTCGAGCAATTATTGAGAATTACTTTCGATAAGAAAAGTAGATCGATGGATGTAATTAGTTTTGGATCTGGAGTATAACGAATTCTTTTTTATACTAACAGTGACTTCTTAATCATCCTAACAGGTATATTGAGAGGTCTTTACTTGTAAGTGTACTCGTCCATTACACGACGTCCGATCCTGTATGAAAATCCAATAGAGTGATATGACAGATCGCATGACCTGTGATCTTATGACGGACGTAAAATGTCATCGTGTGTAAGTGAGAGATGTTGGTAAACATATCCACGTAAGGGCATTTATCATGGATTAAAAATTTTAATTAATTTTGAAATTAATAGAGGGATAATGAAATAATTCTCATTATGCTTAATATCCTTAAAATCTCTCCTACTCTCTCTCTCTCTCTCTCTCTCTCTCTCTCTCTCTAATGTGAGTGTTGATGAGAAATGAGTAAGTTCATTTTTTGTTTGTGGAAGAGAGAGAATTTTCTGAGATGAGAAATCTTTTGAGAGAACGAGAAATTTTCATGTAGAAAAATTTCTCTCATTTTGATACATCGTACTATGGGTTGAGATATCGTGATATTGCGGTGATGGCTCGATTAACTTTGTGATCATCATCCCAGCTGTGTGATCCGTACGAGGGATTTGTCTTTCGATTCGATTGATTTTGAAAACCTTACACATTGAGATATTTATCTGATCCGATCTATTTCATTTTCGAAAATTATTTACTTCCGCTCTACATGAGAATTAAAATCTAACAATATATATCTATATATTGCTCACTTGTTTTGATTTGGGGAAAAATGTATTCTTTTTTGTTTTTGCTGCTTCAATAATCAAGGTAGCTACTACTATGGAAACAATTTGGAAAGCAAAAGGTGTAAGTTGATGTAGAGTAATAGCCTTCTTGGGTTTTATTGTATTTGAACTATAGTTGTTGAAGTTAATTGTCTTGATTTAGTTTAGTAGGATTCTAAGGCTTCTCATTTTTCTTGAAAACTATGACCTTTTGGTCTGTTGTAATATGATGTCCCCATTGTAAGATGCACAATTTGTCATAAGAATTCTCATTGGCTTGCATTAGTATGCGATTCCAAAAATGCCTTCTCCACCAATGGCGATTTGGGCCAAGTGGCATCTGGGGGTTTCAGACAATAATGCTAGGCGGATCTGATAGACTAAATTCTCTTTAGTAGGCCATCAAATGATTAGCATGTTTTGAATAATTCAAATAAACATTTGAATAAGTATCGTTCCTTCGGAAAAGCCCTAAAAAAACAAGGGCTCAAATGATACGACTCCTTCGTCACCCTAGAATGAAAGGGGTGATAAGTGCTCCATTTTATTTTTCCATTGAGATCACCTAAATTTGTGTTCGAGAGATAGTCGTTCATACATTGATAAGGGATGTATGGATTCTCGAAAAGAGAGGAGCCGTGATGGTTCACCTTGGACCGTCTAGATCTCACGAGTGAATAGAAGGTATGATCCATATTAGATCTCACTTGAATTTTAACATTGAGATGAACTACGACGTAAGGTTTGATTTATTTAATCTATTTAATATTATTTATTTATGGGTTATGGTTAATGTAAGGAGCCTGTTGAGCTACCCCACTTTTCCAAGCACTGAGATACTTAGATTGATAATTTGGCTATGCATTTAATTTTACTTTCTTTTCTTTAACTTTGCAGGTTGCGAAGTTGGAGGATGGATTCAGATGTAACACGTTATTTTATTTTGATGTTGAGATTGGTGGCAAAGCAACCGGTTTGCTTTCATTTGTTGACAAATTGTTGATCATTGACATTCTCGAAAGAACACTTTGTTTGCCTCAGTTTATTTTTTTGTTTGGGATGTGAAATTTAGTCAGATGCATAAACTGGAGAAAATGAAAGAGAGAAAGTTGGGTGATTCAATTTGCTTGGGATGTCAATGGGTAAACGAGCCCTTCTTTTTTTTTTCTTTGGTAGCGTTCAAACTCGAGACGGGGTAAGAGGAACTATGACGTCTAGTTTTAAGAAAAGCCTTACATTATCTATCAAGAGAGAGAAGAGAGGTAAGAGGGTGAGTTTTGATACAACAATAAAATTACTCTTTTGATAATCTCGAAATCACAAGTTCGATATATGGAAATAGTTTCTTTGCAACATACAAAGGGAAAAATCTCTGTGGTGGCGTAAAATAATCGTATTGGGAGACCTCCCTCTATTTGTGGGCCCGACAGGAGGTCGATCCAGTTTAATCAGGGCAGAGTCCCAGATACTGAAAAAAAGACATACAAAGGGAAGACTGCATACGTATACGTCATCCGTCTACCTACCCCCGCACTAAGTTGAGAAACATTTTATGTATCGGGTGAGCCCTTTTTAGAGAGCAGAGAGATAGAGGGAAATTTTTGTTTTGTGCATTAAAGTAACTATGCTATTAGATGGTCTACTCTCCATTTCAAAGGAACTGCATTCCATAGGATTATACCTAGCTTTATGATTCAAGGAGGTGATTTTACTTGTGGTGATGGAAGAGGTGGTGAATCAATCTATGGTGGGAGTTTTTCAGATGAAAACTTTAAGCTTAAGCACACTGGTCCAGGTACTCATGGCTCTGGTGTATTAATAGTTCCATCATAGCTAGACCACAACAGCAAAGTTGCTCTAAATTTGAGTGCTTGTGAATTTTAGGACCTTCATATCTGCGATGAGTACCGAAGTTCTTATCTGTTTTTGTTTCTTTTACAATAGGAGTCCTTTCCATGGCAAATGCCGGCCCCGACACGCACTTTTGGTCCCACATGGGACTTTATTATGCATTGCCAGTTGGATAAAGTGAGCATCAAGTTGAGATCAATCTTGTAGGCCAATCCTTTAAAATCACAACCTAGTCCATTCATTTGGTTTGAAGTTTGAATAGTTCAAACATGTAGTAGGTTCCAAAGACATTCTGTTGAAGCAATTGCCTTTTAGCCTCTTAAGTTAAACACGGGCTTTGTTCTTGCATGTTTAAAGACATTTTTCAAATATTTGTAATTTATTTGCCATTAGAACTTAAGAAAAAATTGCTGGACAGAAAGCTGAGCATAGTTTCTTTCCACATCTTTACTTTTCCAGCTATCGTTTCCCCTCCCTCGGGTGGGTCCTTAGGTGTTACCCACCCGTCCGCCACCGGAATCATCACTTCCCATCCAACTTGCCAGTGTGAAGCATCAGGACCATCAAGTTAATCTCAGTTTAAGTCTCGCATCTCTCCTAAGAAAAAGTGAGTCATTGATCGAATGTCCCCAAAGGTACAAGATACTATCATTAGCCCCTGAACAATAAAACATCCAACCATAATGTCGACGACCCAAGTGCAAGAGCTTCGCCTACTCAAAACTAAAGAGCAGGTTCCCTTACCCCTTGGGATCCCAAAAATAATCTACTCCAAGGCAAAAGAGTTGCTCCACCTGTTAAAGGTGGAAATTTATAGTGACGGCATACAATGTCTAGCTTTGGTACTGAATGGTCCATTTAGTCTACTTTTTTTTTTGGGGGGGGGGGGGGGGTTTAGAGGGGTGGAGGCGGGGGAAGGATTTCAATGAATGAAAGATTGACATGGCAAAGACAAATCCCAAATACCAGACGACATATGGAATGGAAAGAGAGTCGATCTCCTCATCATTAGAACCTGGGTTCAACTGTTTTGTGAATACGGGATGAGACATGGGGTGAGTGAAATCTTTACTTATGCCGACATATTCAGTCATAAATTTTAGGACACTTTCATAAACTTGTTAGTAATATTGTACTCTCCTAAAACTCCACTTATATACCAAAAGGGGGGGTCTTGACTTAACTATGGTTGCATTGTGCAATAACTTGAGATAAAAATATGTTTCTAGCAACATTTAAAGAAGCATAACAAGTTCTCCCAGGGCAAAGCTACAACAGTTCTTCAAAAAGCGTTATCCCATATGAGTCTGATCTGTATATCATTCTGTGCCATCAGCTGCATGACTTTTGTTACTTCAAATATTTTTTTTGGCCGTCTTTACTTCAAATATTTGGCTATGCAGCTTTAATCAACATCTTAAGACCCAAATTTTGTACTGTAAACGGAGAACAAATTAGTACCCATTCGTGTCGTTCACAGGGCTCAAGATTGACAGAACACAAATAAAGAACTTGACAAAGCTTAGACTCAAAACTATGCGAGCAACATATACAAACAAAAAAATCATGTTTTGTGCTATGGACCATGAAAAGATTTGGATGAACGTTAAGTCTCCGAAGTTGTGCCTTGCAAGAGACAAGGGTTCTTCAACGTTCACGGCAGCACTCCTAACCACAGTAGTGTTCCTGATGTCTAGGTTTTTGGGGACTAAGTCAGAGAACAAGGAAACAAGCTATCAAATTGTTAGGTTGTTCCTCTGATAACAACTTTGTCATTTTGTCCTAGAAATTGTAACTTGTGAACTTCTATTAAAGGCTACCTATCACTGAGCAAACTAAAACATTCAAGTTTTACTCCATCTACCTTACAAAGGGAGCAGCTTTGCACCATCTGGGGCCTTGGTCCAGTCAACCGGTTGCCGACGTGATGGTCGACTAATTTGCCACCCAGAGTATGCTCACACAAAACAGCCTTCAGCTAATACTGTTCAGTTGTCATGTTAGCGACCAGGCCTCAATCACACAAGCTCCAAATGATCAAAGCCAAGTCCTCACACAAATACCTAACTTCTCTCCAAAATACAACTCCTCCAATCACCATTAAAGCACAACGATTACACTCCCTTCACAAGGAAGGAAAATAGTCATCGACTCACTCTCTTCTTGCCCTAATCCATTGCTAACAAGACCTTAATCCCAACCTCTATATTTCTTTAGATGGGTGATGAACAAACAAGGTTTCTACCCACAATTTCCTGGTGAAAGACACAAAACTATTATTCATGACACCCAGAGCAACAACCTACATAAGGGATTTAACATTCCGAATGCTCTCTATAACCATATAAGCATATTCAGTCATGAAATAAGCCAAAAAGGAATCACCAAAAAAGGGGATTTAGATTTAGCATTTTGGATCATATCGTCAAACGGCAATCAACTGGAACATATCCTTAACACAAGTAGTAATCAAATAGAACATAAATACCTTAATTCAGTCCACAAGTTGAATAGGAAGATTAGCCGTCCTGCAACCTTCCTCCTTATAACATCAAAGCAGCAACAACAACAACACATAAGCCTCACATTTTGCTGCTCAAAAGCAGCAATTCGAATGACACACATCACCTGAAAACAAATTATTCATTCAAACATAAACACAAACATAAAGCTAAAGAAGGATCGAATTACTGAAAATCGTGGGAAATTTGATGTTTTGAATTCTTTCAAGCCTGAACACTTCCTCTCTCTCCAACCCCATGACTCCCTTTTCCATTATTCTTCTGCTGATGAAACATGCTTGAGAAATCACTTGACAGATCCGAATATAAAGATACAACATTTGAAATATTCATATTAATTTCCTGAATCAGGGCGACGTTCCGGACCAGGTTGTCAGGAATCCTAGACTGGTGATTCTCATTAACTTGTTGAATCAAAACCCGATTCCGATCCAAAACCGATTGCACCTGACCGAAATTCCTGCTCAAAGTCTCCCAAAACTCATCACTTCGATCTTCCTCATGTTGTTGTCCTCCTTTAGAAAGGCTTCTGGTTAGGGTCTGCTCATCCATGCCTGATTCTGACGACATACATGTGACCCAGAAACTAAAACCCCCCACCCTCACCCTTCTCTTGTTTAAGCTTATCTAGGTTTGAGTTTATATTGAGAGAGAGACAGTGGAGAACACGCGCTGATGAGTGAGAGTGGAGGAGAGAGTTGAAGAAATATCTTGAGATGGAGTTAGATCGGAAGTGCGGTACAAGGTGTGTTACCGGAAAGGGAAGAAAATTTCTCGTACAAGGCAAAAAGTGCAAAATATCTTGTACACGTCGACTGCCACGATGCCTTTCCGCTTAGTGACTAAAATGGCCCCGAGATTTTTCGCGAAATTACCACTTTATCCGAACAGATAAATGTAGAAAGCCGACTATAGAATCTAATGTCAAAGTATTTAAAATCGATTAGGTATTCAACTCAATCAATTTATCAATTTATTAATTTATTAATATAATAGGGCTATTTTATAAATTGAATAATATGATTGTAATATTAGGTTAAACAATTTATTAATTTTAAACTATTTTGATCGAATTTAATTTTATCTAATTTAACAATACAAATCAAATCAAATTATAAAATGATTCACGATCGAACCAATCAATACTATTCAATTTTAAAAACACTGTATAATACCATTTGCTACACAAACTTTGAGACATCATTATATTTAGAAAAAAAGAAAAAGTTGTATATTTTAAATATAAGCTATATTTTTATACAAATCACAATTTTCAAGTTTAATGAATGTAATTAACTTTAAAAGCTTAATTTGAATGGAATTAATTTCCATAATTCAAAAATATTGTGTATTTTCTACCAGTTGTATCCTACCATCAATCCTTCATTTATTTTCATAAACCAAGAAAATAAAACTAACGGTGACCTTAAATTCATAAAACTCGCATCTATACTATCTTTTCAAATTACACCAAAAATAATTCTTTTTTCATTAAAGTTGAAAAAACTTTAGTGGTTAAGATAATGTTTATAGGGCATCAAATACAATGCAAATTTCTTGAATCAAAGCTGATCAGGAAAGTTGAGAGAAAGTTTGTAAGATGAAAAATTATTAATATAATTATAATTAATCCATTTTTTAAAAAAGTTTAACTCCTTGCAAAATCTTATATTTCCTATCAAAACTAGTCATTTTAATCTTATTGAGACCTGCACCTTCTTCTCCTTCTTGTGGCCTCCCACTTTCCAACCTCATGGGCAATTTGGCTATTTAGAACTGAGGAAAGGAGGTGTGAAATTTAATAAACTCACCCAGGATTGCTGATTAACAATACAATAATTGATAATACAAATGCAAGATGTGGCATTGATAGCTAAATGCTACATTAGAAAGAGGTGCAAGAACACCTGATGCTGCATCACTCACGTTGAAAAAAGAACAGCTAGTCAGTAGACTTTCTCTTTTTGCCAAGGACAGCAGCTCTCTGAAGTCTAGGGCCCCCCATTCGCCATTTCTTGAATGTTGCCATTGATGATTGAGCAGACTCGTACACTTCATGATGCAGAATAATAGAAAATGCTTCAGTTGTATGATTCTTTGGAGGAACACAAAGAAGCACATGTAGGTGAGAAATCTTACAACTAGTCTCCTCTTTGGTTAGGATTGACAAGAACTTGGGAGCTACAGTGAACGCAGCAGTATGTGCTTTGCTTAATACATCCTTGTACCTGCTTTTGAATGCATACAACAGGAAGGATCCAATAGTCCTATCGCCAACCCTGCGCATCAGGATCCAGTGTGAAACCGATGTAGCATATCTCAGAGAATATAGCTCTCATATAAAGCCAACATTCAGGGCCAATTCTTATAACAGCAAGGGAAATAAAGCCACATATTGGCCGTTACCATTCCACATAGCTGCACTGATCAAGACAGCCATGGCACAAAACAAGCATTACAAGGTGTGGTTATATGGAACCAGCATAGCAGACTACCTACAATAGGTGGTATCAAAATCTAGATTCAACCCAAGCATGCTCAATCCAAATGACAAAATCTCTGGTTCATCCCCCCAAAATCAAATCCAACCCAACATAATCTGTTAATGTTCATATGCCATGCTGGAAAACCTCAAATGCAAGACCTTCCATAATCAAATTAGGAAAAATGATGTAAGCCATATTTACTATATATTTTTAATCTCAACTTAAGGGGCTGTAAGACAACAATTTATCATGCTATTGATGGAAAACAGGAAAGATACTTACAGAGGAGCTGTCTTGCATCCTAACTCATAAAAGTATGAACATCTATTCTTTAAATCAACGCAAGCAGCATCGGCCTGGATTTCCTTCCTTGTCCTGCATTCAAGAAATGCCATAAAAAGGCTTAGCAAATTGCCTCACTGCAGCTACCTCTTTTTTATTGAGAGATCAACTTAATACAGAAGCAAGACTTTCTCCAGACCATAAATTAACAATCTGTAAAGAGCATAAAATTAGAATTATTGGTTGCCTAAATCTTCACGGAAGTCCACTAAAACAATTCTAATTTCTTATTGAGGTCTTATTTCAAAATGATAGGAGAAAGTTTGGAGACTAGGACCAACATCAATTGAATTATATTTATTTTGCCTCAATATTTCCCATATCCACAAGGGAGAGGCAAATCAAGGATCATAACTGCAAAAAAATGCTACCAGCAAGAGATTTATCTTTAATAATTTTCTGGGCATATTCTCAAACAAATTGCAACTTCTGTTATGAACATTACTTTTGATTGAAGCACTGAGGAACATTGATTGTTACTACTTGTCTCAGGTGTAGCTCCTGAGCAAGCCAAAAAGGCAGCTCCACCTTTGCACCTTGTTCAACCTAATCAATACAACCAAGAAATTGTCAGATTAGGACCATGGATAATACCCTTTCAACTCCAACTCAACTTTACAACCAACTTACTGTATTACTTTCTGCACCAGGATCAAGAAGCCCAACTCCATTTGCAGCCTTTTGAAATACAACCCAGATGAGCTGCAATGGCTTAAATGCAAAATATGAAGGGAAATTGGAGAATTGAAGAGGGCCAAAA
This sequence comes from Dillenia turbinata, assembly GCA_037126225.1. Classification (NCBI taxonomy): domain Eukaryota; kingdom Viridiplantae; phylum Streptophyta; class Magnoliopsida; order Dilleniales; family Dilleniaceae; genus Dillenia; species Dillenia turbinata. The sequence goes on from JBAMMX010000009.1 coordinate 1,570,049, forward strand.
GGATAAGGAAATGGATTGTTCTCACCTCATCTTCCATAATTATGTCATCAATGTCATAATAATTTGCCATTTCCTGAACTGAATGCCCGTACAGCCTCAATGAAGCTCCATTTTTACACCCAAATCAACACTTCCCTCACTGCTAGCAAGATATGTAGCAGATAATACGAAATTGTGGGAAAATTTTAATTGCCCAAAAAGGCAATGAACATGTTGCATACAAGAATTTTCAACTGTCCCAATAGGCCATCCTACAGCATAAGAATATGGTGAATTATTTAAGAAGTAAATTCTTCCAAACGAAGCCTGAATGCCCTAACTTTGTCTTTTGCAGTTCACTTGGAATGCTAAAAGTTTTTCAAGTTTCCAAATCTTTCAGAAGGGTTCATGCAAAATCTGTACCAATTTTTCTGATTAAACCTTTAGACCAGTGAAATTTATGCCCTTTTTAATCTCCAAGACAAGTCAATGAAGCTCCGCACATCAAAATTAACTTCCTTCTCAATCTCCCAAAGAAAACGATAAGAAAAAAATAAAAATAAAACCCTATATAACAGTGTGGTGCATTATTTAAAAAGTAAATTCTGCCCAACAAAATCTGAATGCTTAAATCCATTGAATCTTGGTCTTTTGCAATTCACTTTGAAAAATTAAAATTTTTCAAATTTCCAATATTCCAAGAAGTGTTCATGCAGAATCTGACCCAATTCACAAATTAAACCTCTAGACAAGTGGAAAGTATGAACATTCAAATCCTTAAGACAACTCAATGAAGTTCTACTTCACATCAAAATTAAGTTCCTTTTTCAATCTTCCATCCCCCAAGAGAAAACCCTACATACATGTCAGATAATATGATAAACCAATACTCTCATAAAAAAAATAATAATTGATTTTGCGTTTCACAGAAAGCTGGAAACTTGTTCGATTCCACAACTGATTGAGATTTGCCCTTTGGATTTCAAATTTAAACGCAAATAAATCGCAGATATTTCGCAAGAAGTCTAGAAATCAACGAAATTAAAGAAACTTACCAGAAAAGAAAGCCCTGACTCGGAGAAGATCTGACTGGGAAGGAGAGAGAGAGAGAGAGAGAGATGCAAATTTTTGGGGAGCGAATTTGATGAGAGAGAGGAGGGAGGGAAGGGAGGGAAAATTGAAAATGGAGGACAATAATGGAAAGCAGCAGGATTTGTTATCTTTACTCAAGGGGTTGGTTTTGCTCCATTAAACGGCGTCGTTCTGAAATTTTGTGCGCTTTTGCATTCCCCCGGGCTCTGTCAGGCCCTTGCTTTAAAAATCGGCTCAATTTGTCGAAAGAATATATATACACACACACTATAAAAATTCGAAAAACCCTTAATTATGAGATTAAAAATATAAATAATTTTATTTTAAAATTATTTCTTATTAAAAGAGTTTAATCAGTTACATAAACAATAAATTAAAATATTCAAATTATTTTTAATAGAAAAATTTAATTATATTAACTAATGTGACAATAATTAATTTAACCTGTAATTGAGAATAATTTAGAGATAATATTAAAATAAAAATTATTTATATTTTTAATACCATGACTAGGATTTACCTAAAACTCCACCAAACTAAAATTATACATAATTTCTAAACCAAAGAATGCTTAATTAAGGAGTATAATCTTTGCACATTTTTTCCTAAGTAGCTCTGTCACACCTCTTGCCCATGCCATTTTAATGATACTTAATTAACTTATATAGACTTTGCTACAAGTTAAAATAAAGTCTAGAGTAATATAAGTTGGGACCCCCCGCCCCAAAAAAAAACCCAAAATGAAAGAAGTATGATATGCTGCTATTGCACCATCATATGTTATTAAATAGTATTGTTCTAAATTGCACCTAAGACCAACACTGTAGATGTTCATTTACAAATGAACTTAAGGAGAAAATGTTAGTGGTTTTATGCAGTGCTTTGCATCTGAACCCCAACAAATTTCTTGATTCTTCTTAGCCAATACTAACGTCGATTTATAGAAAAATATATGTTGTATTTGAAAAGGTTAAGATTAAATTCAATTATGGTCAATAGACTTTTCGGGGTAAGAAATTATTAGTTCAACAGTATTTTAATCATTTTTTTAGAAAAATTTAGCTTCAAGTTGCAATACCCTAGTATTTCTTCCAAAACAAAACCCAATCCAGTTGAAAATATTACAAATAACATAGACATAAGTTAAGCTAAATTGAGATTTTTCCCAACATTGCCATAAAAGTGTTTGAACCAAGAAAATGAATCCAAATCCAAACAGAAGAGGTAGAAACGAAATGTAGGTATTCCAATTCCAACACGATAAATTATCACTTATAGCTGAATTCATGCATCTGATTCTCAGATGTGTCATTCTGTCCATGAGGTGTTGCATGAGGCAATGGGTAGCTTCTACCAAAGATAAGCATAGCAACTATGGCAGGAAGGAGAGAGAAAAATACAAACAGAAAAGCCTACAATCTAATCTAGTCCCATTGAATCTGCCTGTGATAGGTCCACTCAGACGGATTCAGAGTCTTTTTCCCATCGTAAGCAACTAGATCATATGGCGAGTCTTCACCAAATTCAGTTGGCATCGACTTCCAATGTAGGCTTGGCTCCCATTCGGCTTCCTTCAGCACCTTCAGTATCTCCGCCACAACTATCTTGCTTCCCTTGGAAGATAGATGAATTCCATCTCTGGAGAAAGGAGAATGAAATGTTATTTGAAGATAGACAACACATCAAAATGTCCAAAAAGTATTTAACATTGGCTTGACATAAATGAGTTGGAAACATGCAATTTGCGGGAGCAGCTTTGCACTATTTAGAGCTTTGGTCTACTGAACAGATTGCCATTTAACAAATGGACAAACTCCAAAAGGAGCAAAGCCAAGCCATCAACTTTGAAGCTAAAGATTTGTTTTGTCTAAAGAACATGACATGGTCCGGGGAAGTTCTATTCCTTGGCCATTTGAATAGCTTAAATATTGGGTATTTGACACTTTGGTGAATTAAATTCTCACATTTGGTTAGGAAGAAGTGGTGAAAATTAATGAGAATCCAACTATTTCATGATGTAAATAACAAAATTATCTTCAATAATTATCTGAAATGATAGAGAACATGGTAATTTAATGTAATGCAATTCTCACAATTCTCACAATTCTCACAAAACACAAGAAATACAAGAAATACAAATTCTCACCTATCAAACAACGAACGAGAAATGTAAATATTCCTTTTTTTTTTCACAAATTCTCACCAATTCCCATCAGAATGTTTACATATTATCTCACCACCATACAAACTGCAAAAAGGGACACTTTGGCTTCTAGTCTAATTAATCACTGAGGATATGATTTGAACCTTGGCCAATGGGGTAGAGAAGGGTCAGAACTGAATTATATAAATCCAAGAAAATCCGAGTTGCAGAACATAAAGGAGAAGTCTTATAAGTTATTATAGACTATGGGTGCAATCTCTCGATAAAATTAAAATATCATCACGCAAATTAAGAGTACTAAAGAAAAAGTCATGGCACAATATAAAAAGCAGGTCAAAGAAACTTACGTGAAGCAAGCAGTCTTCCCATCATCCCTTTCCTGAATAGCTGTGTAGGGATCAACGACCTTTACACCAAGCTCTTGGCACAACTCTATACAAGCTTCTGAATATCTCTTACATAACTCATTTGTTCTTACTAGTTCACTGAATACTTTGCTGATTGAGTAAAACAAAAGGAAAGAAGATATTCAGAAATGGGATGTTAATCAGGAAGAGTACAATTGAACACGTGATCCTCACTAACACCTTGTGGTTTGACGGATTTTGCCAAAAGGCTCTGGCTTTCAAATAATCTGTGTTAGATAGTGCATCAGAACAGTTGTAATTAAGAAAGACACCTTCAAGTTGACTTTACAGTATGTTTGGGAGTTTTGGAGAGAAAAGAAAAGATTAGTTAGGAGAGAAAAAAAATGGAAAAAAAATTATAATTTCCTCTGATTTTGTTTGTGAGTTTTATGAAAGAAATGGAAAGAAATGGGACTCATTAGAAATAAAAAGTTTTATTTTCAATTTTAAAAGGATAAATTTGGTATATTTATGAGACACTTTTTTTTTTCTCTCATTTTCTCTCCACTTTTGGGAAGAAAAATTTTTATGTTAAAAATCACTTCATTTCTTTTCTTTTCTTTCCACATAAAACTCCCAAACGAAAGAAAATAACCAATTTTCTCTCTTAACCTTTTCTTTTCTTTCCAAATCCTTCCATCCAAACATACTGTTAAGGTAGTCCATAACAGAAATATAAGCCAAAGTGAACTCAAGGAGCAATTATAATGAATAGTTTAAAGCATTTCCGTAGACTTAAAGTGGTTTTGTACTCTCTGAGATGCCAAAATTTCTGTTCTTTCATTTTATGTCTCAATTCTCAATCATTTTGACTGCTTGTGTGTCGAAGATGTACAGGGACCATAGATTTTTCAATTTCCTTTTTTTTTTAATATTCTCTCACTTCTATTTTATGTTTTGCATTGATGGATCAAACTTTCTCGAAGAAGCAAATGCAAGCACAACACAGTGTTAGTGAAGGCACTTGCCAAGACCATCTTGGAACCTTTTAATTGAACTTCTTGATCCAACTGCATTACGTGTCTTTCTAAGAAGACCAACTACATAGAATAACAGCCATGTTCTGTGAGATTATCTCTCTGACAAAAGAAGCTCCCATAAGATATAAGAAAGGTACCTTGAGATGGATTGTTATTTTTCTCATATTCCCAACATATTCAGGGAGCGGAACATGAGGGCCTAGGCCAGAAGAATGAGGACCCATCGAGTCATTTCCTCCAAAATAAACAATTACCAAATTTGGCTGTACAGGAGCATCCTGCCACATAGAAAAGCACATTTACTGGGTCAGAATTATAAAAGATGTACAACATAACCAAAAAAAAAATCCAATTGAAGCAACATTGTATAGCCAAAAGACAGAAATTTTCTCTCTCAAATTATAAATGGCGAGACGAATATGGATCATGATCGTGATGCCATCATAAACTCTACATTATATGTTTAAGCAAACGAAACAAAAAATGTTGACTTTTAAGGTTCTGAGAAATTTCTACGAGGTTAAAGGGAATTAGAAGAGATGCTATGAAGAGAACTTCCAACATGAGGATTAAAGTATCCAAAGATTGTGTAATATCCTGAGAGCATATTCCATTTTTGTATCAGCACAAACGTGAACAATGTTACAAAAGATATGTTAGAATATGTTGTTTGTTTCATCAATTTGGTTGATACCTGAGTGCTTGTATTCGAAAGTTTTGTGTAGGGTCAGGAGATACATATTTCCGTTGCTTGATGGGGCTGTTAGAGAGGAAGCTATATTGTGTTAATTTATCAACACAGGGATATGGTACAGATGCTCATTCCACATCTTTAGCCCCAGTTAGCGTCCACAAAACAAAGCAAAAATAACAACAGTATGTTTACATCATATAAAAGTCATACCTTTGAAAACATTTCATCGAGAACCTGAAGAGCCCACCTTGAGTTCCAACCAAAGTATCCTCTCAACAGTATATCTGCCTACAGGTAATTATAGAGATTAGATCAAATAGGAAAAAAAAATACATGGGTACGACCAACATAAAATTAGAATCTAATGCAGCAACCGAAACCATTAAAACACGGACTCCACCAGGGTAAAAATGCGTACATCAGACTCCTAAATTAAGCCATACTAACCACAACATTATTGTCTACACTATTATCATGCCGCCATCACATGACAAAGTTTCTGCAGTCAGAGATGGAGGGAAAAATCCATCTATGTCATTGCATCATTGTTTTCTATGTTGGTTGCATACTTTTATATCACGATTTCTGGGAAACAATTTAACCTAAAAAAGCATAGATATGAGGAGATAAGCACAATATTGCCCATCATCTGTAGTAGGATCATTCTTATTCTAATGTTTCCTAGACCCCAATAAAAATTGGGGGCATTTGGAATGAGAATCAAGTCTAAAATAATGAGACTATTAAAATTCACAAACCTTACCACTACATAAGAAAACAAAATCAAACATAGAAATAGAAGTGATCATCAATAATAAATCCTCAGGCTAACTAATGGCAAAGGGAAAAAACCGTACTCAACCTACTTCCCTTAGGTGCAGACCAACATTGCCTTTTTTAGACTCTTCCAAAGACACAAGCGATGTACCTTAAATTTTCAACAACGCACAAACACAGAGAAAAAGAAAATTCAGATTAAATCCATGCGAGAGGAAGCAACAATATTATCAATCTTAGAATTGGGAATAGACCAGATTTCAAAATTCACAGGATCAGAAACTATAAACAATTATCAAATTATAAGCAAGAGAAAACACATTAATTAAAATTTCAGAACACCCCACTAGAGAGATGAACAAACAGACATCAGAAATACCAATTTTCTTGATTGTCATACAATTCAATGTAACGATCAAATTATTAAAAAAAAAAAAAAAAAAAAAAAAACAAAATGGGTCTAACTCTAAAACTACTTTCAAATTCAAAAATCAAAACTTTTCACAAATCAGACAACAGACCCAACAGTCCATCAATTAAGAAACAAAAGCAGACGAACCCCATCAAATTATATCACATCATAATCCTAACCAACATTTCAATAACAACCAAACAGAGAGAGAGAGAGAGGGAGGGAGAGAAGTACTTTGCTGGCATAGATGTCAGAGAGAATGGAACCCCAACCGCCATTACTGAAACTGAGTTGAACAATGGATGATCCGAACAGCACAAACTGTGGCCTTGTTGATCCCACTATCTCTCTCTCTCAACTTCGGGTAGAATATCATGCATTATTATCTCGACCTTCGGTTTTTATTTATTTAATGGTAATTGAATCACGTAAATAACTGAGAATTGCCACTCTTATTCAAAAACCATTTATCTTCATTTTTTGTATGATTAATAAATTTTTCTTTCGGAATTTGAAATTATTTCAAATTAAGTTCTATTGATTTATATATCAATAGTATTTTATTAAATTAGTCGGACACTAAAATTTTTGATATTTTCTTAATAATAATAAATTAGTTGATATCGGATCGAAACTATCAATATATTTTTAAATAATTAATTTATCTATATTATCAAATTTAATATTTTTTAATAATTAATTTCTACTGAGAATATATATTTTTTTTCTAATTTTACGTGTCTCATTTGGTTCCCCCTCCCCCCGGGGGGGCATTGATCAAAGGTTAAATTTCACAAGATGAGTTTAGGAGTCAACAAAATGAAATGGTAGATATAAACGTTAAGGCCAAGCATGACATTGACCTAGCGGCGCTCGAAACATGCAACCTAACAGTTTGTGCTTTTGTAACCTACATTGTTGGCAACATTTGTGATAGTAGATGGTCCAATAGCAAATTATCACAAGATCGGAATTACTCGAGTTTATTAGGCCATGCAATCCATGAACGATTAAATACGCTCTCAATCTCTTGGTTAAGCGCTCTCTGAATCGAGTGCTTTAACTCATGCCTTTTGACCCTGGAGGGCTTTCTCTCTCGATAAGCCGATTGTTTCCTGTCTGAAGTAACTCTATTACGCAATAAGTATAATTTGTGATCACCCGGTATCAAAGGAAATATCTAATAAATTTAAATTTTTCTTAATCGGATATGAGTCATCTCCATGACAACTTGAATTTATCTTAACTATCATGATTCTAAATCTCTTAAAAATCTTTAACTACATTTTCTATAAGTTCAAAAGATTTTCAATAATCTTTCTACAAGAAAATTAATGTTTTTAGACTTCTAAACATATAGGATTTGCCATATATGCATACTATATATGTTCAATCTAGGCAACCAACTATATATGTTCATGAACTCTACACTTATTGCACAAATACAATACGGGACTATTTTATGACTCTTTACGGTCTATTTCTAATTCTCTCATAACCACTTTTTCTAATTTGAGTATTAAAATCTCCTCCGTCAAAATATTTTTCGATAGTATTTGCAACTCTCATTACTCATGAAAACCCCGAAGACTCTTTAGAGGTCTTCTTAGGGTTTGTTTGGTACAATTAGTTGTGCAAGAGAAAAGCAATTCTCCATGTAGAACTTTAAGGCTGAATTAGGGAAGATAAGCATTAGAAGAAATCTCAAGCATTCCCAAAGAGGCAAAGTTTTGAGAAACTTGATAATGAATTGGAAACATGGCAATACAGACACTCGACCTAACATACTAGGAAAATAGATTTTTGGAGTGAAACTTCATCCTATGTGGAAAAGGTTTGCCTAAAATGGCCACTTGGTTCGATAACTAATTTAGGTCAGTTAATGAAACCATAAAATTAACATCCTATAAATATAGTGACAAAGACATTATACTCTCTTAACTAAGATTTTAAATTTGAATTTTGAAAATAAAAAAATAGATGTTAAAAGATACAACCCCAAATAGACCATATAGTACTCAAATCAGATTAGTTGAGTAATCCAAATAAAGATGGGTGAAAATCAAAAGGAAAATTGAAACCATAAAAGACCAACTAGAAGTGCAGAGCCAAACTTCATCATGCATTTCTAAATCAGTATAGGAAGCAAGTAAAAGAATTCAAATGCCCAACAAAAAAGAAAATGTAAAAGAAATCATATTTCATTATTTATAAAGTTCTACAAAATAATCAAATTACTTAATTCACACTCTATCACTCACCCCCATTTATGGGGTTTTACAATGATACAAGCCTTTTGTCATAGACTACACCAAAAAAAGAGTCAATCGGTTAATTCACGCCCTAATCGGAGGTCAGATAGGAACTCTTGGCCGCAATTTCGGGGTCCTTAAATTCTCCTATGGCGTAATAAATCGCTTGCTCCAAGACAAGGCTCTACTGAGATGTAAAAGCCACAGGACCATCCGTATTACAAGAAATCGAGCCTCCAAGAGAACCTCCTCTAACCAAATGTTCACTGAGCGTAAAAGGGACTTGTTTTCTAACATCTTCGCCTCGAGAAGTGCCTCTGAAGAAACTTTTCCAATAATAAAAAATGTCTCCAGAGAAGACCCCCGCAACTGTCATTAACAAAGAGTAGTCTAATGAATTTTTAACTTCAAATGACAACGGCAGTTAACAAGATAAACTAGTCAACATTCTCAATTGTTAGGTAACAAGATAAACTAGTCGACATTCTCAATTGTGAGGGCAACCCACCAAGCACATCTTTTCGATGTAATTGAATCAAAATTTTTTCAGCATGCAATAATCTGAATTTGAATTTATTTTTTATTTTTTAATTTTTTCCAACTAGTCAAACATTTGCAATTTCATAAGAACAGATATTAGCAAGGAACTCCAACTAATTTGAAATCATAAGGATCACATTGGAAGCATGCCATATACGCATGGAATTAAATTATGCAGAGTAGATTAGAACACAGCAACACTAGAAGATTGTGCAGGTACCAGTGCATGATTAATTGAACGTAGACAGTCATTCGTCTTCAGCATCAGCAGGATTACACGAGGCAGCCTCCTTAGAAGCTCGGAAATCTCACTGAAATACTGGGAAGCATACATCTGCCCAAAACCAGATGTCAGGCATAGTTAGGAAACAGAATATAATGCAAGCATGCAAGCAACAGTCAGCTTATTATTGAAGACTAATTTGATGTAGCTCGTTGTATATTAAAAAATCATCTTTCAAAAAGGATGTTTGCCCAAAATTGAGATCACAGATCATATATGTATCTAACCCAATCGAACAAGAAACTCTTCTAATAAACTTCAAACTTCAGTTTCACAGACAACAGATGAGGACCTGAAGTTCTGAGCAATCACTGTCATTGCCTTCTAGGACCAGATGGTCAATAGCTGGGTCCACAACCCTGTTCCAAGGCCTCATGGTAAGAACCCCAGCAAATAGTGCATACAGATCATCTCCAGCACCCAATTTCATGCTATTTTCCTTTATGGCCTTAGCGTCAGCAAATACCAACCCCTGTAAAAGGACTCTGAATTGGTTAATCAATGATTGTATGAGGTATAGATGGCATATAAGTATTTCTTGAAGACCATTAACAACCTTCCAAAGGGCAGCGTAGTTTATTCGCATGGGGGGTTCAAGTTCCCTGTATAGACCATGGTCCAGTAGTACCAACTGTGGCTTTCTCTTGCCTGTACAGGAAATCAACATAGATGTTCTTAGAATATCTACACCTGGGAGATGAAAACTAAAATAAAGTTCACATGGATACAAGCAAGACAACAGAAGAAGGTTTTTCTTTCCTTTTACAAGGGTTGACCTTGAGAAAGCATATGATAGAGTTCCCAGAGACGTGTTGTGGTGGGGCACTCATGAGGAAAGGGATCTCTTTGAAATATATTAATCTTATTAGGGATATGTATGAAGGAATTGTGACCAATGTAAGGACTTGCGGGGGCTGAGTGATAGCTTTCCTATTAATATTGGGTTATATCAAGGTTCAGCATTGAGTCCCTTACTATTTGCAATAGTGATAGATGAAATCACAAGAAAGTATATGCTATTCGCAGATAATATAATTTTGATTAATAAAACTAGAGAATGTATCAGTACTAAATTAGATTTATGGAGGGATACGTTAGAATCTAAAAGATTTAAATTGAGTAAATCTAAAACTGAATATATGAGGTGTAAGTTTAGTGACAACCATCAAAATAATGAAGAAACAATTAGTTTGGAAGGAAGAAAAGTCCCAAAGAGCGAAAGGTTTAGATATCTTGGTTCCATCATCCAAAATGATGGCAATGTAGATGGAGATGTCAATAATAGAATTCAAGCAGGTTGAATAAAATGGAGGAAGACATCCGGAGTGCTCTATGATCGCACGATGTCATTACAGTTAAAGGGAAAATTCTATAGGACCGCAATAAGATCTGCTCTATTATATGGCATTAAATGTTGGACCATTAAACAGCAACAAGAGCAAAAAATGGCTGTAACTGAAATGAGAATGTTTAGGTGGATGTGTGGCAAAACTAGAAATAATAGAATTAGAAACGACGAGATACGTGAAAACCTGGGAGTCAGTCCAATTGTAGACAAGATGCGAGAATACCGTCTGAGATGGTTTGATCATGTGCAGCGAAGGCCTATGGACGCACCTATTAGGAAGGTAGAGAACTTAAATATAAGAGAATTAATAAAACGTAGAGGTAGGCCATTGAAAACGTGGAGGCAATGCATTCGTAAGAATATGATAGTGATGGATTTAGTTGAGGAAATGGTCTTAGATAGGAATGAGTGGAGTAGGAGAATCCACACAAACTATATTATTATTATTATTATTATTATTATTATTATTATTATTATTATTTTACGATTTCATTATTTGTCCTTCATATGGCCGATCCCAAATCTTGAGACAGAAGGTCTAGGTTATTGTTGTTGTAAGTTGATTGATATTCAAACACAACAACTACTTTTCATTATCAGATCTTCCAACATCAACAAGTACAGATACCGTCAGAAATAGCCATGCAAAAATCAGATAGTACAACCGGACACTTTCAGCATACAAGATGAACCATGAATTGGCAAAGCAAGCAACAAGGGCAAAATCTCACCAAATATACTCCTGCTGCTAGAAGGCAAGGGCCGAATCAGCAAGTTTGCAGCATGTGGATCACAATGCACAAAACCATGTTTGAATATCATCTCAGCAAAAGTTTGGCTTACCTGCATAATTCAAAAGCATGCTAATCAACTCTTTGTTGTCATTCAACAGTTTACTAGCCAGGTATTGATGAGCAACCACAATTCTGAGTAGTTTCTGCTTAATAGTCTGCAGACATGATATATACAGCCAAGGCACGTGATCAAGAGTTAATAGCCGGCTACAGACAAGTCTTAAGTGCCTCCAATGCCAGTGATCAAACTATTAAGAAGTTCCTACCATGCTATATTTGCCTAGTGAAATTTTACATCTTTTAAAAGGAATAACTTGATTGTTTTTACACTGGCTGGAGTTCACTTTAAATGTCAACAGCGTGTCATTTGCAGAAACTGCTAGCGACAATGCAATTTACATGTTGTCTATGTACTTACTAATTTTGCAACTTCACTTGGTTGAAGTCCAAGTCCTCGGATTGCCTTCACATCATTGATTTGAACACCATCCATGAATTCCATGGTTAATAGCTTTGACGTACTTAAATTCCAATATACTCTAGGTGCATAAACATAACCAGCAACATGTGGAGATAACCTCTGAAAGTTTTCCAAACATTTCTCACTGTTCTTGGCCTCGATCAAGAAGTCTAGCTCCTGGCAGTAAAAGCACCACTTAGGAAGATCACAACATGACACTTCGAACTTATTAAGCAAAATTCACAACAACAACAACAACAATAAATATATGAAAGAGAGAAAAGAAAATAAAATGTTAAAACCACAAGACACAATAAACCAACACCATTGCATGTCACAAGAATATGATGAATACTGGTAACAAAAATTTTAAGACTTGCCTTTGGTATACTTTCACGAACTTCATCAAGCAACCACCTGCAACGAAAAAAACTTTACATAAGACAAACTAATTAACCCAACACACACACACACACACAAAGGAAAAAAAAAATAAAAAAATAAAAAAAATAAAAGCCCTAAAATCAGTTCAAACACAAATACAGTGGTAAGAAAAAGACATACAAAATCAGGTAGTCTAAGGTTTGAATTATCAGCTGCACATTAAGCCTTCATGTTCCTAAACTTCAACTTCTTTTAGTTGAATGCACAGCAAGAATCTTCAGTTATTACGATTCCTTCTGGAAAAGATACTCATTTTCACTAATTCTTGGAACAGCTAGAAATGGACCCATAATATGCACACAAAGTATTCAGAAGAAAAAATGACGCATTTCATCTTTCTAAAATCTTGAATCATCATAGTATTCTACTCACTCCAATTAGCATTTATCTTGTAGACTGCAAAACAGGCTTTAGATATCCTAAGAACATTTAAATCAGTGAAAACTTTTGGCTTACACTTATAACATAGTGATTGTTAAAAGTGATGGGCAATGCTTCATGATTTTCAATGATTCTAATTAAAGCTAGCTGGAAACAATAGCAAAAGATACTGTGAATGGCAAATCAAAACCGATTCAATCCACCCATCTCTTGGCAATCCAAATTCCACAAACCATGAGAAATTAATTTGGGGAGAAAAAGTGGAATCCAAGATCATATTGATTGGGGGATTAAAAGAGAGTGTCATACGCATTCAAGTGCCCTGCATAGATGGTGGTTTGACGAATTGTGGCCAGAGAAAAAAGTTCAAGCAGTTGGAAATAATAGGGATTTTTTTTTCTCACTTTAGTTTTTCTTTAATTGTTTATTTGATTTTATTACTTTTGTTACATTTCATTTTAAATTTCTAATTATTTTCTTTGTAATTAGCAGTGGCCAATTTTTTATTTTTTATTTTTTATTTTTAAATTTGCTAAATTGTTTATTTGATCTTATTACTTTTATACTGTTCCAACTCATTTAATTTTTTAAATTATTTTTAAATTGTCACTAGATTATAGTTTTTATTATCTTTTTAGTGATTGATGACATGGATATGCCATATCATCGATTTTTATGACACAGAAGCATCATGTCTGTTTGACTGATGGTCAACTGTCACGTTTTGCAAAGAATAGTTGTCTTAAAAAAGATTTTTAAGTGTCAAGGACCAAAAGTGGCTTTGGACATAGTTCAGGGGCAAAAGGGACTTAAGCCTAAAATTTAAATAACCGAAATTATAACAGAAGAGGGGGAAAAAGAGTATAGCAGTACCTATAATCAAAAGACGGGAATAACCAATGCAGGGTGTTCACAATCAGTCCCACTGTTGCATAATCTGCAGCCGCAGTATCTGTCAAATGAGTGTGTTGAACCTGGATGGTCACTAAAGTAATTGAATATGGAAAGGAAATCCTCGAAACAAACATATGACTCCTACAAAAAGTTGGTCATTACATGTTTAATATTTATTAAGGAAACTCAATTCAAGATTGTAGAGCAGAAGTATAACCTTCACAGCAACTTTTTGTCCATCCCGTGTGCAAGCAACATGAACTTGAGCAAGGGAAGCACTTGCCAAAGGGACAGGATCAAATTCATTGAAAACCTGATACAAAAGAAAACTTAGTACCAAATTCAATGCCCATATTAGAACTAGAGGTTATCTTGCCTTCTAATCATAAAGTCAGTAGACCATACTTCTAGTCATCAAAAGCAAAGCTAGTACTGACCTTCCAAGTCAATGAAACTAGCCTTTAAGAGAGATAATGATGTTATGCTAAATAGAGACATTCTAAAAGGAGAAATTTCACAGAGAGAGAGAGAGAGAGGGAGGGAGAATGAGATGCATACTTCATCTGGTGTCCCACCAAGCTCTTGCTTCACGACCTCACATATTTGATCATATGAAGAAACAGGGCATTTATTCAACAAGGACTCTCTCATTGTCACTACATATTCTTGAGGTATTACATATTCCTGCACAAGATAAATTCACACCCAAAGGTCTCAGCAAAAGCGAATATTTTCAAAAGCTGAGAGGCAGACGGAGAAGTGGGTTTCCACAATTGATAAGGCAGTTGAGAAAAAGCATACCAGCTGGCCAATATGTTGACCAAGCTTGATATAAATTCCTCCATTCTTGAAGCATAAGTCTTGAAGCCTACGTGCAGACCGGAGGTGAACTTCGTGTTTGACTTTTGCCCTCTCTACACTTCCTTCTGGCAGTCCCCAGAGAGAATACTCATAATCTGATGACATGATATTGGTGACTCTCACTTAAACCACAAAAGCACGAATAATAACACTAAGGCATCATCTAACAAGAAGGAAAATAAATCACACTTCACACTCAATGCACAATAAATAATTCCGTTATATGTATCATTGCCCTGATTACAATCAATAACTCACTCGACCTTAAAAGCCTATTACCGGCATTATTTCTGGAAGAACACCAGTTTTCCGGTATCAAGAGAATTTGGACAGAAATTTGAAGTCTAGGAGTAAGAAACATGGGAAACCACATACAACATATCCGCTAATCATTCTACATTTACCACTAACCCTTCCGAATCCAAATAAAAGCCCTATTTCAATTTCTTATAATCTTCTAAGCATTGCGCAAAACACACCTTGGTAGAAGCAAGACAAATTGAGCTCGATAAAAACTAGATCCCAATGGAAATTAAACGGATTATTGATCCATATATTGCATACTAATAAAGCAATTCGTGCTATAAAGGTAACAAATTCCTTCATGAGCTTTTCACTGACAAAATCATACCAAATCAAAATTTGTCAATTTGATCATTCACCTTTTTTTTCCTTAGCATTATTCATACATAAAGATAAACATACCTTAATCAAATAAAACACATGATGCAAACGAAAAATTATATGTATTATTGATCATCTTTCCTGTAATCCTGTAAGATAAAAACGTCGTATCCATGTTAAGATTTCTAATCTTGTAAGACATTCCTAGGTCCAAATTCATCATCTCCCCCCCCCCAAAAAAAATTATAAAACCCTAGCCCTAACCCAGCTATGTAAAATTCGATTAAACATTCAAAAAATTGGATCTAAAAATACCAAAAGCAATGGTGGCGGCAGTGACGGAATCACGGAAGAGACGAACGGGGACGTTGTTGAAGAGCTTGAGAGTGGTTTGCGGATCGTCCGAGGTGGCAATTGCCGCCGCAGCTCCTCCACCGGCTACGGCAGTTCCGGCCAACGCTAGGTTCTTTCCCGCGCGTAATAGGAGCCGCGCAGCCATCTCTCTCTCTGTCTCTCTCCTCGAGAACTTCTAGAGAAAGAGAGAGAGAGATTGCGAAAATGAAGTCTCGTTGTCCTCGTTCGAGTCTCAAATTAATCTTACTTCGTAGCCGTTTTTCCCTCGGTTGTGCCTCACCGCCGTTCATTTAGCGCGTTGCTTGCAAAACCGCATTACGCAGTCGTTTTGGAGTGCTTTAGTTAATTATTGAAAAGAATTTTTTAAAAAATAAAAAAAATAAAAACCTGATTTGCAAAGGGTAAAACTAAAACGCTTTCAAATCTCCCCTAAAATGCTAGTAGGATTCCGAGAGTACACATAAAAATGGTTAAATATATATAGTATACATAACTTATGTTTCTGTATTAAATTATTTGTAAGCAGATCAAATAATTTATAATTAAAATTTTAATTATTATCGTTAGATATTATAAATAAAAAAAAATTAACAGATATATTAAATTTTTAAATATACACGATCTTTGGGCTCGTTATATATATTGGCTATAAGAGAATCTGTATTAAAATAATAAGAAAAGATTTTTGTATTACGTTGTAAGATATTAATCAAAATATATAACATCAAATTATATTAATTTGGTGAATAGCAAAACGTGAGAGAAATTTTATTAATTTGGTAATTAACAATTTTCACCCTATTAAGATTATTATTATTTTTTTTATAACCAACCCTATCATTTTCAATGATAATAGAATCTATATAAAGTTCGCATGCGTGACTTATTATTGTTACCAACTATATAATAGCGCATGACCTATTTGAAATTTACCCTCAACGAAGATTAGTAATTCTAACAATTTTTTTTTTAATATGAACTCAGAAATCTATACTAACTACAGTGATTCACGTGCACGCATTTATTAATCTTTCGCTTATTCTTCTAAATTAGACATAAATTATTATTCTACTTGTAGAGAATGATCATATTATTCATTCAAGAGGGACATTACTCGCCTGTCATTTTGAGCACAAATTTAGATTGAAGATCTCTTTTATCGGTCATTGTTGGAGACGAGTTTAGTTTCACATATAATGACTCTCTTGACTCAAAAGGGATGATCGGTCATCTGTTAATCTTGATTAACTAAGCCTACAAAAAATTATCGGAGGTTGTTCCAACGGAAGAGATTCTAAGACTCAAGTCAGAGAGCAATATTCGAAAAGAGAGAAACAGATTGAAAGAAAGTTCTATTATGCTTTTGTGTGCTATGTGTAAATTCAAAGAGCGTCCCTGACCGGTTGGCTTAATAATATATATATTATATAATATATATATAGTCTGTTTGTATATAAGTTTTGTATGTATTCTAGGCGCTAGAGCTTTAATTTCTTTGTGGAGGTGTCGCAAGATTATAAAGATCATAATGAAAGAATCACAAAGATTTAAAAATACTCTATGTAAGTAAATTTAGATCATCAAAAATTCATTTTCTTATCGACAACAGTTAAAAATTTTCTTTCTAATTACGGGAGATTGTCTCCGTATTTTAAAGAAAAATGAATATTGCCTTTAGCCAGATAGTTACACCGAACACCAAAAAGAGTCGATCAGGTAGCTACCGATAGGGGTCTGGTCGGTACGTATTGATCGGGTGGGCCGTGTTTATTTGTTTAGGAGAAGAATCACATATTGATGATGTTATTAGGTGCACTACGTTTGTTAGGCTATGGATTCGGAGAGCCTCCGGTCTTGCGGCAAGGGGCCTTTGGGCCACTGTCCATCAGTCACAAAGATCAAAATAAAACTGAACTCGCTTTATACTAAATGCACATCTCATAAAAAGTTTGTTATAGACAAGGAATTATTTCGATAATAATAAGAAGTAAAAAGAGCATCTTAGGAAATTGAAGAAGCTACCTTGTTGAATCGCAGGCACTAGTTTTGTACCCTACTAAAAAGGTGCTTGGTTAGAAGAGGAAAAAGAGAAAATGAAGAGAAGGTGGAAAGATAGGAGTGAGGTGGAAAGGTTGATTTGCCCTGTTTTCTTTGTTGGTTTATGCTGAAAGACATCAAAGAAATCTCGTCTCTTCCTTCCCCACTTTTCATTATCCTCCTCGAGCAAAATTAAAATAGTCCAATTGATATATATTTAAAGTTATAATTTTAAGACAAGATTATAATTTTTAAATAGATAAATAATATTTTATATTCATATATAATATTTTAAAAAAATCAAGGGGGTTGCTGCTCTCTTGCCCCCACTCTTCCCTTTGCCATTGTTTCCTCTTAATTCTCCCATAAAATTCAAAACAAACAGAAAGGTGTTAGATTTGTGTAAATTCCTATATTTGAAAGCATTTGAAAATGGGTCTTTGAATTTGAGATTGTTGATGTCAAATCTTCCAATAATGGGTATCAACAGACAACTGTTTAGTGGGAATAACGTTAAATTTTTTAATCAAAATTTGGATTTAAATTTTAGATACAGAAAAAATATATATATATTAAGAGAGTTTTTCTTATATAAAGTTTAATAATAATTCGAAATGAATTAATCAAAATATATTTTTAGATATTGGTTGAATAAGGATTTAAAAAAAAAAATCTTCCAATGGGTCACCTGAGGCAAGCTTGAAGCCCAAGAACGTACAAGACGAAGTAAATACAGGGCCAAGACATGTTTGGCATTAGTTCTCCAATGATCAACTTAGGTCCCGAGAGAAATAGCGGAGGGGAGAATGTTGTTCGTGTTGGTCTCTATACAATCAATAAGGAGAAGTTGAATCGATTGATTTCAAGTTTTAGATTTTACTCTATTTAAAATCTTAATTAAATTTATGATCAAAATATGTAAATATAAGTGTATAAATTTAAAAGTAGGGATAGAGAAATCAAACTCGATTTATAGTGGTTTGGTCTTGTATCTATGTTCAATAAAAAATATTGAATAGTCTCTGTATATAATACTTTAAATCCCCAAAAGTTAGTTGGCCTCCAAAATTGATCTCGAACATGAAGGTATAAGGCAGCAAAGTTGGCTCACTAGCACTTACTGCTATAAAAAATCTGGTTAAATTCCTCACTTTGAGCTTGATTTTCTCTACAGAAATTTTTGAATTTTACTGCTATTATTTTTCAAATTCAAACACCAATAATCTCCTTAAAGTGTGGAGAATTTAAATTTTAAAAAAATTAACTGTTGGAGAAGTTATAGGAAACAAAACCTTCCCTAAAAATCAGTTGTAGTTCTCTAAATGATTTAAATTCGAATCACTAATTTGAACAAATTTAGAATTAAGTGTAGCTCACAATTTACACTTAATATGTTGAACTGGATCTTGAAATATATTAAAAACACAGTAGACAAAACTGTTCTGAATTTTGACCGTTTACACACAACTTCTGTTTTTTTAAATTTTCACAAAAATTCTCAAACATTTGTTACTTGAAAGAATAAACATTTTAAAAATCCACAAACTTATTAATAACACATATGAGATTTTGTTATTATCAAAACATTAGGTTTTAACAATAATTTTCTTAATAGTTTGATCTTTCGATAATCAAGTTAGGCCCGACCAGACCACACCACTCCATGCTCAACTTGGGAGAGACCGGTCGAGTTGGTATATATAAAACATAAGTACACAAACACAATTCAGATTAGATTTAAAAAAAAAAAAATTATCAATTTCATTGTAATAGAATTATCAATAGTTAAACATATTCAATATATATCACGCACAGAGTAATAATATATACAAGTTTTGGGTTTAGACCTGTGAGTCTTAGCCTTTCATTGTAATCCAATCCCCCCTCCCCCAAAAAAAGGCCAAGCCAATAACAAAAGCCTTCATATAAGAGCACAAAGTGTAACTAATTTTCACCGGTGATATCTAAGTCCAGTGACATGATATTAAAATTTTTTAATCGAAATCTAGAATTCAAATATTGAAAAAATAAAAAAAAAAAGGCATTAAGTAAGTTAATCTTTAAATTGAACTTTATAACTGTTCGAATCAGATTAGTTGAATTTTTAGATATCAAAGGTCAAGAAAAAAAAAATCTAAATAATTCTTGGAATGAATCCAACGAGGCTTCTAATTAAGCCATACTTCAACCTTTGATGTGAAATCGATGTCCAAGTAGAGATCTAGTATTCTTTTCCCATTGAATGGGTTTGTGGGTTTACTATAAATTTAGGGGTGATAGGTTCTTTTACCGCCAAGTTATGTGGTGTCTGATCGTACCTTATTTAATAGGTATTCAAAATCATGTAGAGTTATCCGATAAGAAAGACAATCACTATCAATGTCAAATTGAGGAAATCTAAATCTTTCAAAACTCTTTAATTACAATATTAACCATCTTGAAAAAATTGAAGTAAAATGAAACTAGAGTTTTCTATATCCCTGAGAAGGCTTTAAATACAGAGTATAGACAATCCTCAAAGGTGGACTTAGTTTTGAACACACGAAAGAGAGGCGATTCTATATATCGTTCAGATGGGGGTTCTATACCTAATTCTATACATCGTTCAGATGAGAGTTCTATACCCAATCTCATATATCATTCAGATGGGAGTTTCATACTTATTTACATACACCGACAGAGGTAGACCTTCATACTCAATCTTATGCGACCAGAGGTATGATATCTACGATTACTATCAGTTTTTATCTTATCGCTCATACTGACTTGAGCGTCGAAGTCCTCCCACCGGGCCAACCCCTATGGGATTTTTACAGATTTTTCATCCGTGAAGAACCGTAGAGTACCACCATCATCGGCTTCCTGCCCGAGTCGGAAGAACAGGTATCTGTGAAGCAAAAATCAACTCCAACAGTGTCTAAGGGTCTTCGTCTTCTGGTTTGCACAAAACTTTTTCCAACTATTCTCGAGATTGATTCTGCCAACCTTGTTTAAGCTTTCTTTTTCGAGCTGGTGTCCTCTCATTGCTGTTTTAATATCATTCAAGAGTGTCATCGTATCATGAGTCAATCTCTGGTTGGTCCATTGAACTTCATCCATCGTGAGGGTAATAATTGTGCAGATATTTTGGCGCAAGTAGGGCTATCCATCTCTCCATGTTTTCACGACTTTATCTCTCCTTCTAATAAGGTGTATAGATTTTTGAAGCGGGATATTTGGGGTTTAACTTCTTTTAGAAGTTAATTCCCCCCTCCATATTGTCAACCAAAAAAACAAAAAAAATCAAATATCGCATAATAATTTAGATTAGAATATCTTAATTGTTTTTAATTAAATATTAAGATGACATTCATCAAAGTAAACGCGTGTATTTTTCTCATTATAAAAATTCAAGAAGTTTATCCCCTAGAAGTCTGTGATTTAATTGTAATCTTACTTTGAGAAAGCAACTTAAGGTTGTCACCTTCATATTCAATAATCATGGTACCTTTCCAGAAAGATAATGTTTTGTTGTTCTATGGTCCACTCTTATCTTCTTCAATTCTTCATTTGTTTTCTTGCAACCGTGTCTCCTTCGTGTGCATAATAATCTTCTTTATCAAGGAATTTGGCAAGGGGGTATGGCTTAGAAAATCTGCATTTGGTTGATTCTACAACGTAGCTTTCTTGTTTCGTCCTATAATGTTATTTTTCATCTGATTCATAGGAAATAATATCCAAAAATATATTACCAAAATCATATACATTTATATTTGTTAGTTATAATGGGACAGTTTAATGGTCACAATCATTATTAATTCAAATTTTTGTATAACAAAAAAATTTATATATTTGTTAAAAGGTTTTCAATTAAGAATTTTTTTTTAATTACAATGGCAATCGAATTCCAGAATACGAAGTCAGGGGAGGAGGATTGTTATCATTAAACTGCCCTCTTAGGACTTTTTAGTTGAGAACTATTGTTTTATTCTCTTCGCCAATGCTTACATGGGCAACCAACGAATTTGTGGATCTAATTATAAAATAGTAAACTTCTTTAATCAAAATCTTAAATTAAAGTTTTAGAAATAGAAAAATAGGCTTCGATAAAGTTACTCTCTTAATTCAACCTCACAAATATTTAAATCAAATTAATCAGTTTTCTATGGT
Organism: Dillenia turbinata; assembly: GCA_037126225.1. NCBI lineage: Eukaryota > Viridiplantae > Streptophyta > Magnoliopsida > Dilleniales > Dilleniaceae > Dillenia > Dillenia turbinata. Next base: position 1,591,975 of record JBAMMX010000009.1, read on the forward strand.
TGAGTAAAAAAAATGCTTATACGAGCATACATTAAATTCAATTTATATTATTTTATAAAAATAAGGAATCATTAGGATTTTTAATACGTTATCTGAGAATATGGATTCGTGATCGGTTTTTTAGCAAGGGCACGGCTGGACATTGCACCGCGGGGGACAATTCCCTTCCTAAGATTATGTTATTTTGACATATTTTCTTTTTTATTTTATTTTTGTTATACACCGGATGGGGGAAAAATAATTAAAATGCAAAAACATGAAAATTAATTCTCTTCCTCCATATATCTTGAAAATTTGTAATTATATTTAATGAAAAAATTACTATTTTATTATGGTAATCAAGACAGATTCGAATTTTCTTTTTTTGAGATATTTAGATGACAACAACTATGCAAATTTTGTGGCTAATTTGGAAAGAACTGTCTATTTTGGTCTCTCTCTCTCTCTCTTCCCCACCAATTCTGTTTAGAGTTCACAAGAAGCACACAATGGCTTGGCCTCCACGCCAATTGCGAAGGCATCGGCATCCTTCTTTGCACCCAGCTGACCAAACATGTGAAGGAAATGATCTGCTACAAATTCAAAAACCATCTAGAATTGGTCAGTCTCGTGGGCGTCCCTACCAATTGACTCTTTCTCATTTGAATTTACATAGGCGGCTCCAATTTAATGTCACCACATATCTTATTATTATTATTTTTCTAATAAAAATAACAGAAACCACGAAAATATATATACCAATAAAAATTCAAACACGAAAGCTCAAAGAAGATACTTGAAAAGAATTCTTTACCATTCAAGTGTTTTCTTATTTGTCAACCAAGATAGGTCACTCAATTTAATGGCATTGAAATTGAAAATCAGAAGTTTTTATGAAAATATTTTCATTTTTTTTCCTTTTCCCCCCCAGGGGGGGGGGGGGACAACCCCCCCCATCGGCAAGAAATGAACCCCTTTACACTGGTCGAGAGATCGGTGAAACTCTAAATTAAGTAAAAACAAGAATGATATTGAAGAGAATGAATAGATCAAATTCTATTTTTTAAAATATTTAAATTAGTTTAAAATTAATAAAATTAAAAATAAAATTTAATCCATTCTTCATCACGCAAAAAATCCTTCTCAAAAGTGTATGAATGGAACCCAATTAGGGTTTTGACTAAATTTTCAGAGTATAATATGGTTAATTCATCAGACCCACCTCAATGTTGTTAAAGCCCTCCATTTTTTTTGGGTATTTCTTTACTTTGAATTGAATTTTCCTTTGGATATTTTATATAGTTACCTTCAAAAGAGTCCATGACGACTGCCATGACATAAAATGTCAGGTTTTATTTTTTGTTTCAAGCTCTTCCTTCTAGAATGAACACAATACAATAAGCAATATTCCTATATTTCTTGACAAGTTGCCAAAATCATTGATTAAAGCACATGCTTTGTCACCCTTCTATACAAATCCATTCCCCAAAATATGATAAATACTTTTATCTTTATACTAAAATTTAATTTGACCAAATAATTTTTTTTTAATTGATATATAGAATCATATTTTAATTAATTTGATTAAAACATTACCGAATTTAATTTAAAAAGAAGCTCTCTCATATATTTTTTATTTTTAAATTTTAAATCCAAAATTTGATAAAAAAAATAATAATAACACGGTAAAAAAAAAAAAAAAAAAAAGATAAAGTTATCATTCAACGTTGGGTAAAAGGATAACAATAAAGCATACTTTTGACTTAGATCTTCTCGAACTACTCACAACGTTGTTAAAAAAAAAAAAAAAAATTGTGTCATTTTGGGAATCAAAAACAAGAGATGAATTCCCGATGCATGATCTTTTTGTTTCCAAAATTCGTTTCCAGTCTTTAGATATAATACATTGGACAAAATAGGAAAATAAATCATTCATTTCATTTCAACCATTATTGATTCTTTCGAGCTCAAATTTTTCTTTTTTCTTTTTTTTTTTTAATAAATTATCATATCCAATAATCATATTAAATTTGACTGATTCATATTTGTAAGCATAGATGATCTTGTTGTATTATGCACCCAACCCTAAAGTCCAGGATTGATTCTCTATGTTAACTTACTTGCATTGCAAAAATATATAAACCTAATTGATATGGAAAAAAAAAAATTCTTGTTTGACCTCGATTTGTCATAATTTATATCTATTCTTTCTCATTTCACTTCTAATATCTTTTAATTAAAATATTTTTTTATAAAATTTATAAAAATTTATAAGTAAAAATCAGATCTTTCTATAAAAATTATAGTAATAATTTCTTATATTAAAACCATCATCCAATCTCTAATGGATTTAACCCGAACTTTTTCAAGCAAATCTTGAAAATTATTAAGTTGTAAGGATTAAGATTTTTATTTTTCTTTTGCTAAATGATTATACGTAGGATGGCAAGTTCCCACATCAGTAAAAGAATTAGGGTAGAACTAAGTTTTGACACAGTTTTTTTTTTTTTTTATTTTTAACTTGAGTCTTAATGAATATAATCCATAGAAATCAATACCCAATCGAACAAATTTTCTTATTTTCCTTTTTACTATATCTTCATAACATCCTTGTAGATGACATTTGAAAAATAATACAATTTAAATAGAGACAGATTAGATGGAATTTTTTGTTAATAATTCTTTATTTTAATTTATAAATGTTATAAATAAATAAGATTAAAAGCGAATAAATGTGAGAATAAGATACTTTCTAACTAGCCATAATCTTCTCCTTAATATTATCACTTTTTTGATATCTATCACCGATATTCAAAGCATACTCTAATTAATTTGATTCAAATATCTGTAAATGTCATATTTTAAGAAGCAGCTATTGAGCTGGCACCAAATATAGGCATGGATTAACCTACCATTTACCATCAATCAAGCCTCCTAGAGAGTCCTCATCACTTTTTTTTTTTTTTTGGGGTTAAATAGGGGTTTGAAAATCATAAAAATATACACGTTTAAATATTAAATCTTGAAAAAGACGCTTGAGTAAAATCCTTTACTACTCAAATATCTCTAAAGACAGAATCAATTATTTAATAATAGAACATTAGACATTTATATATAACCATAGAATCTTAAATGTCAAATATTATTTTCTAGAGATATTTAATAATTTTCTTAAATATTTTAATATAATCAAATAAATATAAAATTCCAAAAATAAAAAAAATAAAAAGGACAAAAATGTTGCATGTGCTCACTTGTTCTTATTTGGTCGGTTCCACCATATCCGCTCTAGAAAATCAAAATGGGTATCATTGTATCAAAATACTTAATGTGTACTCCTAATATATTTAATAATAATAAACTATATTATAAAATAATATATATACATTTGTCGACTTCTTAAAAATTTATTTAAGTATTTCTTTTTAAGGCTTCGAATTAATTCCTTAATTGTAAGTTAAGATGGAGGGTGTTTGGCCGAAGGTTGAAGACGACTGATTCATTCGAGATCGAAATAAAAATAAATAATATTCAGACTATAACTTTTAAAATTATATAATATTTCTTAAAATTTTGTGGGGAATTTCCCTTCCTTCTCTTACCATACGGAGGATATAAATACCTTCACATTTTAAGAGTGTTGATACATTATTAATAATTTATAATTCTTTTTTCAAATAATAATAATAGAAATTTTAATTATCATATTTTGAATATATATTAATGAGTTCCTCCAGACACCAAATTAAGTATTAAGTATATTAAGTAAAATTTTAGATATAATTTCCTAATATCAATTAAATGTAAAATTAAAATTGAAACAGTTGAATATAAAATAATACTAATTAAAGATCAGATAAATCAAATCTTACAAAATATTGTATACGGTTAATAAATTGAAATCTTTTGAATCTGAATAACTTCAAATATGTTAAAATATTCTATAAATCAAATCTTACACAATATTTTTCCTTTTAATTTATACATTGTGTTTGTCGAAATTATATGATTTGAGTAAACCATGTCCCCCAAACATGGTCTTAACTTTGTAAGTTTTTGCCGTTCGGGATCGAGATCAGGATCGAGAGAGAGAGAGAGAGAGAGAGAGAGAGTTGTAGTTAACTGGTAACCTCCGCGTGTAAAGTTCCAAGTCTTTGTCATCACTGTTCTCTGGTCAAAACATGCCTGCACATTCGAATGCTTATGTCCTCCGCCCCCCCCCTCTCTCTCTCTCATTTTCCCATTCCAGCATTTTTCCTTTCTCATGTTTCGTCGTACATAAACCCCCCATAAGCTCAAGATTTTAAATATTATCTCCTTTTCTCTCTCTCTCTTTCTCTCGCCCTCTCTCTCTCTAATCACATGAAGCCCAATACCCAGAAAGACAGAATTTCTCCAATTTTTCTTTCGAGAAGCAAAATAGCTGAAATGGGGTTTTCAAAGGAAGGAAGAACGACAAGATTGTTAAGAGGATTTAAGACGGTGTTTTTCTTAATAACCATGTTGATATCATTTCTTCTTTTCTCTGCACCTGTTCTTGTGGCCATAGCTGATGCTCTTCTCCCTACTGCTCTCCTCTCTGCCTCTCTCTCTCCTCACTCTCTCTCTCTACAGACCATTTCCTCTCACCTCAATAACTATGATTTCCGTTTTTCTCTCATTGACATACCTTTAATATCAATTTTCAGATCAGCTGTTATCATCTGTAAGTACTATTAATCTCTCTCTCTCTCTCTGCGCAAAAAGATCAAATTTTTATCTAAAATTTGTTTCTCCAATCAAAGAAAAAACATGGGTCTGATTGTTTACTGTTCAATTCGTTGATTCAAATGATTTAATAACTTTGAAAAACAACATGGGATTATCGAACTTTCGATTAATTTGATGACAACCAAACATGGGTTTGATCGAAATTGATTTTAATTTTTGTTGATGCAGGCGTTTACAGTTTATGTGATGGTCCAAGACTTTCGAGAGGCCCTTATTTGGGGATAACAACAGTATGTTCTGTGCTTTCACTTGGGTTTGTTTCATTAAAAGCATCAATTCTGCTGGGAGATTCTTCAAGAATTGCTAATCAAGGATTGTACAAACGAGCTATGGAGGTTGCTTTGTTCATATGTTCTTTGGGTTTGGCTATTGGTCATACTTTTGTGGCCTATAGAATCAGCTGCAGAGAAAGAAGGAAGCTTCTTGTCTACAAAATTGACATTGAAGCTGTAAGTTCTCTCTCCCTCCCTCCCTCCCTCCCTCCGTCTCTCTCTCTCTCTCTCTCTCTGTGACTTTTTCTTGGAGATGCATCCTAAGGGTCCCTACTGTCATCAAAACAATCAGCTGAAATGTCGAAAGAGTGACATGACCTCATCTCCTAAAGAAAAATCAGAAAAAGGGTAAAAGAAAAATTGCTTATTTTTTAAAAGATGAAGCTATTTGATTATCCTCTAACGTGAGAAACCATTCATTTTGATAGTCTCCCTCCTCCATTTTCAATTTGGAATTCATCTCTATTTGGACAATTCTTTAGTAAAGAGTTCTTCATTTTGGGTCCACGGGCAAGACTTTTCCTCCAAAAATGTCATTGCATTTTTTTGCAATGCATCAGATTTTTCTTTTTAATTTTTATTTTTTTTTCTAATGAAGGAGGATGGCCAGATTTTTCATACAATAATAATCTTTTTAACCTATCCCTAATTGATTCGATGGTTTATCACTCTCTTATCTCTTAAATAAGGTTTCTTATTTGAATTTTGTTAGGTGTACGAAGAAAGCAAGAGTTAAAAAAATTTTGTCTAAAATCGGATTTAATGAGATTGATTATCAAAATTATTATCGGATATTTGATGATATATATATATAATCCTTTACGGAACTCACATAAGTCAAGCCTTGAAGAGCTGAATTTGCAGATGAATTTTGATTTTTTTTTTTAACTTGTGGTTATAAATTTTTATTCAAATGTAATTGATTTTTTATATATTTAATTCTTTTAACTAAATCACTTTTTTACAAAAAACCTAAGTTTTATATGAGACGACAAATGCAGCCACCCCATGAAGAGCTTAGAAGTACATATTTTAATGGGGGTGAAAGTGAGAAGGGAAAAATGAAGAAAAGCTAGGAGGAAAGAGGCCCAAATCTTCAAATGATCTTAGGTCTCAGGATTTGTTCTAGTCTTTTTACATTTCCCTAGGTCCCTGTCGAAATAAATACAAAGCTCAAAATAGGACTGACCCATGTTATGGGCAGCTGAATTCCCCATCACCACGCCATGATCTAGTCATTGCCTCATTAGATGGTAAGAGAAAATGGCATGTAATGTAACTCCATATCATGTGAACTGTTGAGCTCAGTTTGGCACGTCTAACTTTTCAGAGTTTTTAATTTGAAAAAGTCATCACCTACTCATCCTATACATGGAGGTTGATTCTCTCCCTCTCTCTCTCTCTCTCTCTCTCTCTCTCTCCCCTTTTTTCATTTTCAAATTGAGAAATTTAGTACCATGTGAGGATATCTAGAAGGTGATCCATATATATGCACCTCGCATGCGCGGTACTTTAATGAGTTTTTTTTTTTTTCAATTAAATTCTTAAGGGCAGCTCCCCATGTTGGCCACTGGTCAAGATACACCCACTTAATCACTTCTCTCTCTATGCTTTTCTCTCTCTCTCTCTCTCTAATTGGTCTTTGTTCGACCACCAAAGTCAGCAAAATATAGAAACTTTACAGACCCAAGTCATGTTACCCTGTCTCGTACCAAAAGAATGACTTAACACGGAGCCCACACTGAATTTGGATGTCTTCCATGTCCAGCCAAACCAAAATTTGAACATCCAACAAAATCTTACCGCGGATGGCAAAAGGCATCCAAAAGTTTTCTTCCCTTAGTTGGCTTACTCATGATGATAAGAACTATCCTCTCATTATCTTTAAAAAAAAAAAAACATTCTAGTCTAGAAGGTTGCCAAATGTTTCACGACACACGCCTTCAACGCCCATAGAATTTGTTCTTTTCGTTGGTTCCTCAATCCACAATTTTCCCTGTTCAAAGCATTCATAAATTTCATTCCTAAGTTATGTTGCACAAGTCGTGTTTGTGTCGAACGTGTAAATTTTATTCATGATTTTCGTCACCTATCGTGTCATTTTTGTGTCCCTCGTGAATAGCTCAATAGGTAGAACCTCCATTCTTCCATTCTTGATCATGTTTGGTTGCATTTCCTTGTTAAAAAAAAAAAATCTTGTCATTTTTGTGTCTGTATCCTGTCTGTGTTTTGTAGCTTTTACTTTTAACTTTAAAAGTTTATATGACTCAAAATGACCCATATTGTGATGTCATGTTTGTAGGTTTCTGCTTGCAAGAATGGGTTCCCCAGATACCAAAAGCTCCAGCGAGAAGAAAGAGTGAAGTAAAAGACTAATGTCGGAAGATTAATCATTTGATACCTAGACACAAACTCGGATTTCAGGTAAAATTTCTTCGACATCTCAGCAAATGCATGCTCAAGGATCTGTTGGTATCTTATTCTAAATTGTTTTCTCTATGTCATTAAAATTAGGGTTTCAGTGACAATCATACAATCATCCTGAGGCAATCAGCAACCCCAGAGATGGAAATCTCAAGTGGATGGCATTTGGCCGCAGCATATGCTGTGTACATCAAACCGCTGCGTTTTTGTGTACAGTAATGGATGAAATTTTGAGAGAATGTTTCATTGTTCATCTCTTTAAGCTGTACAGTTCTCATCTTACAAGGAAAAAAAGGCAAAATTGTAATTCCATATGCCTGGTTCAGGACATTCTTCAATTGTCATCCACAGAGTTCCATCTCTCTGAGAATCAATCTTGTTCTAGAACACCAATGGGTCAGGTGGATCAAGAGTCTCTTTAAAACCTTAAAAAATTCAAAACACATTTTTAAAAAATGTTTTTCTTTAACCAGACAAATTTTGGGAGTAAAGGTGTACAACATTTGCCAAAAGTCTAATAATGACAAGGTTCATAAAGATTCTATTTCAAATGTTTGAAGTAACTTCATGATGTTAATGTAATACAATGTTGTAATGCTTAGTTCAACTGTGAAGACGATGACAAGGTACATGAACCACATAATCACATTTTGGTAATTACAGTGACTTATTTAACAGGGGGTTAAAATCAGCAAAGGTTTAAGATGCTTGGTCACAGCAGACTCTGTTACACGGATCTGATTCCACCCATGAATGTCCTCGGATCAGGACAATATCCTGAAAATTGAGCCTGAGAGAAATCAAAACCTGGGTTCTGCAGACAAAGACTAATAGTCAGACATTGACATGCATGTACACTGCTGAAAATTGTCTCATCCTCACCAACAGAAAACAAAATTTAGTTTCAGAGTAACAGGAAAATGTTGGCAGATACCCAAAGCTGTACAACTCAATCATTCAAGATCAAGTCTCAAGCTAATCAATGTCAATTATATGAATCTACCTTTTCCAATCAATTCATGTCGTTTTGACAATCAAGGGTATCTGCTACATGAATCTACATTTTCGGTTTAACTCATGCCATATTGACAAGCAAGTTAAAAATGAAGTTGCAAAATATGTAAACAACACATCCACATAACAAGAAAAGAGTAGTTTAGCTCGTAAAGTCTCTCATTTTATATAGTATATAAGTTGAAGCATCACTTGAATGACACAATCTGGTAACTCCCTTATGTAACTGCCCCAGACAAATGAGAAAATGGACTCCAGTAGCAGAAGACTATTCTGAAAGCCTTTCTCTTGTTGACTTACTTTGACCTAACCCAAGTTTTTGGCTTCTTTGTACCCAGCTAAGGCAACTCATATTGACAAAATTCAGCAATAAAAAAGTTGTGTACAATCTGCCAATCTGATCAAATGTTTGCCAAGGCTGTGTTTAGTATGAAGGAAAATAACCCCAATGAACTGCCCATCCATATTCTAACTTGCATCAAGCATCTAGAAAGTTTTCAAGGTTGTATGACAACATTTATTGTCTTCATGCTTATTTGGCACCAAACCCTCCACCCTGAAGTCCTTTGATTCACCAAAATTTCTAGCAAATATTACAATGAACGAAGCAACCAAATTTGACAAAATTTGGACCTAGCCATATCTAGTCCTATGTGGGAAAACATCCCTGATGACCCCCACCAATCCAATTTATGATTTGCATCAAGCAACAAGAAGATTTCATGGTTCAACTTCTTTAGGTTAAATAATAACATTTTTCTCATCTATCTCTTTATTTGGCACAAATCCTCCGGTCTCCACTACTTTGATCCTGTAACATATACAATTCCAAAATGAAAAACCACTTAAATTTGTAGCATTATAAATAAACCAGCCCGAGTGGATCTTCCATGCCAATATTTTGATCAGTTCACTTATCTCTAGGCATGTCTGCCAAAAGTACACATTAAATGATACGTAACGATAACAAGCCAAATACACTTTCACACTAACTAGGAGAGAAGCATTTGAATGTGGAGTGCATAAGTTGTTTAAAGAAGCCTAGCAGTACATAAAAAATGTAAACTAGGCCCAAGAATGCCACTGGAAGTAATATAACATATCCAACTAGATATAAATCCAATTGCTTAAAATGAAAGTCCCCGACATGTATCATGTAGCTTAAGGACTTCATTTCCCTTGCCCGCTTTCCAAATAACCAACTAACAAAGTAGGTCAAAAATGAAAATGCTTACCATATTTACCTTCTTTTCTTCAATTCAAGTTTCAATTTACTAAGCAGAAGATATTCATAATATTGCCACCCTACAAGAAGTGCGCAAATAGAACACCAAAGAAATAAATGGTTCACATAATCTTCAAATTACTCCTAATAAACAACACTAAACAAGGTTCCCACTAGGATGCCATTCAACAAAATTTTGTCCACCCCCACTGGCCCAAAAAGAAGGAAAACCTCTGATTCTCTATGAATCTAGACAATGGCAAGAGATTGGGGACCAATATCACGTGCAACCAAAAGAGGATATTTGAAAATTTCAGATTTATTGAAAGAAAAAACTCATGATTTTTCTCTTCAGGATTGAATGCTATATGTAACACCCAACCCCAGGGTTCAGACTGAACCGTAAGCACCTCCTAGGCAATTGGTAATATGCATTTTTCTTTCCACAAACTCCTACATTTTTGCCTCCATACAGACTCATAAAAACTATAAGTCATGTTGTAGCATCAATGACCAGACCAAAGTCTTATAATATGCCTAATGTAAAAAAAAAGAACTATAACCCTGAGCTTTTGAAAATTTTCCTTCCCGTCCAAAGTTCACACACCAGGGAGCTTGTAACTCATTAATGGACAGTCAAGCATGATGGATCCATACTTCTCTGACACAAATAATCTCTTAACACTTGGACCTCTAAATGAATCTAAGAAGTTATTTACAAAGTAACCCTATCTTCACAGGCAAAATTGACATAGCCACCTAACTTACAACCTTTTCCTACACCAGAGCTTTTCACCAATAGTCTGCAGAATAAAGGCCACTTTTGCATGAGAGTATCATTTGCAACTGAGAAACACATCGATGTTCTTTAATGATGCCAAGGAATATGTCAGTCCATGAGTACACCATACACAGGAATCCTAAGATTGCAATCTTGTACTGAAGTAAAAAATCTTAGTTGGATTCATGAGTTTTTCTTCCCAAGTCTTGTCATCCTGTGACACATCTAGTTTCCATGCTTCTAAAAAACGCTCTTTAGCCCACTCCAACCATCTTGCAAGTGTTCTGCATTCTGAACTTTGTCCCAATGAGTCACCTTCTTAATACTTTAGGATCACACACTGCAAATAACTAAATCAATGGGTAGAATAACATTCCATCGTTCCCTTGGCCATCCAAGAAAAACCCATGACTCAATTCTTCCGATCCCCATTTCTGGCAGAAGAATCCCATCAGAATTCATGAGGAGACAATTTCACTTCCAAAGACATTCTATCAAGACTATCACTTTTACTTCCTCCTTATTATAACTCTCATTTTAGGAGAAAATCCCGAAGCTTTAGAAGATATTCACAAGCACACTTAAGTTTGAACTCAGATCCCAACCTTCACATGCATATAGATTTAAATTATTTGCAAATTTCTTACCTTTCTGCAACTGAAACATCCATTGAGCTAATCCAATCAAAGCAAATTGTCAACTTGCTGCTGCTGCCATGGTTCAAAGTCCAACAACCTTTTTTTTTTTTTTTTAAAAGAAATAGAATAAAGTTGAACTCTATCCCCCAGGCTAATTAAAAGGAATGTGCAAATAGAATGAAGTTGAACTCTATGCCCCAGGCTAATTAAAAGGAATGTGAGAAAGCCATACCGGCCCCAAAAGTTATTTTTAATCTAAATGCAGGAGTTATTGCCATGGGCCTCTTAACAACAAATGTGAAAAAGAGCTCATAGATTTACAATGACTATGCTCTTCCATCTGAATTCATTCCCTAGCAATCCTGCTCAAAGATTACCATAAAGCAACTACAGACCAAGAAACAAAGATGACCACTGCATAACAACATGCTAACATCCACCACAGCCTACCATAATTTCAAAATTTTACCTGCAACACCTTTAATCAACATCTGGCAGGCGATTGTGTAAAATAATCCAAGTTATCACGCAAATGAAATTAATGACCATAAACTCTGCAAAACAAGAACAAACTCACCTCCTCCTGAAACCTCTGAAGCATGAGGCGCTTCTGTTCAAGATCAGCAGTATAAGGATCAAGCTGACCCTGACCAACTATGGGTGAAGACCAGGTCTGGCCCTTCTCCCTTTTCTGCAATGTTATGTGCATTGTATCATCCTCTACCAAAATCAAAAAAACCCTAAATTAGAAACCCCATAAAATAAAACCCGAACAAGAAGTCCAACTGACTCAGAAATTCAATGACCACAACTACAAAATCTAAATATTCCCGTTCCATTGACCATCAAAATTGCATACTAGAATCTTTAAATCTAGAATTACGATACAACATATTGTGTCAGCAAGGGGCAAAGGGAGGAGCGCCCTAAAATCTGAAGGAAAAGAATTTTATACATATAATTTCAAAAATGATAACACTAAATGTTGTCTGGCCAACTAAAATTATAACCATGCCCCCGGAAATTATAAACTCAAATGCATGATGCATTTCTCCCCCTTGGATTAACATTTCCGACATTGGCTTTCTTCGGTCTAAATAACATTATCTTCAATTTCTTTTCCTTATTTATTTTTATCTTTGTTAAATTAGTTTTACTTATCAACAACCCTAAAGTGGAATCCACATAAACAGAAAAAGCAATGACCTTTCAAAGCCAAAACATTTCAAAACCGTACCAAGAGTCCAAAATGATGAATCCGTCTTCACAGGGCAAGTCAGATCATGCTACAACCACAAAATGCATACAGAGAAGCAAGTAAGAAACGAATAACTACATATGCACATAGAGAGAGAGAGAGAGAGAGAGAGAGAGAGAGAGAGATTATACCCACATTGAGATAGGGTGAACTGCCTTTGATGCCGACTTCGATGTGTTTGGAATCGATATTGCAATAAAAAAGCTTCTTGTTTGGAACATTAGGCGGAAGAGTGATGTAGATGTTGACCTCTTCTAGGGTTTGATCCCATTCAAACACTTTCTGATCTGATAACAAACAAAGAATTCCTTCAATTGCATGTTCAGTAATGACACCCTAGAAATCCATGAGAACTCTACAAAGATTGGAACTTAGAGAGAGAGGGGTTTACCGCCATGAAAGAAACCGTGACGCTTTTCAGGAGCTAATTTCTCCGCCATCTTTTGGCTGTTGGGCTTGGAAAGGTTCTCTCTTGTAAGTAATGTCGAACGCTGCTTTGCTCCTAAGCAGCTTTCCTAATTTATCCTCTTTCCATTTTTTCCCCTTAATTTTGATGACCAATTTGGGCACAAAATGTAAAATCAATATTTGTTAAGTAGTTTTTTCAATTTATTTTTTTAATAATTAATAAGTAAAATAAATTTTTGGGCTTTAAAAGATGGGATAGTTTATGAGATAAGACTTCTGTTTCGAGATTATAATATTTATTATTTTAATAAGAAATTTTTTTTTGAACGAATTTTATTATAATGGTTGAATTATTTATTGGTGACCCTAAAATCACGAATTCGAGGTATGAAAATAATTTTTTTATAAAAATATAAAGAGAATATTACGTATATACACATTCTTTCCAAAATCGATTTTAATTATTGAGATTAAAATTCTAATTGTTATTATTGTAATAAATAAATTAAATTTTGTGACATTTTATATCAATAAAATATTTTTAAATTAAATAAACAAAATTTAAAGTATATTGAAATATACTAACTTATGATTATTTTTTAAAATATTAGATTTTGGGAGCAAAATTATAAAAATTATTGATTTATAAAAAAGTTAAGGAATTAAAAAAGTTTCAAAAAAAAAAAGTAATTTTGTCCGTTTTATTTTTTTTCATTGAGTAAATTACATGTTCGGTCCTTAAAATTTGTCTTCTTTCACAAATTAGTCCTTATAGTTAGAAATATTACCTTGTGATCGTAGTGTAACGAGTTGGTCCTTCCGTTAATAACGAGAACAACTTGTCTGTTAACCGGTGATGTGACATCCAATGTGGCTGTACAGATGCTAATGTGTCACTGTCAGATCAGCATTTTCAACACTACATTTAGCCACGCTAGCAAAAAATAATTCTAAAAAAATTCTGTTTTCTCTCTCCTCTCCTCCCCCTTTCTCCATCTCCTCTCCTCTCTCTCGCTCTCTCTACCGAAAAAAAAGAACCCCCACAGAAGCAACCATGGTTGTGGTTGCCACCTACAAAAGTCGCCACAGTGGTGGCTACAACCACCATATCTGTATTGGAAACCAAGCCCTTCAGTCACTAAACCCTAAATCGGCAACAAGTTTCGACGTTTCTCTCTTTCTCTCTCTCTCTCCATTAGCTCAGTCGTGCCTTCTCAAGCTCAATTACTCTCTCTCTCTCTCTCCTCACCTTCTTTAAGCTCATTCGTCCCCTCCATTTGCTCACCGCCTAAATCTAACCATAACCCTAACATTCCATCCATTAATAGTATCGATTGACAGCATCAAAAGGATCCCAAACACAGAATTGTGATAAAATTTGTGGGTGATGGGAAGAGGAAAGATCGAACTTAAATGAATTGAGATAAAAAACAATAGACAAGTCACCTTCTCCAAACATAGAAATAGCTTGATCAAGAAAGCTTGTGAACATTCCATTCTTTGCAAAGCCAATGTCGCTGTTCTCATCTTCTCCAACCGTGACAAACTCTACAATTTTTATAGCGCCGACAGGTACTCTTCTCTTTCTCTCTACGAATTCTCCGAAAGGAGAGATGCTCATAGGAGAAAGGATTACATCTTATCTCCGTTTCTCTTTATTTTTAGCTCTGCAACCCTCATCTCCATCTTCGTCACTCTTGTAATCTTGGCCGCCATCGTCCCTTCTTTCCCTTCTACTGTCTTTCGAAGGTCGAAGCTTTTACAAAAGCTTCAATAGACAGGGGAGGGAGGGAAGGAGAGAGAGAGAGAAGGTTTCCTCCTCTTCTTTGACTGTAGTCTCTCTCTATCTGTGCATGTGCAACTCTTTGATTCTCGTCATCTAAATGCCCTCTTCCTTCTTCAAACACATCTTAGAATTCAACCCCAAAACAAACAAAGGTTTGTTCTCTCTCTGTCTCTCTCATCAATTAGTATTAAAATCAGGGTCCTCTCTCTCTCTTCCTTGGTTGAATTCTTTTTCTGCATGTATAATTTTGAATCTCTCATGGTGTTTGATCGGTTCTGAATCAAAACTAGGCAACGACAGCGGCCGATCTTTGTCAACGAATAAAAACCCCTGTACTTCACTGGGGAAAACCCTAGGTATGTCAAAATTATCAACTAATCTACCTTGTGTTAATGTTCTAAAGCCCTTTGATGAGTTTACAAAAGAAAAGACTCAAGAAATTGAATTAGAGACAGAGCATTTTGTTCTGCCATCGCTAATAGGTTCGAGCTCTCTTCTTTGGTTTAATACGGTAGGTTTTTTCTTTCTTTTTTTTTCTCTCAATGTGAGAGAGGAGGGGGGAGAGAGAGAAGACAGAGAGAGAGGGGGAATTTTTATTTTCTTGATAAGACTAGCTGGGGTGGCGGTGGCGATGGAGGCTTAGTTCTCATGTGATTATTAGTGAAGTGTTAGAGAGAGAGAGATTTTTTTTTTTTAAAAACCCCATGCTGATGTGGCACGCCAAGTCAACAATTGGTTACGTGGTACTGCCACATCAACAAAGTGCTGACGTAGCATCATGTTATATTTTTAGGTATTGACGTGGTAATGACACAACAACGTTCGTATGACACGTAGATTATCATGTCAGCATTTAACAGTTATCCTGTCGCCATTAGTAATGGAATGATGGTTATCCTGTCGCCATTAGTAATGGAATGATTAATACGATATGATTTTGTAAGTTTGAAAATCGTAAGACAGCATTCTAGCTATAGGTAGGAGTAGGTCCGACCCGAATAAAACCTGTGACCCACCCGAACCCAAAGTGTTAGGGCCGGATTAATTCGGATTTTTGTTTATATCGGGTCGGGTTCAGGTCAGTAATTTAAAAAATCGAATTAACCTGACCCACCCAAATCAATCATAATATATTTGTAAATATGTTATAATATAGTAAAAAAAAAAATCTCCTTATTATATTCATTAAAAAAATAATATTTTGATATTATTTAAAATTTTTGAATTAAAAAAAAAGATTTTTCTGATTCGAGTATCCACCCGAATTTAAGAAATATGCTCAGATTCGGATTCTAATTCAAAAATATATAACCTTAATATCTCGAGTCGGGTCAAAATAGGATATTCGGGTTCAGATATCCGACCCGAACACACCCCTAGCTGTAGTACTAATTCGTGAAATTGAGGTAAACTCGAAGGACGAGATATGTAATTTACTCTTTTTTTTAATTTCAAGGACTCCTGGTCACCGTCCGAATAAAGCAAGCGTCCCCCCTCTCCTGTCTCTCTTTCTCTCTCTCTTCGGCGGAGAGGGAAAGGAAACCAAAAGAAGGGGAACGTTGGGGGAAAAAAATGAAATTCGATTTCAATCTTTCGGAACCAAACCCTAACCCTAAATCCCCATTTTCCCCTTCACCGAAAGACAATCTCGAATGGCTTCCTCTCCAAAGCCATCCAGTCTTCACCACCATCACCACCACCACCACCACCACCTCCACCGCTTCAACTACTGCAGAAATCGATTCCTCAACGACGACTTGTCAGATGCCCAAAAACCTAATTTCATGGGACGGAACTTCGCGCCTTTACTTCTGGGACTCCAATAATTGTCTTCTCCATCAAATTTCGATTCGGTTAGGGGAACCCGAGGCTACTTCAGTCATCGCCGCTTCTCCTTCTAAGGTTTTGTTCTCGAAATTTAGGGTTTGGGGGTTCTTTCTTTTAAGGGTTTTGTACTGTGGTTCATGTTTTTTATTGATTATGTTTTTGTAGGTGTTGAGACCAGATATGGAAATCAAGTTTACGGTGAACAAAATTGCTGTTAATGGGAATGGATCGGCATTGCTTTTAGCGGGTTCTGATGGGCTTTGCGTAATGTATTTGTATAGGAGAAATTCATCCACACATAGCGGAATCACTTGCAGGTATGAATTTAAGTTGAACTAGTTAAATAGTCTCGGCACAATGGATTATAAGAAGCTACCTTTTTCACCAAATTTGCTTTGAGCCCTTTAGATATCCTATCTCCTGAATTAAAAAAAAAAGAAAAAAATTGTTTCGCCTACTTCCATTGTCAATATTTAAAATGATGCCCAAGCAATTGATATTTTAGGTTATCTTGTCTTTTTCCTTGATTCAAACACCTCTATTTAGGGATTAGATGGGCTTCGAGTTATTTTTAAACAACTTCTCTTGTAGCCATCTTCTTAGCATTTTGAAGTGTTTGTGGAGATGTAAAACGCTTGCCTTAGCTGTTGGATGACTTTATTCATATTATATCATAGATATTACATCACTGATAATTCTATTATTCCATTAATCAGAATCTTCGTCATTTCATTATCTTTTAATGGTCTTACGATACCTCGTTTCACCATTTTCCTGTGTTATTATTGAAATAGAAATTTCCATTTCAAAAGTGCGTGGGATCCCACCATTATTTGCATATGCTCAGCAATTACCTACTTCTTAATCCATTTTTAAATATTATTCCTATAGAATTTCAAAAGTACAATAGAGTAGAATGTGGTATAGTATTCTATACCCCCAAAAAAAAAAAAAGAATGTGGTATACTAGAGTCTAGTAGTTCCAGTTGAAATACCGCATTCTTTTTCAGGTTTCTAGGGCTGTTTTGGTTCTTTACCTACCTCACGTGTAAGTTCTCCAACATTATCTCCCTTATAAGGGCTAGTATGGGAAACCTCAACTTACCTCTATTATATCTTACTCTACTTTCAACTATTTTTTTTGTTGGAAATATAAGTGTTTGAAAATAGAATTTGGACTTCTCTATAAAAGGGGTTGAAATTATCTTTATATAAATGATTTTTTGGCATTGAAAAGCCACTTAACTCTAGTGATTGTGGCCTTAAATTTTCTAAACTGGCCCTAAGACAAGCACGTTCATAGCTTTGCCACCTCACATATTCTTATAGTGACACTCATTTTGAACTTATTCACAGGACCATACACATTGGCTCTCAAATATTTATGAGTGGCAGCAGTGGCTTACGAATTCTACAAGTTCTGTGGCATCCTTACAGTGACACACATCTAGGAATACTTTCTTCTGATTCCGTTTTCAGGTGAGACTATTTTGCTGCTACTGGATGTAAATAGAGATAGTAGCATATTGATCATTCAGTAAAGAATTAAACCTATGTGTGGTGCTTCTCCTGTTACAGTGAAGTTTGAAGTTCTTGCAATAATGTTCAAGAGGCAGGTCTTCTAATGATGTGAACTCATAACTTTTATACCTTATGGGAGAATAGTAATAAATAGAACTGATTTATACAATCTTTGATTCCCATTGATAGAACAAAAACCATCATCAGAAATGCTGTCATTCTCATATTTTGGTCATATGCTGCATGCCTGGGAGTTTTTAATCAGAACTCAGTTTAATCCTTCTTTATTTTCAAGATCATTGGTAATGCAATTTGTGAGAATTCATTGGAGACCTTACCTTCTTGTGGATTTACAATGATAATCTTTTGGATTGATCTTATCTGATTTTTGCCATTATTAGATATAGTACATGAATTTTTGTCCAGAAGGCAGCTGATTTTTCCTTAGAAAATAAATGCATGTCACGCTTTGATTGTGAATGACACTGATCTGAGTATTGAGCTAATACTTTGTTGCTTCTTTTCTATAGACTGTTTGATTTATCTTCAGCCACAGAGCAACCAGAGCAGGAATACTACCTACAGCCTGTCGAACCAGGTAGTTCTCAGAATGCCACATCAATCTGCCCTGTTGATTTTTCATTTGGGCGCGACCATCTGTGGGACAGGTTCAGTGTAAGTTTAGTTTAAACCTCATATTTTCCTGGTTTCTGTGACATAGATTTTGGAATTCTAAGTGATGGCTGAGGTAGGTTGGGAGGAGCGAAAGATAATATCATGCTTCTTTTTTGAAGTCAAAAATTGTTGGAGCTGAAAATATGGGATAATAACTTATTCATGTGCATTTGTTAAGGTTGTTCAATAGTGTCTTGTCTTAACTCTGAAGTGTTGTGGAAATGCTGTTCATTTTGTAATGATGCATTCTTGTATAAAGCATGAAATTGGATATATTTCAATGGTGAAACCAGTATTTATCCTTTTGTTACTGGTAATGGTAAGCTCACGATTTTATCCTTCTTCTATTACTTTGTCAGGTTTGTGTGTTTCTGCATTCTGGGCATTTAATGGAATCTCTCATCATTTATTTCTTTCTGTATTATGGCAATGGGATCAAAGTTCACGGAAAATTTTAGAGAACAAGACAAATCCAACCATAGAATTAGTAGCTGAAATTTTTATATTAGTCCATGAAGCATATCTTATGACTAGATATAGGATTGTCATGACTTGTCAGCAAGCTGCTTTCTGTTCTGTTCTAATATATCCTAAAGTGTTTCTTTCCATTTCCCAGGTTTTCATATTATTTGGTGATGGTTCAGTTTACATAATCTGTCCTGTTGCTCCTTTTGGAAGGTACTACACACATCACATAGTTGCACTTATTTATCCTTTTTCCCTCAATATTAGCTCTTTTTTTTGGGGGGGGGGCATCATGGGGCAGTGTCAGAAGAAATTAGTCTGTAGTGCAGTTGAGCTCTTGTGAACTGAGGGTACAGATGGGAGTATAACTAAAATCTGTGAGTTCCTATTATTGGGATGCATTTATGAGCACCATATTGCTAGGTTTAATTCAGTAATGTTAGTTTGATGTTAGACCTTTATTATACAGGGATTGCATGAGGATCTAGATTTCTGAACTGTTGTTTGCATGGCTGGAAAGCATTCAACAAGAGAAACATATTTGTGTTGTGCTGTTTATATTGGCCACTACATGGCTTGTCAATTGAATCTCCTGAATCTTACCACTTCTGGAAAAAGATTGGATGGAAATTATTGCTTTTTATCAACTAGTTGTTATGCATGCCTTTGTACTTCATTGGATTTTTCTTTTCCTGATGCAAATTGAGGGGTTCACTCTGTAACAGTGTCCATAAATGGGAACATATACTGGAGATATATGCTGATGTTCACTCATTTGGGCTGAAATCTTCAAATCCAATAGCTGTAAGTAATGCCAATATGGCAATTTGTTGGCTGGAAGCAACATTTCCTGAGTTGGCTCAGCAAGAGAAGGGAGAAGGAAATTTCATTGCACTGAAAGCCCACCCTTATGCTTTATTTGATGCCTCACTTTCTCTCCAGGTACTGTACTTGTACAAAATTTGGTTAGCTAAACATCGGTCCTTCCTGTTTAAGATGTTTACTACCAATTCTCTTGCACAGAGCTGTTGATGACAAGATTGCAGAAAATATCTAATTTTTTGTTGTTGACAGATCTTAGTCTGAACTTATCAGTGTCTCTTGGAGTGCTTGAGGCTTAGCCTGATACCTTGCTTTGTATTCTGCTTGTTTGTGTTATAGTTTTCTGCCCTATAAATTTCTTATAATGCTTGTTGTTAACATTATATGTTCTAGTCCATCATCACTTTCAGCAAGAAGTTTGCCTGAATTAGCATAATATGTGTTGGATATAGTGATTGTTGGTCCTTCCTACCTAATCTTGAGGGACAGTTTAGTTTAATAAAGTGGGATGGTGGTTCTTGCGCTATCAATCTCTGCTAGGAAAAGCTGATCAATATGCAAATCCCCCCACCCCCACGGGGCGCTCGCACTCTCTCAAAACCAATTTCGTTTGTTATATCTGATTTTGCAATATAGTGCTGCAATATAGTTTCAATGAAGAATTAAATTTCTCATAGTTGCAGCCATCTCTTTTTCCCCATCATCTGGTTCAATTGTCTTACTCTTGTTATTTTCAGGGCCCACTCCACAAAGTAAATCAAAGGGAAGATGAAAATCTTGAAGTTCGGGTTTCTCAGTGTGAAGGTTGTGCAGTTAGTTTCTTATATAATTCAGTCTGCAAAGATTCAATTCTTGTAACAGCCTGGAGTGGTGGCCAACTGCAAATAGATGCCCTAGCTGATGAAATCCAACCTGTTTGGAAAATTCACAGTCCACCTCGTCTTTGTGTTGATTCCCATGACCATATCCTTGGTCTTGCTATGATATGTGAGTCTGTCTCTGGTGCGCAGCATTCCATTGTGAGGCTTGACCAGCCCTTGGGTCATACTGTTTGGTTGGGAGATCCACCCCCTCTGTTGAGACTTGCAGTTGTGGATTTGGCTCTGCCAAGAAGCATAGAAAGTGGCTCCTGTATTTCGATGTTCATTGACCCCCTTATTGAGGAGAGAATATTCTGCCTCCATGATGGTGGGGTTGATTCAGTGGTTTTACATTTTCTCCCGTTTACATCTCAGGCTAGTGGCAAGGATCAGGCCATGAGGGTTCCATCTGTGCATCCTGTTCTAAATACATGCCAATCACAGACCGCTTCATCTCCTCTCTGTGGGTTTGTGGCGCTAGCTGATTCATTTGGATATTCATGGGTTTTGGGGATTACCTCTTCTCAAGAGTGTATTGTGCTGGAGATGAAAACTTGGAATCTACTGCTTCCCATTAATGTTGATGTAGAAAAGAAGCCTACTGGCGTTGAAGGACAAAAAGAGACAGATACACCTGATATTATAAGCAAGGAGCTCCTCGTTGGTCCTAACCCAGTTCTTATTCCACAGGCCTCACCAAATCTTCGCTCTATTTCTGCAGATTCCATTGAAGGTCGATCAACACTTCATCAGTATTTCAAGCTTTTCCATGAAAATTATGTGGAGTATGCTCACAAGGTACAAAGAGACATGATACAGATACAAATTTTGTCTCTCTTTATTTGTGTTTTTGGTGAATTGTTAGTTTCTGCTGACTGTTAGCATCATCATCCTTTGTCTTTCTACTCAAATTTCTTAAAATGAATATATATCCAGGTAGACCTTTCCCCTTTTTCTACTAAATGGACGGAGTGGGAAATTTCTCTTGAAGATTCTGTTTTATTCACATCCTTCCCTTACTCTATTCTCAAACACCCTGCAGAATTGCTTAGTTCATCCATTTATTGGGATTATTGCTTCTTTTCTACTTTGTCTACAAGGGACATGTTTTTACAATAACGTCTCTCTTTAGGTGTACTTTGAACTAAAACATCATGGGCCTCATATGAAGAAAATTATAGATGAACAGCATGCTCGTTTATATGAGGCACAACAGAAGCTTCTGAAAGTTGAGGAGAAACAACCAAACCTAGAGGAGAGGATCAATAGTGCATTTGAGCGGCACAACCTTCTGGAAGAACGTGTTAATAGATTAAGAAACTTGCCTGGGGCCCAGAATAAGCCCTTGTCCAAGGCAGAACGTGACTTCAAGCAGGAGATAGGTAATGAATTTGTTTGGCTGATTCTGTTGTATGTGATACATTTTACACTGTCTTCCCTTTATTTATTGGCTTTTGAATGAAGCATGAACCTGGGCATGAAGAATGTGTGGTTGCAAATATGATACGGGTAGGGCAGCATTAAATTTGTAAAATTAGTATATGGCGTGGCTATGCTACCACAGTTAAATTCTATATTGAAGCATAACTGCTGCTAAATGTTTCAAAATGGTAAAATCAGCACTCGGTATCAATTATAGCTATTAATAAGAGATGCTTTTTAAGACTAAAATAGAATTTAATAAAACAGTAAAAAGCTTCCGAATTTTATATAAATATGAGCTATTTTCAAGTATTCTTTCAATATCTAACTAGAATCTGAGACATTTAAGCATTTCTGTTTCTAGAACAAATTTTTTAGATATAAAAATAGCGGATACATAATTCGCATGATTATACATTGGAAATGTGACGAATAATATTCTACTATGTGACACAGCATCTTTCGCAGTTCATCTTTTGCTGTTTTTTGCCATAATCCACGTGTTGTACATGGTCCACACTGAACTGATTTTTTCACCTGCTAAATATATACGCTGTTACCTTTTTTCTAGACTTGATAATAATTCATTTCTTTAGGATGCCAGATTTTTATTTTCACTTTTTAAATAGAGTGAAATGCAATTGATTGCCATGCAGAAACGTTTGCTGGAGTTGAGTTGGATGCTTTGCACTCGTCCATAGAAGCTCTAAATGCAAGGTTGCGGAGATTACTGCAATCTCCCCGTGGCTATGTATCAAATCAGCAGAAGAGGATTCCAGGAAGGAGTGAGCAGGCACTTGACGCCCACATCTCTCACCTGAAATTGTCCCTATCAAAACTGTCACTTCTCAATAGTGAGAACTTGAAGAAGGCTAAGCTTGTTGAATCTGCATTGAGAACACAAGAAAGCGGAAGAAGATGAACCCAGGTCTGTATTTTCATACCCCCTAGATTACTGAAGCATATACTTAATTATGAGCCATCAATCCAAATCTGAAACTATGAAGCATTCTGTGTTTTGCTGTTTCCTGTTGTACAACAATGCTATAAATCAAATTGAAATCCTTCCCAAAGATGCTGTTCGTCGAGTTTTTGTATCTGCAGTACTGAGTACCTCGTTACATGCTGTAGGCTAGTCAGGAGTTGTGAAATGCGCCCTGACCGGACAGGGTGATGTTCTTAGTTCTGTAAAGTTCTAACACTTGTAGAGAACATTTTGTTGTTTAATGATATGCTAAATTTTTATGGAAGGGCCGTGTATTGTTGTTTTATGCTCTCTCTATCTCTCTCTCTCTCTCTCTCTCTCATCTTTTGAGTTTTGGAACCATTAAAGCATATAATGTCAAATATTAGAGGGCACTTGTGGCACAGAGATGTTACAGGTACTAGTGTACTATCTTCAGTCCTTTGCCTGAAGAAGTTTCACCTGATAAATGGACGTTAATTCTCAAACATGGTTGAATCAAGTTTAGAAGAGTCTGTAATGAGGCTTAATAAAAGAAAGATCATCTCGAGCTTTCAACTCTGTTCTGCTTTCTTACAGGCCACTGCATATATTTTCTCCCCACTTAGCAACTTCACCCAAACAATGATTTGTGATGCCTAAGCCTTTTTGCTTCTTTTCCAAGATCTGGCAAATCCTAGAGCTCAAAATCTTTTCTAATTGAGGTTTCATTTTAGACGAGGTAACTAGTACTGATCCCTCCGCGGGGGCATGTTTTGCGTTTCAAAGTGACAATTTAAAGGACTCACACAAAACTAGGTGATATAATTTCTATTAATATTTTACAAGAACTTGGTGCATTTTGCAAACTAGCTTAAGCAAATTTAAAATTGGGCAAGCCATTTTGAAATTTATTTAATCCAAAATAGATTTGATAATTTTTGAGTCCCCAAGGGATAGCCTATTGATTATAATCTCCTCTTTCAAATCGATAATTTGAGTTTAAATCTCGATATAACAAAAAATAAAACAATCTTTGAAACAACTTTTGAAAAGGGAAAATGTTATACTATGTTCTTACGATTGTTTCATAAAATTAATTAGAGTTTTAAATGCAAAAAGATTAATTGTTTAACGATTACCCTGTAAAATAAGATATTTGTATTTTTGGTGGTGGAGGGGGCTCGGCCCCATTTGTCTCCCATCGGGTTGCCAATGTGGTGGCCGCGGGACCCTAGTCGGCCAACCACAACATGTGAGCATTGGTCGGTAGCCACATCGGTAACTCGATGATTGCAGAGAAGGGAAAAAGGGGGCGAAATGATTCCTTGGTTCATATATGCTCGTGCATGCTACTAACATCTCGAAGAATAAGTGCTCAACCAAAACAAATAGGATGAGAAGAAACATGCATCTAGAGTTGACGTGTGAAACTTTAGACATTGTGGCCCTAACTCGAGTCATTAATTGATTATATTGAAACTGAACTCAAGCTCATCTTGTTAAATGTTGTAACAAGTTTTAGGAAGTCTTTCCTATAACACCCCCTTTTCTTCAGCTATTCATCTAACGGAAATCCATAAAACAGCAAAGGCAACGTTACCAAAAGCATAGGGGCAACACCCTTAAAAGGACATTAAGCCAACTATTAGTGGACTGTGAGTTGGGGGATGTTACACCACCTCAGGAATCCTCGGACTTCATTACCTTCGAATCAACCTGAACACCTAAAGAGTCTCCTCTTTGTATAAACTCCCACACCTGGAGGAACCCTCTTTGTTAAACTCTCTGATCTAATGCCCGGCCCCTTCACCTGCAATGGGTGCCAAACAATCTCCCAATTGACCAAATCTAACTTCTCTTCGTTTTCATTACTACCCCACTAGATACTCCCAAATTCTTGTGTCCATCAATATAGTAATAGGAAAAAAAGGGATGGAAGCACACCTGGGGATATGATAGCACGCTCTTAGAGAGGTTTAGCCATTCTCCTCCAGAAAGGTAACCCCTCATACAAAAATCTTAGAAAAGTCTCTTCATAAAAGAATAAAAAACAAGTGATGATGGGTCGATAATGGGTCAGACTGAGACAAACTGGATGTAGATTATGAGTGAATTTAATCCAAAAATCAAACTGAATGCCTTAGCATGAAAACTCAGTTCAGTTCTTAACCTATTGGTTTCGAACATGTTCATTTTATACGAAGGCAATAGAATATAACATGCCGACAAGTGAAATACCTTCTCTTCTGGAGTAATGCCTAAGAGTGAAATATTTTGACAGGACATGATCTTGCATACAGGCCATTAGCTCGACAACAGCAATACAGAAGGGCTAGCAGCACAGAACCCAGGTAAGCCCAGACCCGATGGATCCCGGCTGGCTAACCACTCAGCATACTGATTAGCTTCTCCTTTTACATGGTTTAATCAGTTAATTAAATCAATCCTAGTCCGAGCACATCATCTACTTGCATCGTTCCTCCAGATTGAATCTTGTGGCTGATATAGGAAGCTCTCGACACATGCAAGTCGATTTCGATCATGAGTTCGGAGATATTCATGCTCCCTGCCATGCATTTGAGACCGAGCAGTGCCACTTCGTGGCCCTTATTATTTAATAACAAAGCATGCATTCAATTTTTCTTTTTTCCTTCTGAGAGATCTTTCTCGCACCAAGTGCAATGATGCCTTCAGTAAGATTACAACTTTGTGGCTTTACATTTAGTGAAAGTTAGCAAAAAGTGATTTTGAGGGGCGAGAGAGAGAGAGAGAGAGAGAGAGAGAGACCGAAATAGGATGATCAACTTTCAACAATATAGAAAAGAAAAAGAGACAACGATGGAACCAGACCAGAGATAAGGGATCCTTGATTTCTAACCATAAGGTTGTTTTCTTATCCAAAATGTGAATAAGTTGTAATTGAAGCCATGATTTCTATGACCATCAATGTGTTGGGAATACTATACCACTCAGAAGACTAGATATATTTATTTAATCAATTTAATGCTAAATATATGCACTTACTCATTTAAAGTGACTAAAGGTAGAACTTAAAAGGATTACATCTATCCCCACATTTTTTTTCAGAACCCCTCTTCTCAAAACTTTTCATTTGCTTATTCTTTACAACACTTATGATACATTTCTGCGATGAACAATGATCGGATACCGCTTCTGTGTCCGAGTAGTTGGAAAGAAAACCAACCTATCCTCCTCTGCCGGAACCCAACTGCAATAACAGATCCAGATTTGAGTCAAAATATAATGTCCCTAAACTTAGGTGCACAAAAGTTACTAACGCCAAGTGAATTTCAAAGTTAGGTCACTGTAGGGAGACAAAGGATTTAAATTAGCAATAGGGAAGCCATAGTTGTGCGTTCATGTTACATTCAAAGTAACTAATCACCAATGAGCATATCAGCAGGAGTACGAGATGAAGATATAAATTGAGAGTTCAAGTAGTATGTTACCTTATGCGAGTAACAAGGTGATGAAGGAAAACTGAAAGTTGTACTCGAGCTAGCTCATAACCTGGGCATAGGCGCGGACCTCCTCCAAATGGCATGTACAAACTGCCTGGACTTGTTGGTGCTTGCCATCTCCATGGACAGAAAGTCCTTGCATCTTTAAAGTGGTCTTGGTTTAGATGCACAGCTCTAAGAGAGGCAAATACCTTCCATCCTTTTGGAATTGTGTAACCTATCATATAGCATTTCCATCATTTAGTACACCACAAACCTGGTCTACAATATAAAAGAGCAACCCTATGAAAATTTCCCAAAATCCTCTCAAAACAACAATAACAATAAGACTTGACTCCACAAAGTAGGGTCGGCTATATGAATTTTTTTACGTCATTGTACTTTATGGCCAAAATCGTCTCAAAAGTGTCCAAAATCGTTCAATCACTTGGGATTAAACGCAATTAGTTCGAATCATAAAAGAAAAAAACGCAACGGAGATCAAATGAGTCAAAGATCAAATGAACAGAATCCTACGTAGTAGCCCACCTCGGTGTATATATATAAAAAAATTGAAGAGTATAAAATAAAATTGAACTTTTACTTTACTTTTTTTTTTCCTTACCCTTTATATTGACATCATTGATTGCACGCCTAAAAACTCCACCAATAATGTTTGCCACTCTCAATGTCTCATTCACAACCTGAGAAAGAATCACAAGAGGAATTTATTTAATCCAAAAAAAAAAAACCAAAATTTGATGGTGGGAATTCAATTAAAAGAAAAAGGAATGACATGACTTGAAATAAAAGCAAGGAAGAAAGGTGGACATACACATTGAGTAAAAGGCATAGATTTGTAATCACTCCAGTTTAGTGCCTCTGACTCACCCTTTCTTGCCCTAATTTGCTCATGCTCCTCCTGCCCATATCAGAATATACTGTAAATATTTAATAACATTTAGGCACTTAATAGAGAAATTGAGAATATGTGCCAACAAACTTCAAAAATCTTTTAACTCTTGCTTTTACAATTTTTTTTTTTGTTACATCGCGATTTGAATCCGAAATTATCGGATTTATAGAGAGGGATTGTAACCACTACCCTTGGGAACCTTGCCCTATACATCTTGTATCCCTTTAATCGGAACTTGAACGAGTTTTCTTACGAGTTGAGTTGAGATGTGTTTGCACATGAGTGATTCATTTCGACGTAGCAATATTCTTCGTTTTAACTACTTTTAAGTTAAGAAGCTCCAAATTGAGTGGTTCTCAGTGTTATGTTTGAAAGCCCTGAAATTAGATTTAACTGAAATTAACTTAATTTTTTTACTTATTACAATCACTTTAGTTAAAAAAATTATTAAAAGTTAAATAAAATAAAATTGAGATAATTTTAGATAATCATAGAGAAATTAAGAAAATTTAAATTTCTCGAATACCATGGTAGTATATCAAACTAAAGTTGAGTTTGAACTCGTAATTTATAACTTACATGCAACTAAAAGCTATATATATATATTTATATTATAAAAGTGTACATCTAACAAAATTAATTTTTATTAACATTACCCTCAACAAAAATAAATATTCTATATTACCTGTTGTACCTTTTAATTAATTCAAACTTCATATACATGCAACACACATACGGTACAAAACTAATATATTCAATTAGTATTTGTATTTTAGCAAAGTATAATAGCACAATGCTTACGCCAAGAAAATGTGTAACGGGTCATTTTTCTTTTTTAAACTTGACCACCGATTTTCAAAACTTGACTAATCTGATTCGAGTAATCATGGAGTCCAATGGGGTTTGCTATCCCAACACCTATTTTTACATTTTCAAAATTCAAATTTGAGATTTTGATTAAGAGAATTTAGTATTTGTTAACATACTACTCCGTGCATTTGTTAAAATTCACAAAATTTTCTAACAAGCTATTATTAATAATGTGACAATAGCCAAATAGTTCTAAAAATTTCTTGAACAAACAATACATAAATAATAAATATATATGACAATCGACAAAAATATATTCTTATCAATTCATAAAATAAAAAACAAATCAATGGTCATAATACATCTACATGAATTATTATCATCATATAAATAATTAATCATAATATATTTATCTCATGTTAAATTGAAGAATATTTGATGAATATTTTTTTATTTTTTAAAATTAGACCGATAAAAGGCAACTGCATAAATATTTTCCTAGATTCCTTAAATCCATAAGGCGAGACAATCCAAGCATAGAGGTCAATTGAGCAACACAAAATCTTAAATGTACTTTGCATTAAAATGGGATCTAAACACTTCTCTTATCCACCGTTGGATCGGCAAGTCTTGAAGTCATCAACCCCACGATTCCGAACGCCAGATTAGGGTGAGGGACCATAGCTCTTAATACGGCCTCAGTCACATTAATTGACCGGTGGACATCTAGGTGACTAATATAACCCATGATTGCTATACATATTTTCCATTTTTTTAACATGAAAATATTTAAATTTAAATTAATTTATCTGATTTTAACATCGTCAAATTTATTAAAAAGTTGATTTTATCGATATAACACTGGATCATTATACCATAGAAGTTTGGTATTGACACACATATTTCGAGTTATATAAACAACACCTCCACTATAGCCCTATATAATTTGGTATGGACCCCCAGATCAAGTATTAATTATATTTATAGCCCAAATTAAAATTTTGTCACAAACCAATCTCTCATGATATTTCGGGCTAAAATAGATGAATGGTCGGGCCGGATCCTACGGGTCCACAAAAATATAATGAAGAGGAGTGAGTGTCAGGTAAGTTTCGGTCAAAGGGTAGACACACGTCATCATCAGTTTGACACGTCAGACTTTTTACTATTTCGAAGTGTGCGGTTCCAAAGCCATCATTTTGTCCGGTTAGAATACAACAGAACCAAATGGTTCTCCTTCTCTCTCTCCCTCTCCCCTTAAATACTTTTTTGACCTTTTACACTGTCGAGTTGCAGTCGACAGCCACATCACACGCTCTTCGAGGGGAAGAGCTCGAGAGGAAGGCTACTCTACCCTCTTCACACACAATCATGCCGTTGCCTATTACCAATCACATCTCCTAATTCCATCTCTGTCTTGGCAAAATTAAATCCTTTTCTTGGAATTAAATAAACTCTTTAAGTTCTCCATAAATATATTATATTTTTAAATTACAATAAAAAATTATTAAAATAATATCTCCCACTAGTAGCCCATAAATAAGATCGGAAGTCTTTAAACACGATTTTAAATGTAAATTTTTTATATTACAAATACAAGTGATGGGTTCAACTCAAATCAAATGACTCAACCTTTTATATAAAATAAATTACAATTATTATGGAAATTCTTCTTTGTTTTTACCTATTTATCATATTTTTTACCCCAAAATGGTTGGTTGAAAACTAAGATAACATGATCAAGTTTGAGAGCACCGAGCCATGATGAAAGGCCACAATTGGCCGTCCCACCCTCTTTTCGTACCCTATTATATGAAAAGCTAAGGTATCGTGTGACAAACATATGCCATTATTGATCCCTTATCTTCATTTCTTTTTCTCATGGGGTGATCGTGTGTACGTTGTTCCATTTAACTAAATAATTAGGACATCTCCATGTGCTAATAAACTGAGAGAGAGAGAACCTTGAGTTGAGCCAAAGCAAGAGGAGTCTCGGTGAGGAACTTGACAGAGAGAGTCATGATAGTAGAGGTAGTCTCATAGCCAGCAACAAGCAAAGCAAGCAAGAAATCAACAATCTCTTCGTCAGAGAATCCACCATCGTCTCCCTCTAACAAAGCACCCAACATATCCTTCTTTATCTCTCCTCTTTCTCTCTCTTCCCTCCTCTTCCTCACCACTAAACTTAATGCCTCTGCCACCTTTCCTCTTGCCTTCAAAACCATATACACATATTAGTCAAGGCAAAGGGATATAGAGAGAGAGAGAGGGGAATAGAGAGAGAGAGAGAGAGGAATAGAGAGAGAGCGGTATACATACTTTGATAGCTCTATGGTAGGTAGTGAAGAAGAAAGGCAAAGGGACAGCAAAGAAGCCTTCAATGACCAAAACATATTGTTTCCTGAGACTCTCTGTCCACTCTCCTGGATCATAACTCATCAACTGCTTCACTGCCAATTCAAACGTTATCTGCCAAAACAACATTGTTTTTTGTTCACTGATTTCTCAAAACACTTTCCCAAAATAACTTTCTGAAAACAACATCAACAAAAACAAACATTATCCCAATTGAGGAAAACCCCACTAATTAAAAAGAAAAAAGGGTACCACATGGACAAACACACATGTGCGTCTACATGATGACATCCATGATACCACTTTTAAGACTTGGAACCTCTGAACCAGCCCGAGTCAACTCGTCATGGCTCACTAACTCGGACCCGTTAACTCGTTTTACCAAAAAAATTATTATTTCTAATATTATTCTTTTTTATATAAATAACTTTATATATCACCAAAAACTGTATAATTATAATCCTACCTTCTTGGCTTCTTCCATGAGAAAAACCCGGTCGGACCAGGAATCCAGACGGAGTCGAATGAGCCGATCAATATCAACCAAGAGATGGTCTTTAATTATCGAAGAATTCCCGAAACTCATAGTAAGAGAATGCATTCTCTTATGTAAATTCCCTCTCATAAGCAACAAGGAATGCTTTCCTAGTAAATTCGAGATCGAGCTAGGATAGCTTGACTCGAACAATTTCCCTTCATTTTGCAATATGAACCGGTTTGTTTCTGGGTCGGCCGAGAATACGGTTGGTTCTCCAAATAAATGGGTGGTAAAAACCGGTCCGAAACGGTTGACCCGCTCGTCTATGAATGGTTCCGGGTTTGGTGACTTGTAGGCTGAGATTAGTTGGAGGGTCTCTCCGACAACCGGTAATCCTAGGTTCCCAGGAGGAAGGTGGCGCCAACGCCTTGAGAAGAAGACGGTGGCGCGGAGGAGGAAGAGGGCGAGGATTGTGGAGAGAGAGAGGATAAGGAAAGAGAGAGCGGAGTCCATAGTGTGGACGAGAGAGAGAGAGAGAGAGAATGAGCGAGTGAAGAAGCGTGAAGCTTTTAAA
This sequence comes from Dillenia turbinata, assembly GCA_037126225.1. Classification (NCBI taxonomy): domain Eukaryota; kingdom Viridiplantae; phylum Streptophyta; class Magnoliopsida; order Dilleniales; family Dilleniaceae; genus Dillenia; species Dillenia turbinata. Next base: position 1,623,662 of record JBAMMX010000009.1, read on the forward strand.
GAGAGAGAGATGAGATACGAAGATATCCGACAGTTCTCACGTTCCCACGCGTATCTTTACCTTTTAGATTCGTTTGCAGAGCCAAACCCCCGTGTGCTTCTCTCTCTCTCTCTCTGCGTTGATGATAATAAGAATTTTCCTTTTTTGGGTTGAAAATTGCAATATTAAACATGATTTTATTTATTGCCTTTGAAAAATTATAATTTCTATATATATTATATTTTCCATTATTAATATCATTTCTCAATAATATTAAATTAATTAATTAATTTTTAATCAAATTATTATCATATTATTTAATACATATCTTAAAACCTTATGATATACAAATGCATATGCGTTGGGTCTACCAAATACATTGGCTCAATCATTGAATTAAAAGGGTCATTCTCAAATAATCTAAAGACACTAAAATCTTACAAATTTCTATTAATGAAAAAAATCATAGAAAATTCAAAAATAAAAATAGATTCTGTTTTTAACAAATTGAGATCGGAGTCATTTAAAATTCAATAAAATATATTATATAAAAAGTTGTTGATATAATAATATTTTAAATTCTTATTTTTTTTTAAAAAATATTGTACAACACTCTTTTTTTTTATAAAAATGTTTATTTTATTTAAAAATATTATAAATAAAAACAAAATAAAGACATCCGGAACCAAATTGAAATAACTCGAGAATTTCCGAGTAAGCACATGATATTTTCAATTTTTTAAGACGATGTGACCTAAACAACCATTTAATTCATTTCTTGTTGGTGTCATTGTCGAGGCAAAGTTATCATTATTCACGTAAAATTTAAGTCTAATTTTTTTAATCGAAGTTGAGCAAAGTATTTGTCAAATTCTTGAAATACGCTTGAAATAATAAATAAGGTTTTAAGGCTTGAATAATAGTTTAATTGTCACGGTTCCTCCTTTTAATTTCATAATTCTAAATTCAAAATTTAATATAACAAAATAATAATAATAATAATAATAATAATAATAATAATAATAATAACAAATAAGGTTTTAAACTTATACATATAAGATTAAACTTTGGATTGTAACTATTAACCTTCTTTTGAATAGGCATTAACAAGTGATAACCTACATTAATGACTTAATAGCCATTAATATTTTTACAAATGAAAATTTAGAGCTTTACTTGTTATTACTGATGTCTAGTCTGTGTAGTGATTGATTATTGATATTTTTTAATTAATATGTTGAATTCGAGTTTTATGTATAAAGAAAACATATGTCAGGATAGTTTTACTTATTAAGAGTTTAATTTGACCAAAATCGAATTTAATTAGATATAATGTGGCTATCTGATATCGGTCTTTACTTGTTCTTGATATAGTTAAAAGACTTTGAGAAATGATATGCCCACTCCAAGTTAGTAGGGCGGATGACCCAAAAATGAAGGGCTCCATAAAAAATATGTTAGTTTTGCCACGAAACTTTGTAGCCGTGTTCATGGAATAATGAGAAGTGCCAAGCAATTATATGGTTGGATGTTTTGGCAAAGAAATGTGATGATAACATGTTGATCCCTATATCCAAATGGTCCCCAATAGGGACAGTAAGCTTTCTACCCACTAGGCAACTCATTGAATTATGTAACCTAAGAAGTACCCTCCACACCTTTTATAGTGCCAATTGTGTGAAGCCTTTGTATGTGTGGAAGAATCCTATCATGCCCCCTCCTCCCCTCCCTCTTGATTGATTCTATATAGGGAAACCAGAGCTAACATTTTTTTTTAATTAATAAATTGATTTGCTTTCACTAAACAAATAATTTAGTGAACTCTAGGTCTTTTCAGGAGTACCAATTTTCTTTGAAATTTATTGTTTATGGTCATACATTATAGAATTAATTATCTTTGTATATAATTACTGAATAAATCAAAGTGACTAATAAGATAAGAATATGATTTATTTAAAAAATTACTAAATACATAAAATTTTATGTTGTGCTATTTTATTTTATTATTTTTTCTTCATTCTCTCTTATATTGATATCTCAAACAGTCAACTCTAAAATTTAAAATTAATACTAAGTTTGTTATTGTTGCTATTAAATACAAAACCATGGAACTATATCTATCTTGTATGTTATTTTTGAGTACTCAAGTCATACCCGACTAAATCTAAACATTCTTAGATCTACTATAATGAAATCAAGCTACCCTTTAAAAAACATATCCTACTAATGTATATATAGTTTGTTTTTTGGTATTAGGGAACACTTTTCCACCAACTGATTCTACAATTATACCCCGACTAATGTAGTTCGAGTCACAGTTAGGCTTCCTTTTAGAAGAAATTTTCTCAATATAGTTCTTTCGATTACCAACATTCGAACTCGAATCTTAATTAAACGATTTAATATTTTTTTTATTAAATTAATTATCCGTTGATTACTATTAATATTTTAATCAAAGAATCTTGTCACCACCCATTAACAAAGTCGGTTAAATTTAGGATCAAGAGAGATGGATTATTGGTGGTTTAGTGGCTTTCTGACAAAGAATACTTCTAAGTACACCTAAAATGGGTGCTTTGGGCACAACATGAGTGCTTTGATTTGAGTTTAGGGACTCTAATTTTGATATTTGGAGCATCCATTCTAATGCCTCAATGTGGGAATCCGACCCCATCATCCCAAAGGAAATATTAATGTAATCTTTTGTTCCTATTGTCTCTTGCCATTTGTACTTCTAAAAGGCCAAAGATGGGTAGGGTAGGTCGCACTTATTTATTCATTTTTTAATTATTAATTAAACTATTATTTAATTAGTTTAGAAAGAGAGAACTAGCATGGCATGATTCCTATTACTCCTCACTTATAACCCTCTCATAATAAATTTTTTATGTGTCACTTAATTCATGAATAAATCATTTATTGTAAACTACATATGTACTTTTAATAAAGATCATTCTTTGGACAAAACACCTCATTTAATAAAAAAAATAAAATTCTTTTAATGATCAAATAGGCTTTAAATCTTTTTAATAAAAAATTATATATATATATATATATATATATAAATATGTACTTTTAATGATATTTTACTCAGTACTATTAAAAATTTTAAAAAATATATATAATTTTCTTAAAAATATCATTAAATCTTTTAAAATGTAATTTATTCTTTAAAAATTATGACTCATATCCTTTTTTTTTTTTTCGCTTTATCTCTGTTTGTTATATTTCATTCTTCTAATATAAAGTTTTGATTTTACTGGGAGAGAGCGGAGGATAAGTCACCTCTTCTTTATTGTTATAGTAAAATGAAGGGGTCAACATCTAATTGATTCAGTGAATAAGCACAAATACTTTTTAAATAAGATCTTGAACTCAAGTCATGTGTATAACGAAAACAGACGTCATGAGAGTTTTAATTCCTACAGTCCATTTGGATTGAAAGGTTTGATCGGAAAATGAGGGCTTTTAAAAAACCCACATATATTTGACAAAACAATTCATTTGAGAGAAAGGTATTTTAGGGTTATTTTAAAACTCTCCAAATCTAATTGTTGGAGGTGAGTTATGACTCCACAGATACCGACTCCTTTTTGACCCGAACAATAGCCGTCAATAGGTGGATACACCTGCAAAAACCACCAGAAGATGCTCCAATGGGGAGACTCCGACGCTCAAGTCATTAAAGAGCGATTTTCGATTGAAAGAAACAGATTGAGAATTGAGGGAATGTTTTTCCCTGTGATCAGTGTGCTCAGAGTGTTAGGTTTAGATAGCGTATTTGATTTTGAGGGTTTTGAGGTCTCTTATACTTATGAGAGTCGTGCGTCGTTAGGGGACTTCAACCCTATCTTTCTTATCGGACTGATCCGGGAATCTCAGAGGTTGATATTCTGAATTGATCACGATTCTTATTTATCGGGAAAACTTCCATATTTGGGAATGATGTTTTCTTTATCTAAAGATCCTGGAGTTGCTGTTAAGGAATTCTAGCTTTCCTTTAGAATCGTTAGGGGTGCTGTCTATCGTTCGGTCGTCCGACCGATAAGGAGTCAATTAGAACTCATCCGATTGATAGGTTGGTGTTTGCTTGCCCGATTGAGGTGACTACCTTTGCTTGATGAGTTATGTTTGGTTGGTGGGGCGACTAAGACCCTATCGTTCGGTAGATTTGGGCGATAAGACCCCTCGGTAGATTGATTTGGGCGGTTATGGTCCTTCGGTAGTTTATCATGATGATTGTCGGATACCGGTCCGTAGGTGCCCTTTGGGGGCTTCTTGATAATTGACTCTTTTGGTTGGACCTTGGGTCATGTCTCATCATTTACCCCTGACTCATAATCTTCTTGGAAAAAAAGCGCAATGAGTGATAATCTTCGAAAAAGGAGCGCCCCTTTTTAATTTGACTCGTGCTACTTCGATTTTCGTGAACCGTCTTCTGTACACTTCATATAGGTTCGTGCTTATCGGAGGGTTACATTCCCCCATCAGCCTCATCGTTCTTCTGACTCTTCTCCGTAGAACCTCCTTTCATAGAGAAAAAACGTCAAAAGATTTTTTCTCGTCGTAAGCTGTGGATAATATCTAGAGTACCATGACCGAAGAGAATTTACGAAAAGTTCAAAAGGAAATGTCGCTTGGAAGTGACTTCGAGTTTGTATTGCCGAGTAAAAGGGACAAGGTGAGTCATGCTACCGAAGGTTGTGTCCCAATGTATAAACAATGTGTGAAGTATGACTTAAGGATTCCGTATATGAGCCCGTTGGTAAAGGTTCTGAGGTACTGGAACATTTATCTCTCGTTGCTTATCCCAAATGCTTGGCGCTTTATGATTACCCTAATTTCCCTGTTAGGGTTCTTCTGTGTTCGTTTTGACTCGGTGATTTTGGGTGCTGTTTTCTCTTTGGGGCGATGCAGTTCCAGAAGTTCTACTCATGGCTGGTATAAACTCCAAACTCGTAGGGAGTCTCGCTGGAGGTTCTTCTACAGTGAATCCCAAGATAAACACTGGATGCAGAAATTTTTCTATGTGAGGTTCCTGAATAGGGATCTCCTTCCGATGCTTCCAAATGCTGATCAAGTGCCTTTCTTGAATATGAGGACTCATAATATCCTTTGTCATTCTCGTTTTTTGTGAATTGTCGGACGCTATTGCGAAGAACATCACCGGAGTCTATGGGTGGTGGATTCTTTGGTAGAGGATGAGATGTTTCTGCTATCCGGTTTGTTAGTAGATGAGACAAGGTGGGTTACCAGACCTCTTTTGCTGGAGTAATAGAGAAAGGAGTTGGTTGATACTATGTCAGTTATCAACGTCCGTCTCTTCAATGAGATTTCCACTGAACGGGAAGTACGGTCTTATACGAAGAGGAAGGTGATTGATACTTCCCCTGATTCCCGACAGAAAAAGTGTAGGGCTAGGGCGTCTAGCCCATCTGCTGGAGAAGAAGAGCTAGCCGAGTCTAGAGAGCATGAGCCTTCTTAAGAGCATTCTGAAATAGGAGAGGACCATATAGTCGGCTACTCAGAAGCCTTTGACGCGCCTACCAAGGTCGAAGAGGGAGGTGGTTTCGACGATAGACTCCTCGAGGTGACCGGGAGCATTTAGTCTCGAGATCCGTAAAGGCGGGAGGAGCCTCCAGTGACACAAACTTCTGTCCCCATTCAGGGAGAAACATCGGAACAGTCTCCTCGGGGATCTCATGTCTCTCGTTAGATATACCGGATGACTATTGCGTTCCTTCACCTATTCCGATTGGAGAGGGACGTAGTTCTAAAGAAGGATCGGTGACGGTCTTCATGGAGGCTGTAACTTTAGTCTTATTACTCCACAGGAAGGGCTGCAGTTGGCTGAGCGGTTCCAATTTCATCTGAAGTCCACCCTCCGAAAGATGCCTCCTGAGTACATCGATAGAGCCATTCATTCTCTTTGCCTTACAGTAAGTATTCTCTTTGTGCGAGTTAAATTTTGATCTAGCCATCTCGTGATCCTGAATACCGTATCTCTTTTCAGACCTTTACCCTGACTAAACTTCAAAGGTTAAGGAGACAAAAGCGTGAGGATTAGTTTTCCCTCCTGGGCAAATGAGTGGCGGCGCTTCATGACACTCTGGAGAACTAGGAGCAGAGAATTAGGGAGGAGAAAAATAGAGAAATTGAGCGCCTTCAGGCAGACTTATCCTTAGCCCACGATCGTTGTAAAGAGCTGGAAGCGGCGGTACGCATCAGGGAAGCGAAATTAACGACTGCCGAAACGTTGGCTTGTCTCCGGGAGAAGTCTCTTCAGAGTACTGAACGAGAGATGACCCTTCTCAAGATATCTATTGCCAAAGATACTGTTGAAGCCCAACTTTCTCAACGTAGGCTGCTCGAACGCTTGAGGTGTGCAAAGGAGATCCTTGGGCACGTCGGCCAGTACGACTCCTTGCCTCTTCTAAAAGGGTCAACGGGTTCGGATCTCGCTCACGCTGCTGCAAGCCCTGCTTTTGCTTTATTGTAATTTCATAATATTTGATATGAAAATTTTTCTCTTCTGTTTCTTGTCGTGCTAGGATGTAATAATTTTTGCGAGAGGGCTTTTGAATGCCTCATTTCACTTGTTTGATGAAATTGTGGACAATTTGAACTCGTCATAAGAAGAGGGAAATATCTATTCGTTCGGGAGATTCGTCCCTTTTCAAAGGGGATGCTTGGTTGGTTGACTTGGGGATCTTGAGGTTTGTCATTCGATTAGGAACCTTAAGGCCGCAAGCACGTCCATTCAGAGAGTCTTATCCCCATTCTGCTATACATTCATTCGAAAGATTCGGCGACTAAGACCCCTCCAGTCGATTAGAGACTTTAGGAATTAGGGTCGTGTCCGTCCGTTTGGAGAGTTCCATCCCATATTAGCGACGCATTCGTTTGGAAGATCCGGGCGATTGAGACCCTTCGGTCGATTAAAGACTTTAGGAATTAGGGCCGTGTCCGCTCGTTCGGGGAGTTCTATCATATATTAACGACACATTCGTTCGGAATATCCGGGCGACTGAGACCTTCCGATCGATTAGAGACTTTAGGAATTAGGGTCGTGTTCATCCGTTCGGGGAGTTCCATCCCATATTAGCGACACATTCGTTCGGAAGATCCGGGCGACTGAGACCCTCCGGTCGATTAGAGATTTTAGGAATTAGGGTCGTGTCCATTCGTTCGGAGAGTTCTATCCGAACTTAACAACACATTCGTTCAGAAGATTTGGGCGACTGAGACCCTTCGGTTGATTTGAAACTCTAGGAGGTACTTTCTCTATGGGTCATTAGAAATCCTGAGTCACATGCAGTCGGTAAGTAGTAGAAAATACCGAAATCTTGATCAAGAGAATAGTGCTGGAAAATCTGGGTCATAGGCTGGACAAATGCTAGTAGGAACGTATGGCTCGTGCCAACCGTCTTCATTGTGGACTTGGAGGATCACCCCTCCTGGTTCCCCACGTGATGGTTTGGGATTTGGCCTATGAAGCAGCTCATTCTCCCGTGGTGCGTCATGCCTGTTAGGAGAAGGCAGATTTCTTCCTTCTATATTGATGAACTTCTGTAGTTTCCCGCTGTGAATCAAGAATTTCAGTTCATCCTTAAGTCTTTTACACTCATCGGTCGTATGGCCGTAGTCCCGATGGAAATGATAGTACTTGGATTTGTCTTTTTTAGGATCTTCTTTTGCCGAACGCGGGGGCCATCTGACGTATGACTTGTTCTTTATTTGATACAAAACCCAACTTGGGGTTTCGCTCAGCGGAGTGTAGATGCTAAACCTTTGCAAAGACGGAATTCCTGGTTTGCCTCTCTTCAAGGAAGGCCGGTGCGGCGATCGACTACGTTCTTTTCTACTATGACGGCCTTTTTGTTGATCTAAGGCCTCTGTTTCTTCCGCAGCAATATATTTCTCCGCTAAGGAGTAAAACTCTTGGATGGTTGTCGGGGGTTTCTTTGTGATAGAGACCTTCATATCAGAGGAGCATAGACCCGTTAGGAGCGCGACCAAAGTGATATTATGGTCCAGATCAAAGACTTTCAGCATTTCTGTCTTAAATCTCTCCATGAAGTTTCTGAGAGATTTCTCTTTCCATTGATGTAATGATAAGAGGGATATAGATTTCTGCTTAACCTCTCGACTGATTACAAAGTGGGTCTCAAACTGTTGTCGGAGTTGTGTGAAACTCTTGATATTGAACGAGGGAAGAGAATTGAACCAGGTTAGGGCATTACCCTTAAGAGTAGTAGGGAAGTGTTTGTACATTAAACATCCGAGAGGTCTCTAGAAACCACAACTGTTATGAAATAGGCAAAATGGTAGCATGGGTCATTTGTCCCGTCATACTGCTCCATGGGAGGTAGAAGGACATCCCTTGGCGTTGGTTCTGACAAGATCTTTGCATCGAATGACGATTTGCCTAGAGAGAATAGGGAATCTTCTCTATCCTTTACGCCCGCTCTTTCAAGCTCAATGGCCACGAACTGTTCAATTTGCCTTTTCAGATCTTGGGGGTCGTATTGGGAGGCAGTCGATGGTTCTGGGAATTCTCGTCTGGGTGGTTGCTTATATTCGGATTCTACAGCAGATGAGTAATTGTCTGGCCTGAGGGCTCGACTGAGTCATTCCAACTGTTTACTCATTCTTTGGATTCTAGACACTAATCTTTCCATTTGAGACTGGTCTGTCTGTTCTGGTCCTGAGGCCATGACTTGTCGTTCTTGGATTGCATGTTGCGGAATTAACTCCGGATATGACGGTTGGGAAGAAAACACAGGATTGCGAATTGAAGGATTCGTTACTGGGGGAGCGGTAGGTTCGCGGGCATAGGGATATGCCCTCCTACAACAGGGGTGGCTCTAAAAAACGATCTAGTTTTTGGAGGCTTGATTATTGTAATGACCGAAATTTCTTCAGTCTGTTCTCACAGATGGCGCCAATTTATTGAAGGTGAGTTATGGCTCCACAAATACCAACTCCTTCTTGACCTGAACAATATCCGTCAATAAGTGGATATACCTGCAAAAACCACCAGAGGATGCTCCGGCGAAGAGGTTCTGATGCTCAAGTCGGTAAAGAGCGGTTTTCAATTGAAAGAAATAGACTGAGAATTAAGGGTAGGCTTTTCCGTGTGATCAGTGTGCCCAAAGTGTTAGGCTTAGATAGCGTACCTGATTTCGAGGGTTTTGAGATCTCTAATACCTATGAAAGTCGTGCGTCGCTGGGGGATTTCTATCCTGCCTTCCTTATCGGACTGATTCGGGAATCTTAGATATTAATATTTCGAATTGATCACGATACTCATTTATTGGAAAAATTTTCATCTTTGGGAGGGATGTTTTCCTTATCTGAAAGATCCTGGAGTTGCTGTTAAGGAATCATGACTTTCCTTTAGAATCGTTAGGAGTGTTGCCTGTCGTTCGGTCATCCGATCGATAAGGAGTCAATCAGGACTCATCCGATTGATAGGTTGGTGTTTGCTTTCTCGGTTGGGGTGATTACCTTTGTTTGGTGAGTTATGTTTGGTTGGTGCGTGGATGACTGCGGTCCATTGGTAGATTGATCTGGGCGGTTATGACATTTCGGTAAATTATCATGACGATTGTCAGATACCGATCCGTAGGTGCCCTTCATGAGCTTCTTGAGAATTGACTCTTTTGGTTTGGTTTTGGACCATGTCTCATCACTAATTTTTCAATCCTACCAAATCCATGAATTTTGAAGGTAAGTGATACTTTTTTAAAATTATAAATACTAAACTTATTTTAATGATATTTATTTTAAAAATCTAACGAAATTCAAAACAGATAAGATAGTAAATTTGTATAATTTTAATATATTTTTTTCCTTTTGTCTCATCTTACCAAATATAATGTTTTATTTTACTTCTCTTTTCTTTTTTTTTAATCACATATTTTATTATCAAACATAATTTTTTTATTTTACCTCCATTTTCTTCTCTTTCTTATCATTTTCTTTCTTTTCTTTTACCTCTATTTTCCATAAGATTGCCAAACATGGTTAAGGGTCAAGTTCAATTTGAACCAATTTTAATTAGATTAACGTAATTATAGGAAAATGGTATTTTATATAATAAAAAAAAATGCAAAATGAAGAGAGCGAGCGCCCCCTTTATATGGTCCCATATCATGACTTGTGTCCTTTCACTTGATTAAATAACCTTATAAGATTTCAAAGTAATTTGGACCTACATACCCCCTGACAAGTCAGGCTCAATAGAATTGCATTATGCAAAGCATGATGGGTCATCTCTTGATCCATCGCATTCTTTGGACAACCAAATATCAATAGGATCATTTATTTATTTTCTAGAATCATATTGCATGGTACAAACTTGATTTAATAGTTTGTCCAAAAGCCCTGTCCTTTTTGCACATGAAAATTTAATCGTTTTAAATCAAAACCAAAAATTTGCCGACAAAAGCAAAACCAAAAATTACTAATATTTTTTTAATTGATTAAATAATATTTAAAATTACACACAATAATTTTTTTAAAAAATTTTAAGGGCCTCCCTCCTTTTGCCCTTGCTTGCCTGCAAGTTCCAAGACTCCAAATTGTAGTTTCTTGGCATAAATATGAGCATGGAGGAAGCTATTCTCATTTAACAAACCCTACTTGAAACTTTATTAGGGTTTGATTACAAATATACATGTACATACCTCCTTATGGTTAGCCCAACCTTGTAGATTTTGGATATCTTCTGGTTTTCGTGATCACTCTTTTGGTTGCTAAATAGTTTTTTACGTGGTCTATTTTCGTGGGCATGTTTATTTAAGTTCGAATTCAATTTAGGATTGTGATTAATTTTTAAATTTATGCCTAATTTGGGCTTTTTGATTATGTTATCAATGAGGTCAAAACTTTCTCCTCCTTGTAAACCGAGAAAAAAAAAGTGTTCTATAAAATTTATATATCAGATTTCTGATCGAAATGAGTTTTAGTATGATGAATTTTATAAAAATTTTGACCAAACTTAACTTGAACTCGAGCGAGAAGTGTGTATGATGCTTAGGTTTATTCCAAAAATTAACTTAGGTTTTCAAAAATTAATTCATTTCTCTAAACTTATACACTTCCCAGCTAAAAATGGACATGGGCATGGAAGATGTTTATGGTGGGGAAACTAATATTGTAAATTACCCATTTGCAGAAGGACCACACCATCTCCGCAACCTTTATACCCTTTATTCTTCTGAGAGTGGACCAAAAGATATAATTTAATAAATAGCTCTTTTTACCTTTCCAATAAAAAATATAACCTTCCTTACATTTTACCACCACGGACCAAAATACTTAGATCACAAGTTAGATATCGCCTCTTTTCATTATCTTCATGAGTGATTAACAACAAAAATAATCATCACCTGAACCTTAATTTTAAATTTTAAGATTGATTATGAGAGATAAATATAAAAAATAAAAAATAATGATTTAATTGGTACAAATTTTACGCCACTTATTCCTATAGAAAACCATCTACTTAACTAATTCATTTACAATCATATCTTTATGAATGATTTGTATCCAAATTTTTAACGGTTTACCTCTACGTTTTACTAAATTTTCTATATTTAAGTTTTCGATTCTCCTAATTGGTACATTTTTGGATCTTTATTGTACATACTCAAACCAGCTCAAACAATATTTTCGTATTTTCTCCACAATTGGAGTAATTCTTAACTTATTATGTATTTTTTCATTTTTAATTCTATATTTTCTAATTTTACTACATATCCACCTAAATATCATCATTTCGGTTACAACCATTTGTTGCTCCTGTTATTGTTTAATGGTGTAATATTTGGTATTATACAATAATACAGCTCTAACCGTGGTTTTATAGAACTTTCCTTCTTAATGCAATGGTATCGCGTAATCTCAAGAAACTCTAGATGCCCTTCTCCATTTCATCATATCCGCTTAAATCCTATAATTTACATTTCCATCTATATTATCATTGTTTTGAATTATGGAACCAACATATTTAAACCGTTCACTTTTTGGTATGTCTTTTTCTTCTAATCCAATCATTTTTTTGTCATTCTAATGATTGCTACTAAATTTATATCTTATATATTAGTTTTTAACCTACTCGATCTAAATCTTCTGAATTCCAGTGTGTCTCTCCATAATTTTAATTTAACGCTAATACTCTCTCTAGTTTCATTAACCAACACTATATCATTTACAAATAACATACACCATAGTATTTTATTTTAAATATTTTTTGTAATTTTATCTATCATTATTACAAAAAAAAAATGAAATTTAATATCGAATTTTGATGAAATTCAATATTAATAGGAAAGTTATCGGTCAGACTCCCACAAATTCTTATATTAGTTACAACTCGGTTATATATATCTCTAATAAAATTAATGTATTTCAAAAAAAAACTCTTTTTTTTAACAATGCCCACCATATTATATCTCTAGAAATTCTATCATGTGTATTTTTCTAAATTAATAAATACCATATGTAAGTTTTTCTTTTATATTCTAAATATTTTTATCAAATGTTTTAACAAATAAATTATTTTAGTGGTGGATCGTTTTAATATAAATTCAAATTAATTTTGAGATATACTTATCTCCAATATCAATCTATACTCTATCACTCTCTCTCATATAACTTCATAGTGTGACTTATAAATTTAATTTTTTTGTAATTTAAATAATCTTGTATGTCTCCTTTATTCTTATAATGGTATAAGTGTACTCTCTTTTTCCATATTTGAAACATTTTCTTAGTTTATCAAATTTTGTTAAACAAATCCATTAACATTATTATATCAAATTTACCCAAATTTTCCACATCTTAATAGGAATGTCAATAGATGCTATAGTCTTATTATTCTTTATTTTATTTTGGACGTCATTTACTTCATTGAAACGAATATTACATTTAAAATTTCAATCAATTTCTTCTGCAAATATTGCGATATTTCCTATACCTCTTGTACTCTTAACGTTAAAGAGATCATTAAAATAATATCTCTAACGTTTTCTTATGTCCTAATTCTTTATAAATATACTATTGGATTCACTCTTAATACATCTAATATTATTTAGATCCTTTTTTTTTTCTCTCCCTTAGTTTGACAATTCTATGAATTTCTCTTTCTCTCTCTTTAGTTTCCAGTTTGTTGTATGATTCATCATACACTTTACTTTTTGATTCGTGAATAATTTTTTTCACCTCTTTTTTTTTTGCACTTTTGTATTTTTCATATATATCACTATTTCTGTTACTTTTAAGATCCCTATAATACTCTCGTTTAATTCAAATAGCTATTTGTATTTTCTAGTTCCACAATTATAACTCCTTACCTATTAGAGGCCAACCCTTAGATATATATAAAATCTCCGTACCTATACTCTTAATATTATTAAATATCTCTTTTCACATTATTTCTAAATCATCATTAGCAGACCAAATTGCTAATTGAATTAATTTGTCTTTAAAGATCATCACATTTTATTCTTTCAGATTTCACCACTTAATTCTTAATTCCACATATGAATAATATTTCTTTTGCATTTTAAGCACACTTATATTTAAAACTAAAAGTCTATATTGAGTTGTTACATTTTCTCTTGATATAACCTTACAATCCTTACAAATTATTCAACCACCTCTCCTGATGAAAAGAAATTTATTTGATTGATATTCGACCAACTTCTATATGTAATTATGTAGAATTCTTTTTTCTTAAAGAAAATGTTTACGAGTATCGATTCGAATATTGTAACAAACTCTAAAATGGTACTTTCCGCTTCATTTCTACTACCAAAGTCAAAATTTCCATATAAGGTTTTGAATCTTTCTTTATTCTCTCCTGCATGTCCATTTAAATCTCCTCCAATAAATAATTTCTCTCCACTAGATATAGTTTGTATAAATTCATTTAAATTCTCCCAAAATTGCTTTTCCCTAGTTGTATCTATATTTATTTGGGGTGCATATGCATTGACTATATTAATTACGTTTTCTTCATTAATTAATTTGACAAGTATAATTTTATTTTTTCTACATCCTCTTGTAAGTTTTATATACAATTATTCTTACCCTATTTTTATTTTTATTCCTACTTGTGTACCAAATCTTATAATCATAAGACTCCGTTACTTTAGATTTCTTCTCCACTCACATAATTTCTTGGAAACATATGATTTAATCTTTCATTTATTCATTATTTTTCTCATTTCTTCTAACTTGTTGGTTAAGAATCCTATGTTACAAGTGGTTAGACGAATCCTATCTTTATAGATGTAAATGTTCTAAAAATTTTTCTATATTTGTCTCATATTTTTTCATTTTGATAAAAGATTTTATATTGATTGTTAACGTATCGTTATCCTTTTTTTTACTTGAGTTTGGGATCGTGGCGGAGGTGATTAAATATTTCATAATTTTATTAGATTTTATTTTGTCATATTAATTGTTGAAGATCATATTTTAGGTTGAAAAGTGACTTTCATCGCTATCATCAGAGTATTCGTGGTAGAATATTTAGGTTTAAAACATATTTTCATATAAAAAATCTGATTTGATAAATCTTCTCATCGAACACTACTTTTTATTTTTCACGCCAGAAAGAGCACCGTGACTTGGCCTAAATAAGATGTCCAAAGTGCTAGACTGACCGAAAAATTAGCTATTAAATTATTTTTTCTCTTTCTTTCTTTTTTCTTTTTTATTGATATTTTATATTTTTTTTATTTATAATATTTAAAAAAAAATCAAAACTATTCCAAACTAAATGCTAATCATTTTATGTAGCAAATCAATATATATATATATATAACATATTAACATTATATAGAAAATTAATATTTTTTATTTTGAGATCAATTTTAAATTATTTCTATTGAAAATTTGAATTAAGGTTATGATAGTGGTGAATTTGTCTTAATCAGAAATAGTTTAAAAGAAATATTGATGTGATATTGATATGGTCAAATTCTTTTCGACCAAAAATATATTTAAATTTAATTTCAAAAATTAAAATTTTCACTAAACTATTTTTCAAATTCCAAAGTTTGCAAAATTAATATCTCATATCATTTTCCTGATTATCATCAAAAATATAAACCATAATTTTGATTTACCAGTTTCAAAGACAGATCCCATGAATTGCCCCCTGAAATTTTCTTTTTTCCTTGTTTTTTTTTTTTAACTTGACTCGCGTATAGAATTTTAATTGATCTAATTATTTTTAAAATTTAAATTTAAAATTTTAATCAAAAAAATTTAATAGATATATAAATCATGGAGTTTTAGCCTCCCAATGGAAAAAAAATATATATGGTTGTGGTAAAGCGCTGGTCAACCGGGGAAGTGACACGAGGTCTGAGCCACACGTGTGCATCGATGGCCCCCTATCGGCGCAGACCGCAGAGCGAAAATGCGCAGTGTACAATTGAGAGAGAGAGAGATAGAGAGAGAGGGATGCATGTGTGGAGTTTTCCATTAATTGCGTCGTATCACAGACACGAATGGAGGCTCAGAGTCTCAGTCTGAATCTCACATCCCCTCTCCCGCTGTCAGTATTACACGTGAGGTAAATAATTTGACATTATAGAGAGAGAGAGAGAGAGAAAAGCAAGGGGACAGAGAGCAAGATCACATTCACGTGTGTGCATCTCTGGATTTTTGTCCTATGGCTCTTACGTGTTTTTGGCTTCGAGCTCTCTCTCTCTCTCTCCCTTGTTCTTGATTGATTTGGATCAACAAATCAATCACCAAATGGTAGAGAGAGAGAGAGAGAGAGAGAGAGAGAGAGAGAGAGAGTTTTCTAGCCATGAGGCTAAGGTGATGGTGAGGTGTTATCCGTTTCCATCGTGGGGCACTCGAAGGAGATAACCACAAAATGCGATGTTACACTTAGGAAGGACAATTTGTGGTCCAGGAAAAGGAAATCAAAACTTAGTGATTTCATGCACATCTTAGAGTAATATTAACATTTATACTCAAAAATCAAATAAATCAATTATTATACAATCTCTATTCGGTATATTTTAATAGATTTATGGTTAAATTATCAATATATTTAAATATAAAATATTATTTCGATACCATTAATTATCATCGTTCTCTTAAGGGTTAATTTTTTTTTAATATTTGATAATTGATATTTAAAAGTTTGATTAATTTGATTCAAATAATTATAAGTCTAATTTTTGGGTTAGATTCTTCTGACATATTTTTTTATTTTCAATTCTTTTGAAAATATTGATTAAAGAATCGTTTATCTTTCAAGGGTTAATGCAATGCTATTTGATCAACCAAGCAAGTGGAAGTAGGTTCTGCCGCAGGCGGGCGAAACAATTCTTTAAGCCTAACTTAAAGTAGAATACAAGCAAAGTTGAGTAAATCAAATCAACTTCAACTTGACGAAAGAAATTAAACAAATGTTTAATTAAAAAAATTTGATCAATTCAAATAAATATTTAATTTAATTTCATATATTTATATCCAAATATATATTATGAGATAATGTTACTATTTTGCATCAAGATTTCAACTTATTTTAAACTAGAGTAGATATTAGAGTTAAATTAGAGTTATAGAGAGACATATTGGAATTCAAAAAATTTAAATTGAATCGGTTAAAAACTAAATATATGAAATATGAGTTTAGTGATAATTATCAAAATGTGAAGAAATGAATAGATTAAAAGGAAAAGATATATCAAAAAATGAATGTTTTAAATAATTTGATTCAATAATTCAGAATGACGACAATATTGATGGAGACACGAATCACAGAATTGAAGCATATTTGATGAAATAGAATAGGGTATATGGAGTTCTTTGCGATCGCATGATG
Source organism: Dillenia turbinata (assembly GCA_037126225.1). Lineage (NCBI taxonomy): Eukaryota > Viridiplantae > Streptophyta > Magnoliopsida > Dilleniales > Dilleniaceae > Dillenia > Dillenia turbinata. Next base: position 1,640,505 of record JBAMMX010000009.1, read on the forward strand.
ACATTGCATTTGAAAGGAAATTTTATAGAGTTATGTAAGACCTGTACTACTATATGGTACCGAATGTTGAGCCATTAAACAACAGTAAGAGTATAAAATGATTATAATTGAAATGAGATTATTTAGATGGATGTGTAATAAAACTAGAAATGATAGAATTAGAAACGAAAAGATATGTAATCAATTGGAAGTTTGTTCAATTATGGATAATATGCGAGAATATCGTCTAAGATAATTTGGACATGTGTAACGAAAATCTAAAAATATACCAGTAAAGAAAACTGAGAACTTAAATATAAGAGATTTAGTAAAATATAGAGGTACGTAGTGAAAAACTTGAATGCAAGTTATTCGTAAATATATGATAGTTAATGATTTAATTGAGGAGATTGATAATTAAGGATTTAATTGAGGAGATAATATTCGATAGGAAAGAGTGACTTAGGAAAATTTGCGCCAATTAAATCAATGTTTTTTAAAAAAAAATTCCCAATATTTATTTTTTATGACCTATTCTAATAATTTGAAATTAAAATTCAAATTGTTGTTATAGTTATGATTGCTAATGGACCACGTAAACTTAAATAGGTTTTTAGGGGCTACTTGAAAAACCTTAACTTAGACAAAATTTATTTTCATTTATTTTATCCTATTTATAATATTTTTCTAATTAAAGTAAACAAATATTTGTAAAAATATATTTTTTTAAAAAATAAAAAATAAAATATTTTTAGCAAAGAATTTATAACTATAATTATATCAATCACTTTTATATAAAAAATTTTACCTAATTCAAGTTGAATTTAATCTCAATTTTTACAGCATTAAGACACCAATTTTTTCATATTAACTTCAAAACATAGATATAGTCGAAAGTAACTATTTTTTTTTTTTTTACCTTCACTCTTTGATAGAAAACAATTAGTAGTTGATTAGTGGGTAATCAGGTTGCATTAGACATAACCCACTTTAATTAATTCTTCCTTGTTGTCTTCAAATGCCAAATCCATTGCTTCTTCAATGCTGCAGCATTCTCTGACTTTCCCTCACCAATCATTCTTCAACTGACTGAGACATGTCCCCCGCGCATCTTTTCATCTCGAGAGCTAAAAAGGAGTTAACATGAAATTACCATTTAAATCAATTGGATTAATCTTTTATTTTAATTTGGAGGCAGTACCTTTTGTGTTTTGATGCTCTCAAAAGAGAGACAATGCTTCCTAATTATGCGTGGTGATGTTAGATCAGGACCTAACCTTGCTTACCCATATTCTTTACCACCCAAGTTGATATGTCGTTTCACTTTTTGGTTACCATTTCGGCTTTTTCTTCTAAAGGTGTGAAATTAAATAAAATCCACCAACCTCGCAAGGGAGATTGGTGTTTTAGATTCAAATTTTATATATATAAAAAATAAATATCGAAAAATTTTTTTCCCTTTAAGAGTCCAAACTAGTTTGAATCATTTTTTTTTTAATAACAGAAATTGATTCCCGAATCAGAGGTTGATGGAGGAAAGCTGTTGTCACTGGATTGTCTCCTTGAGGACGTTTGAATCGAATTTAATCGGATCAAAAGTAATTACCAGATATCAATAACTTCTGTAAACAAAAAAATAATAATAATAAAACCCATTTTAATTATAGAATTAATTTATGACCAGCATAATTTTAAAACCTTTCCAATAATGAAAAATTAAATGATTAGAATTTGTTATGAGAATTAGGTTATGATAATTAAGCCCTCTAATAGCTAATTTATTATGGCAAATTGAGAATTAGAATGAATCTCAAACATAGTCATAAAGCAAATAAAATAATGTCGATTAATGCTAAATTACCAAGTGCCCAAGCTTTTTCTTTCTATGGTTGGAACAAAACATTGAGAATAATGTTGGAGATAATGCTCAAAATTTGTGAGAGAAAATTGAGCTATAAGTTAACTCATGATTAGCAAAAGAAAACAAAATGGGGATTCCCAACATGAGGTGGAAATTTATGATTTCGTGCATTTTTTTCAAACTCCCCCTTTTGCTTTTTGATTCTTGATGGGCATTCTTTGTACCCCCACAAGCCTGTCATTTGCGACCAATATGACCCTCCCCTCCAAAATTTCTCACTTTTCATTGATATCTCATGACAGTGGCACTTGAGATCTTCATGTGACCGATATAGACATCACCATGAGCTGCAATGCAACCATTTTTAGGCCACAGGGTTTCTCTTCCAACTTTACAGCTTTTGATCTCTATGGCCTTCTAGGTTGTCTAGGTTAGACAATAACAATCTGTGAGCATGATAACTTCGTAAAGTTGTTAATCTTTTGGTTTAAGATAAAGAGGTGCATCATTTAGGTTCTTCTTTTAAGGAGTTCTTGTTCGTTTGATCTTCCTGAAACAACCGAAAACCCAAGTATTAGGTTGTGATTGTAATCGAGAAACTAAATGGTTTTCGATCAAATTTAGATCTGTCTGAGTCGGATCAATCATTGGAACAGGGTTAGTAGACCCATGAGCCTACTTGAGTCTAGCCGACTCAACCTGAGGGTTATTACCTGTATATTATGTCTGCAATAACTTAATTCAACCCAGAGATTTTTGGGTTTGATTAAGAAGGATACACGCAGGTTTGGGCCTAAAACACCTTACCTTAGGCCTGGCATCGCTGAACTTGAGCTCGCCCAATGATTAGGCCTAATCAAACTTGGTCTGCAATAGGATCGAGGTTATTTTTTTTATTTTTTTTCTTGGTTTAGCTAACACCCGGTATCCAGAGTTGTGCCCGACTAAACCGGATCGACCTTCTGTCGGGCCCAGAATGGGGGGAGGTCTCCCACCGCGGTTATTTTACATTTCCAAGGGGACTCGAACCTGAACTCTTGGGAACAGAATACAATGCCCTTCCCATTGCATTCAACCTGCGATGGTATAGGATCGAGGTTATACTGATACAGGAACAGGAATGATCATTTCTATTATATTGTTCAATCACTAGTTTTTGAGAGAGAGAATCAACGCACAATTAGTTTAATGGGTAAAAGTGTTAGGTCTCTTAATCAAATTTTAGATTTAAAACTTGAAAAATGAAAAAAAAATTACGTTTAGAGAGAGAGAGAGAGGGAGAGATGGGGGTAGGGAATTAGTCGAAAACTACGTTGAAAAAAAAAAACTATGTTGAAAAACTTGAAATGCTCCTAAAATAGACCCAATAAATACTTGAATTGGATTAGTCAAAACTTGGTTTCGGATATCGGTTGATATAGCAAAGAGAGAGAGAGAGAGAGAGAGAGAGAGAGATGGGCCTGAGATTCGCTCCAAGTAGGCCATTGGATGGATCCATCCCGCAATAATATGGATCGGAGCTTCTTTAGTTACAATTAGTGTGAGAAGCACTTTCCTCTCAAGAAAGTCCAATTGATTGAAGGATTTTTGTGCAATGAAAGGCCAAATTTGTTGTACATTGTACTCTCCGTGATTTGTAAAATTGACATACAGCTTTTTGTAGAATCGTCACTATGTAAGAATTACCATTTCATGTAGGAAAAAAAAAAGGAAAAGAAAAACCCAAGAAAAAGATAGTTTCGTATATTTATCTGGTATTGAGGGGCTAGCCCCGGATAAATCTGGTCAATATTAACCATGATTAGAGGCAAGTATGGAAATTCTTCGATCTTGTTAACATTTTTGGTTTGGTTCCTAACGTTGTACTAATAGTCTAGCAGGGTATTTCGTAGTCCTTGCTCATCTCCCCATGAGTTCTTATATCCACGAGATGGTAGAAAAATTGCAGTAAGATCAATACCTATTAAGAGACCATATAAATCATTGAGCCAATGAAATTTCCCTTGTATGTACTTGTGCTTCGATGGTTCTTTTAACAAAACCTCCTTATTTTCTGGAGAATCTGCATGTATGAGCATGTTGCAGCGAGGTGTCTGTCTTATGAACAAACTGAAAGTGGGTTGTTTTTGGTTGACATCAAGTTCCTAGCAATCCGGTTGCATATTTGTACAGCAGTAAGCTATTAAAATCACTTTTTTGTACTAGGTCTCATCTCTGAGAAAACATATCTCATAAACAGCAAGCTCTCCTAAATCATGAGAGAACTATACTTCTGAAGTTCAGACCTTCTCTCACCTCTTTCACTTTCATTTCTCAACCAGCTAACACAAAGAAGAAACAAAACACGAGATGAAGCATGAGTAATCACATTGATTTCCTCTAGTGTACACCATACTGCTAGTATAGGAAAAAGGAAAAGCCATTCCTTCTGGTATCCCTTCTGGTAGATTAAGTTTAGAAGAAATTCATTGTAGCTTGCAAAACCTTACATAACCCGAAAAAATTCTCAACAGAAAATTCAAATAGAAAGAATAAAGGGATAGAGCCCTGCATGTTAGTGTATAAAAGGTGAGGGGATGCATCATATGAGTCCATCAACCATTGAGCCTTAAGGAAAACTGTGAGCTTGCCTTTGGCCCTGTTGATACTTTGATCAATTTTTTCAGCTTCATGTTTAGCTGCAGCAAGTTCACCATTCATTGCCAAGAGATTTCCTTTAAGGCCCTCGATAGAATTTCCCCTCTTCCTAATCAGTTTCCCCATCTGTTCAACCATTTTCTCTTTCTCCTTGATGACTTGAACGTATTTGATCGTCCTCTTTCAGGTGGGATATTTCTTCACAGCTCCCGCTTTGCGTCCGGTATTTCATCCAGCCTTTTTGTAAGTCAGCCAACTTCAATGTCATAATTCTGAAGATCACAGATGATGGATAGCATTCGTCTGACCTCAACGGGAGTAAGATTGTGAAATTGAGTTTACTTTAGTTTCTCGATAATCTCACAAATTTGAACCAAGTGGTATGAACGGAATAACAGTCTTAGCAGTGCAGTTGGAAGCAATATTCCCATGTTTCTAAAGAACATCTCTTAGAAGGGGAACTATTTCTTCTGGCACCCTGTACCCTTCAACAGTGACTAAAGCACTACCAGAAGAGGGATCTTCATCATTGCCATCATCTATCAAATTAGCCATCTCGGAGAGGTCAACACACAAAGTTTGACCAATAGAAGAGAAATTTGTACTTCTCCCTTCCGCATTAGTAGTGTATGATGCTACCGTGGCATCACCTGCTATCGACTCACAAATTGATGAAATTGTCAGTCGCATCTTCTGGTTCTCTTGAAGGGCTGCGGCCATCCTGCAGTAAAAGAACTAAAAGGAAAATTTTTTGGGGCATACAGCAGGGTGCTGGTTTTTGTTTCCATGACTTTACCCTTTTCTTCATCCTTTTTCTTCCCTTTTACTGGCCTCAAGGTGGCACCAGGATGAGCCACGGGTATCTTTATGCATCAAGTTGCCTACCTTGAGCTAGAAGCTGGAGATGCCAGTGCAGCAGTGTATGAAAACAACTGCGCCAGCCATAGAAATTCAAGAAGATGTAGTGTATGCCCATGCAGAAAATGGGACAGATAAGCAGAAAAACCATAGCTGTGTATAGATACATAAGACTGCAGCAACTCCAGCTCCTTCATTCCTATATTCTTGCAGACACTTTGCATGAAGATCCCGGTTCCAAGTTTAAGAATGAATAGTACCGTCCATCATCAGCTAGGAAACCTTCAATATATCCTTCCAAGTCGAGGGATAAAACAACCAGCCTTTGCTGTCAAGCACCAACAAAATGCAGAGTTCAAGGGGTAAAACAAAAGGAAACTCGGTCACCAAATCATATGCAGTACAGTCCCTATTATCTGTGAAGTTATTCCCGAGTTTTCTGTCTTCTTTTTGCTGACTGCTGACAATTAGCGAACTCTAGAAACTTGTACTTATAGTAACCTTTTCTCCATCATAACTGTGGTAATTTTGTCAGCGTAGATAGCTGTTTCTCTTATGTGCTGTTCAAGCCCCAGGTCCAAGCCTCCTAAATTAAGGAAAATCAAATATGGTTAAGAGAAAGAACTAATACACTACTTTGAGCTCATGTTTCATCAGTAGGAACATTTGTTCTCAATCTGGACATAGTAATTATTCTATGTGAAAATTTCCCTAAACGAAGCCTTAAGCAATTATTAAGTAGCATAAGTTTCGAGGACAGACAACCGTAGGCACCGATTGGTGAGAGAACATAAGCTGATTAGCATTCCAAGCTAGTGTTGATCATCCACATTGGCAAGAATTATGCATAAATCAATTAGAAGGCAACCCATCCGTAGTTGAAAAACAAACAATTACACAATATCCTAAACAAGCACATTTCTATTTTGTAAGCTCAACCATGTGACAATAAGATTGCATGAAACTACCCAAACAGTAGAATTGAGGAAGATAAAGAGGACAAGCATTAGCAAATCCATTGACCAATTCAAGGATCAGCACAGAGCAGCATCCATTCCAAAGTGGGTGACTTGAAATTAAACAGTTGAAAATGATAAATAAAATTTAGCCAATAATCTAGGCTGAATCCCACACAGGTCCACTCCAGACTCATGTCAAGTGGACGATTAACACAAGGCGAAGCCATGCAAATTGTACAAGCAACCAATTTCTAGGGGTTTTTAGGACTTGAGCAATAGGCGGCAAGATGAGTGGCTCATGGATATGTTGGCGAAGCTTGAGATCATGCACTAATAACAATTCTTTGAACGGTTAGTCCTAAAAAGAGAAGCTAATTACAACCGAAAAGCCAAAAATCTTCGAGTTTGTGAAAATGAATCAGATCAAAACTATCCAAAAGATGATAGAAGCCATAAACCAAATTCTGAGAAAACATTGACAAGTGCCCACCCCTATCAAGTCAAAAGAATCCAAAGTCATTGCATTTAATCCACAAAATAAAAATCTACGGTATCATATCCATAAAATAGAAATCTAAAAGGGTTGGAAATCTGTAAAATCAAAAAAAAAAAAAAAAAAAAAAAACACCAAATTATGGGGGAAATACCCATTGGCCTAAAATTTACCAAATCTATGAAAAGGCCAAAATTTGATCACAGTTCACAGCAATGATAAATCCTTCATCCCATTAAATGGAATGATCATTATAAGCTATTATATTTTATTTCGACCATTTATATTGTGATTTTCTTTATATAATAACAATAATCATACCTTTACTTCATTAATTGGAGTCCGCAACATCTCCAAGCAAAGTTCATAAACGACCAATAATAAGTCCAAATTATTGGATCATTAATCTAACGTTAGACTTAATATTCAAATAATTATGTATTACATATTGTCAAACTCATAAGTTAATCCTGTATGAAAGTGATTTGATAAATTTGAAAAATTTGATAATTTGAGTTTAAGTATATCAAAGAATATGAAAATAAATAAATATATAGATATCAACAGACATTTACTATTTATGACGGGTTAAATAAGGAATGTCTAAAGATGATTTAAGGACAGCTACCATAAGGTGAATATACAGATTTAGAAGGTCAAAGTTACCTTACAATTATAAATAGAGTTATGGTCCCCGAGTAAACGTATCAGGTCGAACCTAGATTCTGTCCAGACGAAGGTCGAATTGATATTTTATTCTATTCAGTTTCGGATTATGGAATCGGGTATATTTTCGATCCAATCTAAGTTTTTAATTCCAGTTTATTAAATTTACAATTCTGATAATTTAATACGATATTTGATATATTTATTATATCAAGTTATTTTCCCAATACAAACACCTAAAATCCAACCGGAGCCATAATACCAAATATCACAAAACAAAGAGGGAGTTCCGAAACAAAGAGGTTGAAGCTACATAACGTGTTGAGGCATTAGTAGCATTAAGAGACGGTAGTGGCTTGGCTTTGGTCAAAGTTCCAAAATGATGATGGGGGAATCAAGAGGCTATGGGGCATGAAAACTTCAAAGCGCAGTTCATGCAATTGGTTGGATAGTCAGTGGTTTCCATATCCTAAAATCAGATATGGCCGGTTTATCAAATATGTGATTTCCTAGCCATTCCATATCCTAATTCTTTTGGCTTACCCTGCCACCTCTGCATCTCATTCCTTGTACTTGCTGCATGAGGTGAGAACTAAATATTGATGCTAAGTAAGAAATATGGTGCAAATGCAATTAATGTTGGTGGTAACTTTTCTCAGATGGTATTACATATGTGCTCCTACTTGATTGATTATTATATTGGATCTGCCTCTATTTAGGAAAGGGCCTTGCGAGTACTGCTCTAACGATGATGCTCTAAATTTACATGTTATTAAAAAAAAAAAAAAAAAAAAAAACAAAAGGGGATTTATCTCCCTCCCTGTAAATTATTTAATGTTTCAATTGGTAACTCCATTTTTTTCCTTTATGTTGGATGTCGATTATGATTCCACAAATATCAACTCCTTGATAACTCGAACGGTCATCGTCGATGGAGTGTGAAACAAAACTGTCGGAGGGTGCTCCGGCGGGGGAAGTTTTGACACTCAAGTCAGAAAAAGTGGTTTTCAAATGTAATGAAATAGACTGAGAGTTTTTAGAGATGGAGAGATTTTCTATGATCAGTGCGCTTAATATGTAGGGCCAAAGGAGCGTACTTGATTTAGAAGATCTGAAAGTGTCTTATACCTGATGGAGTCGTGTGCTTTTAGAGCGTCACAACCCTTCTTTCCTTACGGAGGAACCTAGAAATCTCGGATTTAAATATTCTGAAATATTCGTAATCATATCGTATGAGAAGTTGAGAAATTCAGAGGATTCTTTTCTTATCGAAGAGATCCCAAGAGAACTGTTTCTAAACAAGAAACCAATGGTATAGGGACGATCTAATCCTTTGTTGGATTCAGTTGGATCATCGGTTTCCAGTCGACTGTCAATCATTGTGGACCCTTCAGAACTTGTTCATTCGTTTGGAAGACCATGAGTTGAGTGCCCGTTTGGGAAGATAATTCCCAATCGACAAATCTCGTTCGATAAGTGGAGTGACTTAAACCCTATCGTTCGGGAGATGGGGTGACTAGAACCCTTCAGTAGATCACTTGAGTGGTCATAGAAGGTAGTCGTTCTATGATACCGGGTTGTACTTACCCATCGGTCGGCAGTTGTTCCAACGGTTAGAGCGATTCCTTCTAAATTGTGAGTCTCGTGTGTGGGTCTTTTAAGTGTTAACCATTTGAAACAGATGTTGAGCCATGTCCCATCATTTACCCCCGATTCGTGACATTCTTTCTTGAGAAAGGCGATAGGAGTTATAACCATTAAAAAGGCATGAGACTTTTGGGTGCAATCTCGTTCGTTTCGATTTTCAAGAATTGTCTCCTGTACACTTTATAAAGATACGAGTGTATCAGGATATCACATACTCTAGTATTCTTGTCTACCGCTCTCTTAATCTTTTGTGAAAAACTTTTCCTGAAAAAATGTCGAAAGATTCTTCCTTGTTGAGAGGCATAGACAACTAAGGAGCACGATGACCTAAGGGGAATTGCAGAAAGTCCGGAAGGACATGTCGCTCGGAAGTGACTTTGAACTGGTGTTGCCTGGTGAAGAGGACAGGGCAAATCATGCCCCTGACGATTGTGTCCCGGTGTATAAATAATATGTGAAATACGGTTTGAAGGTCTCATATATGGGCCCTCTGGCAGAAGTTTTGAGATATTGGATTGTCCACCCCTCATTGCTTATCCTTAGTACTTGACGTTTTGTGATCGCTCTGATTTCTTTGTTAGAGTTTTGTCGCATCCGCTTTGACTTAAAGATTTTGGGGGTCTTTTTTTCTTTGGTACGATGCAGTGCTCGAGACTCAACCCATGGCTGGTAAAAACTGCAGACCCGTCGGGAGTCTCATTGGAGATTCTTTTGCAGCGAATCTTAAGACAAGCACTGGATGTAGAAATTCTTTAACGTGAGGTTCTTGAATAAGGATCTTTTTCTGGTGCTTCCAGGTGCCGACTAAATGCCATTGTTGAATATGAAAGTCCCGAACCTCCTTCGTCACTCTCGCTTCATACGGCTCATTAGGCACTATTATGAGTCTACTCGGTGGAGTATCTGGGTAGATTCTTTAGTAGAGGACCAGATGTTACTGTTGTCGGGTCTACTGATCGACGAGATGAGGCAGATCGATAAGCCCATCTTATTGGAGTAGAAGAAAAAGAAGTTGGTTAATTCTTTACCGTCTTTAAGTGCATCTCTTCTGGACGATATTTCGACCGATCGGGAGGTGCAACCGAATGCAAAGAGGTCGGTGAAAACAACCGATACTCCTCCGAAGACTCAATCGAAGAGACCAAAGGGTTTGGTCACCTGAACCATCTGCTAACGAAGGGAGTCTAATGGAAATTGGAGAACATGCATCTCCTCAAGAGCATGTCGAACCAATGAGGTGTCAGTCGGATGCTTTGGCGACTATTGTTTGCACACCAACTAGGGGCAGTGGGAAAGATACCCCGAATGAGGGAGTTTTCAAAGCAACGAAGGGCGCTCTGGCTCTAAGATTGCTGTAGGAAGAAATTTCAATGGGGCTAGATGTTTTTACCCCTGTTTTAAGGGAGACATCCGAACAATTTCCCCAAGTATCCCAGTATTCCTTACATGATGAAGGAGACGAGGCTGGTCGTCCGCCTCCTATCTTGATTGAGTCATTCGATGGACAGGAGGATGATCCAGAAGAAGGATCAGTGGCGGTCTGTGTGGGGAACCTAATTGTATCTATCTACAAGAGGCGCTGTAATTGACTGAACGGTTTGAGTTTCGCTCTAATCATGTCGACAAGGCTATTTACTCTCTCTGCTTGACGGTAACTGTCTTTTGCATGACGGTAAGTGTCTTTTGCCTGAACTCTATTTATATTTGTTATTACATAATTCTAACTATCGAGTGCACTTCTTTTCAGACTGCGGCTTTGACTGAGTTCCAAAGACAACGGAGGAAGCAATCCAAGGAACACCTTATTCGTTTGGCTAACCAGGTACTAGCGTTGAAAGATACTCTTGAGAACAAGAAAAAGGACATTGAAAAAGACAAGCAGATTGAACGTCTGCAGCAGGACCTGGCCTTATCTCAAGAGCGTTGTAAAAAACTGGAAGCTGAGGTGCGTAGTTGTGAAGCGAAGTTAGCGGTTGTCGAGACATTAGTTCACCTTCGGGAGAAATCTTTCTGGAATATCGAACGAGAGATGACTAACCTCAAAATGTCTGTTACCAATGATGTTGCCAACCTCCAGCTTTATTAGCGTAGGTTACTTGAGCGTCTGTGGTGTGCTGAGGAGATTTTTCGATAGGCTGGCAGATATGAGACTTTACCTCCTCTTGAGGGGTCAATCGAGGGGATGACAACAGATCGAGACTCTACCCAAATGGCCTCTGTTGTTCCTTCTGATCCTGTGTAATTTTGTATCACCTCGGTAATGAAAAAATTTTCTTCTTTATGTGTATCTGTCCGAAGGTGTCGCTCAGACCATTTGTTTGATGCTCTATCGAAGTGTATTGACCTTTCTCGCAAATGGGATCTTTAAAATGCCATAAACCCTTTAGAGGGTTGTATCGCCGAGGGTTTTCTCATTGATAAGCCTTGTAGTTTTGTTTGGAGAGTTAAATTGGTTATCTAACATAAATTAGGGCAATTTAGGCCCAATGCTCAGTAAGAGTAGGGCAGTGCTAGCCTGTTCGGGGAGTTGTATCCTAACGATTGTTTGATAAGATCAGGGCAATTTAGACCCACCGTACGATAGAAAATGATTGGTAGTAGGGTCGTATCCACTCGTTCAGGGAGTTCTATCCCTTTTTTGACGACACGTTCATTCGGTAGGATTAGGACGACTTAACCCCAACGTGCAGTAGGAAATGATTGATTGTAGTGCCGTGTCTATCATTCGAGGAGTTAAATTGGTTATCTAACATAAATTAGGGCAATTTAGGCCCAATGCTCAGTAAGAGTAGGGCGGTGCTAGCCTGTTCGGGGAGTTGTATCCTAACGATTGTTTGATAAGATCAGGGCAATTTAGACCCACCGTACGATAGAAAATGATTGGTAGTAGGGCCGTATCCACTCGTTCAGAGAGTTCTATCCCTTTTTTGACGACACGTTCATTCGGTAAGATTAGGACGACTTAACCCCAACGTGCAGTAGGAAATGATTGATTGTAGTGCCGTGTCCATCATTCGAGGAGTTCCTTCCCGTTTTTGACAACACGTCCATTTGGTAGGATCAGGACAACTTAGACCCAATGTATGGTAGGAAATGATTGATTGTAGGGCCATGTCCACCCATTCGGGGAGTTTTATCCCTTTTTTTACGATACGTTCATTCGGTAGGATCAAAGCGATTTAAGTCTAACGTGCGGAAGGAAACGATTGATTGTAGGGTCGTGTCTACCCGTTCGAAGAATTCTATCCCTTTTTTGACGACACGTTCATTGGGTAGGATCAGAACGACTTAGACCCAACGTACGGTAGGAAACGATTGATTGTAAGGCTGTGTCCACCCGTTCGGGGAGTTCCATCCTGTTTTTGATGACATATTCGTTCAATAGAATCAGGGCGACTTAGACCTAATGTATGATAGGAAACGATTGATTGTAGGGTCGTGTCCACCCGTTTGGGGGGTTCCATCCCCTTTTTTACGACACGTTCATTCGGTAGAATCAATGCGATCTAGGCCCAACGTACGGTAGGAAACGATTGATTGTAGGGTCGTGTCCACCCGTTCGGGGAGTTCCATCCCATTTTTTGTGACATGTTCGTTCAGTGCCGAAGACTAAGAGTTCCACGACCGATTGGCAAGACAAGTCGTAATAGAAAAACAGATAATAATCGATTCTTCGGTCGATCATTGAGGATCGCGTGTCATGAGCCGTCATAGGAATAATCACTAGAGAAATAGAAGGTACAGGATTCTTTCTCAGGGAAAGAGCGCAAAGAACTCTGGGTCGTAGGCCGGACAAACTCTAGTGGGAACATAAGGTTCATGCAGAGTGTTCTTGTCATGAATCTGAAGGATCACCCCTTTTGGCCTATCGTGTGGTGGCCTAGGGTTCAGCTGGTTGGGCTGCCCATTCTCTTATGGTGGATTGTGCCGGTCTGAGGAAGGTAGACTCATCTCTTTTGTGTTGATGAACCTCTACAGCCTTCCGCTATAAACCAAGAATTGCAACTCGTCTTTGAGCCTCTTGTGCTCGTTGGTCATAAGACCATAATCCCGATGAAAATGACAGTATTTGGACTTATCATTCTTAGAGTTTTCCTCTATGGAACGAGGGAGCCACCTAACATACGATTTGTTCTTGATTTGATATAGGACCCGACTCGGGGTTTCGTTCAACGACGTGTAAACACTGAACCTTCATGAGGGTGGAGGCCCTAGCCTGCTCCTCTTCAGGGAAGGTTGACGAGGCGATTGATTGCGTTTTTTTCTATTTGAATAGTTCTTTCGTCGATCAAACGTCTCTACTTCTTTTGCCGCAATGTACTTTTCGACTTAGAAGTAAAATTCTTGAATAGTTGAAGGGAGATTTTTTGTAATTGAGGTCTTCAAGCTGGAGGGGCGTAGGCCCTTTAGAAGGGTAGCTAATGCGATGGAATGGTCCAAAGTTGGGACATTCAACATCTCTGCTTTGAATTTTTTTAGGAAATCTCTAAGGGGCTCGCTGATTATAAAGTGAGCCTTGAACTGCTGTCGAAGATTGGTGAAATTCTTGATACTGAATGACAGAAGAGAGTTGAACCATACCAGTGCATTGCCCTTGAGCATAGTGGGGAAGTGTTTACACATGGTCGCATCTGATAGGTCTCTAGAGACCATGATTGTCATGAAGTGGACGGCATGATCACGGGGGTCGGTTGTTCTATCGTATCTCTCCATGGGAGGTAGAAGGATGTCTCTTGGCATCGGTTCCATGGAAATCTTCGGATTGAAAAGCGATACTCTTAAAAGGTGGAGAGAACTTTCATCCTTCTTCACACCTGCCTTTCTAAGCTCGGCGGCTACAAGTTGCTCCATTTGTTTTCTTAAATCTTTTGAGTTGTGATGAAAGGTCACCGATGGTTCATAGTTCACAGGGGGCATTTGTCATTAGAGACTTTCATGTCCAGAGTCCGTTACGGATGACTAGCCGTCTGACCTAAGGGCTTGACTCAGTTCTTCCAGTTGGTTGCTCATATCTTGGAGTCTAGACTCCAATCTATCCATATGGGGATGGCTAGCTCATTTTGGACCAGGAGGTACAATCGACTGTTCTTAAGTTGCAGGTTGTGAGACCTGCTCTGGGTGAGATGTCTGAGGAGAAATCATACGATCATGAACGGAATAATCGGGCGCCACAGGAGGGGTGGCTTCGGATGGTATTGCAGTGCGCCGTCTACAGTGGGGGGCAGCTTTCGAGGATGCTCTGGATCTCGGAGGTATGGTTGCGCGATAATTTATCAGTCTTACAAAGATTGCTCTAGTCTGTTTCCATGAACAACGCCAATCTGTTGAAGGTAGGTTATGGTTTTACAGATACCGACTTGTTGATGACTTGAACGGTTGTCGTCGATGGAGTGCGAGACCTGTAAAAACTATCAAAGGATGATCTGACGGGGAGGTTCCGACGCTCAAGTCAGAAAGGCCTGTTTTCAAATGTAATAAAACAGATTGAGAGCTTTTAGAGAAAGAGATATTCTCTGTTATCAGTGTACCCAATGTGTAAGGACAAATAAACGTACCTGATTTAGAAGATTTGAAGGTGTCTTATACTAATGGAGTCATGTGCTTTTGGGGCGTCACAACCCTCATTTCCTTGCGGAGGAGTCCGAAATCTCGAATTTAAATATTCTGAAATATTCGTAATTGTTATCGTATGAGAAGTTGAGAGATTCGGGGGATTCTTCCTTATCAGTGAGATCCCTAGAAAACCATTTCTAAGCAAGAAACCAATAGTATGTGGACGATCTAATCCCTTCTTGAATTCGATTGGATAATCGGTTTTCGGTCGACTGACAATCATTGTGGACCATTCGGAGCTTGTTCGTTCGTTCGGAAGACCATGGGCTGAATGTCCATCCGGGGAGATAAATCCCAATCGACAAATGCCGTTCGGAAAATGGGGTGATTTAGATCTTATCGTTCGGAAAATTGGATGACTAGGGCCCTTTGGTAAATCACTTGAATGGTCATAGAGGGTAGTCATTCTACGATACCGGGTTGTGCTTACCCGTCGGTCGGCAGTTATTCCATTGGTTTAAGCGATCTCTTCTGAGTCATGGTCTTGTGTGTCGGCTTTTAAGTGTTAATCTTTTGAAACATATGTTGGGTCATGTTCTATCACTTTCTTTATTTTTTCCAAGGAAGAGAGACATTATACACAAACATGAAACATGTAGAGTTAAAGTCAACTTAGTAATATGCCAGTTTCTTAGAGTTGATGTTACAGGTTATGAAAGTTACTTTGCTTGAGTTATTTATTTATTTATTTTTAATACGCAATGGGGTTCTATGCGATCGCTACACTGCCAATGTATCCTAATGAATATTATCTCTTTTGCTGCAGGCAATAGAAAATTTAGGAAAGCTCATACGCTTAAGAGGATAACGAAGCCCTTTAAGCATTTTGTCTACATATACTTGGAAGAAACTAATAAGATGTAACATTGCTCAGTTTGTTGTTCATCACTCAAACTGCTTTTGAGATATGTTAATTTGTATGAGTGATGTAATTTTTCTGTCAACTTTTCTTAAGTTAAAGCATCCATTTTGTGCAAATGATAAAATCACAAGCTCTAGGGATAGCAGATGAAATGATTTTTTACTCTTTATTTCTCCATTTAACTTAATGAAGATGAGTGTTGCCGTGAAGTGATGGGTCCTAGATCACACAAATTTGCCTGCTTAGCAAGGCCTTATTCAGCATCCGGTCACCCGCTTCTAAGCTTCATTTCCAGGAGATTTTGTCTCTTGGTGCTAGTTGAAGTCATTTGTCATCTAATATGTGCTTTTGTATTTCCAGTTTAATTATGACCTCAGTGCATATGGATTCAGAGAGTTATTCAAGCGCCATGGAATAAGGTCTTCAGATCCAATGCAACCTTAAGAGATTGAGAGGTATGATCATAGCAGCAGCAGCATCTTGTTCCTTAAATTGGACAGATCAAAGCACTTCTTCACTTTTTTTTTTTTTTGGAGAAAACATGTTCTTTTTCAATTAGAACCGTTTTCTAAAACTTGTCTCTAAAGCTTCTAATTTTGTCTTTCTGTTGAATATGGTTAAACTCCAGACTGATCGAGCCCTTGATAAGTTTAGGATTCTGTATGGAAAGAAGGGTTCACTTAGTCTGGTGATTTTAACCACATTCATCTGGAAGACAGAAGGCTTAGAGTAGAGTTGAAGAAAGAGGTTTGGAAAGGAAAGAGGGTGAAGATCCGTTTTCTACAAAATAACACAAATAGTGTTTTCATCTGTCCAAACAGATATGGGTTGGTTGGGTTTCTGACTCTGTCCATCCTCCGAAAAAGTTCAAGATGAGGAAGATGGAGACGAGGAACAAGATCCTGCTCAGAAGCAAAAGCCCTCTTCTTGGAAGAAGTAAACAACTGTTGCGTCTCAATGCTAGATGTGATTTTGAAATCTTTTACTGTTCAAAAGGAACCAAGTGCCAATACAAAACAAGTAGCTTTTCTACAATAGCATCTACGATGTTATTTCAGTTCTATATATTATGACCCAAGAAATTTATTTACATGGTGCAATGTCACCGACAAACTTTTGGAGCAATTAGTTTCTGGGCAGTTTAATGGTTCCTCTAGCCAAAAAACAATCAGTTTTCTCATCTCCCTTTTCATGGTCCTAGCATGTTTGAATTCTCAATAGTTTTGTGGTACCAGATCAGGCTGTTTACCTTGCAATAGAGGGGACATGCTCAATTCTAACGGGGAAGTCATCTCTTTGTTTTCTTTTTTCATGAATAAGGTTCATGCAATGCAAGTAATGTGGAGGATGAGATTGTGTTCTTGAATACAATAGCAAGTAAATAAACCAAGATTTAGATGGTCTCCTTTTTCTGTTCAATAATTCAAACCTTGTTTGTAGCTAAGCAATATCCAGAGAAAAAGTTCGCCTGGTTCCACCACTAGATCTAAAGTCATGTTCTTCCTAATAAAGTTCGAGTTTCGTGGGAGACCTATTCAGGGTTCTCTCTATTAGCATAGATTTTTTATTTTTAAATTTTGAATCCAAAACTTAATTAAATGACGTAGTATCCAATCTCACTAGATGAACTATCCGTCGGTAAAGTTAAGATTCGCTTTTCACGTATCATCCCAACATTTGAGGTGTTGGTGGTGGCCACCTCACATCTAACTAGAAAATTAATGGATTGGCTGAGTAATCTGTTGGCTCCTACTAAGATTTCTGACTTCAAAGGCTGGGGCCATATCCTTTTCCAGATCTCGAGTCCTTGGTTTGTTATTTCTTCATGCACTGGCCCACACTGCAATTGAAGCCTCCATGATGGAGAACCCTAGTGTAAAAGTAAAATCTCCATTCATTTGAAGCTCTAAATGAGTTGCTTACAAATTCATTAGTTAGTTATTTTTCCTTTGTTTAATATTATATCAATAAAAGGGTAAATTTTAACGCAACAATGAATTTACTTGTTCGAAACATGAAATAACCTCTTTGTAAAAAAGTAAGGGAAAGGTACTCTACCCTTCTCTATCTCCACACTAAATTAAGGAATACTTTATACACTGAATGAATTTTTTTTTAATATTATATCGATAATAAACTAGGTTAAGAGGCAACTCTTGAACATAACATTAATACAATTTCGGTAGTTAGTAAATAAATAAAAAATACATTTTAAAAATTAAAATATTAAAATTGTGAAGCGAATTAGATTGGCTTTGATTTTTCTTTAAATAATTCAGGAATAGTCGGTGAAATAAGCTAAAATCCTCGTGAGATGATGATAGGACATAAATTTATGTAATATTTACAATTGATTTTATTTTATTTTTAAATAAATATTACAGTAATTATTATATTTTATTATATTTTATATGTTAAGAATGATGAAAGAGACGTAAAAAAAAAAGAAAGGAAAAAATGAAGACAAATTTGGAAGCATGAAAAATTTCAAATATATTAAAAATATTCCTAAATATTTGGGAATAAGAATTTTAGAAATTTCAAACCTCTTGTAATTTGTTATTTAGTAGTTATCTAAAATTTAGGAGAGTTTTCTCTTTTAAAATTAGGTTAACTCATTCTTATATATAGAGAGTTACATTGTGCAATTAGGAGGAGCCCAAAAAAAGAGAGTGGAGGAGAGAGCGGGACCCAGGGAGGAGAGCCCAAGAGAGGGGGCAGTCGCCCCCCTCCACGACCAGCACCACATTTTTAGGTTTTGTTTTATCTCTTTTGATTGCTTCGAGAACTCTTTTTTTTTCCTATAGAGGGTGTTTCCATTAGCAAAAAAAAGTCACATATTCTTAAATTCATACCCTCCTCCGGCTGCTCCTTTAATTTGGAGGAAGAAGACCGCTGCCACCTTTTGTATTCTAACATTTGTTTCTCTAGCAATAAATATTTGTTTTGTGAGTTTTTTTTATGTTTCTTTATTTTTATTTTTTTTTCTAATTGAAGGGTATTGAAACCTTGATGAATGATGGTTGTGAGATTTAATTAGCTTATTAAATCAATATCTCATGGGTATTTATTTAATTCTTGTACTTCATGGATCATGATTTTCTAGGATTTATTAAATAGTAGCAAATATTTAATAGTCCTACAATAATATATAATTAATTAAAACGACAAATCTGTAATTGTTTGTTGGTTTAATAAAGTGGTAAATGACATTTACGTCATGAGATTAAATAATCTAATTTAAATGAACCCATCGTATGTTTGTTAATTAAAATTTGGTCTCTCTAAATTTTAATGGTGTTGGAACATTGACTTTCGATTAGGGAAATAATTAACGAGATTCTCTTAATTATCAACGAAATAAGAAGAGATTGGTCGTTGGACGTTTGTCGACGACTATAACCAATTTATTTATAGGTGTTGAAATCTTTAGATAGATCAATGATCAATCACATGAAATCAAGGTGGATATAATTCCTTTGATTAAAAAAATTGATTTCACCTTAGCTTTTATTATTTTATTTTTGAGTTCTTTATTTTTGGTTAATTAATTTAGTTAATTTTTTAAACCCAATATTTATTTTATTTTATTTTATTTTTCTTAAAAGAAGTAAATCCACCATTCCCTGTGAATTTGACGCTGCTTACTCTAGACTCGTCATTGTAAAAGTAAGTTTATTTATTTTTATTAGTTTGACACCCACCAGATGACTTTAAAGCACAAACGGAATCATGTAATATACATAAACTCAATATATCACTCAAGTAGTCTAATTTTTATGGATCAAATGAGTTTGAATTTGTGTAATTTTTTTTTAAAAAAAATTTGCATCACTTACAATGCAAGCAAGCACTTGAAGTTTATTCATGTGCATTGTTGGCAATGATCTTAGAGCCTTGCTCATTGGTGTGAGCATAAAGGATCTGAGATGGATAGGCACCCATCTTTGTTCTTTCCTACTCTTTCCTGAAAACCAAAGGTAGGAAGAGACACACAAGTGTTGGGCACACAAGTTTGAGTAAGGTGGCCTACATAGATCACCCAACAACTATACACCAGACCCTTATTAGTTTTCTAATTGTCTCCAATTTAATAGATGCCAATAATTTATGAGAAAAAAGACCTTACACTTATCAACACATATTTTAAGTAAATCCATCAATCTTCTATTCTATTGGACACACTTAACCCACTTTAATACTTCTCTCTCTCTCTCAATTTGATAATGAACCTGACAATTAATTTAATTTCAAATAAATAACTTAATAGTCACAATCCTGATTCAAATTTTGATATAAAAAAAATTAAAATAGTCAAGACTAATAAAATCGGTTATTAGATACCATTCAATTAGACATAAAAATAAAAATCACATCCACCATAAAATTTAGTTTCGATATTAAATAAATAAATTTTAAATTAAATCAAGAAAATGTTTAATAGTCAAATTCTCTACTAGTTTTTGAGGTCACCGGAGATTGATCAAGTCTCTCTTAGGCTAGTAGTATATAAAATTTTTTATATTATCTCAATATATATAATTTGTGAGATATCTTATGTGAGTATGATCCCATATATTCTTATTATATAACTAAATATAAAATATTGAATGATCTAACGGCTGTAAAAATATGAGAAAAATAATTATGAAATTTTCCATTGCTGTGGACTCGACAGATTTTTTGTTTTTTGTTTTTTTTTTTTTTGAGGGACTGAGGCAAAACTCAAAGCTCTTTGCTAATGACAGAAAAAAAAAGGTGGGGGAGAAGGGAAAGAGCGATGTACGAAAAAAAGAAACCGTAAAATACACGTCTTATTGCCTATTCTCTTCTTTTCAAAGGGGAAATAATAATAATAATAATAATAATAATTGGTTTTCCATCTGTTGAAGTGAGGATGATGACATATACTGTGATGGCTTGTTTCCATTAGAGACCATCTTTTCTTCTCGGGACAGCAATAGGTAAAGTAGATTCAACGTCTCTCTCTCTCTCTCTCTCTGCGTGTGATTTAATCCAATTGTTGTTCTGATTTGGGTTTTTTTCTGAACTTTGTTCCTGTGGGGTATTTTTGTTTCTTTTAGAGAGAGAGAGAGAGGATGGGGAGGTTATTTGTGATTAATTTGGAAGGGAAGATCTACAGCTGCAAGCACTGCAAAACCCATCTTGCACTTGTTGAGGACATCGTTTCCAAGGTGTTTAAAATTTTTTCTTATTCATTGAATTTCTGATTTTTTTTGTGATGATTTTGATGAAGTAATTGATGTGGGTTTCTGTCAATTATTGTAGTGCATGCAAGTAATCTTTGCAAGATTAGTTTTTTCTCTATTGTCGTGTTAATGTTACTCAATTGCTGTTCGTGGCTTGTTCAGATATTGATGTTTTTAGTGCTTTTTAGGGCTTTTCCTTTCTGGGTTTATCTTGAAATTGGAGACTTGAACAAGACCTTAGATGATCTGCTGAGGAATTTCTGTTCTTCAATAATTAGAAACTCAGGATTGAGGAAACCCAAATTGCATTTTTGTCATTTGAAAGCAAATAATTTGTTATTTATCATATTGGTATTGGGTTTCATGGATTTTATGATTGCTTTTACCATCTTTGAAGTCATTCTTTTCTTTCTATATTTGGGAGATTATGTCTGATGGTAATGAGTATATAAATTTTGGGTTGATCTAGTAATACATACGAAGCAAATCTTTGGATTGTTCAGAGAAAATTTCTGTACTTTCTAGATTGGACTCTCGGATTGTTCACTGATAAGTAACTTTACTTTCTATATAAAATCCTAACAGATCTATTGCCTTGTCCAATGATTATGTTCCATTTTCTTATTTGGTACATGTTACCCACTGAGTTCGGGGGATGTGCTTCCTGAAACCCATTTCTTCCTTCAGTAGTATGAGTTATGCGTCCTGCTATTCTTGATCCGAGGATGGATAGAGTGAGGAATGAACAGTCATACACCCGATACTTTATAGGTTATGATATTCCTATATTTTTCTGCCTATATATTTGCTTTTGCTGGTTGAAAGCGGTTCTTGAAATGAAATGCAATATGCTGTGGCATGGAGCAAAGTATCTGCTCATAACTGCATCATCCTCTCAACTAGATTAATGGTTTACGAGTGTAAGCTGGTTTTGTTATTAATCTATTTATGGATGTCTAATCTGGAAAGTTGCAAAGGTTTCTTTTCATCTGTATGGACTGCCAAAACAATATACTTTGTAGGCAAGGTTGTACCGTCTAATTTGCCAAGAGACTGATTAAACATGCATTGCATGATTATTGGTTTTGGTCACTTTCCTAGACCCAGTATCCTTCTAAGCATTCAAATGTAGCAACCAAAATAATTTTAGCATAGAAATCGCACCAAAATCTGAATTGGAGAAACATGGATCAGATATATCCTCTATGGTTTAGTTCCGAGTCTGATGTTGGTGTTATAAACTTCAATTTCAATTTTTGTGGTAATGTTTTAGCTTGTTGAAGGCAGTGTGTCAGATTTATTTCCTCTTCATTTTTTTCCCAACTTGTAGGCTTTGGTGACTATAAATGTTTTATGGGGGATTTCATAAAGCGCAATGTCTGACTATTATGTACTTTGTGTTTGTTCTTTATTCAGTCTTTCCAATGCAGGCATGGGAAGGCTTATCTCTTCAGTAAGGTGTAAGTTCCTCTTGATTTTGAGCGTCCATATCTTATGTTTATCCCAAATCTTATCTTGTTGGAAAGAATCTTGATGGTGGATCACAACTAGGCTTCTCTTGCCAAATTTTCTGGTGATGGCAATACATGGTTTGCTCTTTTATAATGTGATCATGATCAGCAATTAATTTATTATTTTGGGATCAAATGTTCTACAAAGGGTACATCTCATATGCATTTGTAATATAGATGCACTTGTTGGATCTCTACTTGGTTGCTGTCTGAGAAATTGATTGTGCATTTATCATGTATAAAGTAGTACATTTGTTTGGTTTAAATCATCAGTTTTCTTTGCATTTCCTCTTATTCAAACGCGCAGGAGTAAATATGGTTACTGGTGCAAGCAACCTACACGTGACCTGCAATAAGGATTGTATTGATGGGGCTTTTAGCACTGACACCTGTCTCCTCTATGTCCATGCTTGACATTGATCTACTCTATCTCATGTCATTTCATATTTTCTTGGCAGTGTAAATGTTTCTGTTGGAGAAAAAGAAGATAGGTTGATGATGACTGGGATGCACACTGTCGCTGATATTTTCTGTGTAGGATGTGGTTCAATTGTGGGGTGGAAATATGTAAGATCAGGATGTAGAGATTTTTAAGCAATGACTTATGCATGTGCCCGCATTTTTGTTATAATGTTTTGGGTGGGTTTTTCCAGGAGACTGCCCATGAAAAGAGCCAGAAGTACAAGGAAGGAAAATCCGTTCTTGAACGGTCAGTACATAAACATAGAGTGATAGCGAAATAGTACTTGAATTCAGGCATCCCATTAATGTTCATGAGAAAGGGTGTTGTTTTTTAATTTGACAGGTATAAGATATCTGGGCCTGATGGAAGCTACTGGGTGAGTCATGAAACTCATGTTGGTGGAAGTGATGCTGATGATGTTTGATAAACAGCCGTCTTTCAAATGTACATTCTTCATCCCCCCATTGTACTTTCTCAGCCCAGTGGATTCTGAAATTGGAAATTTCCCATTTCAATTGACTCTAATAACAATTCAAACATGTTGTTGTTCATTATGATTTAGTTAAATCTTAGTCTCTGTAGATTCTTTGTGCAATATAAATCCTATTCTTAACATGCTTTCACTGTTGAGATCACCCATTGCATCATGGCCCAAGGCACATCATGCTGCGAACTTCTTCCCAAAAAGTCTCATCCAGGGTAGCGCTGGCTGGGCATCCCTCTTTATGATTGGGAGAAGTGTTAAATTTGTTCCCATATCCCATGGGTGACATTCGTCTCCCATCAACACGTGTGCTTGGCAGGGTGTTGGAGCCTTGTTTGGTAAAGGATTTAGGATGATGAATGGGGCGCAACAAGTTTCACATAGCACCTATGCCACGTGTGAAGGTGGCTATACGATGGTGGTTTTTGTGGTGGCTAGGGTTAGGGTTTTGTCTGGGGATAGTTGTGGCATCTCTCAAGCCTTATCCGTGATCTAAAGCCTCTCCTTTCTGCACCAGTGGATCTCTAGAAAGGATGTGTAACATTTGGGAATTAAGTTCTTTCGTGCTCCTTGAAGAATAGTTGAAGGAATGACTCATTTCTTTTTTATTGACTTGAAAGCAATGATTCCCACAGTATCCCTCGTGGGCTTTTTATAGAAAAACTGGAGTTGTACAAGAAAACTCTTAAACCCTGGATCGAAACAATAGTTCTATCATAAATGAAAGATTAAACAAGAGTTCTACTTAGTAAGGAATCTAAATCAAGAAAATTATTAAAGAAACTTGGTAAAACAATGGAGATTTTTGTCCAATAACTTCTCATGCATTTTCCTTAAGCTCTTCTTGATTGGACACATGTTTTGACTCTAGAATTTGTCTTGATTCAATCAAGATCTTAGATCCGAACTTCCCAAGCAAAAATGGGAGTAAATTCCTATTTTCAAGGGGATTTGAAATTTATCGAATAATCCTTCTTCTTCGGCCTGAATTTTAGTATTCTGAAGTTTTGTACCATTTTAGGAAGCTTGCTCGAAGCAGATTTGGAATGTCACAAAGGGCCTTTATTCTGCTTATGCCTTTGAGATTCATCAAGCAATCCTTTAAATTTCTATCTGATATTTGGTATTTTGAAATTTATTACCATTCTAAGAAGAACGCTTGAAGCAGATTTGGAATTGCACGAAAGGTGCTTGGTGCTCCTTAAGAATCACGTGCGTCTGGGAATCTCGGCCTTTTATCCAAGCTTTCCTTTATTCTGCCCGAGTCTTCGTCCTCCATTGATGCTGCATCAAAAGCACCTTTAGAGATCTCCAAGCATGGAGGGTGCTTGGTGCTCCATAAGAATCACGTCTAGTTATTTTGGCCTTTTGTCCAAACTTTCCTTTCATCGAGCAATCCTTTGAATTTTTGACTAATTTATGATATTCTGAAGTTTATTACCATTCTAAGAAGAATGCTCGAAGCAGATTTTGAATCGCATGAAAGGCGCCTGGTGCTCCTTAAGAATCATGTGCGTCTGGGAATCTCGGCCTTTTATCCAAGCTTTCCTTTATTCTGCTCGAGTCTTCGTCCTCCATTGATGCTACATCAAAAGCACCTTTAGAGATCTCCAAAATGCTCAAGTCCTTTATTTGAAAATGGTCCTAATTAATTTGCAGGCAATGCTCTAAACCATGGCTTGCACTAGGCACGAGCTCTAACTCGAGCTTCCTTCTTCGGCCACTAGTGCGGGCTGGGTTGAGGACCATGGGCTCTTTGAGGGTCTAGGGGTCCTAAGGTCTCCAAATCATGAGTGGGCTTGGCTAGTGGCCCATGGTTGCTTGGGTGCTCGGTGCTTTGGCTCGCAGGCTCAGTGCTCCACCCAGACTGCACGTGTGGTTCGGGCACTACTAGGGTGTCAAGTGCTTTGCTTTGGCTGTCTCTCCTTATTGCACTCCTTGCTCAGTCACGCGCAATGCGCATTGCGCATGGCTTTGTGTAGATTCATAACACAAGGGCACAAACTGTTCTGTGTGTTGAAAATGGTGGATCGAGAAATATAAAATGGATTGCTTTGAACTTGCTTGTATCCCTTTTAGATTAAAAGCAAGATACCTAATTGTTAGCTGGTTTGAAATGGCAACCAGGAATTTGGTTGGTTCTAATAATCCAGCGTTTCTGTGTTTATTCTATTGTGTCGATATCTAGCAGCAAAAACTCTCGCAGATGACAGAAATGTTGTTGAGTTCCTTTTGTTGCCAAGTTTTATGGCCAATTTTTTGCCGAACTAGATACATGCAGCACACATTTGGAAACGATAATCTAAAGGCGTCAGCTAACTCGTGGAAGCACCCTTGTGGTCCATCTGATGTAACGAGATTCATTTGGGGTGTTTCCATAATCGGGTAGTCAAAGTAAACAAACAAGTAAATGATGAGAGAAATAATAAGCTTTATTAGGTAGAAACAGACTACTGTTCGATAGCAAGCTGCTCCAGATTGAGAATAGGTTCTTCCCTCACTTCAGGTGGTCTTTGCCCTTCCCTCTCCAAAAACAAAGAAAGGGAGATTTCTAAGTATTTTGCCCACTGGTAAGAGAAAACATTGAAATGTTACCATAAGAATAAAATGTAAGTAACGAAAATGGAAATCTATATGCAAAGGTACAACTCATACATTACTTTTTTTTTGTTTGGTTCCCATCACCGATATTCAAACTCATATTCTGAATAATTTGATTTCAGCATTTATAGGAATCTTATTTAGGAAGTAACTCTCTTAACGTAATCTTTTAGATTCTCAAATTTTGAATCTAAGAATTAATTAAAAAATCTAACAGATTTAACATTACACCTCATTAGATTAACTGTCCATCGATATAACTCATACATTACTACTTGACCCAATTGAGAGGTGATAATTTGTCAAGGTTGGTGCACGAATGCCGAGCCGTGACAGAGGATGGAAAGGTGTAGGATCATTATAAAGGTTTGAGCAAGTTGAAATATTCAAACATTCAATTTGAGACGTAACTATAGGGAGCTCATTATTCTATTGCCATCAAGATGCTAGGTTGTGTAGTGCCCGCTTCATAAACTACAACAAGAAGTCGATTCCAAGCACGTATAAGGATAGAAAATTGGTACCACTTCCCACAACATTACGCAGCTGCTGAGTCCAATTGCACCCTAAATTAGACTTCTATTTTTTTTTTTTTTTTTACATAGGAAGATTCGAACTCGAGTCTATTACAAGGAGAGAATGAGTGATATCATTTGAACTAAAACTCATCGACCTAAATTAGACTCCTATAGCGTTGAATATTATGGCACATGGATGGTGTTTGAGAAACCTCACCTACCTCAACTTGTATAAACTTATCCTATTTTGTTTTAGTTTATATAAAAAAATTTTATTAAAACAAAAAATATTGAAAAAAATATAAAGTTTTACAATTAAAAATTAAAATTAAAATTAAAATTAAAATTATTATTACATTAAAAATTTTAATTTAAATCTCAATTTTTTCAGAGAGCTCCTGACGTCCACCAACTCTCTTGTTGTGTCCAGCCTATCGACTTCAAAGAGGGCTCAAGTGTCATCTTTCACATTTATTAATATTTAGAGAGAGAGAGAGAGCACATGAATGGTCCAGCAAGGATGGCAAAAGCAGCCCATGAAAGTACATCCATAGAACACTCCAGGGGATGGCTTGGGGTCTGGTTGAGGGCATTTAACAGCAACTACTAAGGAACATGCCACCGTGACACGGGCCCTAGCGACCTTTTGAAACCAAGTGGATACATAATTGGGTTATACATCTAGACAAGTTGGTCAAATCATCAACTCCTGGTTCTCTAAATGCTAAGAAAATGATGAATTTTTAACTTAAATCATCCAAAGGGGTAAGGACAAGTGAAGCCCTAATTAAGTCATGAGCAGAGACAAATCCTGCCAACAATGAGAATTCATGAAAGCAACTTTGATATTCAGCCCTACGACAATGGGAGCCGAGACAGTAATAACAATGGAGTCAGAATATCACCTCGAAGCATTCATCTCATTCTGCAGAGAGAACAAAATGTTTGATGCAGAGAACGGAAACTCAGAATTCTGAAATTACAAGTTGAGAAAATAAGAAAGAAATTCACATTAAACAATTCGGCAACAGTCCTGCATTGGCACTGGCCCTGGCCATGGCAATGGCATCGACACCTGATTTTTTGCTGATCATTTAACAGGACATTGCAACCACGAGATTCAGTTCCCACCAATGAAAATGATCTCACTGTAATCATAACAAGAACGGGCATAAACGATCACCAAACTAACCAAGTGAATAGACCATCCGTTCAGCAACATCTGTGCCTACGACCCTCGTGTATCTTTGCAATTGAGTTTCCAAGTAATTCTTCTGACCAGGCATAAAGGCATGGCGCAGATCCTGTGAACAAGAAGAGAGAGAGAGAGAGAGATTTAGCTGCCATGCTCGTATTAACAGTGTGTGATCTACAGAATTTCATGTAGAAACCTGAAAATTTAGAAAGCAAAACTATATAAGGTCACCTAAAGTTTCCTCTGACATTGCTCTTATACAATTTATTCACTTATATTTGTTTCTATCTTATGCCATGACACTAGCATTTTGTTTGTCACTCAGAAAAGGAAAAAAAAAAATCCACAAAATCAAGAAATTAAAGTCATATTTTGGTAACAATATCCAGGAGAACATTTTCCAAAAACTATCAGAATTAGGAAAATGGTATCCAAGAAATTCTAATGGATATTATTTTTTGAGCATGAAAAGAAGTGGAAAGTACCAGGATATTTTCCAGGCTAAAATATACATGCTAATAGCTTGATGATTTAGGGCTCCCGAGTTACCAGATGTTTAGTATGCTTTTGCTTACCTTGTATCTAAAACGAGAGCCCTTTAATCCAATCAAAATATTACTAACATCAGCATCATCAAATTCATCTGCCTCGCTGCTGGTTTCTGGATCTGATTCATCATCAGAATCTTCAAAGTCGGGCTCCATCATTTCTGCATCTTCATTGAATTCGCTAGACGCTGCTTGCCCAGAGTTATGAGCTTGCATTTCAGTGAGATTTTCTAGAGCAAGAGGTGATAAGCCCCCACTTTGGAGGGATTCATAATCTGACAATACAACATAAGGCCTTTTATCGAGCAAATGTCTAGCCATATCAAATGGAACCCACCTGGTGAAAAATAATAAATAAATATATAGTTATGCAATTATATAATAAAACTGTCAGAAAGCAACAAACTCAGATTAAAGGAATCTACAAACAATGTAAGTGACAATAAGATTCAGCACCGCATAACCATGCTGCAGAAATTAAAGTTAGATCCTTCAATAATGAGAACCAACTTACTGGTAACGAAGTGGACAGAGGAGTTCAGATGGGCGATATGCTGCTTTATATCGCATCTTGCTGCATGAATGTATATAATATCCAAGATAATAATACTGAAGACTAGCACAATGGACCGTATTCTCTTTCACCCAGTTTATCTCTTGCAAGGCTGCAAACTTTCCCAGTGATAAAAAGGCAAGGTCTGGATCCCAAAATAAATACTTGCTTGAAAGACATTTAGGGAGGATATCTATCACACCAACAGCAACTAGCTGCCCATCAATCAGATATTGTTGATGAAAAGAGCCAAATCCACAAGGTGGGACTGTACCATCACCTGTTGGCTGGACAAATACCAAAGGAGTGTCGACCAGAAATCTCCTGTAGGAGCTTTCAGTTACCCGTTCTGGAGGATCATTATGCACTTTGATCTGGTACCGTCTGTACAAGGCAAATTCTTGTGGGTCAAAGCTGGATCTTTTCAAACGGATTTCAAGCTGTCGCCTTTTTCCTTGTGGACATTCGGAACCCTTTGTTGCAGGAACCCTTTTATTTCGAATTCCTCTAGGAGAATCATTAGAAAGATGAACCACTTCCACCTCCATGTTTGAAGAAGCTTCTATACTAGCAAAGTAGAAATTAATGTGCCCATTGCAAGCTCTGGCTGACAGCCCAGGGAATTCTGTTATCTGATTTAAATAGCTCACAACCTTTTCAGCAATATCTTTTGGCAAATACTCAACAGCCATCCCATTTTCTTCTGCACATGAAGACTGTGAGGTATCCTTCTTAGATGATTGAGCCTTTTTCAGAATGGCTGCTATCTGGAATGCAATATTACAAGAATACAAAAGATTGGTACCCACAACCCCTAACTTCCTTTTTCCTTGCAACACCTTTTTGACAGAAGCTTTTGGTAATTGAACCTTAGAAGGAAATTCACCACTTCTTGTGCATGCAAGAACGGCATGATCCATTTGGTCTGACAGATGATTCAAAAATTGTTGATAACTATTCTTCTCTTCATGTTTAACAGCTAAAGAAATGTTTTCTTGGGAAATTGAACCCTTAGAAGTATTTGGCTCATCTCTTGACTCCTCACGGTCTTTCCCATTCAATGTTCCTTCCAAAAACCTATGAGACGGTATACCGCTATTAAGACTCCTACAAGAACTAGGGTTTCACTCACTAAAGTGATGTTACTCATTAGTGTGTGTTTCGGTACATGAAGGCATACATATCTGCATAAATTTTAAACACTTGCATTGGAACCACAAGCAATCTTACCTTTGCATTCGTTTAGAGACACGAAGCTGCTCCTTATTGGGAACAAAATCATCTGCCTTTAGACGAATAGTATACGCAGGGCAGCATGTCTTTTCCACGTCAGGTTTGTAGAGGAATGCACCAGATCTTCTCCAACCTCGGTCGAGGAGGGCTGCCAAAGGAGCACTAGAATATTGAAACAGGGACTCATTGCAAAATTTTAGCCATGATGGATTCCTCACCCCAATGCCATCCCAACCCATCCCAGAGCTAAAGGAAGTGGCAGGATAGATAAATGAATAAATTCCATACTTGGCCAGGCAAAGAAAGGCAATCCATATTGAATTAGACAATAATGGAAGCAAGCATGATAAATTTCACTTATCTACAAGGGATGGGCATAATCGGGAAACACAACAATTTTTTACTATAAAACAAACATGCATGCACCTTGATTGGTTATGAATGTACACACATATATTGTTGGTGTAGACAAATATTACACAACTATGCGTGCATGCATCAATTGCCACTAGCACCTTTCCTTGAAGCTAGAACAGAATGGAATGTCCACATGCAGATGCATTAACAAATTTCCTAAGCTTACTGAAATGCTGAGTAAATCACCTTGGTAGTCATCAACGGTGAGAGAGTATGCCCACAAACCTGCAAACCAAACCCATAAATTAGAAGGTAACCGACACCTTTCATTCAGAGTTCATGATATTCTAGTACAATGTCAAATGAGGAACTCAGGAGGGTTATAACTTATTCATCTATACTAGTCCAACAAACAAGCATTTTGCTTTTGATTTTTTTATATTATAAGATCCATGCCTTCTCATTAGCAAATGAAAGTATGTTGATCTGGACATAAGAGTGCTGTGGTAACATGTCCAAATGCAAAAGTTGCTGTAGCACAAGAGATTTTTATTTCAAAGTCTCCATGACAGGTGTCCATACTACTCCTTCATGGGTGGGTGCAGCTATGCAACATGGACGAACCAGCATAGTTGCACAAGTTTGTGTGCTATATGTGCTTGTGTAAGAAAGGAGCAGGAAGGGGGATGGAGCATTCATGTATTATTGAAGAAGTAAAGGTTTCATATCTGTTGATTTTCACAGGCAATTAAGTAGTACTGAAATTAGTAAGCCTAGGAAATAATGCATGTTAGTAGTGACTGCACTGAGGCTTCTGGTACCATATAAGATAACAGAAATTCGAAATGTTAACAAGAAATTTTGGCAGGGATTTATATCTTGGGTGGAATAATGCAAATGTCTACGATAAGACTCTCAAAAGCTTGACACTCGGGGCCATACCAATAGATTAAAGGAAAAGGGTTATTGAAGGCCAATTGTGTCATAATAAATCCATGGAGGTGTATTGTTTTAAAAGCCTAACTTCTTCCAATACCATATCCAGCTCGTGAGAACCACAGGCTAATTTCTATCAAGGATTGAGGCATGACTTCATACACATAAGCCCTTTAAAATGCAGGCTTTTGAGCATTTGCAAGAGCGCCAATTTTCTAATGCCGAACACACATTTGAACCACAAAAAAGCTTTGTGACATTGTTGTGACAGCTATGGCAAACCCCAGTAAGCTCACTGTCAGTCAATGATGCACACACAATGGCCTCCAGCTCAACCAGCAAGAGATGCACCTCTCTTCAATCAAAGCTCTATCGTTCAAACACTGGTAAGGTTCCACTATTCATCAAGCAGGTCCACACGTAAACAAGGTTTATTCAGTATACTCCCCCAGTGTGCCTAGTTTGTGGGGTATTGTGCATGTATAATGAATTTAGACAGTGCAGACCTTTGCACTGCACCCCAGTATCACTAAAATTTTGGGATTGAATTGATACCAAAAGTTTCTTTCACATCATAATTACCGGGTAATTACATTACCCATAGATGTTCTAATACCTGAATTAAACATTCAATGAGTCTATCAAAATATTCATGCAAAATTCAGATGATCAAACAACAAACCCGCCAAGAATAACCTCGTATCAAATCTAACGCAGTATCAATCCTCAAACTTAACCCAAAACAATCACAAAAACATAAAATTTGAAAGCTGGATTATCCGCCAATTGCATTACCCGTAAATGTTCTCATAGCTGAACTAGTATTCAATGGGTCAATCAAATCTTCATGCATAATTCAGATGATCAAACTACAAATCCACTAGAATAACCTTGTATTCAAGCAAACGCATTACAGCAAGAGCATGAACTAATTATCGATCACTCAAATTAACCAAAAAAACAATCACAAAAACATGAAATTCCCAAGCAACACAAGGTCAACAAAATCGAAAAATCCTTACCATGAGAAACACTTGTATTCCCATTAGATCTGCAATACCCACAAGTGCTTTTCCGCCTGCGAACGTCAACGACCACGCTTTCACCCCTTCTATTACTGCTGCTGCTACTGCTGCTTCCCTCTTCGTTTCTGATCTTCTTCGCCATTCTCGAATTCAATTCTTCGTCATCGCTCCCAAATCATCAATTTTAATTAATGGGTTTTTCTCCGCACCAGAAATGCGGGGAGAGAGATAGAGAGGGAGGGGGAGAGAGAGAAGGGGGGCAAGTTGCAAATATCGCAGTAATATATACAGTATATATGTGTGTATGGTGAATGTATCAATGCAAATATGTATAAATAAATTCGAATCCTACATTTATTTTTCCTTTCTTTTTGGACACATATTCTTTAGAATAATACCAAAGTGGTCTCTTAGCTTTTGTTTTTTTCTTTGTAGGAAATGATATAAAGTTTGGATGAGATTGCAAATCAAAAGGCTTTTCATAAATCTATTAATAGTTGGGCCAATGCCCTTGTGAGATTAGGGACATCAGTTTTCCCTAAATTTCAACCGTCATATTCTTTTTTCTATAAAATTTATCGTTTTTTGAAACGTGATATTTGAAATATAATTATTTTTAAAATTTATTTTTTGATATTTGTTTATAAATAAATAAATAAATAAATCTATAATTGATTATAAAGTGAGTTTTTATCAGAAAAGGTAAATTTATAATAGAGTCAACAGTAATACTAGATGAGCTAAATCCATTATAAATTAAATCAATAAAATTTTATATAATAACTTAAATGAAAATATATTAACCAATATTTAATCAAACCATCAATTTGTTTTGAATAGTTTAAATAAATATTTTATTAAAAATTGATTTGAGATTCGTTAATATAAATTACGACATAAAATTTTATTCTTTTGATCTGCCTAACATTACTTTAAAATTTATAAATTTATGAAATAAGTAGAAATTAAGATTATGATACGTTTTAAAACTCTTTATTATGTATAGAATTAGTTATTGTGGATGAGATTTTTTAAAAAATTATATTCTCCAAGAACACGAAAGGGAGGATAAGATTAGGGAATGTATTAGGACATGCATTGATTAGACAAAGTTTCACATTTCAAGCTCTGCTCGGTATAATATTCAAGCCTAACAAACAACTTGACCCAAGCTTGATCAAGAGAAAGCCTAAATTAAGTTAGTATGCAAGTTATTTTGTATTCAATCCATGTTTTTCATTACAAGTATAAAATTAAATTTGGTTTCAAATTTATGTTAAAATTGCTTAAAAAAATCACAAGTCTATGCAAAATCAAGAAGCTTTTCATAAATGTATGACTCGTTGTAAAGAAATAGATTGAAAACTAACAATAATAAAGTTTTTACTACAAAAAAACATAAAGTTGATAAGTTCATGAATAAGTAAACGATAATATTGTGAGATCCGTAATTTTTTAGTACAAAATTAATTAATATATATGAGATAATATTTTTTTTCTATTTTCCATAAGGAATAAATAAAAGAGAAATGGATTTGATTATAAACTAAATTAGGTCAAATAAGAATAAGCAAAAAATTTACATTTTAGACTCTTGATATGAAATTCGAGTTTAACAACTTATCCTAAGCTTTGTTAAAATGAGGGCTAGGTTAAGCCAATATAAATCATTTGACTCAACCCAAGTTTTTCATCATAAGTATTAGCTCATGTCTCATTTTAAATTGAAATCAAAATTGATTTTTTTTTTTTAAATGTTTATCCACAATTGTCTAAATCTATTCAATGGGGTTAAACATGTTTAACTTATACTTAGATCTAAAATTAATATTTGAAAAACAAATTTGTAAAATTTAGGTGAAAATATCTTGTGGAAAGGAGGCGAATTATATTTGTTTTTTTGCTTGGCAATTGGTGGAATGTGTGTGGCCGAATATCTAAATAATACATTTGTTTAAAGTTTTAAACAGAGTTTGATAATTAAAATACAAGAACGATTTGATTAGAAAAATTTATAAAAAATGTAAACAAAAAATCAGTCATAAACAATCACAAAATGAATCCTGATTATGCTACAATAATAAAAACTTTGATAATATGAGATTAGAGTTTTTATAATTTATTTATATCATAATTAAAAAAAATTTATTTATAGATTATTTATATAATTGTAGATCAAATAATAATTTGAAAATATGTTCATCGAGCAATCTTACAATCTCTTAGAAGAGTTCACAAACCCACAAGTAATGTCACACTTGCCTTCTAATCTTGGTATCAAGGATGTTTATGCCAAAGGATAACGCAATTCTTTAATGCATGCTCATAAATAATTTCGTATACTTTGCTCCCAAGGCTAACCCCAAAGCAAGGTAAGAAAATTACGATATGTTACGAATAATTGAAAATATACACAAGTTGAAGGACATTACTGCAAAACTACAACATTCTAATTTCAAAATAATAAACAAATCACAAAAAAAAGAAATTATAAAGGGTATTTACGTCATTATGTTAATCCACAAAACGTAGTCTTAAAGCGAAGGGAAGAGCAAAATCGAGAGAAATAGAAAGCCTAAAACCGAAACACTCACCTGATCTTCCTCATCTCTCTTTCTCTCTCTCTCTATCCTTCATTTCAAACCTCAAGTCTCTGCAAAATAACATTGAATGCCACTTCTCTTTCTCTCTCCCTCTTCACGTCTTCTCTGTGCTCACATGGCGGTTTCTTGGCGAAACTCGCACGACTTGTTTTGAAACGCGAAGACTAAGTTTAGTCTCTGCTATTTTAGCTAAGAAGAGTTGATTTCCTTGAAATGCGGATTGGCTTTCGGTGCTGGATTTCAGATCTGCTAAGAGGAAGCTAGGTTTTGTGTGCGGGTTTTTAGATCTTCAGTTTGGCGGTTTTGAAGATGAATAGGAGTTTTAGGGCACAGGAATCGCAAATGCAGAAGCAAAGACAGGGTATTGGGAGCTTGAGAGCTTCGATGACGAAGGAGAAGGATGAGGAGCTCGCTTTGTTTCTCGAGATGCGGAAGAGGGAGAAAGAGAGGAACAATCTTCTCCTTCTTCAGAACTCTGAAGACTTCGATGATCCATTAGGTAATAATCTTTGGCTTTGTATTGTCAGATTCATGTTTCAGATTTTTGCTTGAAGGTGAACAAAGTTAGTGGATTTTAGGGTATGCCTGAATTGATATTTTGTCATATTCTTATAATTTGGAGGCCGCTTTCTGATCATGCGCACTAAAACTATCATTATTGCTTAATTTTGTTGAACAGTATGTTTCTCTTTTCCATTTTGTTCTTTGAAGTTTTCTTTGGTTTCCTTTCTGAGTTCTGTTTGATAAACGGAAAATTAAGTGCCGATTGTTAAGTATCGGAAAATAAGTTGACCAAAGTTTTATTTGGTAAGCGAATGGCTTTGGAGTTTTTTTCTTAGAACCCAATTCTTTATGGCATAAGTTTATCAAGAGTATGGGACAGAATGGACGGGATGCCAATGCTAGAGTGAAGTTTCTCATTGCGCTCCTTGGACTTTCATCTCTTATAGCAGACTTTCTTTCCTCGCGTCTTGATTTCGGTGTCCATTTTGGGGAGGATTCCTGGATTGAGAATTCTCCCTTGTTCTCCCTTGTCCATTACTTTCCATGACTCTATAGGCTCTCTAGGCTTCTTTCAGCTCCTATTAAAGAATTTTATGTTCAGTGGAACAGTTTTTCTCCTGGGGTTCTTATATATATATATACACACACATGTATATAACTTAAGTTGCCGAAAATTTTTAATACGTGAATTGATTAGCTTTGTTAGAGTTTTTTTACTCCTAAAATGGTTTCATGTAATGTTAGTCACTGTTAACATTGAGCAATAAGTTGGACATTTCTGGTTTGATTTGTTGACCCTATTCTTCATAAGTGATGAAAATTTAGCAGTTTAGTTTACGTTATGGAATGGGCTTAACATTGAAAACTTAGCAGTAAGCTAGTTATCAAAGACCCTCTTAGTCTATTTGTAAATGTTGATTTGATTTTTGGAAGTTATGGTAGTTATTTGTTGCACTCCAATTTTGTTGATAAATGTGTTTCTCCTTCCATTTTTGTTTTAATAGGTTCTCTTTTGTTTCCTTTTCATTACTGAGTTTCACCTGTCATGTCACTCTTATTGTGTTGCAGGACAAAACCCTGGGAGTTCTCCCATTTCAAGTAAAACGCCTGCTACATCTGCTCGAAAGATTGGTGCTGATGATTTTCTTAATTCTGACAACGATAAAAATGACTATGACTGGTAATGTAGTAGCATTTCCTAAATTTTTAGTCCTGATTTCATGTTGCTGCAACTCAATATCTGTAGTTCAAATTGTTTGAGGAGGAATGTTTGGTATAAATGTTGAAATTTATGAGAATGTTGCCTAATATCAAAGCATGAAACATGCCTTAAACCCTTATTGCAAGATCCCTTAACCATTTTCACAAAAAGGAAAATTGGGAGTTTCATTTGTTTGTGCCATATCTCTTCTAAATTAGAACTTGTTGTTTTCCTCAAAAAAGGCCAATTGATTTAATTGTGTACAAGGAATAGGGATGCCAAAAATGGTCAAACATCGGATAACTTATTGATATTATCTTTTTGAAATGGATATCTTGCCATCAATATCTCAACCGCTTTTGGATATTATTATAGTATGATAGAGGCAATTTTGTTATAGTGGAAACTTTGGTTGTTTCCAAGTCATTTTATTTTATTTTATTTTTTTTGTAGTGGTTGTTGATTTTGTAGAGTTGTTCTCTGTGGTTTGTTTGGGTTTGTACAACCTTGGTGTTTTCCACTTTTTGTGTCTTTTTTGGTTATGTGAATATTGAGAAATACCAAACTACAACTGATTTTCCGATTATCAATCATCTCGACGACTTATGGACTCAACAAAAAATTGGTGAAGAATCATTGTTTTTTGATTTCTGAACTTATTCTTGTCTCTTGATT
Source organism: Dillenia turbinata (assembly GCA_037126225.1). Classification (NCBI taxonomy): domain Eukaryota; kingdom Viridiplantae; phylum Streptophyta; class Magnoliopsida; order Dilleniales; family Dilleniaceae; genus Dillenia; species Dillenia turbinata. The sequence continues at coordinate 1,677,697 of JBAMMX010000009.1, forward strand.
TGTTATATATTGCTTTTCTATTGGTTCTACGTGACAAGCCTGGCAAGCGAATGAAGAGATTAAAGCCTTGATCCGTATAGAACACCTTATTTTTTGGGAAGCTTTGTGCATAAACAAGGGATGTATGTATATTACTTCCCTTTTTTTTGGGATAGAGAAAGAAATGTATGTTAAAATAGGGGGAAAGAATTGCAATGAAATGCAAGAGAGGATCATGACTCCTCCCTAGCAAATAGAAGACAGAGTACAAAAAGTGGCATCAATGTCTTAAAACAAAAGATTAAATGTCTTGGAAAGGATACTTCTTAAAACCATACGAAGAGAGACTAAAAATCTTATCCCACAAAAAAATAGAAAGGGAAACATTAAAGGGATCACCCGGTGCACAAAGTGCTCCCTGCGTAGTGCGGGGGTAGGGGGAGGGTGAGTGTACATGTACGTAACCTTCTCCTTGCATTCTTGCAAAGAGACTGTTTCCACGCCTCGAACTCGTGACCTCGAGGTCATCAAATGAGCAATTTCACTGTTGCGCCAAGGTTCACCCTCTAAAAAGGGAGAGATTGTTCCTTAAAAATATTTGCACTTCTTCCTATCTAAAGACACCATGTCAACTATCTATAAGTGCACTGCCACAAATATTTGCATCCTTAGTCATTACAAAACCTTTGAACTGAGAGAGGAGGAAATTTTCAAGAGATCTTGGGGTCAGTTATGTTTCTTCTAAAATATGGAACATATTATTTCAAATTGATCATGCAGCCTTTCAGTATAAAAAGGTCTTCTCTTAACTCATCATATTGCCATCACATTGCACATGTTTGGAGAAATTTCCAGTCTTTGTGCCTGATAGGTGATAGATTAAGCGGATCATTTCAATTCCTTTATCAATTCATTTTGTCAAGATGTCAACTCTTTATGCCATTGCCTCTTCCTCTTTGTCGAAGAGCACAAAATTTGGGCTGGAGAAGAAATTTATGATTTTTTGCTTGCTTGAGTGTAAGACCCAAACCCAATGCTAGACGAGGAAATCATTACGCGAGCCAGTAAGGTTGTAAAGGTTCTAAACACCCTAAATCTAAGTTGTTCAGGACATTTATTCATTTTCAAGGGACAATTCCTTGAGATTCGCTTACTGTATAGTATCAGTTCATCTGATTTGATTGGTATGATGGCAATTCGTTGTCCACTTTCCTTGACTATTTGTAAGCAAATAAGAGGAATTTCTTGGAAGGAAAAGTTACAAAGGAGGATAGCAAGGCACCAGTGAGAGATCAAGTATACTGCATTGAGGTGGGAAAGAAACAAGAAAAGAAAGCATCATAAAGAGAAATACAAGTAGGAAAAATAAGCAATCAAAGCACGCCAATTGCATCATAGATCAATGAGAATCCTTATAGGACCTCGTAAGCAAAGTGCCATTGGAGGGCAACATTTTCTGCAAAAGATATTAGGGTAAAAATTGGCCCTTAAAGATCCTAGTCCATTTCAACAAGATGCACCATATGACTGGAATTTGATGTTCTTATAGTCTTTCCATGCCATTCCAATTTGTCAACAGAAACATGGAGTAGCCTGTTCTACATATGTGATTCTATTGTATGTTAAGAATTGCGATGAATTGTTTGCTAGAAACATATGGCAGATACATAGCTGGACATGGCCTTTTTAGGTCTCCTTAGCTGCAACAAGTTTTTAGTGTTGTAGGACTTCTGTGCAGTACAAGACCTCTAAACTTGTGGGGAACTTTAGTCTTCCAAATAAGCCTCTTGCATCAAGGCACTGATTAGGTTTTAGTAGAAGGATTTGTGAGAGGAATCTTGAAGTCTAAGGTCCAAATGTAATGGTTTGGCAAGTAGAAGGTCAAAAGGGATCTTAAATTGTGACCAATGAGTTTCCATGTCTTCGTATCGCTAGGAATTTTCAAAAGAATGAAAGTTCCAAGAGGCTAAATCTCCATCAGAAAAAGGAAAAAAAAATAGTACAAATAAGGGCATCATGGATTTCAAATGTTCCAGGAGTTTGTAGAGCAAAGAGGAGAGTTTTAGGATGCTAGCTTTAGCCTTGTTCTGGTTGGTTTGGAAGGAACGCCGTTGGAGGATATTTGACCGGATGGAGAAATTCTTAAGAGTTTTGTGGACAATTTCTTAAGAGCTTGCCTTATTGTTTTTTCCAATCTTCTTCTAAATCATTTGATTCATTTAGAGAGGTTGTTGAATTCATGGATTCGTAATCATTGTAGTTTCACAATACAACCTAGGTGCTCTTCCCTTTGGCTCACACACACACGCGCGCGCGCGCACACACACACACAGATATATATATATATATATATAAACAAATATTAAGTCTTTGAATAATCCCATAAAAGGGTAAGGAAGGTGTCTATGAGTAACTAAGAGTAATTCATTCACCAACCAAGGATCTATATAGAGAATTTATTTATTTATTTTTTCCCCCTTCCTTTTTCTGGGAGGAACATATGGTAAGCAGAATTTGAATTTTCACAAGTCTGCCTGTGGAAGATTCTCTCCTTACTAGTGACTGCTTTATGCCCAAAGAGTCAAGCCCTGCTCGCTCTCAGGTAAACTGCATAAATGGATTGGGGATTCTCCTTTATCCATTGCGTTTCCTCTTCTCTATAGGTTGTCTTGACTCCATTCTGCCTCCATCATGGACTTTAATTTTTGGGAGGGTTATTAGATCCTTTTTTTGGGATTTTTATTTTTTAAGAAATCTTAGTAGTAAAGAAGTTTCTTTCTTTGTTTTCCTCCTACAAGGAAACGCCAGTTCCCTCCATAAGTGCAACACTAGGATTTGGAATCTAGACGTTCTGGTGCTTTTTTGTGCAAATCATATTTCCATTATCTTATTAGTCTTCTCGAACACCCTCGTTTTCCTTTAAAAGATTTTATTTGGAAAGCAAATGTTCCTTATAAGGTTAAGGCTTTTACTTGATCCATGATATTTAATAAGATCAATACCAATGATCTGTTACAAAAGAGGAGGTCTTTTAAAGCTAAATCTTTCCAGATGTGTGTCAATGTGTTACAACAATTATGAGAATATAGATCATTTATTTTTGCATTGTAAAGTTGCTAGAAAGGTGTGGAACTGCCTTTTTATAGTGGAGTTATATCAATTGGGTTTGTCCCATGAGCTTCCCTCCAGTTTCAAGGGTTTTTTTTGGGCGGGGGATGTTCATATGCTTTGGAGAAATGTGTTTGTGGCTATGGCATTTGAAGAGAGAAATGTTTGCATGCTAGATTGTTTTCTATACTTCTCTTGGATTTATAAAAGTAATGGTTTAGAAGAGTCGAGGAGGCAGTTGAGGGCTATTGCCCATTAGTGTTGGTTTTGATCTTTTTTTTTTCCCTTCTTTTTTCCTCCGAGCATTTCTCATGAGTTTTTCTACATTCTTTTTTCCATCTAATACAATTTCTTTTGCTATAAAAAAAGGCTGCATCCTGTGACCCATTTGCACTGTCCTGTTGTTTAAAAGTCAACAATTAACTAATGTGGTTTACATCGTTAGTATGTTACTCCACTGTCATTAATAAACTAATAGAATCATCATTTGTGACAAATGAATGTGACATATATTCCCCAGTTTGAATCCTAATTCATTAAATCTTACAATTGCAACATGTGCAAAATCATCAAATTAGGACTCATGCAGAAAACATGTGTTCAATTATTGAATAGGGCCCAAAACGGAGAATTTAGAGCTGTCACATAATTTACATTTGATTAGCTTGTTAGTTAATAAACAGCAAAGGGTATTTTGTGCTAATAGTCTAAACCATGTGATAGCAATATGCAAATGGGCTAAACCATACAGGGTTTGTTTAATTGCCCTTTTCTCTTAAAAGTGATCTTCTTGGAAGCAACATTCTCTTTATGTACTCCCTTGGATTTGAGATTACACATCACTTGCCAATTGTCCAAATTATCTCCCCTATTCTGAGCTATCTTAAACCACAAGAAATGTTCACATGCTTTCTTCATATTTTGTTAGCAGCACAGCCATAACAAATCCAAAAAAGGTAGAAAAGAGGGGCAGAGCAGATGTGCAAGCTGGGATTAGGATGTTCCCCTACCTAATGAAGAAAAGAGACCTTTCCATTTATATAGCCTCTATGAAATATAAGGAATTATTTGATCCAAAACACATGAAATCTGGATTACACCTACTAAAGAAACCCTTAAGTTAAAAAGTCGATCTTGGATTCCACAACCTGCAACACTAGGAGGGCCAGGATCAATGCGATGTTTAATGTTACTAAGATTGCTCTTGGAAATGTTCATCGTTGGACCAAATGTGCACATTCCTTTACATTAAATGACATATTTTAAATCTTTGAGCTATGATGATTGGATTTGTTTCCTTTTTTGGTTATATTCCCGTGGAATAAATAACGGCCGTGAAATCTTTCATTTTTTCACAATGAATGGCCAAATTTACTACACATTGCTTATTAACACTAATATTGCTACTCTTATCTAAAAAAACACAGATATTTTACCTAGACAACTTTGTTTCAGTATAGACTTGCACATTGTTAACTAAAGATTTGGCTTAAAAAGACTTCTTTCTGGTTTAACCTCCTTTCTATACCTAATTTGTACACTTTTGGTGGTGAATTGATGGTGGATATTTGAATCTTCTAATTTTCTTTAAATCATCCTTTCTATACCTAATTTGTACACTTTTGGTGGCGAATTGATGGTGGATATTTGAATCTTCTAATTTTCTTTAAATCATTACTTTTGTATTTGTTATATATGCCCCACAAGGTTAATTTCGTTTGTGGAGAAGGTTTTCCATGTGATGATGTGATTTGATATCTTAAACTATTTGGTTGACATTAAGGATTAGTTTGGTTGGGGTGAAAAGTGGATGGAAAAGAGAAATGGAAGTAAAAGTGGAAAAGAGAAATGGAAGTAAAAGTGGAAGGAAATGACACTTTTCAGTTGTTTGGTAAGGAAGGAAATGTGGATGGGACGTAAAAGTGGGATGTAATGTCTTCCTCTCCCTTTTAAGAAATCATTTCCGTCCCAAAGTGGACGGAAATAGAAGAAAATAAAAATTTTGGACAAATTTATCCTTGCCCTTCTTTAATATTTACGAAATTATCCATTATTTTTTTTCTTTTTCAATTTTATTTAATATAAAATAATAAATTTAATTTTCTTTATCAATTTTATTGGGTAAATCATTTTTCTAATTTTACTTTTTTTATTTTTTTACCTTTTTTTACATTAATATTCTAATTTTATTTAATATAAAATAATAATGAAAATAATTTATAAAAAATAAGAAAAATATATTAAATAACTATTTTTTTAGAAAAAATTACATTTTTAGAAAAATATTCTAAATTAAAAAATAAAAAAATACGTGGTGAGAAATATTAAAAATATTATTTTACAAGGGTATAATAGTAAATAAGGTGTATTTTCTTCCACTTTTTATTCCAATCAAATAAAAAAAAATATCACTCATTTCCTTTCTTTCTATCCCTACCAAACAAAAATGAAAGAAATGCATTTACTTATATCAAGTGAAGTAAATTTTCCTCTTCCCCTTCCCCTTCCTCTCTCCCTTCGCGAACCAAACTTACCGTAAATGGCCAATTATGTTGCATGGCGCCTTTTATGGCTTCTGCAGGCATATTTGTTGTTAATGGGCCAATTGAGCCCCTGTTTATATTTGTCTATATATATATATGTGTGTGTGTGTGTGTGTGTAATATGTTTTGGGTTTTCTTGCCTTAGTTGTATAAAGGAAAAGGTCACCGAAAGTTTCCTTCATGAGTTCACTTTCTCTTCAGTTATAAAGGGAATAGCTATTCTGGTGGAGATTTATTGCTTCTTTTGGACTCTCTTAAGTAATATCTTATTAATGGAGAACTAGTGTCAACCGCCAATGAGATGATATTTTCCATGTATGGGGAGCTTTTACTTGATTTTTAGACATCAATAATAAGTTTGCATGGCTAATATCCATTTGCTTTCTAACTTGATTAAGCTACCCATATATCCACGTGAAGGAATGATGGCCTTTCAGGAGCTTCTGCACACTCCTATATTGCATCTCCAAGCTAGCTAAAGACTTTTGGACTTGGTGATACTATGATGTATAAATTTCTTTATGGACATTTGTCCGGTGCTACTTGGTGCAATTTGAACATAGTTGGAATAGTTTATCTTTTTAATAAGAATTGAGAAGCTGAGGATGCAGGAAAAATTTGGTAGCTTAGAAAGAATTGCAAAGAGCCGACTAACCACAATGACATTGACAAACCATTGTCGAAATCTGAGATATCATAAGCAGAAGATGACCAAAACTTGATCACGTGCTCTATCAATCCCTGATCCTATGAATGGGCTCTTCCTTTCTGTGAAAAATTCTCCCACACAAAAGTGCACATCTTTTAGAGCCCAAAGTTCCTCCAACATGCTGTAATGTAATTAAAGCTGTGTGTGCCTACCTTTTATGCCAAAAAAATGATTCTGCTTGTTCCTATCCTTTGCTTCAGGGCCTCTTTGTGGTCAATGTTCCATACTGTTGAACAGTAAAGCTTGCACTTGTTCACCAAGTATGATGTTTCACCTGAACTTTAGCATTAATTTTTTTATTTTCATAATCCTACTCAACTTACTTTGACAAAAGCTTGCTTTTTTAGGCACCATTATGCAATTAGTAGTGTTGCACAATTACTGATGTGCACATCTGTTTACTGAGATAGTGAATCCTTCTTTTGGATGTTATCTTGGATCAGATTCATCTTCAAGCAGTTTTGAAGTAAAAAAGAGAGATTTTTGTGGTACTCCAGTATGATCCAAAACATTTTTAAGGGAAGTTAACACCAAATCACTTTCCCTCTTTGAACCACATTGTCCTTGCTATTTACTTCCATCTCCAATCATAAAAAAGCTCATAACATGAAGCAGAACAAAAGTCAGATCCAAATCCTTTATTCTCAAAATTATAAATTGAGAACTGTAAGTGAACCTTGGATTAGGAAAGAGGGTGCAATCCGGCATGCTCTTCATTGAGGACCCTTTGCTTGTAGGATATGTTTTTGGACTCAAACTTATTGAGGAATTCACAATCAAGCAGCACAATTTATTATCTGATGTGTTCGTGCACCTAGAATGTGAACAAGACATTGTTTTTCTAGTTATTTGTGTAGTGTAGTGAATTGTCAAATCGTTGGTTTCTTCTTCTTCTTCTTTTCTTTTTTTTTCTTGGGGGGGGGGAGGCCTTATTTGGGATTAAAAATGAATACTATTTTTTATATTTACAGGCTTCTGACTCCTCCTGGTACTCCTCTTTTTCCTTCCTTGGAGATGGAATCACAGAAAACGGTGATGAGTCAGATTGGAACTCCTAAATCTCGCCCGACTGCACTGAAATCTAGAGTAAGTGGACTTAACATTTTCTGTTATTGATATCAATATTTCTTCTTAGGACATTTTACATCTACTATGTCAGACTTGATGTACTTCTAACAACCTTTTCATGGCAATCGTGGAAAAGCTGATCTATCATAGTTCTGACTTGCGTTGTCTTTTCGTGTTGCCAACTTTACAATACAGCCAACAATATTACTATGAAATCAAAATAAAATACTGGTGATGTCCTGTGTTCATTCATAGGTGTCTACACCATTATGCTTTTCTATAGATTTTGCTGTTTATTTTGTCAAGATGTGCTTGAAGTTACTAATTTGGAAATATTCTAGAATAGTTGAATCAATTTAGCTACTCAATTCAAAGAATGTTGGTAACACAGAGTTGTTTCATGTTCTTATATGGTAAAAGAGGTGTTGAGATGTTTTTTCCTTCCAAATGTTATGTACTTGTGTTAATAAAGCCTATCTATGGCTCCAGTTAGCAAATCCCGAGCCAGAGCCTGCAGCAAGGGGCAACTCTGTGTCTAGACAACCAGTCTTATCTCCTGGGTTGAATTCTTCTAGTGGGGTAACTCGTAGGCCTTTGTCATCTGGGGGTCCAGGATCTAGACCAGCAACACCAACCAGAAGACCCACAGTAACATCAGGATCTAAACCATCAAGACCTGCAACACCTACTAGGGCCACTGCTCCTACCAAAACTACAGTTCCCGCAACCAAACCCGCAACCAAACCTACAGTTCCCACAACCAAACCGACAGCTTCTGCAAGGTCCTCTACACCTACCTCTAGGGCCACAGCCAGATCTTCAACACCAACAGCAAGGCCTTCTATTCCAGCATCCAAGCCCACAGCTACTAGTTCTAGGTCAGCTACACCAACTCGTCGACCATCTGCACCATCAAGTGTATCCAGTGTATCTACTCGTTCAGTTCACTCTTCACCCTCAGTTACCAAGCCCGCTTCCACATCAACAGCAACAAAAAATCCCATTCCAGCCCGTGGTGCTTGTCCAACAGTAAGATCCAGGGCTTGGAAGCCTTCTGAGATGGCTGGTTTCTCACTTGATGCCCCCCCAAATTTGAGGACATCAGCCCCGGAAAGGCCTCTTTCTGCCTCTAGGGGAAGGCCTGGAGCACCTGCTGCTCGATCTTCTTCTGTGGAGCCTGGTCCTCCTGCACGACCAAGACGGCAGTCATGTTCTCCTTCAAGGAGGCCAGTAACAAATGTCACTGTTCGTAATAGTGGGAGTTCTGTTCCTGCTGTAAGTAGAGTACATATTAAAGCCAATGACAATGTTAGTCCAGTTTTAATGGGAGCTAAAATGGTTGAAAGAGTGATAAACATGCGAAAACTGGTACCACCGAAGCAAGATGACAAACACTCTCCTAACATGTCTGGAAAGTCTTCATCATCCCCCGACAGTTCAGGCTTTGGAAGAACACTCTCCAAAAAGTCCTTGGACATGGCCATTAGGCATATGGTATGTTCTTTCCATGTTGTCTGCTATCTAAACAGTGTTAGGACTATGATTCCATAAGACTATACTCATACAATTGTATGATTCCTCATCCTATTTTGAGCAGGATATAAGGCGTAGCATTCCAGGTAATCTAAGGCCTTTGATGACAAATATTCCTGCATCCTCCATGTATAGTGTAAGAACAGGTCCCACTCGAAGCAGACATGTTAGTGTCTCCGACTCTCCTCTTGCAACAAGCAGTAATGCAAGTTCTGAAGTGAGTGTAAACAACAATGGTCTATGTATAGACAGCAACGAACTAGAAGATGAAGCTGGGAGTGAGAGAGGTGGTCGTGCCTCTCCTGCCAGTCTCCTTGGCAGGTGATAACTTTGGCTCAAGTCCCACGCTATAAGATGCAGTTTAGTATTTCCCCATATTTATGATGATTTACCACACGGGGTGGAACAAAAGAGGTGCGATTTCAGGGAAGAACTGAGGAAAGCTTTGCTTCTATGAGCAGCTTTTGGGGGTTATTTGTAAAGTTCATATTGGTCTGGTATGCAGATAAGTTATATTCATTTACAGCCATATGTATCATTGACATTGGGGAAACAAATTCTTATGCCTGGCTGCTTTGACATATTGAAGCATTAGTGATTAGCTTTATGAACACAAATCTCTCTCTCTCTCTGAAATTTCCCCTTTCCTCTTCCACTTGCTTTCTGGACGAGAAAGCACAATTATTTCCATGACTGTTGTCAGATTACTCCTTTTCCCAATTTGCGCACTCTACGGGTTCTTGGTCATTATTTGTTGCTGTGTCAAGCAAATGGAACGCCGTCCATGAAGGGAACCAAAGCAGCCTCTTGGTCCCAAAGGTTACAACACAGGTTCTTAATTTGTTCGATCATTTTTTTACGTTACAGGGATCATCTGATGCCAAGTGACCAAACTATCAAACATCAACCGAAACAAACTAGAATCTACATCTAGCATATAATCAAGTGCAAGAACTCCAAGGGATCCACACAAGCATCAACCAAAATCTCAAGAAATCAGAACAGAAATGATAATCATGTATAATACATAAATAATATCTATAATACCAACCTATTAAAATATGGCAGAAACCATGTCTAAATGTTGTATGCATGAAAAAGCACAAAGTCCTTCCACCTTGGTAAAATCTACATGCACAGCACTTCAATGTTCTAAGTACCAAAATATGATCATCAAACTAATGAACAACCTTTTTACACACAAATATGTCAAAATACAAAAGTTGATTCCAACATCTACAAAAAGAGGATCTTCAAGCAACTGCAACAGGCTCAGGGGATGATGCTGCAGGAGCTGCCTTAGGGGGATCAGCTGGTGCTTTGGCATCCTTGGAGGGTTCTGGTGCTGGAGGAGGTGGAGTATGCTTCAGATGGGGTGGTGTATTGTGCTTGAGCTTCAGTAGTATCTGCCTCATCCGATGAAGGTCAGTGGGCTTCCCAGGTTTTGGTCCTTGGATTACAAATACCGCTGGCTTCTTATCTTGGTCCTTCTTCCCCTTTTTCTTCTCTATTGCAGGGACTTCATTGGGAATAAGCTCTGCAATTGCCCTCCAGTAATTCTTGTTGGCCTCTGCATGGAACTTCTCTCGGTTGGCTAAAAATAACTGATACAGGTAAAATAGATCATTTTCAGCCAGTAGTTGATCAGATTTATGCTCTGTTGCTTTCACAATCTATGCTCTCAGTCTAAGAACCAAAGTGCTTCATTGCAAGTGTAACAATAATGTCAAGGCCCCAATAATCTAAATAATGCCTGAGGCAGCAAGGGATGGGAGAGCAAGATAACCAAATGAACAAACTATGAGAACTGAAAATGGTCCGACAACAAATGAAAGGCACATGCAGCTTGCAAGGCACTAGGAAAAAACCTTTAATTTGACTTATATATAAATAGAATAGAACAGTGATTTCAAAGAAAGAGAAACAAAATCATCGTATGTAGCAGACTAATTGCATATTGTTTACAGGGTTTCCTGTATATGTATCTTACAGCAAGTTAGTGTTAAAAAGATACTTCCAAAATGTGACCATAACCCCCATGCGGGTCCTGCTAACATGCTAAAACAATGAACATTAATCAATGAGTAGGTAAAGTGAGGAATGCCCTATAACTTACAGCAGCAAGAAACAATTCAATCTTATTGGCATTCATAATGGCAAATTAGATTTAAATAAAATTACATGTGCACAGAAAGAGGTCCTGCTGACTTGCAAAAGTAGCCACCATGAATGGGGTAAATGCTTGATACATTGTTTTCCAAATTTCTACCTCACACATGGTAACCTCAAGACTTTAGCATGTGCGCATCTTCTTTTGGATAAATGTTATTTCTCATTGAAAGGCATGTGAAGAAAATTTTTGGAAGTCTCACACTAATCAAAGATTAAAGTCTGCACCAAGTATATAAACATGAACCCTACTTGATAATGTTCATGCAATTTGTGAATATCTGATCTATTTAGAAAATCAAGTAACAGTTAGGAGAAGAAAATGATAAAACAAGTAACAATCTAAGTGGTCTCTTTGAATCTAACCTTCTCCCTTTCCCTGTTGTTAGACTTGTTGGTCTCGATGTTGATTTTTCTCTTCTGGTAGAATTCAACTTTGTATTCATCAGCTTCATCAATAATTTGGCTCAACAGCTCCTTCTCCCTCTTCTCCTTCTCCTGTAATTGAATTGCATTCTGCCTGTACGTTACCGAGCATTGTAATCAGATCAACACTTTTAACTTAAAAGAAACTCCACATGACGAACATAACAAGTCCAAACTAAAGGAGTAACCATCTTCTTAAGATTTCAACAGGTTCACAAGATTTTGATTCTATAGTGTACGGGACAAAACCCCAAACAGGTAATCATCCATATTATTTCATTGCAGACTTATTTGCACCGGCGTTAACCCTTTCTTGGAACCTTGTGAAAAGAAATTGTAGTATTGAACTTCATAATTACCAAATAACACAATTACTTCATAAAACTACCGGTAAATAACAAATTTTAGCATTGAACTTTTAGCTTAAGGGTAAGCCTACATGATGAACATAAACGAAGCCCAAACTACCGAGTTACATCTTCTTAAGACTTCAATGATTTCAACTTCGTGGGCTATAGTACACAATCCCCAGACTTATTTGCGCTGGCTTCAACTCCTTTGTTGGAACCACGCTGAAACTTGTAGATTTCAATTCATAATTCCAAGTCCCATATGAATATTGATAGTATTGAACTTCGAGGTTGTCTCAAGCTGAGAATTTTAAATGAATCCTATAATTTCGTCTTTGGAATTGAAACAGAGAGCATTCACAAAATAAAGTCACTTAAATCATTCAATTCATATGAAAACCAGGGCAAATACGTATGAATCACAACAACAGTCTACTAAAACAAAAAATCAATCAACCCCTTTGTAAAAGAGCACCCCACTTTGACTCAGTCACATGCTAAAAAAACCCCAATTTTCTAGAATCACAAGAAATGATCGTGACTAGATTGCACATAATTGGAAAATCATCCAACAACATGTCAAATACCACAAACCCGAATTTTGGAAATTACAACACATAAAGATGGCAATAGACTAAATAGACTAACACGGACGAACTCACATCATAATTCAACAGATCTAATAAGGAAAAACAAAAAAAAGCGGATATTTTCAATGAATTCATTCGACAAACCTCTTCCACTCTCTCAAAGCAAAACCTTCCTCTTGCATCTCCGATGGCGGAGGCAAAATCGGACCGTCCGATCCACCGAATCCTTCATCGAACGGCTTCCCATTCGCCTCCGGCGAGAAGGAAGTGAAAACCGGGGAATCGCCGCCAAATCCGGCGCTTGAAGCGTAGATCGGCGGCGCAGGAGGAGTCTCCGGCGAGACAAAAACGTCGGCGGTGGCAGCAGCATAGGAGGATGAAGAGCTGTTGAAGATGGGAGAATCATCAACGACCGATTCCTTGACGGAGTCAGCGTCGAAAGAGTCGAATCGTTGGGAGGGAAGACGCGGGTCATAGCCTAAGTAACCATCGTCGTCGAATGGTCGAGTCGACGATGAGTCACTGAAAGTCGACATTCTTCTGGTTGTTTTCTCTCTCCCTCTTTTCTCTCTCTGCGAAATGTTCGCTTTCTCTGGCTGATATCGGTGGTTCATAAATGGGTTTTGATTTGGGGTTGCTTAATTGGGCTTTTGGCGAGCTGATGAGGTCCAAATGGATGGGTGTGAAGTTTGTTGGGCTTGAATGGGCTGGCTGGCTCAATTTTGAATTCTTGAGTGTGTGTGTGTGTGTGTGTGTTTTTTTTTTTTTTTTTTTTTTTTTTTTTTTTTTTTTTTTTTTAATATAAGGAGATATAATCAAACGAGATCAAATCGAAAAAGAGAGGATGAAAGTGGAGAGAGTCTATCGTTTACAACTTTTGTGTGGTTTGAACGAGAGAAAAGAGGATTAAAAGGCATTTTTTTTAATACACGATCAATATTTAGTAAATATGTTTAATTTAATTAAATTCAATTTGAGTCGGATTGCACATTTATAAAAAATCTCTCTCTTAACGTCAATTTTTTTCATATAAAAAATTTGAAATCGAGATTTTACTTAAACGATACTGATACTTTATCACTGAATTAACTTGATATCCATAAAGTTTAGATCTCTAATGAGTTGAGGTCGGTGAAGTTGGGTTGCCCTCAAAGCATGCCAATTAGCCTAAGGATTGGATCTCTAAGGTGATAATGAGCTAAGTGTTTGCTCTCCTTCGGAAGATTACAATGCCTTAGTCCTTGCCTAATTGAATCCTTCGGTTGGTTCTTTTACCAAAGAACCCATAAAATTCTCTCAACAGTTTGGTTGCTAATGAGTTGTGTCAACGGGCTATCTTGTCTTTTTGTTGATTGGCAGCAAGGGAGGCTTCTTTTTTTTTTTTTGTTTTTTGTCTTCTATTTTCTGATATTGAGACCCAAATCAGTGAATGTGACAATTTCACGTGGACCGAGTTACAATTGACACAGTCTTTTTTCTCTTAAAGGTTTCAAAAGTTTAGAGTTCAAAGTTTCTTATTTATATATAATAATAATAATAATAATAATAATAATAATAATAATAATCTCACGCGGGTTTTACAAGATGCATACTAGCTTAGCTTCATAGCAGCCCGCATTTTTGGAATGTTCTTTTATTTATTTATTGACAATTTGTGTTGATTCATAGCAGTCGCAATTGAATGAGGTTGAGATGAGAGTGAGAGTAGCATTGTTGGGTTTGATGCTATATTTTGTTTTCCCTCCGCAGTGTAACTAGAATTACAGGTATTAACAACTTCGATTACATATAATTGTTTATATCAATATATATTGATTAATTTAAACGGGTAAGATGAAAACACATGTCAAACGGATCGAATTCGATTACATATAATTGTTTATATCAATATATATTGATTAATTTTTAATCAAATTATTATTATGTTTTGATACATTCAAAAAAGTATTTTTTCAAAAATTAATCAAAATATTTCGATATAATCTCTTACCTAAAATTTGATCCGGAATTCATTTGATTCTACTCATATATGTAATACACATATGCAAACATACTTAACTTTTATTTGTATGTACGACCAATAATTTGGACCGTTCAAAGTGTCGGCACCACACCGACACTCGTAAAGAGTAAGGCACCAGGGCAACTTGCTCATTTTGTTTTTTCTGTTCTTTTAGACCAGAAGGTCTGAATTGAGGACTTGTGATCCTTTCAGCTGGCTACTTTGTGGGTTCTGTTAGGTATTGTAATAGGAAATTGCAAGTGGTGCAAGGGCTTATCCCTCATTGGTGGTGAGGGTGCAAGAAAACAAGGAAATTAAATAAATAGGAAATTGCAAAGCGATTTCAGTGACATACTTATTGTTGCTTTTTGAATACCATGGACTCATCAAACTTCTGGTTTATTGCATTTGATTTGTCTGTAGTTAGAGTAATGCGCGTTTTTATTATTAGAAAAATGCAAGTTGGTCTGCTGCTAGTTTAGCTAGCCTTCCTAGTTTAGGCTGCAGTCCAGCTGTGTGAAAAGGATGCATATTCTGTTTGTCACACGTATTTTTTTGAACCCTTATTTATATCATTTCAGTCATCTGTTCTATCACCAAATGATTTCCAGACTCGAGCTCTTCTAAACTAAAAATGGAAGTTTTAGGCTTGGGTAGAAACAAGACTCTGTCACTGGGCTCATATTTTTCACTTGTATCTTGTTTCAGCTTGTTGCTTTTTTCATGCTTTCCTCCCATTGCCATCTCTGCTCCTTTGAGTAACGTGACTGATAGAGTTGCATTGCTCAAATTCAAGTCCAGAATAATACAGGATCCCTTTCGGTTCCTGGACTCTTGGAATGACTCCAGCCACTTCTGTGAGTGGCAAGGAGTCTCATGTAGTAGTCGCAGGCAAAGGGTTACCTTACTAAGTCTTGTTTCTTTGAAACTTGTGGGGTCTTTGTCACCGTACGTTGGAAATCTGAGTTTTCTCAGAGAGTTAAATGTCCAAAACAATGGCTTCACAGACAAAATTCCTCAAGAGATTGGTAGATTGTCAAGGCTTGAATTCTTAGGCATGGAAAATAATTCTTTTACCGGTGAAATTCCGGCAAACTTATCTCTCTGCAGTAATCTTCAATACTTGAGGTTAAGTGGCAATGAGCTTGTAGGAGAAATTCCTCCAGAACTTGGCTCCTTGTCGAGGCTTGTTACTCTTTTAGTATCCTTCAACCATCTTTCCGGAGAGATCCCACCCTCTCTTGGCAACTTATCTTCTCTTCTTGTCCTTGCTGGTGCAGGAAATAATTTTGTTGGGACTATTCCAGCATCATTGGGCAGACTGAGGAATATCACACATCTTGGATTTGGAGAAAACAATCTTTCTGGTATAATCCCTCCGTCAATCTATAACATCTCTTCTTTAATGCTCCTTGATCTTCCATTGAATAATCTTAGTGGCAGTCTGCCTTCGGATTTAGGCACCACTCTTCCAAATCTTGAAGTGATTAATGTTGCTGAGAACCAATTTACTGGACCAATTCCTGCTTCCATATCCAATGCCTCGAATTTAATGAGATTGACAATCTCATTTAACCAATTTTCTGGTAAAGTGCCTTCATTAGAAAACCTATACAAACTCCAGAGGTTGTTCCTGTCCTCCAATAATCTTGGAAATGGCAAAGATAATAACTTGAATTTTCTCTCTTCTTTGACTAATGCCAG
The DNA here is from genome assembly GCA_037126225.1 of Dillenia turbinata. Lineage (NCBI taxonomy): Eukaryota > Viridiplantae > Streptophyta > Magnoliopsida > Dilleniales > Dilleniaceae > Dillenia > Dillenia turbinata. Next base: position 1,693,878 of record JBAMMX010000009.1, read on the forward strand.
CAGTTTACAGTTTGTGCACTTAAGTAGCAATAATTTTGGAGGGCTGTTGCCAATGGCAATTGGCAACCTCTCCACCCACATCACAATTATGTCATTTGCAAACAACCAGATATATGGAAGCATCCCTACTGGCATAGGGAACCTCCAAAGTTTGGAAATCTTGTATCTAGACTGGAATCAATTCACAGGAACTATCCCCTTTGAAATTGGTAAACTAGTAAACCTCAAAGATCTGAATTTGAGTGGAAATAGACTCTCGGGTAGTATCCCATCTTCGTTGGGAAATTTAACGCTATTAACTCACCTTGGTTTAGAAAAGAATGGCTTAAACAAAACTATTCCTCCAAGTCTTGGAAAGTGCCAGGAATTAATCCTCCTTGATCTTTCTGACAACAACATCAGTGGCACCATACCTAAACAAGTTTTTATCTCATCATTGTCCATATATTTAGACCTCTCTAATAACGCTCTGAGTGGTCCAATTCCTGTAGAAATTGGAAACTTGAAAAATCTGGCTTCGTTATATGTTTCCCTCAACATGTTGTCTGGTGAAATCCCAAGCAGTCTTGGTAGTTGTACAAGCTTGGAGCAACTAGTTATGGGCAACAACTTGTTTCAAGGAAGTATTCCATTGTCATTGAGTTCTTTGAGAGGTATTCAATACCTAGATCTTTCGCAGAACAACTTATCTGGCCAAATCCCGAATTTTTTGGAGAACTTTTCTGCCTTGCAGAGTTTAAACCTTTCATTCAATGATCTTATTGGTCCAGTGCCAATAAGAGGTGCGTTCAGCAATGCAACTGCTATTTCAGTGCTTGGAAACAATAGGCTTTGTGGTGGTATTCCTGAACTAAATCTACCCGCTTGTGTTGTCTCAGAGTCAATTGAAAGAAAGAAGCCGTTTCTTACTCTGAAGCTAATACTTCCACTAGCTTGCGGAGTTCTGTTTATTGCTGTTCTGCTGTCTTTTGCAGTTTTCCAATGGTTCAAAAAGAAAAGGAAGAATCCTTCTTCGGGACTTGAATATACGGTTTCACTGCTGCAAGTCTCTTATGCAAATCTTTTAAAAGCTACTGGTGGATTTTCTGCAGAAAATTTGATTGGTGCAGGTAGCTTTGGCTCTGTATATAAATGTCTCCTTGACCCTGATGAAACAGTTGTTGCAGTGAAGGTATTTAATCTTCAACATCGCGGAGCTTCCAAGAGCTTCATGGCTGAATGTGAAGCCTTGAGAAGTGTCAGGCATCGGAATCTTGTAAAGGTCTTAACTGCTTGCTCAAGCGTTGACTTCGAAGGAAATGACTTCAAAGCCTTGGTTTACGAGTTCATGGCCAAGGGGAACCTGGACGACTGGTTGCATCCTGTTCAAAGAATTGAAATGGAACAACAGGGCCCAAGGTATCTGAGTCTTCTTCAGAGACTAAATATTGTGATTGATGTAGCTTGGGCATTGGAATATCTACATCATCATTCTTCCCACAAACCAATTATCCACTCTGATCTGAAGCCCAGCAATGTTCTTCTGGACAATGAAATGATTGCTCATGTTGGCGACTTTGGATTAGCGAGATTTCTATCAGAAGCTGCAGACGTGTTCTCTCCAAATCAAACATCCTCCACCATCGGAGTAAAAGGCTCCATTGGTTACACTGCTCCAGGTAAACAATGCATTCTGTTATTGGTTAGATAGCAGTCTATATCAGCAAAAAATCATAATTTTTTAAATTTGAGTAATTTCGAATCGATGAAAATATTGTTTAGATCAAACAAAAAAATAAAATAAAATAAAATATACTAAGTTTTGAAATTTTGGTCTATTTGATTTTTGACTCATTTAGTGTCACGCGTCTCCCAGGTTATTTCAATGCATTCTGCTATTGGTCATTGCTCTTGAAACAAAATCTGCGATTTTCTTTTTTAAAATTTTGTGGTCTCCATGCATTGCAGAGTATGGCATGGGAAGCGAAGTTTCAACCTATGGTGATGTTTATAGCTACGGCATTCTTGTCCTGGAGACATTTACCAGGAAAAGACCCACCGATGACATGTTCAAAGATGGCTTAAACCTACATGAGTTTGTGAAGATGGCTTTGCCTGAACATGTAAATGAGATTGTGGACCCTATACTTCTTCAAGATGGGGATGACAGAGGTAGACTTGACAAAGTAATGGACTGCTTGACGGCGGTATTGAGTATTGGAGTTGCCTGCTCTCTGGAGCAGCCGAGAGATAGGATGGGCATCGGCCATGTTGTAGCTGAGTTACGTTCCATCAAAAATATTTTTGTTGGGGCTAAGAGAGGGACAAATCGGAATATAAGGACTAATTTATGAGCAGGTAACATACCCCCCATGCCTCTGTGTATATGTATATTTGCACCAGAATTGCCTAAGCTTTTCTAGGTTTCTGACTTCGGAAGTTTTTACCTGGTATTTTCTCAGGTTGCACATACTTTGCAGCCCTTTTTGTAGATTTTCTTCCAGGTATTTCTGTTGTTTCTGTCCCACATATTCAACATGATTTTGGAGCACTCAAGCTTTTGCGCATTTGGACATTTAATTGATATGTTAGAAAAATTTAGGATTTCGTAAGAAGTTTTTGCTTAATACGAAACTTGACACCTCTAAACCGGACTTGGACTTCCCTCTCGGACCTTGTTTTTGTTTGACTGGCTTATATGAAAAAGTTTCCAACATAGAAACAACAAAAATAAGAGCAAACATATAATAATGGATTGGAAACTGTAACCATCCCTGGTTGGTTCAACAAAAGAAAAGAATGAAATTTGGCTGGTTCATTTTGTACTAGATATAGACCCGAACCTTCATATGATTTGATAATAGCTATTGCTAGTTCTTGCTAACAGCAATTATATTTAGTCAGAGCATCCGAGAAATCATTGCAGCATAGAAGAAGTGTTTGGACTCCTATCATCAAAATTGGAGCAGCATTGTCCATGGATGTCCCAAGATTGAATCAACCTTAACAGTTGTGGTCAGCAAGCGATATTTTCAAATGGGTAACTGAAACCTACAACCACTGCATCCTCCATTGAGGCCTGAGGATGCTTACAGCTGGCTGTGCATTTGCAGCAAGATCAACCTTTTTGTAGAAGATTTAGCAGAGTTAACCTTGAAGATGCAAGCAATAGAGAAGAAGATGTTCAGTATTTGAGAATGTGAGAACAACTTTTTGTTGATTTTAAGGAAACTATTGATTTGTGTGTAAAAGATATGATATTGTAAGATGAATGAAAGCAGAGACATTAACTCCATTACACCTCATGGGTATTGAGGCAGTGGCTCTTTAATGAGATTTCCTTAATCAAGGACATTGTCCTAAACCATGCCAAGTAAGTACTGTTACAACTTTATGGATGTGGTATGATCATAATATAGTAACTTAATTGACTTTAATACTGAATTTTGATTAAGAAAATACTGTCTCCCACACATTTCAATTTTGATTGTTTCTTTTTGTACTTGCAAATGATCATACGTCAATCTAACCAGACGATGTGCTAGACTTTTAGAACATGTCGCTAGTAAAAACATTCGAGGGCTTTCACAACAGACCACATAAATCAAAAAAAAAAAAAAAAACTTTAGTTGATCAGATGACATGAGCTTTGAGTTCATGTCAAAACATTCCCCTCAATTTTTCTTCCTGTCAGGGAGTTGCATGAAGCTCTCTGTTCGCAGCTCTTGTCATCACATGAAACTTCAGTAAAGCAAAATCAAATAGTTCACAATTTCTTAGCATCTTAGCTTTCTACCATTGCCAGCTATCCATCACTTTTTGAATAGCAGGCCATATTTCTATACAGCCAAGTTGACATGCACAGGAGAGAACAATCGTCCCACACAAGTGATAAAGAGCTCTTGCCTAATTGTCTTCTCCGAGGTTTTGTGGGTGCATATATTTCACGTTTTTTTGGCCCCATGGAAAAAAAAGGGGGGGGGGGAGAGAGAGAGAGAGAGAGAGAGAACAACCAGACATGAACAATATTAAACCACTTTGACCCTTCTTACCGATTCTTATTGTCAGCGACGAAACAGAAAATTTACGTTAAAGGTATGAAATATGACATCCAAGGGATAAGCAAGGAGGTACACAAAATTATAATTTTTAGTAAATAAATAATATTTTATAGAAACTATGGTATTTTGAAAATTTTTAATAACATTTTTAATTTAAATTTTTATATATCATTTTTGTTATTTTTAAAATTTTAAAAGGGAAATTAGTTCACCCCTTCTACCTATCGCAGAAGGAAGAAAACCAACTAGAGAGAGATTTCTAGCATGGGAACCGATCTATTGTCACGCCCTAACCCTCGAGTCGAGTACGCGACAACCGTTACGTCATCTCAACATACGGACATAATCTCTCCATATATCAAGACAACACAAACATTCAACTAAAATCCAATCTGTTTTCAAAAAATATCTTAACAACACTCAAAGGACCATCTCAGTCCGACTCAATAGGCATGCATGGGGCCAACCCGACCATTTCAAATCTAATACATACATCTGACCCACCCGACCATTCAGAAATCCCATAAAATTCTCACAAATTTAAAAGTAAATTTAATAGAGGAAAATAAAAGTTTAAATACAATCCAAAGGTTTGGAAATTCCCAATGGCTAACCAAAATGAAATTTTTAATTATAATTTCAAAAAAAATTATATACACCTTTCATATAAGTCCATTTAATTTCCTAAATACCTCAACCAAGAAAAGTTTAGTACCGAAAGTAGGACAATTCACAAAAAACTAGGGCTCTGCAAGAATCCAGCACTAGAAATAACAAAATCTCCAACACTTAATCTTTCTCTGAAAAATGATAAAAGAATGGGTGAGTATAAGAATACTTAGTGAATGTATAACATGTTATGAAGAAAAGTGAGGGATGATCGTGGATATGTCAAATTCTTTTCTCGAAATCATACACTTGTAACAATAAATATCAATTTAAGCAAGATTATCACAAATCATGATATACAAATCCATATGTTTCTAGTCATTACAACTTGTTTTTAGAAAATTATGGGGTTACCGAAATCATTCCACCAAAATCTTGACCCTAACCAATGGTGAAACTGTCAAGAGTTTTCATTTTCATCAATCAAACGTTACCCCCATCTTTGGCTTTGGCTTTGGCTTGGGTATCCCCTAGGGTGCAACCACACTAGTCCGAAGAGAGGGCTTCGGAGGCACCTCTCGAACGCAACTACCCCTCAGCCAAATAAACGTCCAACCCCATCACCTCGTCAGGTCGTTTCGTAGAAGGAATGACTATAGTCATTTATCATGTACAAGCACCATTTTGCAATCACAACAACATATGGCCAATGTGTCAACAACCATTCAAACAGCTTCTCGATTCATGACCTCAATCCAATAATATTTAGCATAAACGAATAAACATGGCACATCATTTTCATTTCAAACACATGGATGCGCGTTTCAATTTAAATTCCCTTTCAGGACATTCCACAATCATAAAACAATTCTAAAATCAATTTTAAAAACATTTATAAAATCAATATAAATCATTTTCTCACTTAAAATCATAAATATATATCCACTCATAGTTTGGGGAGGATATGCATTTCCACTAATCCAAATTCTTAACCTTATCCCGATTCGATAGATTTTCACCTAATGGTTAGGTAAATTACAATATAAAATTTAAATTAGATATTATCCAATACTATTAAAATACCAAATGTATGATATGAAAAATGGAAAATATATCTTTATACTCAAAGTGTTCATTATCCATCTCCAATGTTCATCCTCATAACTTTATGTCTTAAAAAAATAATTACACTTTGAATTAGCATTTTTAGATTGTAAAATTTCTAATTTTCATTTAAAAACTAGTCATAAAACAATAATTTTTATATTTGTAGTTTAGATCTACTCCAATTACACAATGACATGGAGATTTATCCTAAGTGATCTTGATTGCATAATTTCCAATCTACGCAGTTATGGGAAAATGACTATAACTTTGACTACACATATCCAAATCTCATGATTTTTATTTCAAATTAAAGATACGACATAGATTTATAAATTTCATGTTTAAAGTTTAACCTAATTCAGTCCAAAAGACATCTCAAAATAAAGCCAAATTCTTAGTCGAAAAAGGACAGAAACAGGGGATTATTTTGAAAAAGGTATAATTTTGAAAAATCACTAAAAATCCAATTTTCATCAAAATCTAACGAATCATATCTCATTTTCAAGATATAAAAGTCTAGTTTCATGAAAAGAAATCCTTACTTAATTTGCTTGTATCCAGAAAAAGTTATGATGGAAAGATCGCAGCATAGGCAAGTTGTCCATTATGCTGAAAATCAAGGTTTCATGCTTAATCTAACATTCCACCACCCATATAAGTTCAGATCATTAATTCATGTTTATATCCCAAGCCCATTCAAATTATATAAAAGTATCTAAGACTATGAATATTATAGTTCAAAATTCATAATTCAATATCAATTTCATTTGTAACCACTTTCCAATACAACTCTTAAATTCCCAATCAAAAACAAACAACAATAACATAACCCCATAATGTAAGTTTCATTTGATCATTTGAATATTTTTCATTTTGAGCTAAAAGGTCATGCATAACCTAGTCAGAAAGAAAGGACAATCTACAATTACTTAATGCATTAAAAATCAGGATTTTGATTTTTATGACCCAACCATATGCCAATTACAAACGAAATCATGATGACACAAATTCAAAATGGAACTTTTATTCAATCCCCTAAACATCCCGTTTCTCATCTTAAATGGATAATAAGGGTTTCAATTTTCACAATTCATTTATACTCCAAATCAAAAACAAACCAAAATCACAAAAAGCCCATGTAAAGCCCTTCATTCAACCGCCCAAAAGAATCCAATTTTGCCCTAAAACGGATCTAACAACACCATGATTAAGCCGACCACAATCATGCCCATCAGTCAACCACTTCACAATTTACAAAATTAGGGTTTCTTACACTAAAAATAACATGACAACAGAAGAAGAGCAAAAAAGGATGAAATACCCAATGTTCGGGACTGCCGCGACTTGTGAAAAAGGGAGGAGATGCTCTTCAACTCTTGGGATGTAATCAGACTTTGAAAATGCTTTAAAAACATTGCAAACATATAGAAAAGGGTTGGGCATTGTAGAGATTTTGAAAATCAATGAAGAATCAAACAGATTACAAAGGATGTATGTACCAAACCCTAGCTGAGAAGAGATAAAATCTGACTGTTCTAAGTCCCCATTCCAATCTCTGATGTGCCCTTGTGCTTCAGAAAACTTAAATCATGGATATTCTTTAGAAGAAAGATGAAGATTAAGGAGAAAGAAAAGGACTCGAAATAGAGAGAGAGTGCGGGAGAGAGTGTGGGAGAGACGAAGGAAGCAGAGAGTTGGAAAAAAAAACTGAAGTGTCTCGGGTGAGTGAGGGGAGAGCGGAGGGAGAATAAGGGCATGGGTCCTACATTTTTTTTATATAGTTTTTTCCTCGGTGCCACATCTATAGAGGGCAAGATGGATAAACAAACACCTACAGATCTATCCCCACCCGGTGGTAACAACCCCAATCCCCGAATCTCAATCGATTTCTATTATTAAAAAAAAAAATAAAAAAAAAATAAAAAAAAACACTTGCAGATCTTTGAAACTGGGCCAATGACAAGGAATTTTTAATACCCTTCCCAGGCCCAATTGGACCCAATTATGATTCGAGGCTTTGGATGCACGATTTTGGGGCCCAACTCGGCTAGGCTCAAATCCTAGTCCTTTTTTTTTTTTTTTTTTTAAAATAAATCATTCGATTTGATTCGAATTAAACCCTTAAAAAAGAAAACTCTTCCGTTACCTATTTTTGCCATGTATAACACTCGAACCAAGATCTTGCTTAAAGGTATTAATGTCCAACCACTAAACCAACTAGACCTTGGTGCTCTAATTCTATTTTCTTTGTATATTTTCATCATCCATAAAATAATACAAAAAGTCTCAATCCCAAAATACATTTGTAGACAAAAATAATATAAAAAAATGAAGACAAAAATAACAAAGAGGCAAATTCACCTTCCTCCTTTTCTTGCTTTTGTTCCTTCTTTCTTCTTCAAAATCTTCATATTATTTATATCGGGAATCCTAAAAAAAACTAGAAACAGAATTTCAGTCGGACAATGTATACTCTATTTTGTGCTAATTTATATTGTTGGAGTAATGACACATGATTTTTATTTTATTTTACCCGTCCTAAAAGGTTCTAATAGTCCAAATCAACCTTAACTATGATTTAAACTGTATTACTATTGGTGGTTAAAATTTTTATTTATCACAAGGTTCGTTCGTGGAGGCTGACGGGCGAATATTTATGGAGGTACGAGCCTATGGAACAGATCATGTTCAAGTAAGGTAGCAAATGTTTATGTACTACCCCTTATTGATCCTGGAGGCATTCTAGGGTAGGAAGACGACTCAGATGTGAACATTCAATAGTAATCCCTAAAACAAATGGTGTGGGGGATGGGGTGTGAAAACTAGTGGCAAGACAAAGCCTTTTTCAAGTTTAGACCATGAAGATGGCTCCTGACAAACTTGAAGGGCTAGTCAACACTTGCCGCAGATTAAGATAAATGAAAAAAAAAAAAAGAAAAAAAAAAGAAAAAAAAAATGTCACAACGAAAGTCCAAACTAGGGTTTTTTTCCTACTACGGTCAACTTCTACACAACCCCACTGACAACTGTCCCATTCATCAAGATTTCCCACTTGGTAGTGAAGTTAGGCGGTGTTTGAAAAAGCTTAGGTAATTCAATTTTTTCAAGTAAAAGCTGCTTTTTTATGAGAAACCTAAAGTTGATAGAAAATCCAAAGGTTTTACCACAGTTTATGTTTATTAGAAATGGGAACTAGTTATCACTTGTTGAAGGTGTTAGTGCTCCTAAGCAGCACTTCAAGTGAGAGAGAGAGAGAGAGAGAGAGAGAGAGAGAGAGAGAATTTTTTATACATACTTGACGGGGAAGACATGGACTAACAGTGTAGCAACAACAATGTGGCATTTGCTCCTCAATCTCCGGGTCGACAGCTTGTTATCACATATAACCAAAAGAAAAACGAACTTCATCCTAATCTATATTATACGGACAAAGGTTTTTCTTGTACTTTCGATAAGGGAAAGTCAATGACTTAAGAAATCCATTTATCCAACTGTTCGTTTTGAGTGTGAACAAGCATTACCTCATACCATTAATTCATCCCAAACCCAACTATTGTTGGAGCATTTAATTATACATATACGTATGTCCTTTGTACTTTTGAGTGATGGCGGAAGCAATCCTCATGAATAAAAAAATGATATACGCATCCTTCAATTCAATGTCGCATGGGGCCTTCAAACTAAAGATGAGTCCAATGCTCTCTCTGTATAGTTGCGGTGAATAAAAATCATATCATGATCATGAATTTCAAATCTTCAACGATTCGACCAAATAATAAATTAACATTCAATCATTTCATATTTGAAAGAGGAGAGAGAGAGAGAGATCTAAACCTTGGACACTTATAAATGCATCAGTTGTTATCTAAAAGGACATTTCATACAGAACCCATATAAATCTAAACCAATGGATTCAAGCCTATTGTTCTTGTTTCACATCAAAGCTATTCTCTTGTCATGCATTATACTATTGGATGCAGGAACTCCTGTAGCAACTACGATAAGTTCCATTATAGGAAATGAGACAGACCACCTTGCTCTCTTAGCCTTCAAATCATTGATTAGAGAAGACCCTCAAGGGGTCCTAAACTCTTGGAACCATTCACTCTCTTTCTGCGGATGGGAAGGCATTCATGTGGGCGTCGCCACCCAAGGGTTACAGTGATTAATTTGCTGTCAAGAGGCTTGGTAGGTACCTTGTCTCCTCACATAGGAAATCTCAGCTTTCTTCGAGTTCTAAGGCTTGCAAACAATTCCCTAGAAGGCAATATCCCTCCAGAGATCGGCCGTTTGTTCAGGTTAGAAATTCTTAGCCATAGCAACAACTCCTTCACTGGTGAAATTCCTGCCAACTTGTCGCAATGCTCGAATCTTGTGACACTTGGTGTGGCCGCAAACAATCTAACAGGAACCATCCCTATGGAGCTTGGCTCACTGTCCAAGCTCAATCTACTATCCATTCACTTCAATCAACTAACAGGCAGCATCCCACCATCTCTAGGCAATCTTACCAATCTTGACACAATTTCTGCGGCAGGAAACTATCTATCAGGAACTATTCCAGATACTCTAGGCTCATTGTCCATACTAACATTTCTTGGACTTGGTAACAACCAACTCACTGGTGAGATCCCTCATCTTTATATAACATGTCATCCATGATGATTTTTTCTCTCACTGATAATCTACTTCATGGAAGTCTATCTCCAGACATGGGCCTCAAATTCCCTCTTCTTCAAACTATTCAGATGTTTGATAACCAATTCACTGGTCCCATCCCTGTCTCACTGTCCAATGCTACCAACCTTCAATACATTGGCCTCCAAAATAATAGCTTGAGCGGGAAAACATCGATTGATTTTGGACAGTTACAATATTTCTGGGGACTAAACTTGGGTATAAATAATCTAGGAAGTGCAGAAGCTGATGAAATGGATTTTCTAGTTTCTCTAGCCAATTGTAGTAGTTTGGAAATCTTCGACATTTCCAGCAACCGCTATGGTGGGGTGTTACCAAATTCTATCACAAATCTCTCTACTCAACTTGAACAATTACTGGTAGGAGACAACCAATTTTTTGGAGCTATCCCTTCAGAAATTGGTAATCTAGTTGGCCTGTCTATTCTAGGTATGGAGCTTAACCAATTTACAGGACCGATTCCCAGCAGCATTGGTAAGCTGAAGAACTTGCAAAGGTTTTCTATACACTCTAACATGTTAACCGAAATTCCATCCACTATAGGGGACCTTTCACTTCTGAATGAACTTTACTTGCAAAATAACACATTGGGTGGCAGCATACCTACAAGTATAGAGAACTGCCAAAACCTGATGTTGTTAAACCTTTACCAGAACAACCTTAGGGGCACCATACCCAAACAACTTTTCAGTATCTCTTCCTTGACAATTTCACTGAGCCTAGGCCAGAACCGTTTTGTTGGAACCCTCCCTTCAGAAGTTGGTAAGTTAGAACACTTGATGGAACTGGATCTATCTGAAAATCAATTATCCGGTGAAATTCCTAGTGGCCTTGGCAGCTGCACCAGCCTCGAATATCTGTACATGCAGGGAAACTTCTTTCAAGGATCCATCCCTCCATTATTCAGTTCTCTAAGAGGTCTACAAATCCTTGATCTTTCCAGAAACAACTTGACAGGACAGATTCCAAGTTATTTTGAAAAGTTTGCCTTGCAGAACCTTAATCTGTCTTTCAATAATTTTGAGGGTGAGGTTCCAACGGAAGGACTTTTCAGAAATGCAAGTGCAATATTGATTCAGGGAAATAGTAGGCTTTGTGGGGGCATAGCTGCATTAGGACTGCACAAATGCATAGTTGACAAGCCAAAGAAAAAAAGTTCTCACCTACTCATAATACTAGTACCTGTAGCTTCTCTGCTAGTTGGGTTAATAGTGGCCTTGTCCTTGCTCTTCTTTTTCTTCAAAAAGACAGAGAGAAAGGAGCAGTCCTCAAGACTATTAACAAGGGAACCAATTCTGAAAGTGTCCTATGAGATGCTACTAAATGCAACAGATGGATTCTCTTCAGCTAATCTGATTGGTGCAGGCAGTTTCGGATCTGTATACAAGGGAACTTTTGATGAATATGAAAGACCTGTAGCAGTCAAAGTACTTAACCTTGAAAGACGAGGAGCTTCCAATACATTCATGGCCGAATGTGAGGCCTTGAGAAATATCCGTCACCGAAATCTGGTCAAGATTGTGACTTCTTGTTCAAGCATGGATTTTCAAGGGAATGACTTTAAAGCCCTGGTCTATGAGTTTTTGCCCCAAGGAAGCTTGGATAGGTGGCTGCACGAGGTAAAAGGTCTCAACCTTCTACAGAGAATTGACATTGCAATTGATGTGGCTACTGCTCTAGATTATCTTCATCACCACTGTGAAAAATCAATTGTGCATTGTGATCTAAAGCCAAGCAATATTCTTCTTGACAATGATATGACCGCACATGTTGGGGATTTTGGGCTATCCAAGTTTCTCCCAGAACTCCCAAATACGGGTCGAAGTAGCTCAATCGGAATAAGGGGAACCATCGGATATGCAGCTCCAGGTAAGTATGCTGTTGCATTAAAATTAAGGATATTTACATTATTCATCCTTGTGATACACCATTTTTTTTTTTATCCTTTTTTTTTCCCCTCTTCTCCTAGTTTTTGATGTAATTTTTTGGTCATGGCAGAGTATGGGATAGGAAGTGAGGTGTCCATACATGGCGACGTCTACAGTTTTGGAGTCCTATTGTTGGAGATGATGACAGGGAGGAGACCTACGGACAGTTTGTTTGAGGAGGGTCTTAACATTCATAGCTATACTAAGATGGCGTTGCCTGACCGATTGATGCAAATAATAGATCCATTACTTCTAGAGCGTGATGAAGAGGCAGCAACAGTTAATAACAATGTTTTCCCAAGACAGGAAATAGAGGCCAATAGAATTGAGCAGTGTCTGCTATTCATAGTTGAAATTGGTGTGGCATGTTCCCAGGAGTTGCCACGTGAACGAATGGGCATAGGTGAGGTGGTCAAAGAATTGCATTTGGTGAAGAAAACTTATCTTGGAAGAGGTCATTAGCCCAACTAAAAGATGACTAAGATACTTAAAGTAGTACTTTTGTGTTTCTCAGAGAGTCTTAGGCATGCATGACCCAAAGAAGGGTTATAAAGTGAGGGCATGTAAAATTATTATGCTTCCAAGTTACACATTAATGGATTTGCTTATATTGCCTAGGGAAAGCTGAAAATTACCTGCAATCTAGTGATCTTCTAAATTCTCAGTGCAAACTGGGACGATTGATTGCCACCATCCCCGACTCATCAATCAAGGTCCATCAAGTCTGGCTTCACGTATATAAGACATAGTTACATTAGTTGCAGTAAGTATTTGTGACATAAACAAGCAAGATGAAAAGGAGTGTCCATCATCTGACAAGCTTTAGATGCATTTTCTGAAAAAAAAAATAATAAATAAATAAAATTAAATTAAGAGCAATATATATATATATATATATATATATATATGATATATGTATACATAATATATGTGTATAAGCAATTGCTTTGTCAGCATTTTGAAACTTCAAAAATAAGTGACACGCCAATGCCCAAATTATTGCTATATGGTCAAAGTAGAATCAGACATATCCTACTAAGCATGAACATGGCTAAGAGGACAACCTAGAAGCTAAATTCAGAAAAATCAACCCTAGCTTGGTTTCTAACGGCCGCCCATGGAAGATCCTTCACGTCTGTAGAGCATTTCTACCCCAATATCCTAGGGCCAATCTAGAGATAAAAATATATAACCAATTAGAGGTCGTAAAATTGTGGAAGATTGTTGCAGTTTTAGCTGGAAACAACCAAAAAATTTTGACTTTCAATATGATTTGTGGTACTAAGTTCGTGCGCCCAAGAGAGACAGGATGAACAGAAGTCAGCAGACTGATCAAATCCTTTAGCTTTGCTGGTCGGAGTCGGCACTTCTGCCTTCCCCATAATTCCAACCGAGGTGGAAGAAGAGCTGGTGCAGTTTCTATCTCCTGGGATTCTCCACATTTTGGGCTGTTGCGGTCAGATTTGGTCCTCTATCTGCCGAGCCCCCTACAACTATTAGGCCTTCCAAACCTGCACGCTTCCATTATTGTCTCTATTTTTCCTTTCTTAATCTTGACTTGATTATGGTGTCCTTCCTTTCACCTGAAGGAAACCAATTACTTAGTTTTAGCACAGAATTTTGATCCGCAATAAGTGTGGAAAGATTCAACTTACCAATTGACCTTATTTTGGACCCAGTCAATCTGTTCCTATCAATTGAACTTTCTTTCATAGTTAGTTTGTTGATATAAAAAATCACCCTGTTCCTTTCGAGTGCCCTGCACATGAAACTACGTTCACATAAACAATCTAACATGGAAGAGGAATTAAAGAGAAATGTTAAGAGTTTATTGACACAATCGCAAAACAGAAACATGATAATAAATTTTTCAAAATAATAAAATAATTAGATTCTTGATATACCTCAACGAGTAATATAAAAATTTTTTGAAACTGAAAATTTTTATCTCAAATAAACTCGCAGTCCGATGATAATTATAATATTGAATCCCCATCACGATTTCATAACGTTTCAATTCTAAATCCAGTGACTAAAACAACGTAAAAAATTTCCTACTCAATTTTTGTACGCCCTCTCAATCGGTTTTTCTCACCGTCAATCAATGTGTATAAATAATCCTCACTCAATGAAAAACAATGTCTCAGTCTTGTTCTCTCAATTGAGTGCACATCCAACAATCAATCATATATGGGAGTTAGTTATCCAAGTCATGGATAATGAGAGTTATCTCATTATCTCATTTCAAATTTAAATTTTCACCATAGTAAAATGCCCTTACATGGATATTTATCAATATTTTTTATTTACACACGAGAGTATTTTATGATCATCATAAAATCACAACTCATGTGATCTTACCACATCACCCTATTGGACTTTCATACAAAATTGGACGTCGTGCGACTGGCGAGTACACTTGCAAATAAAGACTTCTCGATACACCTATTAAGATGATCGAGAAGTCACCGTTAGTACCAAAAGAAATTCATTATACCACAGATCCAAAACAAATTATATCCATCGATCCACTTTTCTCATAAAAAATAATCCACAATAATTGTTCGACTGTATATTCACTATTATATTCGAATCTCTACATGGATAAACATAAAAGATCAATGAATAGAACACTATGATGTAATGTTGATGGGTCTTCTTTTTCCCAAACTCGAATCTATAAGACTCAACTCAATTGCTTTCCTAAATCTGTCTCTTAGATCTCAATTTATCTTCCAGACCATAGGTAAACAGACTAAAGTAGCAAATACTGAATCAGAACCTCAAGAAGCAGTCCAAAGTAATAAAGGTACAAGATATCACACCCAATGAATCTCGACTCTCACACAGTGGGAATGAGGATTAAGACCAGATCATTGTCTCAAGTAATATAGTTCTCAGTATCTCTAATTGTCTTATCACACGCGGTACAAAATATGTGCCACAGTGTTATTTCTCGATTTATTAAAAGAGCATATGTCAGATTTTTCTGATACTGTACAGGTATGAGATTCAATTTACACATAAAACTTTATTCAGAGATCTCAGAAAAAGTATTTCAGGGACAATATCATAAATCGCAGGTGATAACTGAAATCTCATAATTGGTTATTAACAGACAACATGGATAGTTCATGTCGATCATATCGCATATGATTTCATCCTCAACACATATCATGACGATTTATATTCTAGCAGGGCCACTCTCAAAAGCTCTTACAACTAAAAACCATCTCATCTCCGCTCACTTAGAGCTGAAGGTGGTCACTCGTGTAAGAGAGTCGATCTTGCCTATCTGACATATCTTTTATCACATTACAGAAAATATATATGATAATAAAAGAATGTGCATTAAATGAAATAAAAGTCAAGTGTGATTGAATAATGCACAATAATCATATATATAAAAGGTCAATAAGCATCAATATCGTCTATACTAAACAAATTGAGAAATGTCAAAAAAATACCAAAATCCAATGACTCTCTATGTCCTAAAAATGAGTCTCTAGTAATGGGTTTGGTGAAAGGGTCAGCCACTATGCTGTGTATAAAAATGTATTTGACGGTCATTTCACCCTTCTCGATGATATCTCTCACGAAATGGTATCTGGTATCAATGTGTTTGATTCTATTATAATACTTAGGATTTTGAGTATAAGCGATAGCGGTCTGATTATCACAATAAATCATCACTGGCCTGATCTGTTACAATCCCTAAGTCATCTAATAGTCTCTAGAGCCAAACACTCTCATGAACTGCAACTAAGCAATCCACGAACTCAATCTCCATCGTAGATAGAGTTACATAGGTTTACTTCTTACGACTCCAAGAAATGACATCACCATTTAGCAAGAAAGCAAAACCTGATATCGATTTACGTTTATTCAGATCGCTGCCCCAATCGGCATCTGAATATTCCATAAGACGCAAATCACCTCCTCCGTAACACGAAAAGAAGTTTGCAGTTCTTTCAAGATATTAGAATATCATTTTCATTGCTCACCAGTAACCCCTTCCAAAATTTGACTGATATTTACTCACCAAACCAACTGCATAGCAAATGTCCGGTTGTGTACACAACATCGCATATATCAAACTTCTCACTGCATTGGAGTAAGGCACTTCACTCATTTCTCTCACTTCTTCCTGAGTTTTAGGGCACATCTCTAGGATCGGACCTTCACATTTGGCAATTTGAGTATCTATAGAATTACAATCAGTCTTCCTAAAACACTCAAAAATCTTCCTAATGTAGGTCTCTTATGAAAGAGTCAATATCCTTCTCGAGCGATCCTCCTAAATCTAAACTCCGAGGATAAATTCAGCTTCACCCATGTCCTTCATGTCGAAACTTGATAACAACCATATTTTAATGGTCATCAGATACTCAATGTTGTTCTCAGCCAAATTATGTCATCCACGTACAACGATAGGATTACAAAAAAATCATCAGAACATATTACATAGATACAATGATCATCATCGATCATCATAAAACCATAAGATATCATCTTCTTGTGAAACCTTAGGTACCACTGCCTGGATGACCGTTTTAGGCCGTATATCAACTTTCGAAGTTGACAGACCTTATCCTCCCGTCCTACTAGAATGAACTCAAAGGGTTGTTCCATATAGATCTCCTCATCCAAACTCCCATTAAGGAAAATGGTCTTTATGTCCATCTGGTGTAATTTCAAATCCATACTCACAACAATTGCCAAGAGTAAACGAATCGATGAAAACTTGGCTACAAGGAAGAAAATCTCCTCATAGCCAATGCTCTTTGTTTACATGTAACCTTTGGCTACCAGAGGAGCCTTGTACCTCTATATTGATCCATCGGCCTTTTTTTTTTTTTTATTTTGAGAACCTACTTATTTCTAATGGCTTTTCTATCCTCAGGTAAGTCAACTAAGTCTCAGACCCCATTGACTCTCATAGATTCCATTTCCTCCCTCATGACCTTTAACCATTGGTCATTCGCTGGACCCTTGCGAGCCTCCTGGAATGTCCTAGGCTCCTCATCATTCTCAGGAGTCACAATAAGGATCTTATCCTCAATCGAAAAATGACGACGAGATATATGTCTCCGATTACTCCTACGAGGAGGGAGAGCCTCCTCACCTCCAGATGGATCACTCCTATTAGGACCAAGATCTGTAACGGGATCTTAAGTCCAATCGCTAGGCTCAGCTGAGCCACTATACTCATCCATCTCATGGAAGGTGTAGTCTCGATCGATTTTTCCTCTCTTAGGGAAATCATTCTCGAGGAACGTGACATCACGAGACTTTATCTCAATGACAGTGTCATCCATATGCTCTTCTAGGAACACGTCTCTTGGAGTATTCATAATATCTCATAAAGATACACTTCTTTTTTTGCGAACCTAACTTGTTGTATTGATGCGAGAAATCATGAATATACACGACACAACTCCATGGTCTCAAATGGCTAAGGCCAGACTATCTCCCTGTCCAAATCTCATATAGAATGCTGACTGCGGACTTTGCTAAGCTACGGTTAAGGATGTAGGTAGCAGTCAATAACGCATCTCCTAATGGGAGATAGGTAAATTGGATGTGCCATCATCGATCTCGCCATTTCCAACAGAGTTTTATTCCTTCTCTCGACTACTCCATTCTGCTGAAAAGTAATAAGAATAGTCAACTGTTTCGTAATATTTCTCTCGAAACAGATCTCTTTAAATTGTTCAGACAGATACTTGGGTCCCCGATCAATTCTGAGAGTTTTCGCTCTCAAGTTTAGTTAATTCTCGACTTCACTAATAAACCTCCTGAAGCACTCTAGTGCCTCAAATCTGTGCAAAATCATAAAGACGTAAGCTAAACGCATGTAATCGTCTATAAACGTAATGAAATACATGGTTCTATTTTAACTTCTCATATTCATGGGTCCACAAATATCAGAGTTGATCAACTGTAATGAACTCCTAATTTTCACTGTTTTCTCAAATGGTTTTCTCGTAACTTTGTCAGCTAGACAAAACTCACACAAGGGTAGCTCAACCCTAGTTAACGGACCCATCAAGTCACTCGTAACTAACCAGCTCATCCTCTCTTGCCCTATGTGGCTAAGTCTACTATGCCAAACAATCAATCATTAATTACACTATCAGATGCAAAAAGCAATAGGAGATGAATTATAAATATTATAAAACGGAATCAAATCCAGTACAGAAAGTCTGTCATGGACTAAACCAGAACATATAAAAAAAATATCATAATAAATGGAAACTCTAGAGTTTCTCAATAAAACAGAATATCCTAACTGATCAATATATCGGACAGATACGAGATTCTGTTAAATCTCGAGAGCATACAATACATCATGTAGATACAAGACTTGATTACTCCGCAGCATCAATTTGCATGTATCAATCTCTCTCACTTCCATAAATGCTTCGTTTCCCACATATAGCCTCCTCGCATGGGGACTCAATTGGTGGAACTCCACATACGCGCTCCTGTCACAAGTTACATGATCGGTAGCTCTTGAGTCAACAATCCATAAAGGAAAAAAGTCAATGAGTATCATATTAGATGACACATAAGTCAAACCATGTAAAGAGAATAACGTACTTTTCATTCGTCACACTCACATGCGAAATGCCCAAACTTGTTACACACATAACACTGGACCTTACTCTTATCGAGCTCATTCTTCTTGCGTTTCTGTCCTTTGTCATTGAACTTAACAGATAACTTCTTATTGTCATGACCTTTGGTCTTCTTTTCATGCTTGCACTACTTACGCTTAGTGCCCCGAGAGCCCTTACTCAACTCCGCCATATAAGTATGACCTGAAACAGATCTAGCCACCTCCTGACACTCCTCCTCGAGCTTACAATACCTACTCATATCCACGAAAGTACGAATACTCTCAGTGTTTGTAAGGTAAGTCTTAACAACATCCCAGGAGTCCGGTAGAAACTGGATCACTCTTAGTACCTAAAACTCATTTGACATTGGCTCCCCCATATTCTTCAAAGAGGCAATCATATTCGATATATATATAAGATGTTGTTTCATGGTATGATCAGACTTTTTTTATACGTAATAAACTTGTAGGTCATCATCCTCAATTTAGGAGCTGATCGGGAGTCGTAATGCTCTCTCAGAGCAAGCCAGATCGACATCGCAGTAGGATACTACTCATACATCGGGATCAAATTATCGTGCAAGCTACTCAGAAGGATCACCCTAGCTTGATCATCCTTCTTCTTCCATATACGGTACGCCTCCTGATCCCATCTCGCCTAAGGCATGGTACCCTCCCCAAGGTCCTTCGCCTCATGCTTCAAAACCCCAAATTCTTATTCCTCGAAGACAAACTGAACCATCTGGTACCAAATATCCTAATTGTCACCGTTTAGTTTGTCTCCCTTCAGAGATCCAATATGACAGTTTTTGTAACAGTCATAGTCTCTGTTATACAGAAAAGAGAGACGTTAGTGATAAATGATAATTAATCTCATAATTTTGTGCACCCTACGAATCAACAAGACCCAAATGTTTCGAGTACAAATCCCCAAACTAGCATATGAGTCAACGAACACCATACACTATAATCCGGAATTGTATTTTACCATTCGGATTAGAATTCGGTATACAAAACCCACAAGTAGTCATATTTAATGGTATAGGACTCTAAAAAAAAAAAAAACACATTTTCCATTCCAACAAGACCTGACGTGCCACCCGTGGGTCCACGCGTAGCCACGTGCCGGCAGCGCATCCTCACGCACCTACACACATGTGGGAAGCAAGATAGTACGTGACAGATGTGCAACGTGTTTGTCACGCACTCTCACACACCTTCCGGGTCGCGACCTGGGTTAAAGCGTGGGTCAGATTCAGATCCGGGTCAGATCCGACCCTAGACCTGACCTGGGAGCTCACGTGCCTCAGCGAGTGTGAGCTCCACGTGCTTGCTCGCCCGCATGTCATATGGCTGTTGCACGCATGACGTGCAAGTGCCATGGACCCGAATCGGGTCTTCTCCGCCCGACAAGTCCTACAACTGGGTTTTTCGACCTGGTTGCCGGAAAACATCTTTTTCGACTCTATTTTCATCAGATTTTCATTGGAAACTTCAATTTCTCATATTCCAATCATTTTTAACTCGATTTTTGGAAGATTTGTGCTCTAAACTCGGTGAATTGAGAGTCCAAAATTTCGACCTTTCGCAGTCATTTTTTAAACTCTATTTTCTGACAACTATAGCACACAATATGCATACCAAAATGTAGGTCAGTATGTCAGAAACACATATGGACCATTCTCATGCATCAATTTGTCCTCAATTTTGATAAATCTATGATTTTAGGGTCTTGATCACTATTCATGGCCGAGAAGTTCAATCGAAATTTTCATGATCTAAACGTGATCAAAAAATTACGAAAAAATCATTTCATGATTTACGTAACATGGGTAATATCATGGTATAATTGGATTTACGAAATTCATTCGTGATTCAAATCCTAAATCTTATACCCTATAATTTTTATACCCAAATATTCTAAAAAATTGTATTTTTAATTATTTTAACACGTTCTGATACTAATGTTAGAGTTTATTAACACAATCACACAGTGGAAGTAGGGTAATAAATTTTTTGGAATAATAAATAGTTAGGTTATCAGTATATCTCAATAAGTAATACAGAAATCTCTGATAACCATGAACTCTTATCTCAAATAAACTCGCAGTCGGATGATGATCACAGTATTGAATTACTATCCTGATTTTACAATATCTTAATTCTAATCCGATGATTAAAACGAATTTTTAAAATTTTTATAAGCTCTCTCAATAAGTTTTTCTCACCCTCAATCTATGTGCATAAATAATCATCACTCAATCAAAAACAATGTCTCAATCTTGTTCTCTCAATTGAGTGCACGTCCAACGATCAATCATATATGGGATTTAGTTATCCAAGTCATGGGATAATGGATGTTATATCCCATTTCAAATTCAAATTTTCGCTACGATAAAATGCTGGGCATTTTATCAAGAAAAAAAAAAAAAAATGAGGAAGGAAGGCTCACATAGCAGCCGATCTGGCTTTGGGGCTTTGAGTATCTTCATTTCCATTGCCAAACACCCGTAGTTCACTGTGACTTATAGTCGAGCAATGTATTTCTTGACCACAAGAGTGATTCTGGCTCGGCAAGGCCACTTACAAAAATCATCAATGCTCACATGATGAACCCGAGTAGCTCAAGCATCATAAAAGGAAGCATTGGGTCCATTGTCCCAGGTAAAAAATAAATCTATTAATTCAATTTTTTCTTTAACCCATCTAGAGTTACAAGATGTTTACGTTCACCTAATAAACATGAACACATGTGGAACAAAGGTACAAGAATATGAAAGATTATCCCTCCCTCACCTCTGCAATACCAGATTGCAGAGCATGCTTTGGTACATTGACCTTGCTTTCAAGTTAGATTAATCCAGGAAATGATGATGAGTCTTTAATTAGGCATATGATGTACAAATATATTGAATGCTTCCAAATATAAATTTATATTCAACAAGCTTTTTGTCAAAACTATCTAGCACAGACCATGAACCTGAGCCGCCTCAATTTCCATCTCAATCTGAAGCATCCAAGTCTTCGAATACATATTCTTGGCAGTGCTCGTAAAGACCCCAATCTTGATGGAAATGTTTGCTTCTTGACAACAGCTCTTCTGTTTGAGAAACCATGCTCTCTCTCAGCAACGACCATGTTCTCACCGGGAAACTCACTGTTGGCATCAGATTCAGGATCACTGGCTGCTAAAGGAGTGTTAATATCCGACCATGATTGGAATTCCGTTGCCAAACTGGTATATTCAATGTCAAACAGTCTCCTCAGTGAAGTACCTCCATTTTTCACCAATTCATGCAGGTT
Source organism: Dillenia turbinata (assembly GCA_037126225.1). Lineage (NCBI taxonomy): Eukaryota > Viridiplantae > Streptophyta > Magnoliopsida > Dilleniales > Dilleniaceae > Dillenia > Dillenia turbinata. The sequence goes on from JBAMMX010000009.1 coordinate 1,716,185, forward strand.
ATTGCTTTTCTGTGAAGAAGATGAAGCGCCAGAAGATGACAAAGAAGACGATGAAGATTGATGCAAATATTTTTGATACTGGATGATCCTCCTGATTCTTTCCTTCTGAGCCTCCGCGTTGATTCCAAAAGGGTTTAGTTCTTCCTGTTCCTCAACTATCTCCGATGCTTTTTGCGGTGCATTCATAGTGAAGAAGAAGAATTATAAAAATAATTCAATAGATCTTTCTTGGGACCAAACAGATGCTTTAGGGAGATGCAGAAGACTACAAAAAAACTTGTAATAACAAAATCAAAGAGGCCAGCAAGTTGACATACATTATGTATTGCCCTTTGTTTTATGCACGTCTGTCCTGATACTGACACAACATGGCAAGTGTAAAGTTCCATTAATTTAAAGAGGCAAAAAGGTTATTCGTTTTATTTTATTTCTTCATCATTATTTTCATTTACCTATTTAGGGGTATGACTTATGAGTCCAAAGCTAGGCACTTGTTTTAAAAAAAGTTGGAAAATACTACGCAAGAAAGGGTTCAGCAAGGTAGATTTACACCACAGAAGCTAATGTAACCTAAGGGATCATGCGTCCTCACTATAGCTCGGCTCATCGCTCTCTAAAAACAAATTCAGGAAGCACTACCCATTACTTCTTTGCTCCCATACCTCGCCAAGCAACGACTACCTGAAACTTTGAAAGAATCCAAAACGAGGGATGTTGAGAAGTCTGATCCAAATTTTTCGTATTTATATACTGTATGGGAAGAAAAATGCTCGATTGTTGTTGTTGATTGTTGTTGTTGTATACACCGCAAATGAAAAATTAGGATGTTATACAATCAAACCTGCAAAGAACTCAGCATCGGAACAGGTTGGTACAACTATAGATACTATAATATCAAATTTATGTTTTGGACCATAATATAAAAACTATTTTTGCACATCTGTTGCACCGGGAGATTATTGCTTTCCTGTTAATAGAATTAAATTTTAGTGATTGATGCTGATTTTCTACCAAAATCTTCTAGCATTTTCTGTGCTCATGTTCAGTGCAGGACTTCCACAGGATTAGAAGACATGATTCTTTCTATACCCCTAAAATAATCAAGTGGGATCATGGTAGAATTTGCAAAGATGTTGTGTTTCATTGACTACTCCTAACATGATCCCATGTTGAGAAAATCAAAATTTATCCCCTAGTTCTAAAAGTAAAATCCTAAAATCATATATCCAAATTTTAAAAGTTGAAACATATTACAGAGACTTGGACTCTGTTTAAAAAGAAACATATTCTCTAGAGCAGGTGTGGGAGTACCCATCTAAGTTTCCAAATATATATATAAGTTAATTCGTGATAAGGGATTGGACAAAAAGGAGGATCCAAGTTGAAAATAATAATTTTAGGAGGTTGACCGAAAAGCAAGAACCTTTAAACCAGATCAACTGCTGAACATAATAATGCACAGGCTGGCTTTTGTCACGGATGATCACTCCATAAACACACACATGTTTCCATAAACTTTTCTTCCCCTTTAGAAACCACATACCAAAATTCTTATGTCGAAATCAATTCAATACCCTTTGTCTTCATCTAATTAGATCTTTCTTCAAAATTCATCCTTATTTATTCATCTCTTTGCTAACGTATACCATTGAGCGGGCTGTATTGGGTCAGAGCGGGGCCGTATTGGGTCAGACAAAAACAAGTTATGCTCTCAAGTTTAGTTGGCCCAAACATTAGGTCCAGCTTTCAGCTCAACATTTTGGGTCTGAGCAGACTAGGCTCAATGAGGCCCACATGCTCAAAAATGAGCAACAAAGATGACGCGAGCTAATAAATTTGTTTTGGACTGAAAATCGGATTAGGCTGGACTTTCACCAGCATGCATTATGTGCAGTTGGCTGCTCAAAACAAAGCTAAGCCCATATAGATAAGCACGGTACACAAATTTCAGAGCTGTAAAACTTATGAAGATAATATATATTTTCTATGAAACCAAAACCTATGAATGTTTCATTCAACAACTGTTGTTGTCTTCATTTTGGAATCGATTCATGTTTTTCAACAAATGCCAACTCAGCCAGGTCGATGGCACGGCTGAGACCAGCAGCCTTATTCTGACACTCCTTTTGTTCATCTTCAGGAACACTATCGGCCACAATTCCTGCACCAGCTTGAAGGTGGGCGACCCATTCACGACGTTGATTCTTGTCCTTGTATGAGTACATGGTGTCGAACCGAGTTCCAGTGGGGAACACCATAGTCCTAAGAGCCAGTGCAATGTCCATGTCCCCAGTGAAAGAAATGCCCCCAAAGCCCCCACTATAAGGACCACGCCTGGTGGTTTCCATCTGATCAATTAGTTCCATTGCCTTCACCTGAGTCAAAGAGCAGACTTTCATGAGTACTTTAAAAACATGTGACATCAGATTTCAGATTAAAGGGGGAAGGTAATGAAGGTATGAACCTATAGATGCTAATAAAACAAAGATACTCCCAAAATTGGTTGTGATGAATGAGAAAACTTATATGCTCCACCAACGAGAGATTATCATGTATACAACAAAGCATATATTTTGTTTCATCAGTTGACTGCTGAAACTTGTGTTGGACTAAGCTCAACTCTCTGAGTCGTATCATGCAGCTACAAAAATTTTCACTGAACAAACATGTCCATGATCCTCAAGAAGCCGGTACTTATTTTCCTTACAGCCAACTATAACTAAAACAGCATGACTAGGAGCACAGAGGCATTCCTTTCTGATATACATCAGTGCCAACAGTAGAACTATATTTACATGAAGACCGGCACATTTTTTGCTGTTCCTTTTTTTCTCTGGTGTCTTCTTTCTGAAAGTGGGAGGGAGATGCCGCCCATGTGTATGAGACAATAGCAAAACGATAGAAAGGAATGACCAGTTTTGAGTCTAGACAGAAGGCACCGGTTAAAGGTGTTCTATATTAGAAAGTGGAAGAAGCAAAGCAACGGAGTACCTTTGGAGCCCCACTAACTGTTCCCACCGGCAATGCGGCACGCAGAGCATCCCAACATGTGAGATCATCACGCAGCTCCCCAGTCACCTGTACAGAAGATAGGAAAGGAAAAAATTCAAATAATGTTTGTTGTTTGGTTTCTTAAGGAAACAGAAACCAGGAAAAAGAAGTATAATATAACGGCTGCTACAATCACCATAGCAATCATCAAAGATTGAAAGAAAAAAGAGAAAATCCTACTGGTTGCTTGTGTAATTTATGAATTCACAAAGAATTAAAAAGGGCCACATTAACTTTACTACCTATTAAACATGGTGAGGCATATAGATGTGATACCTTGTATGTTATTTATGTAACCATTACCTGTGATATTTTTATATTGAAAGACATGGAAAATGCATTTATATTAATTATTCACATCAATTACACTCAATGTGCTTACTTTCCAAATTTCACTAAGAGATTGAGTGAACATGTATTAGAACACAAACAATAGTATGCTTATTAATCCTACATTAATACCGCAGAAGGAAAAGAACTACCACTTAAGCAATCTTTCTCTATGACATTAAAGGTCTAAGAATATACTTGAACATTGTCAAAGCAAGGGTTCTCACCGTGGAGCTTATGTGCATCACATGGGAGTATCTTTCCACATTCATAAGCTTCTCAACCTTCACTGAACCATTTTTTGAGACCTAAATTTGGAGGTCATAATTTAGTTGGCGAAAAATTTAAGAAATATAAATAATTCATAGGGAAGAAGCTGATAGCATGGGACTGCAGAAACCTTTCCCACATCATTACGTCCCAGGTCAACCAGCATAGTATGTTCTGCACATTGCTTTTCATCACTAAGTAGCTGTTTCTCGTTCATCAGATCTTCTTCCTTGGTCCTCCCTCTTCTAACAGTCCCAGCCAATGGGCGATTGACAACTTTTCTCTGTCCATTAGAGTCGAAAAACAGAAATTACATCCTTGGTGATAACTGTACCATGCCCGAATGTGTGTATAACTTTAAATGATTTGTATCCAAAGGCTTCCATGGATAACTCAACAATGTCAAGCAACAGAGCATGACTAAATATCAGATCTATATACCTGTTTTACACGGGTAAGGATTTCAGGACTTGAACCCACCAGTATACACCCTCTGGCCTGGTTTATAAACAGCAAAGAAAATGCTGATTACATTGCAAGCATACCATAAAAAAAAACAAAAAAAAATCAAATATCCTGAAGCAGGAGAAACTGACTTGCAAGTAGGCCATATATGGGCTAGGATTCACAACTCTCAGCGCTCTGTAGACTTCAAACGGGTCAGCAAATGTTCGTCGCTCAAAACGCTGACTTAAAACAATCTGGAATATATCCCCAGCCACAATGTGTTCTTTAGCTTTCTTTACTGCATTCATATAGGCTTCACTAGTCATGGTTGACTCCTTCAAGGAAGGCCCAAATTGGGAAGTTGACAATCCCACAGAACCTGAAGCAAGCCTTGGGCTGAAAGTGGACAATGAAACAAGTTAGCAGTCCACTTCTTTTAAACATGGATTCAAAAGGGAATAAACACAGCAGTTACTCACTATACATCATTTTTCACTTTGGACACCAAAGTCTCCAAGCGATTCATCCCATCATTATATGCACTCTCAACAGAGGAAAATCGATTCATCCGCACCCAATGGATAATATGTACTTTCTGAGGGCAAAGGAAAACAGAAATAAGTATAGGAAAACTATTATAATAACTCCAATTATAATGTAACTAGAAGTCTGTCATAGCTGTTTTATTACTTATCCAATTTATGTGAGTGGGAATGGGAAAATCATCAGCCTATAGTTTTCTTGGCAACAACCTTGTACCGCGAGGGCTCCCAAGAGTCAAAAAATGGGAATATATGGTGGGGCAAAGGTATTTCAAATTTTAAAAGGCAATTTCCAGAATTGGGCTGATTGAAGATTGAGATTCTCGTAGGATCTCAAATGTGGCCAGTTAAAATTACCTTCTCTACATGATCAAAAACAATAATATCATCATAAAGACCTAGATGAATATCTGCAAGATTTCGATCATCCAGCGGTGCATTTGTAAAAGGCAGCTTTTTCTTCTCAACAAAGCGCACTGTATCGTAAGAAAAGTATCCAACCCAACCACCTGCTCACAGAAGTAGCAAAGCAATAGATAAAATTTATGTAGATTTCTATTTGATAAGAACAAAGGCAAGAAGAAGGATTATATAGTGCTCTCCAGGAAGCAGTACAGGGATATAACTCCAGTAGAACCGTCCAGAAAGAGAATGTTTACCACTTAATACATAACTTGCATGAGTAAACATGCACAAGCACATAACTAGGTAATAGTAGTAATGCATTGTGAGATGAGACCGACCCAATATTTTAACTAACTTCTGTTTCAATCACTTCGCTTGCTGACAAGCTTCAACACTTGGGAAAATCATTTCTTTTAACTTGAATCTCAACTTCACAGTCTGCAGTGAATCTGGCTACAGCCCTTGAAACAGGACTTTGTCACTAAATCACTAACACATTTTTACATGTACGTTTCTGGACGGCCCCAAGTTCTGGCAATTTAAAGGCTTAAAGCCTCCAATTAAACGTGCATTGCCTATGCAAGTACCTAGTTTCTAGTTGTGCAAAATATCAAGTTCTTATCATTATGCAGCCCAAAGCTCCACAGACATTGCACATGCCCCACACACCTTGGGACAAACACTACCTAGCATCCTACATTTCTTCATTGCACCAAATGAATGCATTATAATAGTTCCTTATCACCTTAAATTTATGCATTGATTTTTCCCGGAAATCAATCACAAACAGTTAACAATAAAAGTATACAACAAGCATTAACACTCAAAAGTAGTCGATATTTCAGAATTTTGGATTGATTCGATGATTTGCACCAAATGTCACATTTGTCGGCTTGCGCCATTGACTCTTTAAAAGCGACAAACACTTTTGAATCATTTTTATGCTTGTCGGAACATGTATACACCCTGTGATTAGATATTATGACAAATCTAAGCACTCAAAAATGGAATAAAAATCACCAAGATCAACGGAATGAAGGCAGCAATCATTTAACATCAGACAAGCGAATCTAGTCATCTACAGCTTCCGAACTCCATGCAATGCATGGGAGGATTAATGCATTTCTAGTCCGTATACAATCACCGAACCACAAAACTCAAAAAACAATCATTGTACAAGCAACACTTATAAGGAAAACATTAATTTAATGCATTTCAATTTAAATGAAGATCTTTTTCCTACTCTATGCGATGCATGGAAGGATTAATCCATTTACAGAATACACACAATCACTAAATCATAAAACTCAAAAAAAAAAAAAAAGGCGCAATCATTATAAAAGTGATACTTGATAAAGAAGCATCAATGTAATGCATTTCAATTTAAAAGAAGATTACCACAAAATGCATCCGGGAGTCCATCAACAATCTTTGGCTTCCACTCCTCCATCATTATTCGCGGTACATCCATAGGATCATCAACAACCTCCTCCTTTCGAGACCCATTTTGATGGTCCATCACTGTAACAACATGACCTTTTGCAACCACCTCAATTGCAGGATGGGCACCAAGTACACTAAATCGTCCCTAAATCAATCAAATTCAATTCCAATCAAACACACAACAAACATTAAATTATACGTGATAAAACAATTTCAAACTCTTTACCATTGTTGAAGATTGATGACCAGGCTCTACTGATTCAAACAAAAAACTGGGGGCTTCACGATCATCTTCTTTGATTAAACATCGATATGCCCCGATTGGAGTTAGGTGATCAGAGAAAATAATATGGTGCAAAGGCACCAAATTTGCCTCTTTTGAGGCTTCAGCAAACTTGTTCACATCTCCCACTGAAATCAAACAAAAAAAAAATCCATAAAAATAGTCAAAATCTCCAAATTAATTAGCAAAATTACATGTCCAATTGAAAACCAAGAAAAGGAAAAAAGAAATTTCAAAAAATTAAAACAGAAAACTTCGATTTCATCACCATAAAATGTGAACGAAATTTTAAATTTTTACTTAAAAAGAAACAACTGGTTTTAACTAAAAGAACTAAAACAGCAAAATTAAGTGTTCAATTTAGGAAAAGATCGATTAAAAATCAACAAAAAAAATTAAATTTACATATCCAAGCACCGCAAAAAACAGCAAAATTTAAGTCTTCAATTAGAATTTCAAACAGCATTTGATTATCTGAAAATGGGAGGACAGAGAGAGAGAGAGAGAGAGAGAGTCTATACCGATAGATGAAGTAGAGGGAGAGTAAGCACAACGAACACTCGAGCGAGACTTGCATGAAGAAGAAAAAGAGAGACATAGAGAGTCAACATTAGTCTCTAACTTCGAATTACTGAAGCTTAATCTCGAAATCGACTTTGAGTAATTTCTTCTCGAGAAAATGTCAGTCCAACATTGTGGAGGAGGTGCAGTCGATGATGACAAGCACTGCGCATTCACTGGGGTTTGCATGTTTAGAGAGAGAGAGAGAGAGAAATGAAATACTCTGCTCTGCTTCTGCAAATTTTGGAAGCGAGAGAGAGTTTTCAGCTGACGTTTTTTGTCTGAGCGGACGATTACGATGTAAATTGAATCCAAATTTATAGACCGAAAAACCAAATCGGGTGATAAGAAAGTTTTATTTCCGAAAATACCCTCTGGACTTACCATTTTTTGGGGAGGTTTATGAGGACAATATTGTCATCAGGCGAATGGTGGCACTTGGCGCTAGTCTCAGCTTCCCATCGTGTTAACGTTATAGGCTCTGAATTTATTTTTGGCCTTTTTTGGCAAAAAATAGATAAATATAAATTTTCTATTGTCTTTTCTCCAACATGTGGCTAATTTGCAAATCTTACTTTTTAACTTTTTTTTTCATTTTTAAATTCAATCTTTTGAAGAATTTGTTTGCTATGAAATGGCATGGGATTAGATCGAATGCTCTTTCCTTAACTAAACTTTAGATTCTTTCTCTTTAAGTTTGTGAAGAATGAATTTTTATCTTATCTTATTTTATTTATAATATATTTTAATTTAAATAAAAAATATACGATTAATCAATCAAAACTCTTTCTAAAAAGACATAAAATTTCTTTATAAGATATCACATGAACATTCATTGATTATCCAACCGGTAATCTATGAGACTCAATTCAAATGACTTATAATTGAATTGATATTTATCTCTTTCTCTTACAGATCTTGAATACATTAAAAAAAAAAAAGTTCTTCACCTATATATATTTTTACTCAAATATCAAAATTTTGGAGAAAAAAAAAGATATTTAGTTTACTAAAATGGATTAAGAATATTCATGAAATCAATAATCCATCACCATATTCAATTAACACGACGACAGATACCACAACAAAAATCATTTTAGGCTGTAAGTTATGATATAGGATTCACTTAATGATGGAAATTAGACAAAGGGAGACTCATGGCCATGACTTTTCGGTATTAAAAAAATTAAATTAGTATAAAAGATTCACTCAGTATATAAAATACTCTAAAATTTAATACATTAATAAAAGAATGATTGGCGTATATGTTCGTGGGATCTCCTCTCAAATTTGCAATACAACTATTTTGGTGCCCGTTGGTGAATTGGTGCACTGCAATTGCAACAAGCTTATCTAACACATATGGGTACTCGTAACGATATTGGACACATTAATTGACTCGAATTTTATGTGATATTTTATCTTAATATATTTTAAATTTTTTATTTGAATTGAGATTTTTTTTTGAGTGATTTAAAGTTGCTTAAATTAAAAATTTTATAATTTTTTGCTAATATAGGGCACAGGCACGGTGCATAGTCGATTATTGGGTCATATTAATCCGTCGATCATGTTATTATAATACATAATCCGACCCTCGATTTTTAATGGCCTGGATCAAAATAATCTAATACATTTTTTAATTTAATAATATTTTTTAAAAAAAAATTTTATAAATTATAACAAACTCTAAAATTTTTTTTATTTTATTTAATAATATCATATTAAAATAAAATTTTATTTTATTATAAATTATTATCAGATCGGATTATTTATAATATCATCGTAACGAACCGACCGTCGTCAGACTTTCGGGCACGAATCGGATATTATCATCCTAAACAACTACCAAACAATTTGAATGAAAAAATATATTATATTATAGCATAGCAAATGTTAGAATTACGCCTTCCAAATAATAACATACGGTAGTTGTCTAAATTGCATTCACGAATTCGAATCATCACTGAGAAGTTCGAAAACTTTTATCTCCGATCAGAGTCTAAAGACATTTATTTTCTATTAGGAGTTCAAGGACTCCAAAAATATCTAATTATCATAAGTTAAAATAAGTTATCTCGATAATTGTGTAAAACTCGATTGCTTAGACAAATTATAATATTATCACATATCAAAAATCATCCAAAAATACTAAATTAATGTAACACATATCAAACTCATGATAGAATGATCGAATTAAATGATCCGAAATATTGAGAACTAAACAAAGTACGTAGCTAGCCAATGTTTCGTTGGTCCAGTGGGAATACACTAAAATTTCACGTCAAGTATTCAGATTCGAGTTTTAATAGTGATAAAAATGACGTTGAGAGAGCCCCCTCCGAATGAGAACCTAACAACAACTCAACCTAAATTAGTCAGAATAAAATTTCATATATTAAATGGTTGACCAAATCCAAAGCATTAAAAAAAAGAAAAAAAAACAAGTACATGGCTCAAGTAAATAGTAAAGTCAATATAAAATAAAAATGGATGGTAGTGATGCACTGATACACTAATATTTTTCAAAATGCTGATTAGGGTTTTTTCAAATATTTTTCAAAATTTTTGTATGGTAATACGCTAATATTATTTATATTTTAGAAGTTCAAAATTATAGTATAGACTTATATATAAAATTAGGTCGATCAATAACTCTATTAATCTCGATCAATTTTTATAAGGAGATGGTAAATTTCATATTTACTTAACAAAATGAGATTTATCATTTTAAATGGTTTAAAATGCATTTTCTAGACCCCTTTTGCATTTATTAAAAAAATGATAAGATTTAAATATAAAATTTTGTTGTAGAAATAAATAAATTTCTTTCGAGGATGGTTTTGTTTCATTCTTTTTTTTTTTCCTTTCCTTTTCATAGTTCATTGACTGAGACTCTTACGACATAAATAGCAAGATCGTGATTGAGTTTGCTTCTATGATGAGAATAAAGCCAAACTTTCTTTCTTAACAGATAAAGCACAGTACATGACTAAAGATTTTATAACATTCGATTAATCTAGTAATTAGATATTAATATCTGTTAAATAAGATATCATATTTAATTTTATATATGATAAAAATAGGTATTACGAGAATTTTATTCTTTAATGGTTTAATCTGTTTCAAATCAGATCTAATTAGATCTAATATAGTTAAATTTTTACATTTAATGATTTAATCCATCTTAAATCAGATTTAATCGAAATTAATGTGATTAATGTGAAAAAAAAAATTATATCGGACAAAAACATAACTAAAGATTTGGATTGGTATCTTGTCAAAATAAATTATTATTTCTTAAAGTGCTAAACCGAAGATTTGAATTGGAATCTCATCATAATAAAACATTAGTTCTTAAAGATCTGAATGCATGTTAAAGAAGTACCCCTTTCTATTCAAACTACGAGACCATCTCCAAAGTACGTTAGTTGTCTGATACACAAATTCGTGTGGGGTTACGAAATTCAGCCAACATAAGAAGAGACAAAAAAAAAAAAAAAAAAAAAGAAATAGGAGATGTACTTTTGGACGTGAAGGGGAATAAGAAGTCCCACATGATGGGTTGTTTAGGAACCCTTTTATGTCCCGAAGGGGACGATACAATCGTAACAGTTCTTATAATTTGAAATTTAATTTTTATTATAATAAAAAGAAAAAAAAATCTTTTATGTCTTATTCAAATCTTTTTTTTTTCTAAATGTTTGATTTAAATTATAATTAATGTATAATAAATAAATCAAATTGCGGCTCACATGGTTCACATGATTTCTTTTTTTTTTTTTTTTCCCCAGACGACAACAAGAGTTTAACACGATTTCGAGACTGATATCACTGTTAAATCTCTTGATAAAAAAGTAATAAGCTAAAAAAAGAGAATATCGTACCAAGATTAAATCAAAATAATTATATTAAATTTTATGTATCAAATAAATATTATTTTCATTCAATTCAAGATATTATTCTATTAAAATCATCAGTTGACCCACTGTATGTCATTCTGTTTCATAAAAATATTTTATCCCTATTATTCTTAGATTCTGGAGCTACCACCGAATAGAATATCATTTAATAAGGTAATATTTATTTTTATTTTTAAGTTAAATAATTGATTAATTTAATATTTTCTGACACATCTGGAGTTATTTTTTGATTTAGGGCCCAAAGATTTTTATATTTATTATAAAAAAAAAAAAAAAGTCAATTGAGGGCTTGTTTATTCATCTTAAGCAAATCTAATTAAAATGATGGGCGGGTTTTTGCATGTTTCAAGAGGGAGTATAGTATTTGGGATTAAATTATAAATATCTTCCCTGGTAAAGGTGAACAGAACGTCCAACTTTTGGCAAGGAGACAGAAAAGTGAAGTACAACATGAAACTTCACGAGGAACTGAACTCTTTTTGTTTTAATTAAACAAAAGGAGTTTGAGTTTGGCTTAGAAAAAATTAAGCAAAACTTTTAGCTAGATTACATGAAAATGAAAATTGGATATGAAAAGTGTAATAGATGAGTACTAGGTCCTTTATTTATGCAGGTTTGATCCTAATTCAATTCTCTTATATTTGAAATTCAAAAAGAGAAAAGAAAGAATGGTTTTTAAGTGAAAACTAACTCCAACTCCCATCACAACCACCTTGAGTTTTGAATTTCAAATTTTGAACGAAAGAAAGTCTCCATAGAAAACCATCGTAGAACAAGAGAGAAGAGAGAACACTTAAGAGTGTAATTTTAAGAAGAAAATATCTACAACATATACCACACAATCAAGGACTCTTGGATTGTGAAAAAGAAAGATTGATCCGTTCGTGACAATTAATCGGACCCGTATATCAAAAGGGTTAGTGATTCAATCCTAGATTTTAGGACATTAAATTTATAATTTCGTTTTATTTGCATCGAAAATGTTTTCAATGGTATCAGACATGTTTAGGATGTTTCCTAAATTTTTTTTATGTAAATCATGTAGGTGACTAGAATAATGTCCATTCGAGTGCAATTTTTTTTTAAAAAAAAATTTGTAAATGGTAATTTCGAATGTAGACCACGAAATGTTTTGAAATTTGGAAGGTAAAATACTCATGATGTTAGGAATTGATCTGCAAAGTTTCATGCATACCCGCCATGTATTTTTGGAGAATCATGAAACCCTAGCCAAGACATACATAGGAAATATCTCCCTAGATCATGTATTTCATGAAGAGAAAATTATATGGTTCAATTTCTTATTGAAAATCCTTTCCAACCATATAAAGAACAAAAAAAAAAAAAGTTTAGAAATGAGGGACAAATCACATTTGAAAAAAATGGTCAAAGTGCAGAAATTTCTAGGGCTAAAGGAAGAAGATGAATAGTCCAAAAATGAATCTCACTTTCGGGCCGCGGACTGTAAAACCCAAACACCATAATCCAGACCTCTGATCCAAAAACCAAGATTATCAGTAGAATTAGAGACCCTAAAAATGGGGGTAATCAAAATCCGCTAGTTGGATTCAGTCGGGAAGGCGGCGCGTGGGGTTCACGCGCCACCTGGGCGGGTCACCCACGCGCCCCGCCACTTTGGGTGGCGAGTGAGGGCACGTGAAGCGCCCTCTCTGGCCGAAATTTTTTTTTCCAAAATTTTGTAATTTTTAGTTTGATTTTTTTGTAATTTTAAATTAATTTTTCTAAGATGAAAATTATTTTTATTTTTTTTAATTTTGTAAAATATCTAAAAATTACAGAAAAATCAATTAACGGTTGAGAAAAAATTTTAGAAAATTTCTCACATGTTTGGAAAAATATTTTCTAATTTCTAGTTACCTAATTAAATTTTACAACACCTATTTGATTTTATACTCGTTGATTTACGTATGAAAAATTATTTTTTTTACATAAATCATTTGAATATTGAACATAAATAATTATGGATGATGTTTTAAAATTTTTTGATTGGCTTCGTGCCCAATCTTATGTTTACCTCATTTTAGGGACATGGTGAGAATCAAAAGTACTTTTGTACCTCTTCAGAGGAGATGCAGAGACGAGAAGACATCAGAACGTTTGACAAAACTCAATATAATGTTGCATTATAAGATGAAGGCAACGCATACTTTGCCACAACATTTGTGGGTTATGAGTCGAAAACGCTATGAATTTCAGCGTTTGGGTCACTGGTTTGGAGGCGATGAAGCTAAGATTAATATAATAAGAAATTCCCTCCTTGATAATTTGGTTGGAATAGCTGACAAAATAATGGAAGATAACAAATGGATCTATCTCAAGAACCTCAGACTAAAATTGCTTAGAATGTGGAGAGTTAGAGAGATAGAGATTAAAATGAAAAAGACGTTATCTCTAAGGATTAATGACTCTATACCATAAGCTGTTAGGAGATTCACTCCGAGAGATATGCTTTCAGTTGGGATGATTAATATGGTTACTCGCATGTATATAGAAGATAAGAAAGAAGAGAAAAAGAAAAAGTGATTGTATATATTTTTCCTTTTTATTTGCTTTTTTCTATGATACATAGTTATGTATTATGATGATATTGATAACAATACTATGAACATGTGATGTAATAATTCTCTCTTTGTAAATATATCTAGAATGTGCATATTTGTGTGTTTATGCAAACATATGAAAAGATATATTCCAAATTCGCATGACATTAGTGGGAGGTTTTATGTTAATAGAATTTAAGTAATTCTCATCTAAGACTTAAAAGAATTTTGTTACTTTAAAATCAAATTTATGATAATCAAACATTTGGATGATGGATAATGACTGTGAACTTAGTGATCTTTCGAGTCTATACCTTGTGTTCATTTATCATAAATTTCTTTGATTTTAAGTACAAAATTGTATGATTAAATAAGCATAAATACTTACAATTACCTCTCTTTGAAAACTCAAACCATGACATCGAAATCAATAATAGCAGATTTAAATAAAGGTGATAAGTTTAATAGCGACAATTATAACATTTGACGCCATAAGATATGGTATGTGCTGGAAGAGCAAGATGTCTTAGAGGGCATCAACCATATCATGCAGGACTCTGGAATTGGAAACACTGCTCAATAGAGAAGAGATCAAGAAGCTTACCAAGCGTGGGAGAAGAAAAATTCCACTGCATATGACATCCTGGTAAGTTCTGTGGTTGATGATCTCATACATGAATGTGAGCAATTCCCTACTGCTCATGACATATGGGTATACCTCAGAGAGAAGTACGGAGGTACCAGTATGACCCGTCTGAGGCAGTTGACGATTAAGTTTGACACGTACAAGAAGAAAACTGATGACAGATGGTCTAAGAAGAACAACTCTAACCAAACAAGCGTAATTGGTTTTGGAAGAAAAAGGACAAGAGTAAGATGAAGTGCTACAATTGCAAAACTCTTGGTCATTTTGCTAAAGAATGTCCCGAGCCGAAAAGGTAGCACCTCATGACACTTCTGTGTCTATTGTTAATGTCTCTAGTATTGTTTTACTTTCTGAATCTTATCATGTGTGGATTATAAACTCAGAAACAACAGACCATGTGACAAAGGATCGGGAAGCATTCGTGGATTTTCGTCGAGTTCCTCCTGGTACAAGATGGATATACGAGGGGAACAATACGAGAGTCGAGGTTAAAGGGATTGACACTTGTAAACTTTAGCTAAGAAGTGGCCGAACCCTAATCTTGCACGATGTCTTTTTGTACCGGAGATTCGACGAAACTTAGTTTCTGTTATTGTTCTTCTTAAGTTGGTTATGACTTGAACTTTTCTAGAAATGGAGTTTGTATCTATTACAATGGTGTGTACTATAAATCTGGATATCTCTTTGATGACTTTTTTAATCTTGGATTGTGACAAACGAATGTTTAACTGTTATGTTGATCGTTATGCATCGTTAAATGTTTGTTCTTCTAGTAATGCTAATGTAAATGAGAACATATGGCTTGCTAGACTTGGTCACATAGGGCAGGACAGGATGAATCGACCTGTGAAAGCATGACTATTGGGTTCGGTTACTAAAGTTGATTTATGGACTTGTGAACATTGTCTTGCCGGGAAGATGACTCGAAAACCATTTAGAAAGGCCGTGATGGCTGAGTTTCCATTGCAATTGATTCACTCTGACATTTGTGGTCCAATGAATGTGAAGAATAGACATGAAACGTCATATTTCATTACTTGTATTGATAATTTCATACGTTTTGGTCATATCTATTTGATTGCTCACAAATTTGAAGCATTTAAGTGCTTTCGACGTTATATAAATGAAGTGGAGAATCAAATAAATAGAACGATTAAAACCTTAAGGATAGATCGAGGGAATGAATATCTATTGGATCAGTTCAATGATCTATGTAATGAAAAATGAATAATTAGACAATTGATTATTCCCCACTCACCTCAATAAAATGATGTTGCTAAGAGGAGGAATAAAACATTGCTGGATATAACGAGATCAATGATGGCGCAAGCTAACTTGCCAATTTCCTTTTGGGCAAATGCATTGTTAACTGTAACATATATCTTGAATAGAGTGCCTTCAAAATCAGTACTTACAACATCGTATAAATTTTGGATTGGTGGAAAACCAAGTCTGACCGGTCTCAGTCTTTGGGGATCGGCAACATATATTCATAACCCTTACAATAAATTTGGAAAACTTAGTCCCCGAGGGAAAAAATGTATTTTTATTAGATTTTCTGATAAGTCAAAAGATTATGTATTCATCGGTGAACGCAAAAATGGTACTATGACCGAAATTGAATCACGAAATATAATTTTTTTGGAAAATAATTTTCCTAGTAGAGGAGACATAGCACAAGGAGAACTTTTGTTTGAATTAAATAATTCAGACTATGGAGTTATACCTGATAGGTCATTGGAACCGCAACAAATTGAATACCAAGCTAATCCCAGTGGGAGGGACCCAAGTTCCAATGATCTACCTGAATCATCGGTTCGGAAAAGTGATAGGAAAGGTATGCCGAAATGTTATTACGAGATTGAAGGGCATGCCTTTATCATTTCTCCACATGATATGGACGAGCCTAAAGACCTGAATGAGACTCTGTTTTGTCCTACAAGGGAAGAGTGGATAAAAGCAATGGAGAAAGAAATAGATTCGTTAAAATCTAACCATGTTTGGGAACTGGTTGATCTTCCACTTGGATGCAAAGCTATTGGGAATAAGTAGATTCTCAAAATTAAACAAAAGGCTGATAGATCAATTGAGAGGTATAAAGCTCGACTGGTGGCAAAAGGTTATACCCAACATGAGGGTATTGACTATGAGGAAACCTTTTCGTCAGTAGTGAGATTTACCTCTATTCGCCTATTGTTGGCTATAGTAGCCAATTTAGATTTAGAATTACACCAAATGGACGTAAAGACTCATTTCCTCAATAGGGAACTTGAGGAAAAAATCTATATGGAACAACTTGTAGGTTTCACAGTCAAAAGCTAAGAAAACAAAGTTTGTAAATTGAAAAGATCAATTTATGGCCTCAAACAGTTTTCGAGGCAATGATATTTAAGATTTCATAGAGTTGTAATCTCTAACGACTTCGTAATGCTAGACAAAAACCATTGCGTTTATGTGAAGAAGTCCAATAACAAATTTTTAATTCTATATCTATATGTCGATCACATATTGTTGGCCAGAAACAATATGGAGTATGTCCTAAGTATTAAAAATTGGTTATCATCAAATTTTGAGACGAAGGACATGGTTGAAGCAGATTACATACTGGGTGTTAAGATTCATAGAGATCATTCTAAGAAATTGTTAGTATTGTCTCAAGAATCTTATATTAAAAAGATTCTGAAACGATTTAAAATTAATAATTGCAAACTCATTGATACTTTCATGGCTAAAGGCGAAAGTTTAAACCTAGAAATGTGCCCTAAATCAACCGAAGAGAAACAAGAGATGTCAAAAGTACCTTATGCCAACGATGTTGGGAGTCTGATGTATGCTATGAAGTGTACATGTCCTGACATCTGCGATGTCATGGGTTTAGTGAGCAGGTATCAATCCAATTCAGGAAAAAATCACTGGACAGCTGTAAAGAGGATTTTAAGATACCTGAAAGGAATTGCGAATTATTTCCTTTGTTATCAAGGAAATGACTTGTTATTGAGTGAATACACAGATGCTGATTGAGGTGGTGACTTAGATGAACGTAAGTCCACCTCAAGTTATGTTTTCTTACTAAATAATGGCGTCATCTCTTGAAGAAACAAGAAACAAACGTATGTATCACTGTTTATAATGGAAGCAGAGTTTGTGGTTTGTGGTTCTGCAGTTCAGGAGTGTCTTTGGTTAAAAAGGTTTTTACAACATTTGGGAATCGTAAGCGACACATGAAAGCTGTGACAATTTATTGTAATAGTCAATCAGCTATTACTTACACGAAAGATCCCAAAAATCATGGGAGAGTCAAACATATTGATACGAAATTCAACTTTATTCGAGACATTGTTGAAAAGAGAGAGGTGACATTGAAATATTTACTTACGCATTCAATGGTGACTGATTTGTTCATGAAACCCATACCTAGAGATGTATTTCTGAAATACTCTCGGATTTCATAGAGTGTAATTGTATTTGTATATGCAATGAACATGATACAATGCTCATTATTATATGACATTTGAATTTGTTTGCATTTGCGAGTTCTTATGTTTTGATTGAAAAGTATGTCAGACAAGTTTGAAAGATTGGCTCTCTCACACGAGCAATGCCTCTAACATCTGAGTGATATGTAGAAATGAGACAATGTTAATTTTTTTTTGGTTAATTAACATAAATAAGCCGCCTTAATAAAAAACTAAGATAAGATTATCGTTTATTATTTTGATAATCAAAATGGATTTCTCACAATCCATTACACTTGTCTAGAAGTCAGGTGTGGTTCTCTCTTGAAAGAATGATTTTTTTGGAGGATTTATAAGAAGAGAGAGAATCAAGTCAAGTGTCGAGACACACTTGGACTTAAACCTGTACGATACATTAATTTTTGAAATAATACATACGCTTCTATTTGAATAGAAAATGCATCGTAACACGTGTTTTCATATCACGTGTGCATTTGTGACCCTATGGATAATGAGTTTGATGAATCCCACTATATTTCATTGTGTGAGATCTAGAGATTTGTGCTTAACCTCATTAAATACCCTTAGAACTTTTACATGTTTCTTGAGATTTTATTTTAGTGATACTATTTTAGCTTGTTACCAAGAAATCATGATTGATTCGGTTTTGTGATTCATGTTTAGAAAAGCAGCTAAGATAAAGTGGATAGATAGTAGTGTAAAAGAAAAACTGTCTTAATGCTGACACATTATTTTGTATTCATAGACTGGCAAGTTATATTTTAACTTAGTGTTCTAAAACATAATTGTGAACGCATAATTGAGATGAGTTAAATATGCTCTTGTTTATATTAATAGTGGGATAAGAGATACGTTAACTCTATGTACAATAAAAGAGGTCTGGGGTATAGCGAGACTTGATATCCTCATTGTATTAGATCTTGAACTGCTACATATCCTTAACCGGTATATAGCTATGAGTTCTCGATGTACTCGCTGATTATACGATCAATTTATCTGTATGAAATTGATGGTATATGAAAGTGATTGAGTTAAATATAGGTCTAACCCTCATATGCGAGTGAGAGATATGTAAGAGATGGGTACCGGGTCGCTCATGCGTGTTTGACCCTAACCTAATTCTTTTATATTTGAAATTCAAAGAGAGAAATGAGTGAGTGATTTTCAAGTGAAAACCAACTCCAACTCCCATCACAACCACATTGAGTTTTGAATTTCAAATTTTGAATGAAAAAAAGTCTCCTTAGAAGACTATCGTGGAACAAGAGGGAAGAAAGAACACTTAAGAGTGTAATTTTAAGAAGAAAATATCTACAACATATACCACACAATCAAGGACTCTTTGATTATGAAAAATGAATATTGATCCATTCGTAACAATTCTTTGGACCCGTACATCAAAAGATATGGTGATTCAACTCTAGATTTTGAGATATTAAATTTATAATTTCATTTTATTTGCATCGAAAATGCTTTCAAAAAGGATTCATCCAATATACAAAATATTTTCTCGTTTAGTACAGGGATAGAAAGAAGATAAACGTATATGTACACAATAATTCATTTATATTTTTATAAAGAAATTGTTTCACATTTTTAACCCTTGACCACCTCGAGGTCACTAAATGAAAAACCCGTCATTGCTTTAGGGTTCACCCTCAAAAATTGAATATGAAGCGATACAAAAAGTTGACATTTTATAAGAATATAAAAAGCAAATACATAAATATAAAAAATATAAATTTTTTTATATAAATATTAATTATTTTTTAAAAATAATAAAATAATAAAATTTTATAATAAAAATCTAAATAATGAAATATGTAATTATTAATTATAAAATAAATATTATAAATATTATAAAAATTATAAATAAATAAATAAATAATTTATTAAATATAAAAAATATATAAATATAAAAAATAATAAAGATTTTTATGTAAATATTATTAATTTAATATGTTAAAATATTTGAAAAACGATAAAACATGTTGAAAAATTTTCGCACACCGTAGAATTTTAGTTAAAAAAGGAATGGAGATGTTAATTGTAAAATATTATATTTTCATTAGTAATTTTTTATTTTAATTAAAAAAATTATATATAGAATAAGATAAAGTAAAATAAATTTAAAAAGAAAAAATAAGAATTTTCCTACGCAACTTAAGAGTCCAACCTAGGACAACATATTAGCAAATCACAATGTTAATTGAAGAAAAAATCTTTCCACATAATCGAATTTATTGACAATGGATATCAAAATGAATCCACGACATAATCCATCTACAGCCATTTCCTGCATACGAATCAACCATGGGCATGCTTCTTTTCATGACATGGAGCGAGCTACCTTAAGAGCCAGCGCATAAAGCAATGCCAGTTTCTGGGGCATAGCGATAGCATGCAGCTAGGGTTCCCCAACCGTGATGGAAGGAGCATTCACTGATTGCATTGCTAAAAGCCTGTCGCAGTGACTTCTGAGAATGGGAAAGGGTAAGGTAAGCATACTAGCAGTCCCAAGAACAAAACAACTATGCCGAGTGCAACATATTTCTCCTCAGGGTCGGTGATTTCCTCGGATAGAGGAGCAATCGGCCCTCTTTGCAGAATGAATATCAAAACCACCCAATAAAATGCGACATCATTGAACAGAGAAGCAAGTCCTAACAGTCCAATGGAGGCACCTGAGAGACGGCTTGAAGCCTGCTCCAAGATAAGTTCCATCAAAATGGTTTCTGTGTATCTTTTTTCTTTTGGATGTGCTTCCAAATTAGACGTACCTTTCTTCCCCATAGGGCAAAAGCAATTCGCCCACCATCAAGCTCACCAGCAGGGATGCTGTTAATGGCGTTGATTAGAAGCCCCGCCCATGCCCATATGACTAGTGGGTTGACTGAAATAGGAGTCCCTTCCTTGAGAGCATCACCAAGAAGAAACTTTGCTACAAAGATGGGAGAAATGGATAGGTCAATATCAATCTCATTTCCCACTTGGAGAATCTAAATATGGTATGAAAGCTGTCACATTTTCTTCCTAGTAAATTAGCAAGGAAATGCGTGATAAAGCAAGCCACTAAAATGTTTCAAATGAAATGTCACAGCATGATTATTAAAATTGGTAGTTGAAACAAAGTTCGCACCAATGCCCCCAGCAAGAAGTGACTCATGAAAGACAGAAGCATCAACCACAAGACCAAGGCCATCTGCAGGTGGTAAAATGAACCCTAAAAGTAAAAGTGTTAGACCCAAGGTGAACCCAGCTAAAGGACCAGCTGCAGCAACCTTCAGGAGATCCTCTCGCTTAGGGACTATACTCAGTATCCTGGTAATGGCACCAAAAGAGCCTATCTGCCACCAAACAGTATCATGGACATATGTGATAGTCAATGCCAATAGATAGAAGGCATATAGAACTACAGTATGAAGAAAGAAAGTCCTCCCGGTCAACATTGCCGAGGATGGGGAACACCATATATCTCACCTGCCAACTAGGAATGAAGTAGGGAACGCCAAGCTTGATTCCAGAGCTTCCTGCAACTAAAATGTGACTAACTTCATGTGTTCCCAAAATAATTGCAGTCACCAGGGCTCCAGGGAGACCGTCCATTAACAAACCAAGATTGTCAAAGGTTGATCTGAAACATAAAAACTGCAGCAGGTCAATTACTGCCTATTGAAAATATAGTTGTACACTTACATAGATAATAAGATCTATGCTTTGCAACAAAATAACAAGATCTAGAACAGTTAACTTCAGAAGCTTCAAAACCAAACTTAGAAATTCCTTTAAAAAAAGAAAAAGAAAAAAGAAACAATACTAAGACGGCACTGGTGTAATTCAACAGAATATAATAGTAAATCTAAGTAAGAAAAGTAGATCATGTTCTGTGGAAGAAAAGTAAACTAGTAAACAGCAAAAATGACTTTGCTAAGACATCAATGTAAAACAGAATGACAAAAAAAGACTCCGGAAGAATTACATACACCATATTTGACTGCAGTGCTGGCACATTTCGTAGAAGCAGAGTAAAAATCGTCACCAATCCAAATGCACCTGCTGCAAACCACTCTGGGACAGCTGCAGAAGCCTCAAACTTGTTATGGGATAACACAATGTTTTGCTTACAGTCTTATAACTCCAAGATGGATTCATTTTGTTGTCTCATTGCACTTTATATGCATTGGTGGAAGAGAAGACAACTTACCAGTTCTCTCTGGTTGCAATGTCTTTCTTGGAACAACTACTGCCACGGGTTTATCATCCTCAGGATTAATTAAAAGGAAAAGCTTGTATTCGTCACCAAATTTTTCCTTTATCACAAGTTGCACCAGTTTCAGAAATAAGCCAGCGATGTCCGTATCAAACATCTAACTGGCTAAAAGTTTAAACAGACAGATAAAGGAACATATACCTGAATTCTATCTGTTATCTTTTCGTAACTTTTAGCTGCCTTCCCTCTCAAGTTTCCTCTGAACAATACTC
Source organism: Dillenia turbinata (assembly GCA_037126225.1). Lineage (NCBI taxonomy): Eukaryota > Viridiplantae > Streptophyta > Magnoliopsida > Dilleniales > Dilleniaceae > Dillenia > Dillenia turbinata. The sequence goes on from JBAMMX010000009.1 coordinate 1,738,605, forward strand.
CACCCTAGTTAAGTAATTCATGCCATAAAAACAGAGATGAAAAGCAGGAACTAAAACACACTAACAAATCAAGTCTTTTTGGACTTCAAGTTCTCCCTGTAATATAGATGTTCCATTTCACAGTCCATACTTATTTATATTAGATGAAAAATACAGTATGTTGTTCATCCTTTTCTCATATATCAAATTCGAGTGTCCATCTTGCCTGATTTGAGTGGAAAAGCAAATAGATCAGATAAGTTTATTCAACTCACTTCATATGGCTCATGGCTTGTAACAAAAAAGGTGTCGAAACCAAATACTTGATCTTTGAGAATATCAATTGTTTGCTTTGATATCCTAATTGATTCATCCAGTTGCTGTGGCTGTTCAGGGTATTGAGGTTGAAAAGAAAAATGAATGAAAAGCTAAAGAAAAAGGGGAATCATGCAGTTATAGAATACAATATATAAGAAAACCCAAAAATAGCTTATGAGGGCAAATGAATTACAGCAAGAATAAAATCACCTTCACACCTGGCAGAGGTGAGCCGCTAGCAACTTCTAGATTATCGCCATCCTGTTGCATATATAACCCCAACACAATTACAACCCATATAAAACAGTAAGTAGGACTTTAAACCTTTTATTATCTTAGACAGCAACTTTAGGCCATGACTCTGACTACAAATTTGTGGGGGAAGTTTATATTCAAAAAGGTTTCAGGAAGCCAAATCCGATCAAAAGGTGCACCAACTCAATGGTGAAGGATAGTCAAATCCGATCAAAAGTTGCACCAACTCAATGGTGAAGGATAGTCACATTAAGAATCGAACCGAATGATACTCAAATTAACCAAGACAAAAGTTTGGCTTTTGTGTCAGGAGGTACCTCCATGCCATCAGGAGCTTTTGTTTCCCCATCATTACTGGTACCTAGGTTGTTTGACTCAAGTGCATTGATTTCAACAGTCTGAGCCTTGTCCTGAAAAATGATGGTATGAAGCAATATTCCCATTAGAAAAGAACTCAAACATCAAAGAAGAAAACAACGTAAGAATGGAACATATAGTGGAACTTACTTGATCTTGAGCAGTAGTTTGAGAAGCAAGCTGCTCCAAATTCTGGATGGAAGCCTCAGTTGAAGAAGTTGCTTCTCCAGCCTCATGCCCTTCATTGTCCTTAAATAGAAACAATGACATCCAGACCAATTTTACTTAATGCTATGCAATCCAAGAAATGGCAACAAATAGTTGACACCTTCAAACATCCACGCAGTAATGCATTTTGCAATATTGAGTCAAGCAAATCTTAGCAGAATCTTTGAGTTATTTAAAAAAAAAAAAAAATACAAGCCCTGCATTAAACCAAATGAGTTCACAAAATTGTGGAGTTCAATTCTAATTCCTCAGAAATGTAGTTCAATTCTATCTTCAAATAAAATGTTAAATAATAGGACTGTAAATATACTCGACAAGAGGTTACGGTCCCATCTTACAGTCACTTCATAATTACTAATAAATAATGTGATTTCAATTCACCTATATTTGTATTCTTAAATGTTGTGAAACTACCATCCGCTCCAAAATTGTGGAGGAACGTCCTACACATAGTTACTTCATAATTACAAACAAATTTGGAGAATTCAATTTACATATACAAGTGCTATCAATTATTTTTTACTTTTAATACTTTAAGAGGTCGTGCTCCGATCCACATATGATTATTAATGGCTCGAACTAGTGAAATTATACTTCAACATATATAAGGAGAATTTAATTAACATGGGGTGTTATTAATTATTATACACTTTAAAAGGAATACCGACCTAGAATGGCTCGAACTCATACCCTCTCATACCCGCTCCATACTATCTTAAATTTTGTGAAACAAACAGTTCACACCAAAAGCTCAAACTAGTGAAATTATACTTCAACATTTCAAGGAGTTTAATTGGATTCCAAATTTTAGTATTTTTGTTCCAAGAAAAAATATATCATTTAGAAGCGAAATCAAACTGAAAAGTCAAATTAAATCCATATTATTTGAGATGGTCATAATACCTTGTCATTGTTGCTCTCTGGTTCAGTCTCCGTCTCACTCGCTCTACAAGAAATCTCTGGCCTATTCAAAATCCCTAATTTAACACTGCCAATCCAAGACAAAGAAAAATAAAAATAAATAAAAAACTTCTTCAGTTCCAACTCGTCGAAACTTGAATATTTAAGCAACAACCCGAGAGAGCTAAATCTTACCTCGAAAACTTACAAGTATTCAAATTGCTCCGTAGAAATCGCTGTCGCCGATCAATGTACGGACGCGAACGAAGGTCACAGCAAGAACTGCACTGCGATAAAGCGAAGACATCGAAACGAAGTGCTACCGAGCAACTCATCGCCAAGTGTTTTGAGAATTCGAAGCTGATTTTATCTCATTTGACGGAAACTTAGGGTTTTCAATCTTTGGGGTAATTAGGGTTTTTGAGTTTTGGAAGAATTTTGTGAAAGATATTTTTAGGGTTTGTGTTCTTCCGGGTAATTTGAATCTTATCCGTTTGTTGCTTGAAAAACACCCGCCTATTGCTTCCCGTAGAAATGCGAACCCGGGGTGTCCAATGGTTTCTTGACACGCGTACTCGTACGGTTATAGTGTAGAGGATTTTCTTTTAAAAAAATAATATTTTTCAATCAATTATTTTTTAGATGAAAAAATAATATTTAATCTAAATTATAATTATTTTAAATAAATTTGCAATCATAATGTAAAAATATCAAACATCTTAATTAAAAAAAATTATTTATAGTACAAATACAAAATAATCACATCCATACAAAAATATTATTTATATAATTTTTCACTAAAATTTCATTGTTTTTCATCGGTATGGTTTTTCCTCTCCTTATTTGTAATTCGAGGGACAAATACTAAAATATCAAATGCGATGGTATAGAGAAAAAGAGTAGAAAAAAAAATCCATTCTGTATCATATTTATATCTTTTTCACCTTAGATTGAGTCTACTATTGAGTATTTAAAATTTTACTCTGACAAATCTTGATCGAGTTACTGTCAGATCCCAATCAGAAGGAATCTCTCTCAACATAGTTTTTTTATTCTAAAAAAAACTCAAATTCAAATGCTTAATTAAGAGATCACAGTATCTTTCCTACTACGTCAATCAAATATTAATTCTCTATATAAAGAAACGTCCACTTTTATATAGTGAATTAAATTACATTAAATAATATAGATTCATTGATATACTTATACTCGAATTTACTTCCTTTAAAATACTATAAAAAATCCAATTATATTCATTTCTACTTTTTTTTTTTTAATTTATGGGTGTATAACATTTTAGATAGAATCGACTTCTATTTGTTATTTTGAAGATTTTTACGTTTTAGATGGACTTTGTATTTCTTAAATTATGTAGGGCGATAAAGCCTCCCTAAAAGACAAAAAAAAAAAAAAAAAGGAAAGGAAAAATAAAGGATCTAATCCACATTCCTTAAAGCCGCAAAAAACATGATATGTTATGAATTTTTGTTTATGACAAAATAAGTCCAAGAAAAGGGCAATCAAAGGATATTCTTCCTTGAACAAAGTCTATATAAGCTATGTAGTTTTAGTGTCCTTAGAGAATATTCCCATACCAAATATATCAAGCTACCCCATAAAAGACACTTGAACATCTTGAATCCCCTGCGAAATTTCAACGAATATAATACATACATGCATACATACATACATACATACATACATACATACATATGTATATGTATATGTATGCATTTCCAAATTTAGGACTTAATGACAAATTGGTCCTAACGCAAGGATTCCGATTACACGCTCCACTGTAATCTCTTTGTTTCACATAAAACATCATTGAATCAGACTGCAGAATGTAAATGGAATTATTTCTTTGAATTTACCATGGGAGACCCATCTTTACTTTAATTTGCAGAAAATCCTGAAAACCTTTTGAGATGCAAATGCCACCGTGTGTTGAACATGGAGATTATAGAAACTCTGGAATCTCAACTAGACTTATCCTATGTAATCAACACTAAATTATTGATTTTCCCTAAAATTATAATGATTTGCTGCCTCCGCTCCCCCGCACCCTTTGCCCTCTACATTTTGTATTCTGCTCTTCGACATAAATTTCTGCTTCTGCCCTGTAGAGATGATAGGCAAAAGGTTGCAAAAACAATACTGAAGCTGCGACTGCGAGTCAAACATGCTTCCTCGGAAAACATTGTAGTCTCTTAACAAATTTCAACTAATATTGTTTTTCCTAAGATAGCATATGAAAATAATGTAGTTGATCGAGAAGAATGTACATAAAAGCTTTCAAGAGAGCTTTATCATTGTCATTTTATCATAAAAGTAACTGTGATGATGACGAGTAGGATAAAAATAATAATAATGATGACAACAAAGTATTTATTTAAGAGAATTCATAAGAGATTATTTATTTAAGAGAGCATAAAGTATCCAATTCTCTCAAAGGATTGCGAATAGTCTACTCCACATCCATCTCCCTAGTAAAAAGAAGAAAATGCAGAGCCTAAACATTCCAAACAGTACAAGAGAACTTCACTCACTGCAAGCTCCATGACTTTTCCCTAAGGAGAAGATAACTGGAAAGAGAATCCAGAGTTGAGTTGAAGTCTGTAAATAGCAATCCATTTTATTTGAGTCTTGGGTCATGTATTCCGGTAAAAACCCTCTGAAGCTTTAATTTGTAAATGCCGGAAAAAGAAAACCTGTTGCATCTGAGAGGTAAAAAAAAGAGCGTCAAGCACCTCCAGGCAAAACATCCCACCTTGGCTTCCGCTTTTGTTTATTTCTCCTTCCTTGTGCTCTGCCAAGGGGTGCAGGGGCCAGAAGCACAATATCATCTTCATCGTTCTCAACACCTAGCCAACCATAGGAAGGTCTGCTCCTACGGTTGGTAATGCAAGGAAGCTGCTCCATGTCTGGTGTATCCTCAGTGCTATTAATCTCTTCTTCCTCATCAGCAACTACCTGATCACTGCCAAAATTTTTGCTCGTTCCATCTTCTACTTGCGCTTCATGAGAGCTCTCGTCCAATCCACTGCCTCTCCAGCCTTGGAGATATCTCTTTACCTGTGGAGCATGGTCACGCTCTGCAAAACAAGAGCATATTCATTGGAAAATAATTTTGAAAGCTACATGAGAATAAAATTTAATAGTCAAAAGAGAAATTCAGGCAAGGGAATGAACTGTGAGACCCTTAAGTTGCATCTCTTTCAGATCATCATGTATTGTAGCATATGCATTCACAAATATTGGATTCTGCTTTCTGGTATGGCTCTTGAATCTCATTTCATCAAATGCATGAATCATAGAAGCAGATAATTAAGGTAACAATTTCCATGTTCATTGAAATGTTATGCTTCATTAATGGTCCCTTACAACAACTTGGTTGATCAAATGGACTAGGGATGTTATTATTGCTGATAGAACTCAAAAAACATTAAAAAGAGGAACATATAATTACCTTTATCAGCATCTATGACAGCAAGTTCTTCATTAGGGCCTGGAGGTTCCTGAGCTGGTGATATCTCAGCCATGGAAGATGGTCCAGCATGGTCTCCATCTGCAGCTTCATTCTGTGGTGGGCCATCATCCTTTAACAAAGCACACAAGGATCATTATAGACTGTAGGTTCAGCATCTGCGAGGACATCTGACACTTGAGTATGCCAAATTCATATTATAAATTAAAGTTAAACTACATTTATTATCAGCTTTATCATATTGCCTTCAAATCCAAATAGTAATATTAATGAATGAGACTGGAGTGTTCATATCTTGCACACTGAAATTACCAAGCACATTCTTGTCTAGAAATTAGGCACGACTTACTCCATCAACAGCTTCATTCTGCACCAGGTCATCAACCTTCAAAAAAGCACACAAGAATTAATATAACGACTTTAGCTTTGGTATCTAAGAGGTACAATTAATATGCACAACTGCATCAATCCAATACACAAATTCTAAGTTAGAGTACATTTATCATCAACTTATCATAGTTTGGCCTTCACATCCAAAATAACAATATTAAGCAACGAAATTTGGAGCATGCATATCTAGCACAATGAAATCATCAAGCATATTCTTGTCTATAAATTAGGCACAACATAATTTGAACTGCAAATCTTCAACAGAGCACTCAAGAAGCATCCTACAGACTGGTTTTGGCAACTAGTTTTGGCATCTAAGGGGACATTTGGCTCATACAAATACATCAAATTGATATATAAATTATAAGTTAAAACTACATTTGTCATAAACTTGTCATAATTTGGCCTTCACATACAAAATAGCAATACCAAGCAATGAGATTTTGGACTGTGCACATCTGTAACACTTAAAATTATCAAGTACATTATTGGCCGACCCCAAATTTTGGAACAGAAGACCTAGGTTGTTGTTGTTATTATTGTCTAGAAATTAGGCATAACTTTCATCATTTTGATGTACCATTCAGTTATGAGGAAAGCCGATACCAAAATTCTCTAATAATGTATACAAATACGAAGCAAAAATGTTCTTGACAAGGACCAACATGAAGTAAACAACAGGCAGATGAAAAGCCATAAAGCTTGTGAAAAGACATTTGTCCTGTTAACAGCTTCTTGTCTCTTTTGCATGATTTAACTGATTTCCAGATAAGAAGGCATTCTATACATAAATGATTACAACAAAGAAATAAGCCATATAACCGTAGCCTCACATGAAACTCTCTCATGTGATTTAACACACACACACACACACTCGAAGTCACATGTGGTGCAGGACAGCAATGAGACAATAAGAGATGCAAAAAAGCAAAGGCAATTTCTGTGTTACACCAAGGGCCAGGAAATTTTCATTGTGGAGAATGCTCAAGTTGTACAAGAAGATGGGGGTCTTTAAACAGCAAACAGCCAAGCTACCTTACATCAAAATTCTGCAAAACAGCATACTACAAAGAAAGAAATGATAGCACATATGTACAGATCTTGTTTCATTTCGGAAGCTTGAGACCAGTAACTAAGGTAGACAACTGTCAAATTCTAAAGATGATCCTGTAACTTTTACTTGTAGTAACTCGAGGAATTGATAGTGGAGTCCTATTCTCGGAGAGAATATGAGGAATTCCATTTTTCCATAATCAAATTTTAACAGTGCAAACAAAAAGACAAATGCACAAGAAGAGGAAGACAGTGGAAGCTGAATGAAAACCAAGAAAAAGAGCTATGCCAAAAATGATTTTCGGGACGCAAAAAAATGAAAGAGAAATGGGTATAGGAGAGCACTAAGAATGCAGTGCTTTAACATATAGAAAGTTATTTAATCTCGATTTACCTTTCACAGCCAAGTGAGGTATGTCACTTGCCCAATTCAGAGATGAATAATTTACAGTATAATAATAAACCTATGATAAAAAAAGATAACGAACTTGGAAAATTCAATTCACATTCCATTCAGCTTAATGTGGCTAGAGTAAAATGATTTGGAAAAGACAGGGCAGAGTCAACATGGCACCTAGTAACTGAGCCCTGAATGCATGCTAGCTGCAGGGTAGCTCACACAAGCTTGGCTTGCTTCATTTCAACACTCTCTATGCAACATTTTTGCGGGTTTATTTTCTATTTAGAATACAATGGAAACCAATCAGACAATATGTCGCAACAGAATCATGATGGAAAATGGACAGCGACACAATCCACATGCATGAACCGTATTAACTCCTACATAGAAAAAACTGCATATGTTATTAGCATTTCACGTTTGATTTCTATTTCCACTCCTTTCCATGCGTGCACCACAATTGTGAAAGATGACAGGCTGCAATTTCAATACGGAGTTTTATCTCTTCTGAAATCTTAACTACACAATAAACCTTTAAAGAATCTGTGCAGGGAAAAAGGCGACTTCACCTAGGCAAAATGCATGAATCATTGTCTTTTCCAGTTGATTTTCCCAACTTGCACACGCACGCATGCACGCACATATATGATACATAAGCTATTCCAATTTTAGCACTTAATTAGGTCTAACGCAACATGAAAGGATTCAATTTCATCTACCATTAACTTAAATCATCATTGAATTAGACTGCGCAGAATGTAGATGGAAACATTTTTTTGCATTTTCCAAGAGACCCTTCTTTACTTTCATTTGCAGAAACCATGAAATGCCTTTTGAGATCAAAATGCCATGTCTGTTGAACATGGAGATTTCAGAAACTCTGGAATCTCAACATCACATATATCCTGCGTAGTCAACTGTTCTGTTCCCATGTATGCCTATCAAGATCCTCAAAAACACAGACTCTTCTTCTGTTCGTTTGTTCTCATCCCAAGTTTTCAAAATCAGATTTATATATATAAGAAATAATATACAGTGCAAATGCAAAATTATCTAATAATCCAACAATTTTAAGAAATTTCAGATAAATAAATATATAAAATCACCTAGAGTTAAATCAAGAAAGAATGATGAAGCACCTATCCAAATTTCATAGAAGTTTAGGTTTTCAAGATAAATAAATAATTCAGGAAAAAAGAGATCACCTAAAGCTAAAAAATATGCTCAGATTTTCAGTGTTCACAATTTCAAAAATCAGACCAAATTAAAATTAAAAAATAAAAATAGCTACATTCTTTAAAGGCCCATTTCAAAAATTCAGACCAATTTCAAAAATCAGTCCCTAGTAAATCAAGAAAAAAATAAAATATATTAGAGCATCAATATCAAAAAAAAAAGCCATTTCCTCATATTTTCAAAATGGTCAAGTTTTCAGAATAAATCAAAATAATCCCAAAAAAAAAAAAAATCAAATAACGAAAGGGTATGTATTCACAGAATACCAAAGTTTACCAAAAAAGGAAACACAACAAATACATTGGACCCACCTCTTTCTCCTGCGGCTCCAAGATAGCCTCAATCAGAAGCTTGTAAGAAAACTCTTCAATGAAAGGCCAGCCCTCATCACCATCGTAAACCTTTAAAAATTGTGGAAAATAATTAAAAAATAGAACAGGATCATCTCGAAACCCACAAATTTCAGAACCCAAAAATGAAAAATAAATAAAAAGTCAAAAATAACATTACTTCGAGAAGTCTCTTGACTGTTTTCTCAACCAAACTCTTAGGAAACCCATATGGCTTCATGGCGTCAATAGCTGCATCCATTCTTCTCAAACCCACCTGCGAACATTGACAGAAGAAACAAAATAAGAGAGAGAGGGGGAGGGAGAGGGAGAAGAGAGAGACATGGTGAGACCTTGCTGGCTCTTCTTCTAGGTGCCATTGTCGAACTCGACTGACAAGACCGTTCTCTCTCTCTCCCACTCTGTTTCAGGGGAAATGTATACAGTGAATGGAGATGCATGGGTTTTGCTTTTGAAAGGGAAAATAAAAAAGAGGGAGAGGAGAAAGCATCGGGTGTGGTAGTCCGCATCTAATTATCCTGTGGTCTCCATCTAGCTTAATTTTATTGATCACAATCAAGAGTAGATACAACCCGGAGGGAACATTCCATTTTTGACTGCAAAAATTTTAGGTTTTCACCCAATAGGAGTGGTTGCAAAAATTAACAAATCAATTTCTTAACTCACTTAAAATATAAATTAAGTAATTTATACCAAATATTAATTAAAATAGAGTTAAAAGAATACTTAATTTATATATATATTTTCGTCTTAAATTTAGCCTACCGTATGATATATGAAGTTTCACTTCAATTAATCGGTGCCGAGTCACTATTGAATTCCAATCAAGAGGGAGGTCTCCCAACATAATTTTTTCTATTTCTAAATAGACTCGAATTCAAATACATGATTAAGGAGTCATGACAACGTTTCTACTCTACCAATCAAATATCGGTTAAAGACCATAAATGGTCCTTTTTAATTCTATAGACATGTGGTCTTTTTTATGACATTGAACAATTTATCAATCTCAATTGAACATTTAAATTTCTTATTTGATGCCGAAATGGAATGATTTGCTTTAGTTTTACTTGATATTGTAAATTTATGCCCTAAAACCCAAAGTTAATTTGTGTTAACTCTCCTTGTGCCCAGTCCAGCGCATGCTCACCTTGGGCTTTACCCATGCATCATACTTACAATTATATCATCAACAATTTCCTCCCATAAAACATAAATAAATAAAAACATATTAAATAACTTTCTCTCTTTTTCTTTTTTTATAGATACTGAAATTCGAATTCGAATCTATTACAATGAGGGAGGAAGAAGGTATCAGTTGAGTTAAAACTCATTGGCTTAAATTACTTTCTCTTCTACAAAACTATATTGTGAGACCAAAAATGTATCCGGATTGTTCACAATGATATTTTTCATAAACGTATAAATACATAGAAACAAATCGTCATTTCATCAAAAATTACATCAAAATGGGTAATATCCATGTATCAGTCTCGTCTCTCAAACATCTTTACCAAAATATTGTCTCCTACCTCCAGGACTCTTTCATGATTTAGTTTCCAAACTCAAATTATTCTCTGACTCACCTACTTGAAATTGAGAGGGAATGTTAGTATAACTCTGATAATATAATATTCATTCTTTTGTAACATAATATTCCTTGTATATTGAGAGAATATTTAGAATATATTAGATGTTTACAATATATTCATCGTATATTCTCCTGTTAAGGTAAGAGACTAAAGTATAGTTAAGACACAATGAATAATATATAATATTTTTTGATTTCCTCCCTTTTTTTTTTCTTTTCAAAGGGCAAAATTAGAGTTTCGTCACACAGCCCAACTTGGGACAATTCCCGGGCTTTGATCCGTGCCCGGCCCCGAAAATAGGTAAGAAAACACGGGCTTGGCCCGATCTTGTGTTAGATTTGGGCTTGGACCCAATTCTTTGGGCCGATCATGGTTGCGCCTAAAATTTTCCCATCCACTTTGAGCCCAGCCCAAACCCAGTGTGGCCCGTATGATGTACCGAATGTGCTATTATTAGGTGGCTATAATTTCTTGGTGCTGACATTTTTTCATGCCTAGTACCAAAGGGCTAATAACAATTGTTTTATGTTATATATATATATATATATATTTACTTATTTACTATGAAAAACGTATTTATTTGACATGGGGAGGATTGAAAATCGAATTTAGAATCACATAAATTTAAATTATTAATCATAATACTCTACCGATTGAGAAATGTTATTAGAAAACAGAGTTAAAAATTGAAATTAGGGCTTAAATGGCATCCATAATCTTCAATGGAATCATGAAACATTGAATTTCCAAAGATCTTTCATAAGTGTGTTACAATTTTACTTGTTAGTGATTTTGCATACCAGAGTATGAATGGACAGTTAGTTTAGTGGGTAAGAGTGCTACATTTTCTCTCACTAAAATCCTATTCAGAAAGAGCATAATCATTGGATTGGATGATGGATTTGATTCCAATTTTAATATCAAGATATAAGATAAATTCGAATTTAAAATATTAAAAAAAAAAAAGAAAAAAAATGATATCAATTGAGATATAACTTCTAAATAAGATATATTTGATTTAATTCTAATTTGGACATTTTTTTACATAGTTTTGTATTTTTTTTCATTTTTTATGGTTTTAACCATTTTTATGATTTTTTTTTTGAAGATTTTATTTGTGAGTTCTATTTTAAAGGAGGATCAGAACTATTTTCAAAATTTTGAATCCATTTTATAGGTTTGAATTCGATTTGGTGAGAACCAAAATCTTGTGACATGTCTGACTCAGGACAACCTAAAAATAAATAAATAAATAAAAAAAGAGTTCGGTAATTAAGAAAGAGAGAGGAGATTACTGCGGATTGAAAGTGACCCTTACCGAGAAATGATGAAAGTGGATATTGAGTTATGTGCTTCTCTCTCTCTCTCTCCGCTTTTTCAGTGTGTGTGAAATGCAATTAGTTCAGGTGAAGAAAACTAAGAGTTGTTCAAGAGCACAAGACTCAGCAAAAAGGTAGCCTTAATAAATTCCTCTGCAATATTTTTAGGTGCATTTATGATGCTGTCTAAGCAAAAAGATTAGATTTAATGCAAATTCACCTTTAAAATTATTTCGTCCAAAACCATGGTTTCTCAACAAAATCATTTGTTGTTCCAAGAAATTTAGATAATTTATGTAAGTTTTCTTAATGGGTACTGGATTTGACATATAAATTTTCTTTCTTTTTTTCTCTTGTTCCAATTTGCTCTTCCATTTTTGCCTCTTAGGACATTTTTATGAGAGTATCTTCCCCACAACTAAACATGGGCAAAAATAGAAAATTGCCTGCGGAAGTCATTTTTAATGAGAAAACCATGCCTTCATTTGAATGAGAGAATTCACTCCCTGCAAACTACAGGCAGCATAATGTGTACATATTGTCCACAGGCAAATCATAGGAGATGTCTGTACCTAGCAATCCATGTTATGTAGAGCTCTGGGTCATGTATATGAGTACAAACTCTGAGAAGGTTTATTGTGAAAAAGCTTTGAGGGTAAGAAAAAGAGCATCATGCAGGTTTAGGCAAAGCATCCCCCTTTAGCTCCCGCTTGTGTATATTACTCCTTTCCTTGTGCTCCACCATGACGAAGGGGAGCCAGGATCAAAATCTCAGCTTCATCTGTCCCAGCATCTAGCCAACCGTAGCATGGTCTCCTTTTAGTTTTAAAACTGGAAATGATTGGTGAAACCTCGGGCCTGTTAATCTTTTCTTCCGGATCATCATCTTTCTGGTTGCTGCCGCACAATGTGTCTGGGACTACATCTTCTGTTTGTGCTTCCTTAGAGCTCATGTCAGGTAAAATATCCTTCCAGTCTAAGAGATCCCCCTTAGCAGATGGAGGAAGGTTAAGCTCTGCAAAACAAGACCCTGGTCATTGGAAAATAATTTTGAAACCAAAATTAGACTCTAAGAAAAGCAAAATGTTTAAAGGCCCAAAAAGAAATTTTGGAAGGAAGGTGGAGGAGGATGGGCTATGGGCTCCTTAAGATGCATATCTTTCAGATCATCATGTATGATATAAAGTGCTCTATCCAATATTGGTTTTTTGATTTCCGGTATGATTCTTGAATCTCATTTCATCAAGTGCCAGAATCACAGAAGCATGTAGATTACAAGTTAACAACAAAAATTTATGCTTCATTGACAGTCCCATGTAAGTTGGCTGACCAAATGGGCTAGGGGCTTTAAAACGAGGAACGATGGTTACCCATATCGGCATCCTTGGCCGCAGGTTCTTCATCAGGGCCTGGAAGCTCCTGAACTGGTGATTTCTCAGCCATGGAAGATGGTTCAGCATTGTCTCCATCTGCAGCTTCATTCTGTGGCACATTATCATCCTTCAACAAAGCACAGAAGAATCATTATAACAACTATAAATTCGGCATCTGAGAGGGCATAGACACATACAAATATGTCAATCTTATTTACAAATTATATCTATATTTATCATCAAGTTTATCATATTTTGGTCTTCACATCCAAAATAGCAACATCAAGCAATGAGATTTTGAGTGTGCATATCTAGCCCACTGAAATTATCAAGTTCTTTTGTTTGGAAATGGCGCACAACTTAGTTTTGATGTACCATTCTATAATGAGGAAAGCCAGTATCCACTTTCTCTAATTATGAATACAAATACAAGACAAAAGTATTCTTAACAATGACAAACATGCAGCAAACAACAGGCAGATAAAAACCTTAAAGCTTGTGAAAAGACATTTATCCTGCTAACAGCTTCTCATCTCCTTTGCATTTTCTATATAAATGATTAGAAGGAAGAAATATGCCGCATAAACTTAGCCCGACATGAACCTTTCTGTAGTTGAGATCACTTCTCCCGTGGGAATCAAGCCACACAGAAGCATCTTCCAGTCTATGTGGAAGCAGGGCAGCAATGAAACAGTATTAACCATTACAGAGTGAAAGGGACCAAGGACATTTCACGTTACTTTAGGGGACAGGAAATTTTCAAGTAATGAGGTGTGGAGAATGCTCAAATTATGCCACAAGAAGTCAGTCTTTGAACAGAAAATGAGCAAGCTACCTTATATTAAAATTCTGCAACCGGAAATACAGCATAGAAAGCAATGATAGGACACAAGATAGATCTTTCTTCTATTTCTGAAGTCTGACCAGTTACTCAGGAAGTGCCTATCAAATTCTAAAGTTGATCCTGTAACTTTTACTCGTAATGAAAACTTGGAAATTGATAACAATATTCAGAGTCCCAGAGAGAATACGAGAAACACCATTTTTCCATAATCAAATTTGAAAGGTATAGGAAAAAGGACCAATACACAAATGTACTCGGTTCAAAGAAACATTGAAGAACAAGGAAGACAGTGGAGGCTGAATCAAGACCAAGAAAAAGAGCTATGCCACCAATCATATTCAGGAAAACAAAAATTAAGGAAAGGAAAAATGGGTATAGGAGAACACAGAATGCAGTGCTGTAACTTGGAACAGCCAAGGGAGGTGTGTCACTTGTCTAATTTAGGGATGAATAATTTACACCACGGTAAAAAATAAACCTACAAAATGATGGAAAACGAACTTGGAACATTCGGCTCGCACCCTATTCAGCTTAACATTTGGAAAATACAAAGTCGACATGACACCTAGTAACTGAGCCCGTGAATGCAGGGTAGCTCCCACAAGCTTGGCTCTCTTCATTTCAATGCTCCTCATGCAACATTAGGCGTAATTTCTATTTAGCGCACGGTAGAAATCAATCAGGCAATATACCACAACCAAGGACAGGAAATGGGTTGTGGCATAATCCATGTGCATGAACCATTTCAATTCCAACAAAGAAGAAACCCAGTATATCTACAAATACTAGCATTTCACACCCGATTTCCATTTTCACTCCTTTCCATAAGCACCACAGTCGGGAAAGATGACTCATGATGCAATTTCAGCATGGAAATTCATATTCTCTGCAATCTTAACTTGATGGTAAGCCTTTAAAAGCTGGAGGGGGGGGGGGGGAGGGAAGGCAGCATCAACTGGGCAAAATGCATAAGTCACATTGATTTTTAAGCTGAGTTCCCAAACAAACTCACAAGCAGACACACATATGCATATGCAATTACAATTTTAGCACCGGATGACAAATTGGGCCAAATGCACCATAAAAGATTTCGAAGTACATGCTTTATTGTCAGGAGAATTTGCATTTTCCATCACTGAATTAGACTGCAGAATATAGATGGGAATTTGCGTTATCCATGAGACCCACCATTACTTTCATTCAGAAATCATGAAATTTTCAGAAATCAAAGAAATACCTCAAAACGTTGTGTTGAAGATGGAGAGTTTAGAAACTCTGAATCTCAACAACACATATATCAAGTGTAGTCAACACTGTACTGTTCCCATGAGTGCCAAACAAGGCCCTCAAAAACACATACAACTCGTATATATTGTTCTCATCCAACATGGATTTCTCATCTCAAGTTTTCTTAAATCAAATTTATAGGGAAAAAAAAAAGATAGAAAATATATATACATAGCAAATGCAAAATTATCTCCTAACCCAACAATCTTAAGAAAATCATAGAAAAAATATATAAAATCTCCAAGAGATAAATGAAGAAAGAAAGCTAATTTAAAAAAAAAAAAATGGGAAACAAGTTTTTTTTAAAAAAAAAAATCCAAAAGAACATTGCCAGTTTGTCGGTTCTACAGATTCGATCATCCCAAGAAAATCAAGAAAAAAATAATATTTTAATAATTGCCATTTACCCAGATTTTCTAGATGTTAAGGTTTTCAAAACAAGGTTAAAATAATCTAAGAAAAATCAAATACAAGAATTTGCCCCCCCAAAAAAAAAAGAAAAAAAGGAAACACAGGAAATGCTTGGACTCTAGACCCAACAGGGTATTAATCAACAGCAGATAAACAGTCTCTTCAATGAAAGGCCTAATAATAATTTGAATTTTGTCTAGAATACGTCTCATGGGATCACTTCTAGGATAGATATCTTGGGTATCCTTTGTCGAAAGAATGTATAAAAACTCTAGAATGTGTCTCTTGAGATGAATACATGTTTATAGTTTAAGACATGTATCTAGAATTAATAACAACAGTCTAAAAGGTGTCATTTTGTACCTATAAATACCTCCTTGTACTAACATTTGCAAGCAACAAAGAATGAGTGTTTTCTTTCTCTAAACAACAAAAATTCTCTCCTCTTTTCAACAAAGTGGTATAAAAGCCACACTCTTTAGAATTTAGAGAAGTCTCTTTAAAATTGAAAGAAAGTGTTGTGGCAAAATTGAGAAATGGCAAATAATGAAGTAGCTCCTTCCTAATTTTCTTGTCTCACAAAAGAAAATTATGAAAAATGGTGTTTAGAATGAAAGTGTTGCTTGGCTCTCAAGATGTGTGGGAGATCATAGAGAAAGGCTATGAGAAGCCTCAAAATGAAGACAATTTATCCCAAGTTGAGAAGGAGACATTGTCAAAGACAAGGAAGAAGGATCAATGAGCCCTCACCCTCATCCATTAATGTTTAGACAATTCAATGTTTGAGAAAGTGGCCGATACTACTACCTCTAATGAAGTTTGGGAGATCTCGGCAAAGTCTCTCCAAGGTGTTGATAAAATGAAAAATGTGAGACTTCAATCACTAAGGGGTGATTTTGAAGCATTAAAGAAGAAAGAATTTGAATCAATTTTGGATTATTGTTAAAGGGTGAAGGCAATTGCAAACCAATTGAGAAGATATGGAGACACGATGGAAGAAGTATGTGTGGGGGAGAAGACTCCTCGATCTTTAACTTTTAAATTTGACTATGTTGTGTGTGTCATTGAAGAAACAAAAAATCCACACACATTGACCATTGAAGAGTTGGAAGGCTCTCTACAAGCCCATGAAGAAAAGATCAAAAGAAGACAAGAAGAGTTGATGGAGCAATTTCTTAAAGCTAAGGCTACTCCGAAAAATGATGAAAAAAAAGGAAACCACTTCAAAGGGTCTAGACGAAGAAAAGACGTGGACATGGCCAAAATGGACAAGGAAGAGGCATTGGAGATAACTCAAACAATGAGGAAAGAAGTCAATCATCACCAAGAGGGCATGGAAGAGGTAGAGGATGAGAACGAGGTTATTATCCAATATCAAATGAAAGGAGGTATGATAAGTCCAAAATTGAATGTTATGCTTGTCATAAACTAGGACATTTTTCTTGGGAATATCACAGTGCTAACAATAATATTAAAGAAGTGACTAATCTTGTCAATGACAACCAAGAAATTGAAGAAATTGAAGAGTCAACTATGTTGCTACAAATCAAAGTCGAAGAGAAGGGTGATATAAAAGCACGACTCGAGCTTTTTCAAACCGAGCTCGGTTTGGTATCGAGCTCCTCGAGCCCAACTACGTTGAGCTCAAAGGCTCAACGCTTCGCGAAATTAATTAATTATATTTTTAAAATAATTTTTATATATGAAATTACGTTTATAGGTATACTTTTTTGAATATATTACTCGAACTATCCGATGACATTTTGAACTCGAGTTCGAGCTCGAGCTTACCTAACCAACACTTGAGTCGAGCTCGGGTATTGATACTACTTGACTCGACTTGAGTGTCATAACACCTCTACTCTTAATCATGATGAATTGTATTGTTTTCTTGTATATAGTGAATCTCTAACCTTTGATGAAACCATGCAGGATAAAAGGTGATGACAAGCCACGGATGAGGAGATCAAGGCAATTGAAAAAAATAATATATGGGAATTAGCAACACTTCCTAAGGGTCATGAAGCCGTAGGAGTAAAATGGGTGTATAAGATAAAGAAGAGTACTAAAGAAATAGTGGAAAGATACAAAGCAAAACTTGTTGTCAAAGACTATAAACCCTTTAAGGCCAAATGCAAGCTCTGTGATTCCTATGATCATTTTTTGGCCGACAAAGGAATTGTTCCTCTACTTTCGAATATGTTGGAGAAGAAGTTTTTCAAAAGGAAGATTCTGATTTCAGTGGAACTCAAGTATGTATAGACTCAAGATCAAGTTATAGATATTTTTATAAAGCCATTAAAAGTTGAAAATTTTTGAAGATTGAGAGCAAGACCCGGTGTGAAGAAGAAAATTTCAAATTAACTAAGGACAATGATATAATAATTTGAATTTTGTCCGGAATATGTCTCTTGGGGATCACTTCTAAAATATGTCTTTTGGGCATCCTTTGTTGGAAGCATGTATGAAAACTCTAGAATATCTCTTTTGGGATGAATATATGTTTATGGTTTAATTTATATATCTAGAATTAATAAAGGTAGTTTAAAAAGCGTCATTTTGTACCTATAAATACTCCTTGTATCAGCATTTGTAAGCAACAAAGGATAAGTGTTCACTTCTTCTAAACAACAAAAATTCTCTCCTCTTCTCTTTCCAACAAGGCCAACCTTCATCACCACTGTTAGCCTTTAAAATTTTTAGAAAATATATTTTTTTAAAAAAAAATGAAGAGGATATGTCGAAAGCCCCACAAATTTCATAAAGTGAAAATAAAAAAATACATTAAAAATAACAAAACCCATTAAAAAATTAGAAAGAACATTACTTTGAGAAGATCCTTGACTGTTTTCCGAACCAAAGGACCAGGAAGACCCATTTCCTTCACAGCGTCGATGGCTGCATCCATTCTACTCAAACCCATCTGCAAACATTGATAGAAGAAACCCCAATGAGGAAAAAAGAGAGAAAGAGAAGAAGAGAGAAAGTGAAACCTTGTGACCTCATCCTCTACGTGCCATTTTCGAACTCTTCTCCCTCTTTTTAAAGAGAAGTGAAAAGGCTCGCCAAAGCCCAAAGGAGGTGCATGGTTTTAGAAGGGAATATAAAATTATAAATCGTGAAGAGAAGGGATCGAGTGTGGTTGTCCGCGTGTAAGGATCCTGTGGTCTCTATGCGAAAGAATTTTTTCGTTTCCCTAATCTCCACAAAGGAAAAAAAAAATTATTCTAATGTAAATTAAAGATTTTTATTTTTATTGGGGAAAGCAAATCTTCTCCTTAAGTGTAGATATTTTATTAGGTAAAAAAAACAAATTAATTATAAATAGAGTACATTTTAATACATAAATATCAATTATATTTTGAAATATAAAGTTTTTCGGTATTATAATTAATAAGATCTATA
Source organism: Dillenia turbinata (assembly GCA_037126225.1). Classification (NCBI taxonomy): domain Eukaryota; kingdom Viridiplantae; phylum Streptophyta; class Magnoliopsida; order Dilleniales; family Dilleniaceae; genus Dillenia; species Dillenia turbinata. The sequence goes on from JBAMMX010000009.1 coordinate 1,757,789, forward strand.
CAACCGAATATATTCAAAATTAAGATTATAAACAAAAAATGTAATATATTTCTGAGAGAGGTTTAGATTCGAAAGCAACAAAATTATGAACGCAAGATACAATTCGATCAGAGATGTTATTGAAATTTTAGAATAAAAAGGAGATTTTAATCTTTTAATCATGATTCCAAATTCTTTCGGTAGTTCTATATAGATTTTTAAAGATATTTGTTATCCTAAATTATATGTTATAATTTAGTAGAATTTATCTGGTATATAATTTTGAAAAAAAAAAAAACCTTTTACGGTTTATTTATTTTTATCATTAAATTTCCTTTTTAGAGTAATAAAAATTTAGCACTTCTATTACTTTTTAATTTATTTTAATTTATTTTGAAAACTTAACTTTATTTAATCTTATTTTGATAGGAGATTCCAAGAATAAATTTTTGTGATATAATTTTACGCTCTAGATTTATACCATTTGATCATGAATATGCCTTCTTTCTACATAAATCACCTTGTGCTTTTTTTTTTTTTTTGATACAATAAGATGGATTAAATCAGAAAAGAAATGATAAAAGTGAGAAAACTCTACTGTCTGAGCTGTCATTTAGGGACGATCACCTTGTGCTCTACCCACGTATTTCATATTATTCAATTATATCAATTACCAATAAAAAAAATAAAGTTTGATTAAAAAAAAAAGGTAATAAATTTCTTCCTATAAAACAAATCATAAATTCCATGTTGATTTAATTCCAAAAAAGTATAGAATTTATTTCAACTTCCATAAAAAGTATGGATTTGTAAATCAGCAATAAAAGAAATTTTTTAAAATGAACTCTATAAGAAAAGAAAATTCCATTTCAAAATTAAATAACTTAAAAAATTAATTTAAAATAAATTGGACTTATTCTTAATATTATTCTATATTGGAATTCACAATTCATATTGTCGATCCCACTTAATGGACTAAAAACACATTTATTATTATTCTATAAAGAAAATAATCATATAAGTGAGTATATGATATAAAATACAGTACAATGAGATAAAAGAATCCATATAGCCGATCTATTTAGTGGGATAAAGACTAGATCATTATTTTTATCGTTGTAGTCTATATAAGAATTCATAGGAATTGTTGTCATTCTTGTTATAATGTATTAATTTGAAGCACAAAAAAGACGATATAGTTTAATATTGGAGCAACTAATAGTTGCACAAACTTAGTACCATGGCTCTAGTTTCATTTAATATGATAAAAACCTAATTTTGTTATTCAGTATGGTTAAAATTGAGATTTATTCGGTATGAAAATATTTTTACTCCAATATTTAGAATATATATTATGTATATTTTACCTTTTTTCTAATGAGAAGTGATTTGGGGGCAACTAATATTGGGCCCGCTGGTTGGTATTACGAGAGTTTTCTCTTTTTGCATATTTTACTTTTAAAATGAGAATTTTAAAATAAAAATTATAAATATAATTTCGTAATTGAAAAATATTGAAAAATGGTGCGGGTCTGCCCATGTGTGGAGATCCAACCCAAAAGACTTGTTCAAAATTCAAATGAGGGAGTGGTTATGAAAAAAAAAAAAAAAAAAAAAAAAAAAAACCCCCTCAACCTCTCTAAAATCAAAAAAAAGGGCAACTCCCATTTTTTGGCAACACACACTCTCTCTCTCTCTCCCTCCCTCCCCTTCCGGTGGACGTGAAAGAGAAAAGGAAATAATGGATGATTTCCATTTTTCATTAACACAAGGAGAGATGAAAATGGGAAAAGGGTCAATTTTGTGTTTGAAAGAAAGTATAAACAGAGTGTACGAAGTTTGTTGATCATTTTCATTAAGACATTTAGATTGTGAAAAATAGGAGATGATTTGATTTTGTGATGCTTTGTCAGTTTAGAACACCCAGTCTACAGAAAGAGGCAAATGATTCTAACTCTAATTGAATTTAAGAATTTTCGCATACCAAATATGTTTGTTGGTTTATATAAAAACCTTCAAAAGATTTATTAACAAACATAATTGCAAGAAATTGAGTACAATTGAAAATTAGAAAATTTAAAGGGAGTTTTTAAGAGAAAAGAATGGGGCGAGTGAATCACAAACAATATTTATCTATGTTTAGTTGGTGGGAAAATATTCTAATTAAAAATTTATATTTGCAAAAGATGGTAAAAAAATTCAAAGCAAAATGAAATTAAAAAAAAAAATATTTCACGAAAGAAAAAAATAGAAAGAGGATTTAATATTTTCCTACCTATTGGGAAAACTTACAATAATAATAAAGTATAAATAAATTAATTTAAAGATAATAAAACCTAATTTTTTTATAATAATAAAATAATTTTCTTTAAAAATTCTGGTTTTAAATAAATAATGGTGAGGGTGCATAAATCAATATGCGAGTGTTTCAAAATCCCGACTAAAAATGGAATGTTGAGTTGGAGCTTTGTCTGCCTATTCTCAATAACAACAATAAGCAAATTAAGAACATTAATCGTTCAATTTTTTGAATTTTAATATAAATTTATTGTAAAGTTTTTAAATTTTAAAATGTAATAATTGAGTTTTCAAAATTCAAAAAATACAATAAATTAATGCATCACATGTGTACTAAAATACTGACATGGCACATTCCACATGTGGATACAATCATGGTCCAGCCCTCCAATATAAAAACAGAAGGCAGTAAGCTATTGTTTGAGAAATGGAAAAGAAAATAGAGTATGGAAATTATAGGGGAAGTGAAATGAGATTACATAGTAAATGATTATTATGGGAGTAAGGATCGGTATTAATTAAGAGAATGAAAGTAGGAGAGAAGAGAGAGAGAAGGAGATTGAGAGAGAAGAAGTAGAGAGAGAAAGAGGGGTTTAGAGAGAGAAAGAGAAAGAAACAGAGGGAGAGGGAAAGAAACAGGGGGCGAGAGAGAGAGATATAGAGAGAGGAAGAGAAATAGAGAGAGAGGGAGAGAGAGAGATAGAGAAAGAAAGAGGGAGGGAGAGAGAGAGAGTTAGAGAAAGAACGCAAAGAGGAAAAGTTGAATCAATCCATTCTTGCATTTCTCTTGCAGATTATCAATTTTATACATTTTGATTCTAACTACTTTAATATCTTTAACAACTTTTTAACTAAATTCTAACAATTTACTTTATGAACTAACCATTGGTATTTAAACTAATTATTCAACTACAGTCTGTTACAATATTCCCCCTTCAAGATCATCCTTGCCCTCAAGGATGAAAGTCTGGAAATTGAGCAAAAATGAAATCCATGCAGTTGTCAAGCAATAGTGAGAGATTTAGGTTCATTGCAGAGAGTTACACCTGCACGCAAGAAGTCAAAAGTATGGAAAGCTTGAGAGGGGTCAGTTGCTTGCAGTCCCTCCATATTTGGTGAAGAGACGCAAATAACATTTCCTCCAATTAGAGAAGTATGGAATTGATGTACTAGGCTGTAATGGATTCATCTAGGTAGGTGAACACATGGACGCCACGAACAATATGGTAGAGGACCAAGTGAGCAAATCTGAGCAACAGAGTTATGTCACCATTCTCAATGAACAAGAGCACCATCAAACTCCATTAGAGACTAGACAGAACATATGCAGAACATAAAATGTTGTCCGTGTCTTGTCTGCTCTTGGTTTCAATATCTCCATAGAAGTGATCACCCAGACAGTCGAGTTGAGCAGCTCGCTGAATATTGACATACATGATATGCTTGGAGCAGAATTTTATGTTCTTGTGGCAGAAGCTAAACGAAGATCCTTATTGACATAAAGGAAATAACCCTTTGATCTGCATCAGCGATTAGTGCTAAGAGCCCTTTTTTTCTGTTTGTCTTCCTCTCCAGAGATTGTGGCCAGAACCTGCAAACCTTTCACCGCCATTAAAACAATGTCAGCACGATGAGCATCTTCACTTTGTGTTTCTTGAGTCACTCTTCATTGATCTTCTGACGAGTGCTGTCTGCCACGGATACTTCTTCAAAAGGCCAAGAACCGTATACTCTGAAACCATTTTGTCATGGTCCAGCCCTCCAATATAAAAACAGAAGGCAGTCAGCTATTGTTTGAGAAATGGAAGAGAAAACAAAGTATGAAAATTACAGGGGAATGGATATGAGATTACACAGTAAATGACTATTATGGGAGTAAGGATCGGTATTAATTAAGAGAATGAAGGTAGGAGAGAAGAGAGAGAGAAGAAGTAGAGAGAGAAAGAGAAAGAAACAGAGGGAGAGGGTAAGAAACAGTGGGAGAGAGAGAGAGATATAGAGAGAGAAGAAGAGAAACAGAGAGATAGAGAGAGAGGGAGAGAGAGATAGAGAAAGAAGAGGGAGGGAGAGAGAGAGAGTTAGAGAAAGAACGCAGAGAGGGAAAGTTGAATCAATCAATTCTTATATTTCTCTTGCAAATTACCAATTTTATACACTTTTATTCTAACTACTTTAACATTTTTAACAACTTTCTAACTAAATTCTAACAACTTACTTTATGAACTAACCATTGGTATTCAAACTAATCGTTCAGTTACAATTTGTTACAGACACCTACTGGTTTGTACGGAAACAAAGAAACGAAAATAAATATAAAATGATATGAAAAAATAATATTTTATAAAAATATAAAAAATAAAAATATAGATAAATATATAAATATAAAAAATATAAAATTTTTTATATAAATATTAATTATTTTATGAAAATAATAGAATATGTATATTTTATAATAAAAATCTAAAGTAATCAATTATATAATTATTAATCATGAGATGAATAATATAAAATTATAAATTATAAATAATTAATTAATTAAATATGTAAAAAAATATATAAATATAGAAAATATAAAAATTTTGTGTAAATATAATGATAATACACCAATGATAACAATCTCTGCACTTGATGGACAAAAGGTTGATCGCCTAATTCCACCAAAAATGCTGATTAATCCGAAAATTGATACCTCCATTCTTGTTAAAAGAAATAAAAATAAAATAAATTTCGAGTGCCTAACAGAAGGGAAGACTAAAAGCATGGAGGAAAAACATGGAGCTGCAACCTGTGATAGGTATGGTTCATGACCTTACATCTTCATGAAATCATAAGGCAGCATGCAACAAACACAACATGCACTTAAAAGCCGAATTTAACATAATCATCATTAATCCTTCCCATCCATTACAGACATTAATTTTTAATAAGATATATATATGTTTTTTTTTTTCCTAATAAATCACTTGTATCTAATAATAATTATGTTGAATTTAACTAAATCCGATTCAATTCGGTTTAAATTCTTAAGAGACAAAATTCTTCTAATATTTATTTTCGTCATATATAATATTCGATTCAAAATCTTGATTGAGATATTAATGTCTAGTTATTAAATTAACTAAGCGTTGGTATTTTTAATAGGCTATCAGAGTTATATTCATCTATATTTTAATATAGTATCAGAATGATATTCAAATTGTTTTAATACTTATCATTCATTATTTTTTTTTTCTTTTTGATCTCATAGTGCTCTTCCTTGCTGGCATTGCAAATTGACGACATTTGATCTCATTATTTTTTTAAATCCGATTCAATAAGGGTTGAATCCTTAAGAATAGAGGTGAGACTGGGTTGGGCTAGGCCGGCTCGCGGTTCGGTTCCGAACTATTCATGGAATTGCAAACCAATTCGGCCACGGATCCAAGCCGAGGCCGGCCTCAAGAAATCTCCTTGGAACCGGCCTAGCCCGGTGAACCAACCCGGTTGAATCAGCCAAGGCCGGATCCATGATTCTTTTTCGTTGGGTTGTTAATTTTTTTTTTCTTTTTTTGATTTTTTTATACTTGGGTTTTTTGGGAGGGTTTGTGGGTTTTTTTGTGGAGTTTTTTTGTTAATTGTTTTAATTAATTTTTTTAATGAACTAAAAATACATATAAAAAGAAAAGAGTGACAATAAATTTTTAGAGTGGTTCTATCAAATTTGGTGTATGTCCACTATGAAACTTTAATTCTGATTTTCTAATTCATTAATTTAATATGTTTACATTTGATATTTTTACAAGAATAATTGTTTTTAAATACATATTTATATTTTTTTATACTAAAATTTATTCTTCATCTTCTTTCTCTTCCTCTCCAAGCTAACATTTATGTCTTGCCGCCTTTTTCCCACATCTTTCCAATCCTTTATACAAATCAAGACTTCTAAGGTGTTTACTGTCAACTTTGACCGTTTCGGTGGTAAAACTCGTCCACCTACACCAAATGCACATTTTGATGGCATTGTGTACATTGGAGAGGTTAGTACATTTTTTTTACCATTATAGCCAAAATTGAAAAATAACTAGTATTATTACTCCACTAACCTAAAATACCAAAGTAATCGTCGTCATCAAAACCTTCTAATCTATGTATTTGTTGATATAAAATTAACTCATTTAATGAGGACGACGATAATATTTTCTATTTCTTTCCTAACATATATAAAGAATTAAATCCAAAATTAGATAAACATGTTGCTAAACTACTACAACAACTGCCCACATCTAATAGCACCTGTATTATTTTATTCATTTTAATATAATATAAACAGATTTTGTAAGGTAAGGGATATTATATGTTTTAAATGTACAGTGTTAATATACATATGAGTAGAAAAATTATTTACAGAACAACAATTAGTGTTTCTACCTCCTTCAACTTTTACCCTAGGATCTAAAACACTAACTATTAAATACAAAATAGGAATCTTTTCATAATATTTTTAAATTTTAATTTTCATTGGTTCAACTATTTCGGTAAATCTTTCAATATTTTGAAATTGATTAAATACAAATTAAATTTTACATAAATTAGGCAAAATTAAATGAGTTATTGGGTAATATACATCGAAAAATAAATTTGTAATATAAAAAATTTTCAATAAATCAGTTAATATTTTTACAAAATCAAAAACGGTTTTATCAATAAAATCATAATCATGATTAGAATTTACAAATTCGACTAAAACATTTCTAAATGGTAAAACACTTGTAACATATCATATATAGAATTCCACCTAGTGTCAATTTCTATTTTAAATTTTTTAAATTTTATATTATTTGATTGACATAAATGTTTAAATTTTTATGCTTTAATCGAGAAATTTCTAACTTGATAAATTATATCACGAATAGATTGTAAAATTTTTTTTTGGCAATATATAATTCATTTTTTATACATAAATTTAATATGTGACATGCATACCTATTATGAAAAAAATACTCCATCTAATAATGGTTTTAAAATATTTTTTAACGAATTAGTGATACAAATATTAGCCAAAATATTATTTAAAGACAAACAAAAAATTCTATCAATTATTCTAAATTTATGATAAACATTAGTTACTACCCTAATAATATGTAAACCCAAATGTTGATAGTCCCATCTTTGAAAAGTTAATTTTTTTTTTCTAAAATCCATGATTCACTTATCCAATGATATATTATAACTATAAAATATTCACCTTTTTTATCTCTCTAACTATTTGAAATTATTGAAAATCTACTCAAAATGGTACTAAATTTTGCTACTAAACCATCTTTTAACTCTTAAAAGTGATCTAGTGATCTCCTCCTACCCGATTTCATATACTTTCTTTTATAATCCGGCTGTAAAAATTTTTTAACATATTTTTCAAAAACTCCATATTCAACAATACTAAATGATAATTTTTTAGGGGTTGTTCATTCATTTTAACCTATTTTTTCAGTCTCTACATTATACCTAAATATATTCATGACATTTTCCCTCGTAGTGGGTGATCTCTTATAATATGTCTTTTAAGAGTGCATACTCCCCAACCTTTCGAAAATTTATATTTTTGTTGATAAAATTTGCAAATTGCCTTTTGTTCCTCATAATCTTCAACAAAAAATTATCATACATTAAAATCATCTTTTCTAGTACATATACTATTGATTGTATTTGACTAAATTCATTTTCTCATACTCTTACATCAATATTAATTTGTTTGGAAATATTCTCATAAAAAAAGAATGGAGGGAGAGGAGATAGTTTGAAAATTGTGATGAGTGTGTTTTGACAATTTTTTTCTAAAAAAAAATTAAAGTAAAAAAAATTAAAAATAATGAATTAAATTTGCAAAAAAAATTAAAGATGCAAAAAAAAAAAAAACAAATGGTACCGATTTGAAGTAGATCATGGTTGTTTATCTCCGAATCTTGATTAATTTAAAATTCCAACGTTCAACTCTTGCCAAATTTTATGAGATATTGGAAAAAAAATAGTGGTATTATAGAGAAGAAAATAGTGAGATTCTGTATTGTAGATTAAAAAAAATGGTGAAATATTGTAAATTGTAGTTAGAGAAATAAAATGGTGATATTGTAATTATAAGTTGCTCATGGAAAAAAAATTGTGAGATGTTGCAAATTGTAGGTGAAGGAAAAAATGGTGATGTTGTAAGTTGTAGAGAGATTGTGAGAGAGCAGAGAATGTTGTAGATTGAAAGAGTATAAGAATTTGTTGTGTAAAATTAGAAAATTATATTTATAGCCATCATTTTTTATCCTATAAACCACAATACCTCTCAAATTAACTGTTTTATTGCTTCGAGGACGGGTATTTTAAGAAAAAAAAAAAAAAAAAAAGAAATAAGTGACTATTGGAATCGGTCCACTGTTTGCTGGGCGATTTTTGGGCTGAGTTGAATCAGTCTGTTTAGGCCAGTTTCTAAGCCGAAATCGGCCCATGCCCAAGAAACAAAATTCTTCCGATATTTGTTTTCGTCATATACAGTATTCGAATATAAAATCTTGATTAAAAGATATTAATGTTCAGTCATTGGACCAACTAAGTGTTGGTATTTTTAATAGAATATCAAAGTTATGTTCATCAATCTTTTAATATGATATCAGAGCAAAATTCAAAATTTTTTAATACTTATGATTCATTATTTTTTTTTTCTTTTTGATCTCATATTGCTCTTCCCCGCTGGTATTGCTAATTGCCATCAATATTTAAATTGAACAGCATTGGATTTCTGACAACATGTTTATCAGAGATCCATCTTGGAGCACCTCGAGCTGGAAAATGAGTTGCTGTTCTTGATGAGAAATGTGCAACCTTAGCCATAGAAGCAGAAGGGTTTCTGGTGACAGTTCCATTGAAAGATAATGGAAGGGCTTGGAGGTCGAATTGGTGTATAATATAATCTTGAAGCCTGCAAAATAGCTACCTAACTTCAGTTGCTGGAAGAAGAACATGAAGCTGAGTTCGATTGTGTAGCCTGTAGGTTCATCGTTCATGAAAATGATCGCGGCACCACCAGCATATCCATAGCTCATCATCAATAGCGGCATCAATTGCCAGCTAATATATCACTACCTAGACAACCAACATGACAACAAACATTATCCAATGCCAAGTGTAGATCTGGCCAAGGGTGGGTTCAAGCCATGAGCTGAACCCTCAGGGGTCCACTGGTTCAAGGGTAACTAAGTGGGTCATGAACTGCCGGTTGAAAGACACTTACCCTGAACTATACAGATGGTTCAAAAGGAAGAGTCATATATCTTGCGACCCTGAATTATCCGGCTAGATTCGGTTCAATGCCAGACACCAGTTCAGACCAGTGGCCAAGTCTAGCCAAGTGAGCTAATGATGCTATACCAGCTCTAATGCCATTTGCAAGTCCAAGAATAATTGCATTATCCACAAGGTTCCCCACAGACGTACAGCCTCCAAGTCTAGTGGTACTGGGGATTCTTGTCCTCACGGGGTGTCAGGAGTTAAAATCTCTTTCCCCCTTTCGTATAGTTAAGCGTCTTAATTTTGGAGAGTTTTGGGTCATGTATGTATGAGTACAAACACTCTGAAAGCTTAATGCGTAAAAACTGGAACAAAAATCTGTTATGACAGTAGAGAGTAAGAAAAAGAGTATCATGCAGCTTTAGGGAAAACATCCCACTTTAGCTTCCGCTTGTGATTATTCCTTCCTTGTGCTCCACCAAGAGGAGCTGGAGGCAGGATCAAAAAATCACTTTCATCTGTCACAGCACCTATCCAACCATAGGAAGGTCTCCTCATAGTTGTAAAACTGGAAACATTTGGTGAAACCTCAGGGCTGCTAATCTTTTCTTCCTGATCATCATCTTTCTGGCTGCTGCTACACAATGTGCCTAGGCACCCATCTTCTGTTAGTGCTTCATTAGAGTTCTGATGAGGTAAAATATCCTTCCAGCCAAGTAGATTGCCCTTGGCCGGTGGAGCAGGGTCGAGGACTGCAAAGCAAGAGCATAGTCATAGCAAAGTAATTCTGAAAGCAACAGAGTCTAAGAAAAGCATAACAGTTAAAGGTCGACAAAGAAAATTTTGCATGGGGGGATGGACTACGAGCCCCTTGGATGCATATCTTTCAGACTAGGATATAGAGTCCTCTCACCGCTGTTCGTTTCTGGAGAGCAATTTCACAAGAACATTAAAAGGAGGAACAGATAATTACCCATTTCAGGATCCACAGCTGTAAGTTCTTCATTAGGGTCTGGAAGCTCCAAAGCTGGTGATCTCTCAGCCATCAAAGATGGTTCGCCATGGTCTCCATCTGCGGCTTCATTCTGTGGTGAGTCAACCTTCAACAGAGCACACAAGAATCATTATATATGTTCGCCATCTAGGAGGACATATGAAATACATCAAATTTCTATAGAAATTATGAACTAAACTACATTTACCATCAAATTTATCATATTTTGTTCTTCACATCCAAAAAAGCAAACATCAAACAATCAGACCTGGAGTGTGCATATCCAGCACACTGAAATCATTAAGCACTTTCTTGTCTGGAAATTAGGCACAACTTACTTCATTTTGTGGTACTATTCAGTAATGAGGAAAGGCAGTGCCAACTTTCTCTACTAATGAATACAAATACAAGAGAAAAATGTTCTTAACAATGACGAACATGCAGCCAGGCAGATCAAAAACATTAAAGCTTGTGAAAAGACATTTGTCCTGTTAAAACAGCTTCTTCTCTCCTTTGCATGATTAGAACTAATATCCAACTAGGATGGATACATAAAAAATTGCAAGCAAGACATAGGCCACAAACCTTAGCCTGACATGAACCTTTCTGTAGGTGACATCATTTCTGTCATGGGATTCAAGGCACACAGAAACACTTCCAGTCTTATGTGAAAGCAGAGAAGCAATGAGACAAAATGAACCAGTACAGACTGAAAGAGGACCAAGGACATTTCATGTTACACTAAGGGATAGGAAATATTCGTTTAATTTGGAGAATGCTCAAATTGTACAACAAGATGTCAGTCTTTGAACGGAAAAAGAGCAAGCTACCTTACATCAAAATTCTGCAACAGGACATACCGCATAGAAAGAAATGATAGGACACAATATAGATCTTCTTCTATTCTGGAGCTTGACCAGCTACTCAGGAAGACACCTATCAAATTCTAAAGTTGGTCCTGTAACTTTTACTTGTAATGAAAACTCAGGGAATTGATAATGATGTTCTAGTCTCAGAGAGAATATGAGAATCACCATTTTTCCTTAATTTTAACAACACATTCAGAAAGAACAATACACAAATGTAGTTCAAAGAAAAACTAAAGCAGAAGGAAAGAAAGCAGAGGCTGAATGAAGACCAATAAAAAGAGCTATGTCAACAATCATTTTCTGGAACACAAAAGTGAAGGGAAGGAAATGTGGGTATAGGAGAACACTAAGGAGGTAGTGCTATAACTTAGAGAAAAGTTATTTACTCTTGCCTATTACAGCCAAGTGAGGGATGCCACTTGTCCAATTTAGGGATGAATAATATACATACAGAAAACGAACTCGGAACATTGGACTCGCACCCTATTCAGTTCAACATGGTAAGGATAATATGATTCTTCAAGTTTAGTCTGTAGCTGCCTTTGATTGGAAAATACATTCAACATGACACCTAGTCACTGAGCCCACGAATGCATGATAGTTCACACATGCTCCGCTTGCTTCATTTCAATGCCTCCCATACAACACTTCTGCAGGCGTAATTTCTATGTAGCACACAGTCAAAATCAATAAGGCAATACAGGAAATGGATTGTGACATAGTCCATATGCGTGAACCGTTTGAATTCCTACATAGAAGAAACCCCATAAATATTTGTATTCCCCACTAGCATTTCACAATTGATTTCCATTTTAACTCCTTTACATATGTCTCACAACCATGAAGGATGATTTGGGCTGCATTTGAACATGAAATTTCATCTCATCTGCAACCTTAACTACATGATAAACTTTTAAAAAATTCTGGGGAAAAATAAGACAGCATCAACTACGTAAAAATGCACAAGCCTCATTGTTCTTCAAGCTGATTTTCCAAACTAACTCTCGCACACATGCACACATATATCATACAAAGCAATTCCAATTTTAGCACTTATTGACAAATTAGGCCAAATGCAACATAGAAGGATCAGAATGCAGAATGTTAATGGGATCACTACTTTGCATTTTCCATGAGATCCATCTTTGCTTTCATTTGCAGAAATCATGAAATACCTTTACAGATTTGAAATGTTTTGTGTGTTGAAGATGGAGAATTCAGAAACTCTGGAATCTCAACAACACAAATATCCTGTGTGGTCAATGCTGTTCTTTTCTGATGAGTGCCTAACAAGGTCCTCAAAACACATACATCTCTTAAGTATATTGTTCTCATCCAACATGGATTTCTCATCTCAAGTTTTCAGTATCTAATTTATAAAAGAAAAAAAAAAGAAAGGATTTATATACACATATAACAAATGCAAAATTATATACTAACCCAACAATTTTAAGAAAATCAGATATTATATATAGGAGCGAGATTGAGATTTAGTGAAAGATCGGGGTAGAGAGTTGAAAATCTGGATAAAAATTATGTATAAAGATTATGAGTGTCAAGAGTTTAACTGTGAAAATTTTAAATAGAAATGAGTGGTATAAGTGAATCCGAACCAGTTAAATTAATATATTATTATTATTATTATTATTATTATTATTTAAATTTTTTATGGATTGTTTATTTTTATTTATTTCATTTTATTATTTTATTTTTAGTTTTATTTCCCTATTTTTATTTTATTTTATTTTATATTCTTTTCCTTCTCTATTTTTTCTCTATCTTATATTTATCTCTTAAACAGTCGACCGTAAAATTTAAATTAACACTCAATTTGTTGTTATATATACATACTTAAATCAAAAGGAATGCTAACCGAAATCTCCTAGGAGTTTGAGTTTTCAAAATAAATTAAAAAAATTCAGAGAAAAGAATTAGTAAAGCACAAAAATCTGCTCAGATTTTCAGTGTTCATTGTTTCAAAAATCAAATCAAAGTTAAAAAAAAAAAAAAAAAAGGCTAATTTAACAGTTCTTCAGATACCATCCCAAGAAAATTAAGAAAAAAAATTATAAAATTCATCGATATATAAAAAAAAAAAAAAAAAAAGCCATTTGCCTAGATTTTCTAGATTTTCAAGCTTTAAGAAAAATCAATTACAAGAAAGCGTATGTATTCACAGAAACCAAAGTTTACCAAAAAGGGAAACACAAATACCTTGGGCTCCACCTCATTCTCCTCTGGCGCCAAGATGGTTTCAATCAGAAGCTTGTAAGAAAACTCTTCAATGAAAGGCCAACCACCGTCACCATCATAAACCTTTAAAATTTTTGCAAAATAATAATAAGAAAAAAAAAGGGATTATATCGAAAAACCCATGAATTGGGTAACCCAAAAATTTAAAGATTAAAATTGACAAAACCCATTAAAAAAGATCAAAAGGAACATTACTTTGAGAAGATCCTTGACTTTTTTCCGTACCAAAGGAGCAGCAAACCCCATTTCCTTCATAGCATCAATGGCTGCATCCATTCTGCTCAAACCCACCTGCAAACATTGGAAGAATAGACCCCAAATGAGAAGACAGTGAGAGAGATAGTGAGAGAAAGGGGGCGAAACCTTGCGAGTTCTTCCTCTGGGCGCCATTGTTGAATTCTTCAGTCTCTCGCTTACTCTCTGTTTCTGAAGAGAACGGAAAAGGATTGCCAAATAAGGTGCATGGGTTTTGAGAGGAAATATAACTTGTGAGGAGAAAGGATCGGGTGTGGTAGTCCGTATTTAAGGATCAAGGAGTCTAAAATTTTTTATTTTTTTAAACAAAAGGGATAACTAATGAAAATAAAAATATCATTTATATCTTGAAATATACATTATTGTACATTATTAAGAAATTTGTCTAACCCAAAGCAATCAAAATCAAAATTATAAATAAAAAATACAATTCCATGAATATATTTGTTAAAAATCTAAAATATAAGAGAAATATGGATATATTCCGAATTCTTATTCAAAAAATATGATAGATTTTGATATTTTAATCATATTAAAACACATATTTTAAAATTCTTTTATTATCTTAAATTATATTTCACAATTTAATAAAATGCTTAAAAAATTATGATTTATAATTGTTTTATATAATTTTCCCTTTCAGAGTAATATTTTTATTACAAATAAGACAAAGGTTAGTCCATACCTTATCCTTGTTTTTAAAGTGATGTTTAGAAAATCTCAATTTGACTCGTGTCAATTTATCTTTATTTAATTTATTTTATATATAATATTTTTTATTAAAATAATTTTTTATAAAAATATAAAATTTTATAAATAATTTTTTTTAAATATAAACTTTTATTTATATTCATCATTTTTTATATTAAAAATTTTACTTAGTGGGCCTTATTTTAATTTACAACCTTATGCCCCCTATCCGATCCATAAAGTCCAAACCTACTTGACGGAAAACAATCAATAGACTAATTGTTTTTTAGGAGATATAACTAAACAGAATCAAACCAAAAAAGAAATGATAGAAGTAAAAAGTTTCTACCGTTTAAACTGTCTCTAAAAAAATTTGATAGACTAACTAACTAAATGAGCAAGTAATGTGCCACAATTTCAATTGTTTGTTGAAACAATAATTAGTACTTCTAAGTTTAGCTTTTGTTGTGAAATAAATGAATTAAAAATTTAATATACAAAATTTTTTATGACAGTTTATATGAATATATTTTGATTAGCTTTTATTTAAATTATCATTATATTGTGATTGACTAATTAATATTGACCGTTCTATCTGAATTGTGCATTTAGACCGAGTTCTTGAAGATCTGAACCAAGTTAGTGCAACTTACTTGGGCCTACTAGACAATAGCCTATCAATATTAGTTGGCTAATTATTATTATTTTTTTTATAAACAATTCATATCTAAAATCATATATTGATTAGGATTTAATTTAGGGGAGTTCTTTTAATATAGTTTTTTTTTTTATTTTTAAATTTTGAATTCCAAATTTAGTTAAGAGATTTAATAATTTATCCACCGGTCGATAGTCCGTTGGTCATTTGACTAAATATAAGAAGCACTATGATGAGTAAATTGAGATTCATCTCTCTGAGGGATTTTCTTCTCCATCCCTACAACCAGATCTGATCTTGTGAAGTTGAAGTACAAGCAAAATGCATCTTGGGTTTAATAGAGGTCAATGGAAGAGAGAGAAAGAAAGAGAGATAATATAATAAATAACATTCACAAAATAACTTTTATTTTGCTATACATGAAAATGTGTGTATATATATATATATTATATATAATATTCGATAATTATGTTAAATTTAATTAAAATATTATGATATGATATTTTTCAAATATAACACAGGCAAAGTCCGCCCTTCTCGCTCTTTGGGCCAAATCAATTAAATTGGGTCAAAACATATTCTAGCTACACTTTCTCTACACTCCAGGCCTGGGCCTCTCCTAATTACACACCAGGTCTAGACCTCCCTCCAAGGGAATAGATTATTGGTAATAGTCCCTCTCTCACGATCTTAGATTCAGAGTTGGATTTCTGTTATAATCAAAAAAATTTTCCTCCTTTATTTGAATTTTCAAAAACATGTCCTTGACTCTTCGTTTAACCTGTTTTCTTTTTTTTTTTTTTGGGTCCAAACTAGGACTCCGAGGTGCCACTTGAGCTGACCCTCATTAGAACTCTTCCTTCAACCTTCCTAAACTCTTTCTACCTCTCTCCCTCCCGCCTCTCAGGCAAAAAGGAAAAAAGTTGTAGCAACCTCAGAGAATTCAAATTAAAGACAGCATCCGAAATTGTGTCTCTTCTTCTTTTCTTCCAACCAAGAAGAAACATTGAACATGTTTTCTTCTGGGGTCAATCTTCTAATGCCAGAATCTTGAGGGGTATATCTCAAACTCCCAATTTTGGGTCTCAACGCAAAATTTTTCAAGTTTGGCGCAAAAGAACTTAAGTCTCCTGCTGGGACGAAATCTTTGAAGTAACTTTTGACCAAGTTCAAGGTTTACAAGCAAATGATTTCCTAGTCGTGGCGAGTGAGTTTTCGAAGACTTTGGATGTTGGAATTCAATGGGCACGACGTCGTTCGGTTCAGGAAGAGAATCGAGGAGTTGACTGCTGTGGAGGTCGATTTTGAGACAACCGAGTCAAAAGTGTTGGAGCTAAAGAGGAACATGAAGAGGTGAAAACGATGAAGGGCAAGTTGGAGGAAGAGATTTTGGGGTTGAAGATGAAGTTGGAGGAGACCGTCGGAAGTTTTGATGATGATCTTTGGGGGGAAGATTGAGGAGATCGAGGATTATTTGAAGACTGATTTACAGTTCAAAACATTAGCAATGTCTCCAATGTAGTGTATTGTTGAAGATTAATGTCATGTACCAACGTTTCGTTATTCTAGTGGAAAAAGCACTAAAATCCCACGTCAAATACTCGAATTCAAATTTTAATAATAATAAAAACGATATCGAGAGAATCCCTTCCGAATGAGAATCTGATGACGATTCGACCTAAATTAATCGAAAAGAAACTCCGAATACTAGATGGTGAACCAAGTCCAACGCACAAAAAAGAAAAGATTAATGTTATGTCCATAAAAAATGTAAATGACCCGAATCACAAAATTTAGCATGAAATTTCTCTATCACAGTGACTAAAAAGTTGTCATTAAATATTGTTGTTTTAGTCTCTTTTTAGATGATGTGTATGTGATGCCACAATAGTAATGCTTATCACATAGCAAGCAAACAATGAAATGGAGCTCCACAAGTCTCTCTCCTTTTTTTTTTTTTTTTTTTTTTATTTTGGTCGAAAGACGTAATCAACTAGAATCGAATCAGAAAATAAAGAATAAAAATAAAAAAATCATACCACTTAAACCATTTATGGAGACAAACTACAAGAAAATAGGGGAGAATTTTAAAGTGCCATCATACAAATGAGGCCCCTACCAAATTTTTTTGACTAATTAAACCTCGAATTGACTTTGTAATGTTCTATTGACTAGCAATATGACAATCAAGTAGTAATGAGCTAGTGATAAAAAGAAAATGCAAATCATTAGTCAAAGTGGGGTTTCCTTTGAACCACTCACTAAGCTTAGGGACAAACATTTTCCAGCCAAACTCACATGCTCAAGCCATATAGGGGAGATTGCTACTTAGGGGGCCCAGGGAGGCAACCAAAGTCCTATCCATGTGAAGCAAACAGTTTGCTTACAGCCCCTCTTGGACTAAAGTCATGAAGATGAAAAAAGCGCAGGTAAATTTTCAACGAGGAACTAGAAAAGCGCACACTGATAAACCAATTTGTAACATACAACTCACAAGCTATATGCACCAAGTGTTGTACAATAGCTCACAAGCTATACATGCATCAAGTATGCATATCTTGTGAATGGGCCTAAAATCTCCAGGGCGCAATCTCAAAAACTCGAAGTTAAGATGTTGCTAAACGAATGGTGCATCTTCTATCAATTGTCAAGAATAGTTTTAATCACTTGCTAATTGAGAAGAAAGAAAATCAACATTGCTCATAACATATGAAAAGGACTACTAACATTCACCAGACTAATATACCTTTGTCTAATGGAGAAATCGAACAAAATACTAGTTGACACAAAACGCTGATGGATAATAACTAGCCATGGAGGTTAACAAAACATGTAGTCATGGTGTGACAAAATGAGATAAATTCCTATTCACATTGAACCTATAATGAGCATGTTCTTAGTGATGTACTGCTGCAGGTGGCTGGCACTGATAACACTTCGCGAAAAGCCCGAATGTGTCAACTTGTTTGATGAAGTTGGTCATGCTTGCCCAGCCTCCAAATCCAAAACCAACAATGAAGACCCATACCACCACAAACACATTTATCGCATACATTACTGCCCAGTTTGGCACAAAAGAGGGGAGTTTTTCAGCAGCATTCTGCGAAAGCATGACATACAGATAACATGAAAATGCTTGGAAGAGGATTAGAAAATAAGGCATTGTTTGGTCTATCAATAGGCATAGGAATAGGAATGGTAAGCTTGAATTTTAATTTTTAAGTAAAATTTCAAAGATCGGAATGGAATCAACTTGAAAGGCAATCTCAATCCTTAATTCTCACTCCCCCGGCCGCCCAATGGTCCTACATTAACGAATTGATTGCATCCAGTAAGAGGTTAAAATCTGACTAAGACAATTTTGGCCTTGAGCTTTAGCAAAGTGGGTCGGTTGGACAGCTCATTGAGAGATGTAATCAGACATGGCGAGCTTGAAATGTTTTCATTAACTGTTATAAATAACCGACTGATAAGGAAATGTCACCAACCTAACAATTATAGCATAAATCTTCAGGTTTCAATTTTTGGTGGGTCAGGACTAGATTTCTTAATTAAAAAGTAATCATGTTTTTTTAAAAATAAATAAATCAGTACAGGACCAAAATCACTCTTCTTATTTGTTCTAAAGTAGCATGAATTCCTCTCACACCATTACAATTTGAGATTGGCACTTGAATACTACAAATAGTTAGCTCTAAATCTGTGCAGGCTGTCATTTTTATTCGTTTTTGTTGTCCAAACGCTATAAGCAACAATTTTGGGGTGGGTGTGGGGGGGGGGGGGAAGAGAGAGAGAGAGAGAGAGTATTTGACAGATCTGAGTGGCATAGTAAGAAGACAAGGAAAAATTCTAGTCTCGACAGGGAAAATCCAAACATGTGATTCCAAGCAAATCACTGTTAGGTAGACTGATGGCTTATCAAGAAGTGCTTCTGACCCACAAAAGATGCTTAGATCTCTATCATGTAATTGTTCAAACTCATCCCAAATAATTCAACGGCCAAACAACGCTGAATCTGGTTATACCTAATCAATCACTGCTACGAACACAAGTTCTACCTAGAGACTTAAATACCCCTAGGTAATCAAGACACCAACAAATCAGCCACCACATAAAGATCCAATATACTGGGGGCACATAAGTCATTTATGCAGGGTACAGAGAGAATTGGATTACAGCGATGAAGATAAGAGACACCAGAAGAGAGAAGAGGGACCATTACCTGTCGGGAGAAAGGAGATCTATAGGTAAGCATATGAGCAAGAGCTGGGATGATGTAGACTGTGAAGCTGACTAACAGAGCTCCAACAGCAGAGTTAATGGGCCCAAAAAATGGGAATATAATGGCCAAGAACCATATTGGTACCACCACCGGTAGCCTAATAAGAGCCCTCAAAAATATGCTCTCTGTGTCATGCATTCCCAGTACTTTCTCCCACACAAAGTATAACGGTGTACAAGCAAACCCAAATGTTATAAACTGCACAAACAAAATCCGAAATATGGTTGTTTAACATTCTGCAAACATTTAATAGATATGACTGTGAATAGGAAAATGCTATTTGTCATTCCGGAATTTTATCCCTTTGTTTTTCTCTGCAAAAAGATTTTCCATCATTACTGATGATATATAGCATTGCTCATGTATGTGCGTGTGGAAAGCATTATGATGAGATACATAGTTTAGAAGGACCTGGTGGATAAGCATAAGGATAACCGCAGCATCACGGAAGCCAGATCGCGGAAGGAGAGAGAAAGCATTTGAATGGGTGAGGAGCTGGTCACCGAATGCCCAGTAGACAGCAGCAGCGGATGGCAATGTTAGAGTGAAGACATAGAGGGTGGCAACTAGATAAATGTACTTGAATTTCCAAGGCTTCCACATTGCATGCATGATTTCCCTATGAAATACCATTAGTCATTAATTATCACAAATTAGAGAAGTTCAATTTTCAGTATTAAAATTATATAAAATTTTAACTCAAGACTCAAAAACTTATGCCACAAACAATTGTAGGAGCTTTTTGCCCCCAAAATATGGAGCATTCTAGGCCTAACAAAAAAGTTACCCACTTTGATCACAAGATAGTGCAGATCAAAGTAAGTTTCTTATAGACCAAGACAAGTGCCGCAAATTATGGAGCATTTTCATCTCACTTTATGACCCCTTTGATCACAAGGGAATGTATATCATAGTCATTCTTGTATGTTGTTCAAACAAGAACCAAACATTTCACGTTTCAAGATAGTGAGATTCTTTATCGGTTCCGTGACATTGATACCGATGAAGTTAGTGGTTGTTGGATCACCATCCAATGGCCACAATTCCCTATAGGACAAGGATGGTAAAATAATCTATAGTCATTCAATGGTAACTCAACAGCCACGACCCCAATAGAAACACCACGACCCCAATAGAAAAACCCTTCAAGACAAACGTGCACCATACATGAAGACCTTCCACTCATACAGCATGGATAGACAATCACAAAATAATGCACCGGCACATTAAGTCTAGCATCATGTTCAAACAAAAACCACCAAAAATTTCATTTAAGACAAATGTAGGTACAAATTGAGCGGTGTGAGTCTGAAGTCAAAACATATATATATGCTTAGGAGCAGTAAGTAGACAAAAATAAGTGATACAAGTAAGGGCTTTTTTAAGAAAAAGTTAATTTCTGCAATTTTGTCTTCTTCCATCAATCCACACTTGGCAACCATGAGCTGTGTAGCATAGCAAGTGCATGCCACTAATAGCAATTTGTTCTATGAACAAAAGCACAGATAAAAAGTGGTAGTCCAGATTTCTGAAGGTAAATCACTTACACAGTAACTGCATGCCCACCAAAAGTATAAAGTATATTGGTAGCACCAGTGAAATACAGTACAAGCTTTGTTGGACCTGTGTGAGTCACACCTTCAGCCTGCAAAATTAAAATAAAAGAACTAAGACCATAGACTAAGATTTATCCAAACTGCTGGTCTTCAATGCACACTCCAATAGTAACTGAGATCTACACAATTAATGAAAATAACCATCAAAGAGAGGTCATACGATTTGTGTTGTGTTAACCAAAATGCATCGTGCACCAACCCAAGAAAGTTTGTTTTGACAAAAAAAGAATAGCATTTTCTACAAAGTCAAGGACATTAAATAAAATTACCTGACCATGGACAAGAGCTGCAATGGTCAAATACCAGGCTGTGTAAGTGGTCATTCCAAGTCCAAGAAATGACCAAATTCTGTAGTTGTGAAAGGAGGGGATGAACACGGTTGTAGCACAACAAGCTCCAAAGATGTAAGTCCATGTCCTCTTGTCTAAATGGGCATCTATGTAGTATATATTACTGGAACCAAAAATTAAACCGCATAAACAAGCAAAATTAAACCAAACACGTGCACATTTTAACTAATAATCCAGAAGAAAAGGAAAAGCAAAAAAGTAGTAATTCATGAAGAGAGAGAGGATGACCTCGCACAAGCAATGAGTTGAATAACACTTCCAAAGAGAAGGAAAGTGCAATTAAAGGCCAAACCAACACCTTTCCAGAATGGACCCAGAAGGCCATCCAACACCTCAAACCACTGCGGGGGGAGGGAGGGAGGGAGAGATTAGAATTTTGGGGGGGGGGGGCTCTGAAAAATGTTGGAAGTATTAGAGAAAAACCATACCTGAATAACATGGTTTTTGAAGCTGACATTCTCTCTTTCTTTTCGAGTTCGGTACTCAACATACAGCACACTTATAAGATATGCAGTCCAGCTTCCGAGAAAACCATAGAACAACTGAAGAATTATTCCTGAAAGCATACCCATTTGAGAGAAAGAGTAGGGCAGTGTCAACAGAACCTGTGCAACCTGCTCCGGCCATCAAAAAAGTATTATAAAAAAAAAAAATCTACCTTATTGAAGAAACCCAAAACTTAATGGGCACAATCACAGCGCAAACAACAAAAACTTTTGACAGAAACCCTGAAATTTTTTTTTCACTTTTTAATCAAATTATTAAAAAAAAAATTGTTGAAGAGTCTTTGAAATTTTGATAAATTACCTGATTAGATGCAGTACTAAACCAAGCATCATAAACCGAACCGCCATGCCAGAGAAGGCTTTTCAAGCTAAAATTAGAATCATCAGCACCAGTTTGGTCTTCTCTTTCATCGTGACTAGTCTCATTCATGCTTGAAACAATTGCTTCTTCAACTTGTTTCTGAGGCGCCATTTCTGTTTAATCTTTTCTGTGGCATAGTGAGAGTGAAAATCAAGAGAAAAAAGAACAAACTCATTAAATAGGAGAAGAAGAGTCTGAAAAATAATAAAGACAGATTTTTATTCGATAAAAATTAGAAGAATCAAATTTTGATTTTTTCTAACCAGATGAAAACAGAGTAGCTGAAGCAAGAAAACATCAGTGGTTTATGTAACCACCATTCGAGGAAGACAGTGCTTTTCTCGTTTTCTTATAATTTGGCTTAGAGAGAGAGAGAGAGAGAGAGAGAGAGATGGCGTGGGTGACAATTGTATTGGACGGCTGTTACAGCAAAATTTCAGAAGGGAGTCACAACTTACAACCCTTTCTCTATTATACGATTGTCGGTAACTTAAATGCTTTCGTTACCTCACACCATTAAAAATATAAACACAACTTATTCTCTCTCTCTCTCTCTCTCGGTCTAAATAAAGTAGAGGAGGCAGACCTTTAAATGACCACCGAAAATGCGAACTTGAATGACAATACCAAGAATGGACACCCCTGACAAGACCAATCGAGACAGAGAGAGGAGAGTACCTAATGGTTAATAATGAGTGAGACGAAGGGAGACCATTTTGCTTCTCTTGTAAGTAAATACAAACCGAAACCCAGGTATCTCTCCCTCCCTCCCACCCTCCTCTCTCTCTCTCTCTCTCCCTCGCCCACAACCCCCCTGTTTGGAAAAATGTTTGTTCACCAAAATAGTGCAAACCCAATAAAACCCAAACAAAATTCCATAAATTCTATATATTATACGTAGAATTTTTTAGTCTTAGGATTCGACGAAAACGACTTGAATTGGCACTAATCCAAGTGAGAGAGAGAGAGAGAGAGAGAGAGAGAAGGAGGGACCATGAAAAAGACCTATGAATTTCATCATAAAATAATAAAAAATGGATCACTCTCTCTGTCTCTCTCTCTCTATCTCTACCAAGTACCTCTAAATCGCTGCTCCCTACGTAGTTACCCAAATAGTGTACACCATCAGTAGAATGATTAGTTGCCTTCTGACAACTATCCAATGACCACTAATACTCAGGAAGATAGTACAAAAGTCCCCATCAAGTATTACAACTAAGAATTTTGAAAAAAAAAAAGAGTTAATACAAGAAATTAGTCTCCGTTCTTAATTGAAAATGAAAGAAAAATATAATAACAAGAGACCCTTGCTTCAGGGCAGTTGGCAGCAGCCACGGCCAGACAGGTTGGGTTCTCCGGTATAGGTAGACTTTTCTCCTGGCCCCTTACAAAAGCATATTGATATTGAAATTTTAAACCCCCCGCCCCCCCACTATTTATTATCGCAGATACTATGCATTCTAAAAATGAAAAATAAAAATTTAACAAAAATAAATAAATTACCAAATTAAATATATCCAAAAGGAGACCAGGCCTTGCCAATTTCTCCCCAGCTTCATCCCCGATGCTGGAGAGGTGTGGGCTGGAGTAAGGAACAAATGTATGAATGGATTACCAAATTTTTCCATACAATTAATAAAGTTTGGAGCTTTGGAGTAATGATGCGCGTACAGTTTTTAGCATTCATATTTTTCTTTGAAACACATTGTATTAATTAATATTTATATAAATTTTTTTATATTTAATAAATTATCTATTTGGTTAATTATAATTTTGATTTTTTATATTATTTTTCCTATAATTAATAATTACATATTGAATCATTTTAAATTTTTATTGTAAAATATGACTATTTTATTATTTATATAAAATAATTAATATTTATATAAAAATATTTAGACTTTTTATATCTACATATTTTTTTATATTTTCATTTCATTTATTTTTATAAAATATCATTTTGTATTTATTTCTATTTTTTTTACGCAAGCCAGGCCTAAACTACAAATAATGGTGCAGCTAGCTTTTCTTTTTTTTTTTTTTTATGAATTAAAATGGTCATGTATCTTCATTTAAAGAAATCAAGGAGTTTATGTCTCATATATCTCCTTAAGCTTATCAACACCAATCATGGTAAGAGATAATTCTATCCTTTGATATTCAATATATCTGCATAGGTAGGTTTGGAGTATAAAATGTTTTTTCTTCTAAATTTTAATTAACAAATATAAATATATATATATATTTTTAATTTTTGAGACAACCAATTATGGCAATATAGATTAATTAAATGTCCTTTTGACTTGGTGTTAAAAATCATACCAAAAAATGTCTTTGATTTACCCTACCATACGAGAACTTTACGACCTTAGTTAATTCTATTCAATGTTTCATGATGATTAAAAGTTTTATTTATTATTGAACTATTTGGGTAAGTGATGTGTAAGGGAACTTACAACTATCCACGGATATTCGTTCCAATGATCGACATCAATTACTCTTAAATAAAATTTTATATTTAAATTTATATATGGAGAAAATATATGATAGGAGATTTACTCTTTAAAAATCTAACATAATCCAAATTGAATTTAATTTAATTTAACATGATACTGAGAGAGTGTTTGAGATTATGTATAATCTGGTCAAACTATTTTATAAATTAAAATTAAAATTCTAATCGTTTAATAATTAAAATTCATAAAAGTATTTATAAACCCAAAAAATATTTATAAGCCAAAAAAATAATAACCTACTTCTACCAGTTTTTTCATTTTGATACTTTTAAACACAAATAAAATAAACTATTTTTACTAATAAAAATATATTTTTATCCTTTATATTTTAATAAAAATTATAATTATGTCATAGGTTTTATATTCTCAAAGTTTCACTAATTTTAAGAAATCTCATTATGTCAATTTATATATTTTTCTGTAATACATCTCTCTCTTCATCATAAAATTTTGTGTTTCAGTTTTTATAATATATTTATGATTACGGACTCTATTATAAATCATGTTAATTTAAATTATATAATTTTATTTATAAAAGAAAATCTAAAAATTATTTACTTCATTTATCCATTTTTAACTGAATTGTTTTAATTTTTTTTCAGTCATTTAAATTGTAATACTGTTTATTTTTAAAATATATATTTTATAGTTATGTAAAAATATTTTATGCTCATAATGATATTTTATCTATTTTATATAGTTTATAAATATTTATTTTATTAAACAGTTAATTATTTTTAAATAATATTTATCGAAATAAATAATAATTTATTTTAAAAAAAAATAAAATTATAAATTAAAAAACTATTTTAAATAATTCCAAACGGTGGGCTAATTTATATCAAAAATTAAAAAGGAAACTTAGACCATAGGTTCAAAATCCTCGTTTCTCACTAAAAGAAAAAAGGCCTCCTTAATATTTTTGTGGGTCCAGTGGATAGGAGGGGCCTTCATTTCACTTGTGTTGGCTTTTTAACTTTGCCCTTAATTATATCCTCTTTGTCCCCTAATCCTTTTTGACTCTTGACTAAGAGTACCTTGTCGGGGTTCTCACCCTAGTGAATTGTCATGAAACAATGTAAAAATAATAGATAAAATCCAATTGCATATTAATCTTTATGACATATTTAATAATTCGGTATCAATAAAAATTTATAAAACCCGATAATAATTTGAACTTTCTTGATCTAAAATATTTCTTAATAGTAATTTTTTTGTTAAAAATAATAAATTTTACTAAAAGATTATACATTTCTCTTAAATTAAATTTCTGCCATGACCCCTTGGTCAGGATATAAATCTTATAGAAATCTAAATTTATATTTTTCTCAAATTCACTTGCACATCAAGGTGAAAGACAAATATGATGGAGATCCATGTAATGATTATTAAAATTTGGTCAGTGAGCTTTTTATTACTTTTATTATTATTTTCTTTTATGCAACAAGGGGTTTATAAATTTCTTTTAAGCAAGAATATTGTGCTTCAATCTTTTTGGCACTTGTTATCTAGTTTGATCATTTTTGAATCTCTTGCAAGCTGTGATGTCAAATTATTCTTTTGAATTGTATCCACAAGGAGAGTACTCTCTTAGGGCAGATTCCATCCTGCAATCATAGGAAGAGGGATCAATTAGTATGATTGACAAGCACATCAAAGGCAGAATTTTGTATGATATTTTGTTGCTTTTAAAGAGAATAATTTGATTAGATATATTTCTTTCGGTTATATTCATTTTGATCAAATTATAATTACGGAAAAAAATTGTTATATCTTAGGAGAATCAGTAAAAAGCGTTTGTTTTATAATCATTTTTTTTATAAACTATTTGTATCTGATAATCATGTTTATTCTGATTAAATTTGATTTAAGTCAAGTTAAGTTTTAAGAAATAAAATTCTTTCAGCATTTATTTTCACTATACACAATATTCAAATACGAGATGTTAAGGAATATTTGTGTTCAACCACCAGACGAACCAGGTTAGTTCACAATGATTTCTCTGAACACACATGAATGCATCATTACCATTTATCATTTAAAACTTGAGTTCACCATTGGTGCAATTTTATTTTGAGTTCATATAAAAAATTCTCCAGTATATTTATTTGATAAGTATACCTGAGAAAACAGGGTTATTGGAGTGCAAAAAGACCAGGGGGAGGGTTAATCTCAAGCTTGATAAACACATGGAAACTAGAAGTAGGTAAAGGGCATCAAATGATAAGAGCTTGATTCACTCAAAGTCTAGTCATCAGCCACATGCCCTTCAAATCCAGTCAAGATCAATCCCCTAACTATTGTTTCATCACTTGCAGCAAAAGTTGCTCCATCACACTAGAACAGGGGACTAGCAGCTGTTCTTGCTGAAAGAGTCCAGTGGGAATTTTCCAAATTGCATGTACCTATCGGTCCTTTTAAATGTGCACACATTTTATCTATCTGCAAGGGCAACCAATTATCATGAACACGAAGACAAGGGCATGAAATTGTGTCTGCCATTATTGACCTTCTATTCCTTTTTACTCAAATGGATTTGTAGGATAAATTGACTTGACCCCTTCTCAATCTGGAATTCCTAGTTGCTCTCAAGCTGTTAACCAGGTCTTGTAAGGAATCAAGTACATTGTAGATTCACTTGGAAATTAAACTAGTTGAAGATTTTGCATATCTTGTTAGAGGGTGCAACTTTGCTCCAATTCCGGTGGGAACAAGCCATGGCATCTCACTTGTGTCCCCGTATCGGCAATGAGACGCAATCGAGTAGACTAGATACAGTTATGCCCTTTGTTACATGGATTCTAGTGATCTAGTATTTGCAGATTTTCCCATCTTTATAAATCAACAAACACACTATATGCGCAGGCACAGGACAAATCTTCTTCATGGGGTCACCAAGATATGCAAAAGCATTAACATAACAAAAGTTGAATGTGTGAGATAAGATCTTGCATAGGACTTGGCATAAAGCCCGTCTTTTTCATAGGAGAGAAGGTTCATGGGAAACAAGGTTTATGTGCACAAAGTGGCATGAAACATGAACCAGAGAGAAAGTAAAGAGTCTCTCTCTCTCTCTCTCTCTCTCTCTCACACACACACACAGCAAACTTCTACCCATATCTTCTTTGGTATACTTTAGAGAAGTCATCTTTCATCCAATGAAAAACACATAATTGGAGAGGAAAAGATAAGGGACACCCTCAAAAAATCCATAAAGCACTGAACTTTTCTTTTAGTCAAAAGAAAACAATCAAGCGGCACATTATAAAACGAGAACTAACCCAACCTAAAAAGGAGAGGGCTTTTGAAGACAAAATTAACAAGGATACGGTACAAAGACTTCTCCCAGTAAAAGTACTAAGCATCAACATTTGATTATCATTTATTTGCCACAAGGCATTGCCAGTTGATCGGTTTCCATTTTCTAATACTTAGTTTATGTTCTAGGATGGAAAGTCTCATGTTAACAACTGTGATGTGCTGTACGTAGCAGGCTAATGCCTTTCGGATAGGATTCACCCAGACAAATGAAAATGAGTACCGGAACTACATGTACAGACATGATGAGATTTGGAAATAGGCAAATATAAAAGCTCTCAACTTTTGGCTTGTGTTTACAACAAACAATAACAATAGTAATGCATCACCATGTGCATATCTGTGCCTCCTGCTAAGATTATCATGGCAAGCATAAGATGATGAACAGCATGCAGTGCTACATCTTTTGCAGCTTGCCCATGTAAATGGCAACCTTCCAGCAAAATCTAATTATACAGGTAAAAAGGGTTTGTCCAGGGTATGTAGATACAAGGCCTTAAGCAGCAATATCACAATCAAAAGGGGGTAGGTTGTTGGGGAGAAAATAAACCCATGTTCTTCAATAATGAACAACCTATTTTCAACAAAAATGTAATATAATGAGGTTTCTGAGGTAAGAATACAGAAAGTGTACATTGGCACATTTCAAAAATGCAAGTAATACTCAGTTGGCATGTATCAGACCACAAAAAAGATAAATACCAGCAGGAAGAAGATCAAAATAGCAAATATCTTGATCATAAGCCACCTGTTTGATGATATCCTTGTTAAGTATTTCAACAAAGCACCATGAGCGCCCTCAACATTTGTCAACGACTCATCCATGTTATCATCAATCCTGATCAAAATCAAATCAGGCGGTTTCAGATAATGAGAGAGGTAGAGTGAATTGAAACCATAGATGCAATAGCTAATGATATCACATCAAAATTTGATGTCCTGACTATATAACAAGTCCTAGAATCTACGAGCTAATTTTTCACTTTTCCAGGTGCCAATATTATACAGTACATATTGTGAATACAAATACTTAACCGATTAAAGTGAAGAAAGCTGAGCAGACCTGATGGCTAGTTCCCCTTGCTGTGCAACCATTGTAGCCAAATGTGTAAAGATTCCACCTATTTCTGAGATAGTAGACTGCACATTTTGGAGAGCAGCTGCCCTATTCTCTGAATAATGCTCTTGTCGTGGAACCACTTGCTGCTGTAGCATGGGCATTTCCATTGGTTGCGGAGTATTTTCTCCAGCCATCCGTCGCCTGGGTTGGAGATTAATTCAAGCGATTAGACTAACATTAAAGCATAGCTACAAAAGGACCAGACTCATCAACAACTTATATAGACCATGAAGAACATCATCCTATGAGATTATTACCGAACATGTCGAAACATGAAAGCATCTAACAAGTCATAGTAATGGATTGCTTAAAGGATTTGTACATTGACTGAAATTGATAGCCTCAGATTAAAGCATTTGCAAATCTAGCAGCTATATGAACCAAAAGAAACTAACCAACAAAGTTAAGATCCAAGAAGACCACTTTGGGTCCCCCAGTTGGGTACTGAACAGTGGACTCTCTCATGCCAAATAGAATTCATCAGTATCCATTGTATGCAAAAAGAAACCTGGCAGTGCTCAGTTGCATAACATGATGTTCACCAGAAACTAAGCTGATAAGGATAGTCCAGGCATGGATATAACTAAAATAAGTTTGCAAAAGCTATGAATCATGTAAAAGCACTAAGATTTAAAACACTGCTGTAACTCTTAAGGATCTTTCCTTCTTTTCTTTTTCGTGGGGAGAGGGGTGTTTGCACTAGCAATTTCTACAAATTTTTGAGAATAATATTGGATAAAGCAGATAAAGAGAAATTCAGCCAGTTAGCTACTAATCCTCAAGGGTGCGGGCTGCCAAGGATAACTACCTTAGGCACTGCTTTGTTCAACTTTCTTTCTTTCCTTTTTCACTGGATGATAGCACCTAACATGTTATCTCATGCTATAGGGTCATGGATTTGGAGCAAGCCATTAGAAGCAATTAATAGCAGTAAAGAATAGCTGAAAAGAGGAAATCAGCATTTTGATCCCCACTTTCTATGAAGAAGCAAAAGAAGAAAATGGACCCATAAAACTTTTGGATCAGTGATCATACATTGCATTGAAAATGAGTTAAATGAAATTATATGGTTTCAGACAACCATATTTAGTTTTGCTAAGTACTGCATACAACATAACAGCACTCATAAACTTCTTTATAATAACAGTGGCACATGATGTACAGACAAACATCAAGGACCTACCACCGCAGGTTGGGTGCAATGGGAAGGACATTGCATTCGGTTCCCAAGGGATCAGATTCGAGTCCTCTTGGTAACTTAAAATAACCGTGGTGGGAGACCTCCCCCCATTATGGGCCGGACAGAAGGTCGATCCGGTTTAGTCGGGCACAGTTCCGGATACCGGGTGATGGCTAAGCCAGAACCCAAAAAAAAAAAAAAAATAATTCCATCAAGGACCTGGTTGATCTATGTAGATATGATGGTAAACGGCATACCTAAGTTGGGTGCCAACTTGAGCCCCATTTGACGGCAATCTAAGAAACACAGAGAGAAGAATTAGTAAAGTAACACAGAATGAGATTATAGTTAGATGTGATCATATATAAGCAATATAATGACTGCATCCTTTCTTACAAAAAATATCCTGCCATCATTATCTTTCAATAATAGGAAAACCATTAAACCATCATACACTTGGTTGTATATCAGAAATATTCAGATATTTCCTACCCCCCCCCCCCCCCAAAAAAAAAAAGAAAAAAAAGGGAGCTCAACCATTCCCCAAATACTTGACTTGCATGAAATGGCTACGCCTTAGTCCACCACCAAAGAAACCATTACCTCTTTACTGTTACATACATAATCCATTAAGTTTGATCGACAAGTTCAAATTTTCATCCCAAAGTTGAAAAGGATGGGTGATTTCACCAGCTTGTTAGAAATTCACACTCAACCATGCATATGTGTCATAATACTCACGCTGATGGCTGTGAACTCCTGGATGCATTAGATGAACTTGACCAGGGAGGTGGCTCATTCATAGGTTTCGCAGGTTGTCTAAAGGTGTTACCTCTCAATGCATTTGTTGAAAATATCTGCTTCCTGTTCTCGTGAGCCTTAATATTCTGAGCAAAACATTGAGAAAAAAGAAATGATTAAAAACAAATAAAGCAATAAAGGGACAAGGGAACAGCAAACATTCACCATCTGAGTCAACAATTACCTCTGTTCTAGCTGTCAGCACATCCTGAAGCTGTTTTGTTGCCCCCATTAGTTTGTTCTTCAGGTCATCACAAACAGCAGTATAATGGCCAACTCTATGTTCCGAATAAATGCCACCCGCCATTTCCATGTTTTGAAGGGTCTGCAGATCTGTAACTGCCACATTCAAAGCTGTAATCTCATCTTTTACAACAGCAGTCAATTCTTGTATTTCCACAGTTGGGTCATCGAACATGGATGACTTTTTCGCCACTGCATATAAAATCACAAATAAAGGACAAACTGTCTAATTAGCATCATATCCACAATTTTAAATTCTGTCCTGGTGCAAACAAATTTATTGCATATGTTCATCAGCATAATTCATTTCTAATTACAATGGTTCAAACAGGACATGCCACGGCGGATGCCCAGAGGAGGTAGCAAAGTCGGTTGCCTTCCGCCACCCTTTTCAATTGACATATTATGTTAATCTCAAGGCATCTGCATTGATCCCGTGCATGAAATGCTGATATGACACCCTCACAGACACGGAAAATTTGTATAAATTGAATATTATCATAAGTTATAATGTATTGCATTATGCCATAATTTTGAATTGAAAATATTTTGTAATCAGAAATTTCTAATATGCAACTCTCACTCAAAGCTATCTATGAAGCACAGATGCAGTACATGAAACAACACATGACAACCTCATTTAAACTGAAAATTTAGACAAAATTTTATATTATTGTGAGATGTAAATTACTGTATTATGTCATGTCCTAGGATGTTATCCCGCAAACATCATCGTTCCTAGAAAATTGCTAAATTTTCGAAATTTGAACTATTAAATTTCTTCCTGATCAGACATTTTAAATGTGCAATTTTCATTTATCATCAAATTTTATTTCAATTATAAAAATCTATATAAATATATATTTAGATAACTACAACCATAATTGATGAATAAAAAACCCTAAAAATTATTCAGATGAAAACAAGGCAGATTTAAAAAAAAAATTAAAAAGAAACCCTAGAATTATTATTTGAAGTGAAAAATGAAGAGAAAATAGAAATACATTTGGCGAGTCGAGCGATTTTCTGGCAAGTTTGGTGGATCCCAAGTCCGATTCTCGAAGCCCTATTGTTGAATTCAGATCCCGACGACGACGACGACGTCGTTGTTGCGGTCTGTTTGGAGGTTGATGCATCTAATTCTGCTTGATCGACGGCTCTGGTTGCTCCGACTTTGCGGAGAGTCTGCATCAAAGATCGGAATTCCGGTGTCCGATCTCGGCAGCTGGAGGCGCCACCGACGGACGCCATCCTTCTAAGGGAATTTGATCAGAGAAATGGTGAGATTCGGATGGACTGAGAATTAGAAATGATTGGATTTGGGATTTGCAATGATGAGAGAATTGTGAGCTTATTTTGTCCCGCGGGAAATTTACTTTCTGTTTGGTATATGAGCAGTGGCAGTGGTATGTGCCACGTCAGCATGAAGCTCGGTTGGCACTGCTCCGTCAGCATCTTTGTGAAGTGGACATGTTGATATTCTTAGTACACTTGTCATGCCAGAGTGCAACTACCACGTCATCTGCTATGTCACGAGACTCAATTAATCATGCCACGTCATCCTTCTCGTAATGCCAGAGAAAGTAATTTATTGCAATTTTCAAAATTTAAACCATTACTAAATTTTAAATTTTTTGAATGTACTAAATTAATTAATATTTATATAAAATTTTTTATAATTTTTATATTTATATTTATAATTTTTAATAAATTATTTATTTAATTATAATTTTTATTTTATATTATTTATTTTATAATTAATAATTAAGTATTTTCTCATTTTAAGATTTTTATTATAAAATATAATTATTTTATTATTTATATAAAGTAATTAATACATACATAAATATATTTATATTTTTTATATTTATGTTTTTGTTTACATTTTTGTTTTATGTATCATTACATATATTCTTTTTTTATATCATTTTGTATTTGTTACTATTTTCGTATAATTTAGGGTGCAAGTGATTATTAGACGTAATCATAATTTATAATTTTATATGTATTATCATTTTATTTTAGTTAATGAAACAAAAATCACCCTATTCAATCCCCTTGGAAGATAATTTTCCAGAGGTTAAGATCTATCCATGGCTCATATGTGGAGGGGATAATGATGTAGAAATAAGTTTATTTTAATAAAAATTGCTCGTATAAAAGTTTAAGTTTATTCCTTTGTATAGCTGAATGTGGGAAATTTTTATTTTTAATAAATTTTTCTGTAATAATTCAACTTCTTTCCTCTTTTTTAGAGAGACAAGATAAACAAATTGTCCATTTTTTTAAAAAATAAGTTTTTCCTTTATTATTTTTTAGTTTTTCGCATGCCCTTGTTTAACCCCCACCTTAATATTAGAGATAGGGGATGAAATATTCGTTTTGACATTTTTACTCCATAAAATTGTTAACTTGTGAATTTAGTATAAAATTCTTTTAATCAAGATAAGTTCGAGTCTCAAAAGAAAAAAAAGAAAAAATAAGTATTGGGAGAGTTGGCTTATAAATTAGATTTCATAACTGATCAAACTGAATTAACTAAATTTTTAAATACCGATGATCAAGTAAAAAGAAAAAAAAAAGACATTTTTACTCTATAAAAGCAAGGTACCTACAGCAACACATGTGATGCAATTGTATTTATTTTCTTATACGAGATTTGAATCCCGAATTATAAGATCGTGAGAAGAGTGTTATGACCGGTAGGTAGGCTCGGGGACCAATAGTTCTACTCACAGAATTCTAAGCAAAAGGGGGTATAAATTCATGGGTCGAGTACCATTTGTTTGTGTTCTTTATTGTCTAGATAAAGAGTTGAAGCTTCTCTCACACCCAACCATAACAAAGGGAGAGGATACTTTATGTTGATTGTTTTTCTCGCCATCGATTATTTGGGATTTCATTTAGTTCTCAAATACCTAAAAACCTGAGCCAGCTCGACTAATTTAGATTTTGGCAGTTTTTTTTTATTTTTTTTTATTTTTAATACGGGTAGAAATCTAATTTTTGGACCCAATATTGAGTCATGTGGAAAGCAGATTTTTAACATAGTTTTGAATTATATCTATATCTATATATATATATATATATATATTTGTTTATATCTAAAAAAATGTTTAGATCTGGGTCTTCCCTTTTTTGCTTTTTCATCTTACCTGTTTAAAGACAAGATAATAAATTTTTTTAATTAAAATTAAAATTTTTAGTTTCAAAAATAAAAAAGCAGACACTAAAAGAGTTCACCTCTAAATCAGATTATATAATATTTAAATCGAATTAGTCAAATAATTTGAACATCAGTAAAAAAAAAGCAAAAAATATCAAGACCTAAGTTTGGGAGGCTTGCAACCTTGAGAACCTGCTGTTTGTTGGTCCCAAGTTCACTCGAACCAAATTTTGCTGTGGGAGAGTAATCTTCCAGCAAACTCTAGATAGGGTCCTAGTGAACAAGAGGGCGATGAATTTGCCAAGAACCCACGGTGATCATAGCCCCCTCTTGTTTTATTCCTATTTGTCCTCCCCTTCTGGGAGAGAGAGAAGACCTTTTAAGTAGGAAGCGGCATGGTTCACCCATCCAAAGTTCGACAAAGTTTTTGAGGTAGCTTGGGCTTCAAGTGGAGGTCTTCTGCCCCAAGCTATCATTCATATTAACAATAAGGTCAGAACTTGGAACAAGGAGGTTTTTGATAACATTTTCATAAGAAAGAGAGGTCTGGAAAGGAGAATCAGAGGCATTCAGTTGTCAATCTACTATAGAAATTCTCCTTTCCTCCAAGACCTGAAAAAGAACCTTTTGGGGGAGTATTACAAAACTTTAAAGCATGAGGAATTCATGTGGTTTCAGAAATTGAGAGTGGAGTGGTTCCTTCAAGGAGAAAGGAATACTAAGTATTATCATTTGTAGACTAAAATGATGAGGCATAAGAATAGAATGACAGCTCTAAAGGTTGGTGGTGGCTGGTGCATTGACCAAGAAAAACTCAAGGAAACTGTTATTAGTTACTTCTCCAAACTGTTCGAGAGCTCAGAGGTTGCCCCTCCCAATTCCAACTTCATCAGATGGCAGAAAAAGATTGACTCCGTAGATTAGGACATGCTGATCATCTCGACTAGCGAAGACAAGGTGAGGAATGCCCTTTTCTCTATACAGGGTCTCAAAACCCCTGGCCCCGATGGCATTCAAGCCATTTTCCTTTAGAAACATTGGAACACAGTGAGATTCTCCCTTTGCAATTTCATCACCGAAGCCTTGAGAGATGGTTTCTTTTGTCTGTTTCTTGCTAATGCTCTAATGGTGCTGATCCCCAAGCAAGAAAGACTTGAAACCATGGTGGAGTTTAAATCTATTAGTTTATTGAACTCCTTCTACAAAGTTCTATAAAAAATGCTGTTCAAAGACTTTGCCCCATCATTCAAAATCTGGTAGGCAATCAGCAAAACAACTTCCTTCTCGGGAAGGGGACGTTGGACAACATAGTGATTATCCAAAAGATCATCCATTCCATCCAAAGGTCCAAGAGTAAAAGGAAAAGCATGGTGCTTAAGGTTGATCTAAGGTTGATCTGAAAAAGGCTTATGATAGTATGACTTAGAGCTATTTGGGACAGGTGCTTTTGGATTTCAATACACCCCGGCCTTTAGTTAAACTTATCATGTTCACAGTCACTAGTGGTAGTATTTTTCTAGTGTGGAATGGTGAAATCCTCCCCCTATTAAAGCCGGGAGGGCCGGGAGGAGCCTAAGACGGGGAGATCCTATTTTTCCATACCTTTTCATCCTTATTATGGAACGTCTCTCTTACATGTTTCAAGACAAGGTGCGAAAGGGAGACTGGTGCTCGGTTAAAGTGTGTAGAGGGGCTCCTTCAACTTCCCACTTTTTCTTTGTGGATGATCTCCTCCTTTTTGTTGAAGGTTATCAACTAAACTTGAGCCATATTATGGATTGTCTCAAAAATTTCTCTAAGGAAAGTGATCTTTGTATCAATCCCCGAAAATCCAAACTTTGGATTGCCCCCAATGCTTCATGGGGCTTGAAGTCCTCCTTGGCTACTGCGAGTAAATTCACTCTTACCAGTGACTTGGGCAAATACCTAGGTTTTCCTATCATTCACAAGAAGATGGGTAGGAACACTTACCTTCATCTTGTCAAAAAAAATGTAGGAAAAGCTAAAAGGTTGGAAAGCCAAGCTTCCTAGTGCTGCCAAAAGGAGAGTCCTCATCCAGTCAATCACAACAGCCATCTCAATTTATACAATGCAAACTGATTGGCTTCCGGAGAGTATTTGCAATAAGCTTGACCGTCTCAACAGAGATTTTCTCTAGGGATGGTTGGGTGAGAGCAAGAATGTTTATCTTGTGAGATGGGAAAGAGTGTTATTCTAAAAAGAAAAGGGGTCTCGGCCTTAGAAGAAAGAGGGACTCCAATACGGCTTTTATGGCTATGATGGGCTAGAGGTTGTTGATGGGGAACAGGAACTTATGGTGTGAAGTCCTTAGAGCAAATACCTTAAGGACCAGGATCTTATGAACTGTATCCCCAAACCTAATGCTTCGGGAATCTGGAGAGTGATTATGAGGTGTATGGACTGCATCAATTTGGTTCTGTTCTGGAAGATTGGGAATGGTAATAGAGTGAACTTCTGGACTGACACTAAGGTGGGAAGAAGGCCTCTTTTGAATCATTCCCTATCTAATGTTCATAGTGATGATTTGGCCTTAAAGCTTGGCAACTTCATCGATGAAAACAAAGAATGGAAGATTGAGGTGTTGGAGAACATTCTCCCTAGGATTAAAGTGGAGGAAATCAAAAGTATATGCATCCCAGAAGATGATAATTCTACTGACACCTTTTGTTGGAGGGCAACGTGGATGGATGTTTTTTGGCTGCCTCAGCTTACAAAATCGTTTAGGAGTCTAGAGCCAGAGGTACCTCTAATCATGACTGGGGTTGGGTGTGGAAAGCGGACTGTCCGAAAAGAATCAGGTTCTTTCTTTGGTTAGTTGTCTCCAATAAAATCATCACTAATGCTGAAAGATGGAGGAGACACTTCACAGCGGTAGTGGACTAGCCTCGATGTAGGGGAGTGGAGGAAACTATAGCTCATTGCCTACGAGACTATCATGTGGCCAGGGAAGTGTGGATCTTAGTTCTCCCAGGGGTGGAAAAATTTTCAGCATTCTGGGATGAAGAGATTGTTGTTTGGGCCTCGGTGGGAAGCATAGGCCTCGCTATCGGCCCCTTCATGCTTGATAAGCATAAATTTCTAGTTACCATGAGGATCATATAGAAGAATAGATGTAAGCTTGTCCTTCAGATTGCCAACTGGGCTCTCAATCTCCAGCTTTCTTCGGCTAGGAGAAGGGAGGGGAATAAGAATGATAGGTCCAATGAACGGGCTGGTTGGAAGCCTCCATTGAGAGACATTTTGAAGCTCAACACTGATGATTCAGTGGACAGATCCAATGGGCAGGCAGCTGCAAGAGGTATTTTAAGAAATGGTAGAGGGGAATGGATCACCAGTTTCTCTATGAATGTCGGAACCTCTTCAATGTTCGTGGCTGAATTATGGGAAATTTGAGAGGGCTTCAAAATGGTTAGGAGTAATAATTTGCATGGCATTGAGCTTGAAGTAGACTCTACGACAGTTGCTCAAGCGCTACAAAAGGGCGTTCCCCAGGACCACACTCTCAGTGTTTTGATTGGGGAGTGCAAAAAGTTAATGCAACAATTCAACGTGGTTGCTATGCTGCACACTCTCAGAGAAGGAAATTGCTGCGCGGATTTCACGACCTCCCTAGGCCACTCTTTTCCTTAGAGACTCTCTGAATTCAGTCACCCTCTCCCGGTGTTGGTCCCCATTTTGAGGGATGATGCTAAGGGAAGCACGTTTCTAAGGCAGAAGAGAAATCTCCCCACTTGTGTGCCCACTGAGATGGATGTGCCTTGTTAGTTTGCTTTTTGTTCTTCCTCTCTCGACACCCAAAAAAAAAAACAAAAATTGTTTCGGGCCTTATCTCTCATATTCACTTGATCTCGAAAAGGCAAATAAAATAAGGTGTTGAACTGGGCCAGTCGTGAACTTCCAAAGGCCCTGGCAATATTTATCAGGCCCAGTATCTCAGTCCATTATACAACAACAATCAAGAACCGTCCGATCTAGGTTTTACAAAATCCCATCACAAGAACCGTCCGATCTAGGTTTTACAAAACGCCATCACCAGTTTCCCCTATATATATATATACACACACACACACACAAAACTACTGCAGCTCTCCCCTTCTTCAAGGCAAAATCTAGGGTTTCTCCTTTCACGATCCTGTAGTCTAGAGAGAGAGAGGTTAAAGAGACGGTATAGGTCGCTGTCCGCCTTGGCAAAGCTATCAGCTTCGTCTTGGCCCTCGATTTTGCTTCCCCTTGTTTGTTTCTCACTTCAATTTTAGGGTTTTCTTTTGTTTATACTTTGGTTTTTTTCATTTGAAACTCCATGGCAATCAAGGCATCCAAGGCTGAGAAGAAGGTCTTCTACGACCAGAAGCTTTGCAAGCTTCTCGATGAGTACAGTCAGATTCTGATTGTGGCTGCTGACAACGTTGGATCTAATCAGTTGCAGAACATTCGCAAGGGTTTGCGTGGTGACTCTATCGTTTTGATGGGAAAGAATACTATGATGAAGAGGACTATTAGGATTCATGCTGACAGAACTGGAAACAATGTTTTGTTGAATCTGATCCCTCTCCTTGTTGTAAGTGATTTAATTAAATTTTCTGGTTTTTTTATTGATATTATTGCGTTTTCTGATGTGGTTTTTTTTTTGGTTGGGTTCTAGGGAAATGTAGGATTGATTTTCACTAAGGGTGATTTGAAGGAAGTTAGTGAGGAAGTTGCTAAGTACAAGGTAAAGGACTTAAATTTATGTCTTGTCATACGTTATACCCTAGTTGTTCTTCCTATGAATATACTTTGGTAAAATATGGAAATTATGTACTTTGTTTGTAATTGAAATTTGCTTAGCTTTGTTGTGCTATTGATGACGTGAACCAGAATAGAAAAATGTAATTTCATTATTTATGGTTATTGCATGGCAAGGCCAATTGGATTTTTTTTTTTTACTTGTACTGTTATTTAATAGAAATGCCCATTTCATTATAGTGTTTTTAAATGTGATATAGGCATCTAAGAACTAAATATAGGTGAAATGTTGCTCGAATGGTTGAGTAGAAGTGGTTCTTAGGGGAGAAACTTCTTGGATCTGATTTTTACTTGGTTGTCTCCTTGCTTTCACCGTTCTTTAATGTTGCTTCAATGAATGATATAGATATAATGTCTTTATTCAATACGTATATGTGCTTCATGACCAATTTTGATGCTAAATACTGAACTTTGATGGATAAAATGCCAGGAACTGGATCGACATCTGCCATATGTGGCTGTTGTCTTGGGCTTTCTTGAAGGTCTAATAATCGTACTTAGTTTTCATCAAGTCTAGGATTCTACTATGCTATGAAGAATCTGCGATGACTTTTATCTATTAATGTGATTTTAGTTTTGTTGTGATTTTTTCTCTCATGCAATGATTCATGACAAATTGGAGCGAACAAATTCAGTGTTTGTAAGGTCCAAAGAGGAATTGTTACAAAACAAAGCCTTCATTCACGTTGATGCAGTTGAGATTTTGAATCTTTGGATTATGGACACTCCTGCATTGTTGAATGGTGGAGCACTTATATCTTATCACTGTGAGGATTGCAGCATTGTTGCTATTACCTTTTGTGACTGGCCATGAGAATAACATTTATTCTTTTAATTTTTAATCAAAAAAATAAAGAGCTGTGATAAGCAGGAATGTGAATATTTTGTGGCAGCCTAATGTATGGTGGCGAATTGTGATGTTGCTCTTAAAAGAATTGGGTACACTGCATGTTCCTAGTGCTGTTGTTATGTTATTCTATATTTAAAGGCCAGTTTTTCTTAAACATTTGTGTCTCTGTTAATAGGTGGGAGCTCCTGCTCGTGTTGGTTTGGTTGCTCCCATTGATGTCATTGTTCCACCAGGCAACACTGGGCTGGATCCATCTCAGACCTCTTTCTTCCAGGTTGGTATTAGTCTGTTGACTCTATTACTAATTGTTTATCCTTGGTATATTTGTTCTCAAATTGTCTCTTTCAGGTCCTTAACATTCCCACCAAGATTAACAAGGGAACTGTCGAAATTATCACCCCTGTGGAGCTTATTAAGAAGGGTGACAAGGTGGGTTCTTCCGAGGCTGCCCTCCTTGCTAAGCTTGGAATCAGGCCATTCTCCTATGGTCTTGTTGTGCTTTCTGTTTATGACAATGGATCAGTATTCAGCCCAGAGGTTCTTGATCTGACTGATGAGGACCTTATCGAAAAGTTTGCAACTGGTGTGTCCATGGCCACCGCATTTGCATTGGCTATCTCTTACCCAACCGTTGCTGCTGCACCCCACATGTTTATCAATGCCTACAAGAATGTTCTTGCTGTTGCTATTGAAACTGAGTATTCCTTCCCACAGGCTGACAAAGTCAAGGAGTACTTGGCGGTATGTGATTCCTCTATGCTTGATTAACCCCAATTTCTAAAATTATGTTTAATTGTGAAACTTATCTAATGGTCTTGGATAATAACGCAGGATCCTAGCAAGTTTGCTGTTGCTGCAGCTCCTGTTGCTGCTGCTGATTCTGGTCCAGCTCCTGCTGCTGCCAAGGAAGAAGAGAAGAAAGAAGAGCCAGCTGAGGAGTCTGATGACGATATGGGTTTCAGTTTGTTCGATTAGTTTAGTTAAAGATTATGCAACATGACATTGGTTTTGGATCAATAGGTTGTGAACCTTAAGTGGTTTTTCTCTGCTGTTATATTTTAGGTGTTTATGAATTCCTTTTGCAAATTGATTGGATCATTTCACTTATGAAGAAAATTGTGTCTATGGATCTTTATGTTGACTTTTATGATTGTTTGGATATACATTGTTGTGGATGGTGTATTGCATTTAATTTCCTTAAGGTAGGAGCTCCCTAAGATGATCGATCATGCTTATTGGTAATACTTTTTGATGCCCTCGATATGTGATGTGACCCCTTTTTGAAAGATATGCATTTGCATTGCAAGGATAAAGCATTAAGTCGCTGCCCTTTAATTTTAGGGCACTTTAGTCTTAGTTGTATTAGCCAAGTTCAGCTCCCAGAGGTTTGGCTGCAAAATGTTTATACCATATCATTCTCGTGTCCTAGGAAGAAAGAAAATTCTCATGCATAAGGGCAACGTCCTTATGCATGAGTCTGTTTGACCTGCAGTTGCCTTGGCTTTTTGAGGGGATGCACAAACTCGTGGCAGTGAGGTTTCTAGGAGAATTGCCAAGCAGGTTCCAGCCAAGAGATGGGGGAAAAGGATGTGTCCATTATTACAAAATTCGGGCTAGGTTGGGAGTGTGCCTTTGAGCGAGTCCAAGATTAAATGTTCCATCTATTAGGGCGTCAAGATCGGGCCAGAGAGTATTCTGCTCATGTTCAAGTTGGGGCTCATGGTCAACGAGCGAAATCAGATAAGATGGAATGTTCGGCTCATGAGCAAGCCTATAGCTCAATTACAATACAAGAAGTACCAAATTTGGAAAAATGATGATCTGGATAATGCTTAGGATGGGCTTATTTCGTATGGGGTTGATGGAGCAAGTTACAGCGTATCATCAAAGTTGGGTCACAGGGTCCCTCGGACATCTTAAGCGGTAGTCTTCCTGTTTTCATCATTCATTCTCTGATTCGAACCTGTTTTATTGTATTTTCTTATATCAAAAAATAAAATAAAATAAAATAAAAGTCGGATCACAAGTCATTTCTCGCAGCACCCAAGGGCGACTTGTGTTGCACTTGGTTGGCAGACTAGCCTGGTTTCCCTGCCCAAGGATCCTAAATGTTTCACACATTCAGTCCAAAACAATACTGAAGAAGAATGTTATTTCCTTTGAACCCATAAAGGGAAAAAACAAAAAGAACTGAATAAGAGGGTATCCCTAGTTGTGGAAGAGCATTTTGTAATTTGATGGGTCAATGGCCTTTGGTTCGACAGCTTGTGACGTTTAGGGAGGAGCTGCCTGCTAGAAGTTGGTATGATAAAATGTTGGCTTGTATTTTGTAGCACTAACGTTGGTTGATTTCGCTAGAAGGGAGCTGAGTTTTCTTAACCATGGTTGTGAGTTCGACTCTTTGTGAGTTCGACTCTTTATGAGTACGAAAAAAATCACGTTGGGAGATCTCTCCCGAAAAGAGCCTGACAGTAGGTCGATCCGGATTAGTCGGGACAAAACTCTGAATACTGAACGAGAAACCAAAAAAAAAAACCCAAGGGGATAGCCTTCGGGTGAGAATTATTCTTGCAGGTAGTTTCGAATTGCCATTGATGTCATGTCAATTTGTGTTCTTAGATGAGGTAAAACAATTTATAGGCATCATACCAAGGTTTATGATTGGCCAATGATTTTCAACTCAAGGAACATCTTTTTTTTTTTCTTTATAATAGATTTGGGTTCAAGTTTTGGTATAAACAAAAAAAAAAAATGAAGGTTTATGATTGGATAATGCTAATCGAGTTGTGTTTTTTTTTTTTTTAATATATTGAGAGATTCAAAATTGAGATCTTTATAAGAGAGGGAGAACGGTAACG
This sequence comes from Dillenia turbinata, assembly GCA_037126225.1. Taxonomy (NCBI): domain Eukaryota; kingdom Viridiplantae; phylum Streptophyta; class Magnoliopsida; order Dilleniales; family Dilleniaceae; genus Dillenia; species Dillenia turbinata. Next base: position 1,801,012 of record JBAMMX010000009.1, read on the forward strand.
GTTGAGGTATAACTTATTGACAAAAAACTCACATTATAGCAACCATAAATCCACTATAAGCTTCACCAAAAATATATATATATATATATATCCACTATTTTTTTTTAGGCGGTGATGGTGATGGTGATCCACTATAAGGCAGCAGGCTTCTCATTTTGCCTCACCTGGGCTTACTAAGTGGGTCCTTTGTTGGGCTCTTCAGTAGAAGAGAAAACCAACATGAGGGACCATAAACTTACTATTTGAAGGAGAAAACCAACAAAAATGAATACGAGTGGTGCCTTGTAGTCCATTGAAGGAGATGGATATAAGAGAATAATCTTCTATGTAAACTTACCATTTGTTCATTTTTCATACTTCACCATTTTGTATTCGTAGGGCCTCACCATTTTAAGGTAAAAAGAAGTTATTTACTTTTTTTAATCTACAAGGGCTCATGGTTCAAAAACACAAAGTCCTACAAGATCTAGCTTAACAATACCTATGGAAAGGAAACAATTATTGAGGAAGAACAATGATGTTCCCAAGAAAATAATTTAGTGGTCATAACATCTCCCCCAATCTTGTGATTCGGATTCAAATCCTTATGTAACAAAAAAAAAAAAGAAAGAGCAATTATAAGTTCAGGGAATTACGATAATCTAAAAGAAGCAACCAAGTAAAATTTTGAGGAAGGGCCATAATAACTGGCAACCTATAATCTAGCAATGTCCCTCTAGATAGCTCAAATCGCAGAGTTTTCCTACTTTCATTCTTTATTTCTCAGTTCAATTGTACTTGATTACATCTCATTGTTAAAAAAAAAGTACAATCTAGCAATTCCTATCCAATTGACACATTTCACACATTAACTTTAAGTCATGAAATATTATACTTATATACAAGATTTTTTTTCCTTAATAAATTATTTGTATTCGATAATTATATAAAATCTGACTAAATTTAATTCGAATTGGGTTTGACCCTTAATAGATAGAATTTTTTCATATCTATTTTCTCTATATATAAGATTCAAATCCGAGATTTTATTTGAGGAAATCAGTGTCCATCCATTAGACGCATTAGGCGTTTGATTTGTGGCTGGATGGTGCCCCAGTGCGCTCATGCCAAGATCAAATATAGAATCACTCCAAAAGTGAATCAATTATTTTTGAGAAAATACAATATCTAACTTATACCATGAAATTGTGAACTTGGTGAGACTTGCTTTTCAATATTGTTAGTACTAGTTCAACATTTCTCTTACTTTTTCTTGGAGGTGTTATCTAGGAAATTTCATGGGCTCTCAATGTATTAATTGAAGAGGACCTAATCAACCCTTCTAGAGAGAGAAATACAATTCAATAAACTCCAACGACCATTGACCTCTATTAAGGATAGAATTATGGTACACACACATCAAATTATATATTCACTATAACATCATGGTATCACGATGGAGGTGGGTCGTTGATGTGTAATTTTCAATTGAACTCTTCCAAGTACTATTTTTATTAATAATTTATTAGCCATTAACACATTTGACTATAGAGTTTTCAAACATTATACAAAGATTTTTTTTTTTTCCTATGGATAACTTTGAGGTTCTCTCCTATGATCAATAAGGTATATATTTAATTTTATGATTTTATATTAAATATATGATATGAGATAGAGTATAATAATATAAAAGTATCCATATAACAAACTTCATTTAGTAGAAGAAAACAATCATATAAACGAGTATTTTTTTTTTTTAATTTTGTGATTTTATATTAAAAGATATGACACAAGATAACTGACCCAAGTAATGGGATAAAAGTTTAGTTGTTGCCGGTGATTTTATATTAAATAATTTTTATTTATCTTCTTACTATTATGAGTAAAGAATATTAGACCCATCTCTTAATATAAACTCTCTCAAAACTTGCATTGGACGCAGGAAAAAGCCAAATCAATATATTAAAACCAAAACTAAAAGTCCTTTTTAAGGATCTAGATTTCTTTTGGGTAAAATAGACCACACAAAAACAAAAATTTTGGTCAAAATAATACAAAAACACCTTTGAGAAAAAAAAATCTTTTGATGCTTTATGTGGGGCATTGAAAGTTGAAGTTGTTCATGCTTGTGGGTGTGGAAAAGGTCTCCTAAGTTGGATTGGAATCCATGGTTTTCTTTGGAATCTTATATGAATGTCACTTTCCTTTCTCTTTTTTAAATGCTTGAGATAGGCAAAGCAATCTCAGATTCATGCTAACCCAAGCACAAAAGCCAAAGCCTACGTATAAGAATATGCTCCTCATGATCTAGTTTGAAATGCACCATGATATTGAGCTAAGGTTTCGATGCTTTCTTATCCCTCTTGTGGATTTGGAAATACCAGATTTATAGTTAGGGCTGTTATGACACTTGGGTAGTGTCACGGATACCCGTGATATCATCCGATCAAAGTTCGAGCTCGAGTTGGGGTTGGGGTGTTGGGGGTTTGGGGGTGGGGGGGGGGCGGGGAGGGGGTGGGGGGGGGGAGGGGGGAAAAAATAATTATAATTAATTTAAATATTATTTTTTTTTTTTATTTTTTTTTTTTTTTTTTTTTTTTTTTTTTTTTTAAATAATTTTTAATTTAAAAATTTTTTTTTAAATTTTATAAATTTTAAAAAAAAAAAAAAAAAAAAAAAAAAAAAAAAACTAAACTAGTTTTTTTTTTTTTTTTTTTTTTTTTTTTTTTTTTTTAAATAACTTTTAGTTTTAAAAATTTTACATTTTTTTTTTTTAAAAAATTTTTTTTTTTAAAAAATTTTTTTAAAAAAAAAAATAAATTAAATTTTTTTTTTTTTTTTTTAAATTTAAATTTTTTGAAAATGGAAATTGAATTTGTTTTGTTTTTTTTAAAAAATTAGGGGGAGATAAAATTTTATTTTTTGGTATTTTTTTTTTTTTTTTTTTATTTTTTTTTTTTTTTTTAAATTTAAATAAATTTTTTTATAGAGGGGGGGGGGGGGGGGGGGGGGAATAAAAGGGTTTTTTTTTTTTTTTTTTTTTTTTTTTTTTTTTTTTTTTTTTTTTTTTTTTTTTTGTTTTGGGTGTTTTTTTTTTTTTTTTTTTTTTTTTTTTTTTTTATTTTTTTTTTTTTTTTTACTTATAAAATTTCTCTTAAAATTTCAAGTGACAGTTGCCTAACCCTTCGTCACCCTTTATTAATTTAACTTTAACTATTAATATTATCTCTTAAATAAAATATCAGTTTTGAATTTTGTATAAAGAAAAATCATGTATCAAAAAAGATTTATCTTTTAATGAGATTAATTTGAGTTGAATTATATAGTCAGTTCTAAAATGATTATCAGATGTCGTTGATTCTTTTTTTTTTTTTTTTAAAAAAAGCATCTATGGCTAGGGAAACAAGAATTTGATCATGTTTAGTTTGTGAGATTAAAGAATTCTAGCCGAAATTTGTTGACAATGCCCAAATCCCCCCGCCCCCAAAGGAGGTTTCCAAATCACGTAAGAATTTTTTCTTGTCCAATGAAGCAATCACCATACCACATCAATAATGGACGATGACCTTTGCTTTGTTTTCATTGGATTAGCATGGCATCCCCTATGATCCGAGGTTCTGTAGGTTCTACAAGGATACAAATCCTCTTCTAGAGATGCTCCCAACTTTGTTATAATATTTTGTGATATTTCTCTTTTTGTGTTAGATCAAACCATCAATTTTAATTAATTCAATTTGAATATCGTAAGATTCAATTTAAAAAAATTCTTTCAATATAATTTTTTTATTTCTAAATTTTAAACTTAAGATTTGGTTTAGAGACGTAATTTTTTTTTTTTCATTTTGTGAATGAAACATGAGCAAGGGGAAACTGCCTTTTGTGGAGATATTCTCTTTTGGACTTTGATCAATTCAAATGACCCTCTTCAAAAGCATATGCAATATTAAAAAATTATTTATTATATGATAAACTTCAATGATATTATCCTACAATTTTAAAACCCTAAATTTGGTCATCATCCATATTATCAAAATCTTGCTGTGTTGCGAGGAAACAGGTGAGTGCATGGCGGGCTGACTCCCTTCAAAGTCAATACAGAAGGGCACTGTCCTAACCAGATAATATTAAATACCAAGACAAGCTACCTGTTGTTCTTGTTGACAACAAACATTTCTTAGCAATTTTCTACGTTCATATTCTTTTAGTATTTTATAAAGTCCATCTTTAAATTTTGTTGAATGAATTAACGCTGAATTCTACGGCAACGATCTCAAATTCATTTTGATACTTTTCAAAAGATTTTTTTTTTCTTGTTTTTTTTTATTTTTTTTTTTTTTTTTTTTTTTTTTTCAATAAAATTTTAAATAATGGTAATTGATACCTTGGTGTTCACCCCTTTTCACTTTTTTTAAATATGTAAGAGGAACATTTCTCTTAATTTCTCCCTTTGACTTTTTTTTCCTTTCTGATTGTTAAGTCAGAGACAATTGATTGCTAATTTTTTTTTAAAAAAAAAAGAAAAAAGAAAAAAGTTGAATTCCATTACGTGAGATATCATGAGAAGAAATTCTTTGGAATTCGTTGAATCTTAAAGAAAACTTCATAAACTTTTAACTTTATACTAAAGACATATATTTAATTTTATTCTTTATCGGGAAAAAGAGCCTTGCTACCCTCTCTAAACATTACCCTGAGTCTCCATTTATCAAAACATATTTAACTTAGACCATAATTATTGTTTTTTATGTGATCCATCATTAGGACCGGCAATTGGGTCGGGCCGGCTCGAGCTCGGCCCGTTTTAAAGGGTCGAGCTTGACTCATTTAGAGTCGGGTCGAGTTTGAGCCTAATTTTTAGACTCGATTTAATTACAGGCCGAATTTGAACATAAGTAGGCTCGACTTGTTTAACATTAAGCAATATGTAATATACGGTGAGTAGCTGTTTATATTTGGGATTTTTTATTTTTTTGTCTCATAGAAGAAAGAAGCCCAAGAGTAAAAAAATAATTCAGTTGATTTGATCTAAAAATATTTTGATTAATTTAAAATTATTAAAATTAAAAAAATTGATTTTTTGTATATTTAAAAAAATTTTATAGGTAAAAAAAAAATTATTATTTGAGATTGAGCCTGGTCTGAAATGGGCCCGAAGCTATTTTAATTTTTCGAGCAAAGATCGAGTCTAGATTTTTTGAGTTTTTTCAAACCAAACTCGAGTTTAAGTCCATAAAATTTTAAAAGAGCCGTGTCCGAACCCTATAAAATTCGATTCAAAAAACTCGATTATCAAGTCTACCCGTCATAAAACTCATCAAAATAAAATAGTAAAATTTTCATAACTCGAATATTTTGAATATTATTTTAATAATTTTTAGGTCTGTATTATATTAATTAATTAAAAAATGTAAAATTTTTATGATAACATTGTGTTAAAATCATCAAAAAGTGTTCATTTCAATATTCAACCACTCTCTATCCGGACGACTCCAATCTTCAACCTACTTTGATCATTTTCATGTACTGCGGTTTATCCAAGCGAATTGGATAGCAAAGAACCTAAACCTACGAAACGTGCAAGGAAACCAAACTTTTCCAACTATACCCCTATACGTGGCAAGATCAAAGGGACTGTCAGGCACCGCCAAAGGAACCCGATCTTTCCACACGCTCTGACAGGTAACGCAAGCAATTCAACTTTGTCAAGGGCCAGCCACGTGTCTACTTTCGTTGCCCCAGATGTCTTCGCCAACAAGTCACGTGCCCGCGACCAGCTTTGCTTGAGCTGGCAATGAGAACGGCGCCGCCGACTAGGACGGAAATTGATCCAATAGGCGACTGCCACTTGGGACCGAAGAAGACCTTTTTTAATAATAGAGTGTTTTTTATTTTTTATTTTTTTTTTAAAAAAGGGGTAGGGCTTGTAATTATCAATTTAACATGGGACTGTCTTATGAGAAACAGTGATATTATTATTATTATTTTTATAATTGGATGTATCAAATAGGATTGAATCTGATAAAAAGGAATAGAAAGAAAAAAATTTTACCGTTTGAATTATTTTTAATAGACAAAAATGTAAAATTTAAGAGAGGATGAGAAAACTAAGAGAACGTTTAGTGAGTCAAAATTAAAAATCAAGTTAAAATTAATATAATTTATTTGAATTAATAAAATAAGAATAGATTTAGAATTAAATTTCAAATTATAAAATTTTTAAAATTTAATTGAAGACATAAGTTTCAGAAATTCATTATCAAGAATTTTGATTCCAAACCAATTTTAATTTTCAAGTGTAAACCAAACTTCTCAAGTCATATTTGATATAATTGAATTTTGTTTAACTTATAATTCAATTTATTTCCTAGTGAATTATTTGTTTTGATTTAGGAGCATGAATAATTTGATTTAATATATGAGTTCACATATATCAATTTAATTAAAATTTCGGTCAATTTTAAAATTTCTTTTGGTTTGTGTATTTAAGAGAGGATGAGTGATTGCGATGGACATGTTTTTTTTCCCCTACATGTGCTATAGGTGGTTGTGGTTGTCTACGCTATAATTTTTTTTTTTTTTGATAGAATATGATGTAAACAAACGAAATTAGAAAAAGATGATGAAAGTAGAGAGATTTTACCGTTTGAATTATTTCTGAAAATCGTCTATGCTATAATTAAGAAAGTTTTCAAATATTAAGTGACTTTTAAAATTTTATTTTTAATATTTTGCAGTTCTTTTAGGTTTTAAGAAAAGGACTAGAGATTGAATGATGATTAATGAGTTCTTTTTTTTTATTATTTTTTTCACCCGTTATAAATGATAAACAATAAAATAAATCTAATTAATTTATATACATATATATTTCGTGTGAGTTTAAACGTTTGACTTTCGTATCATTCATTGAGTTCATGAGATTCTAAAGATTCGGATTGTGAGTTGTGAATGAATTGGCTCAACTCATTTTTGAACCACTAGATTCCTAAGGATGAGAACTCGTAATAAAGTTAAGCCTTATTACAATTAACTTCCCCAAATAAGATATTTAATATTAAATGGTTACACTTTGAAAATATTACAATATTAAAAACCCCGAATTACATATATTAAAAAAATTGATAAATAATACATAATAATATATAAATTATAAATATAGTAGACAAATACGAACGACATGAGTTTAATTATAAGATATAATTTTTTTTAATCAAAATCTCGAATTCAAGTTTTACGAATAAAAAAACATGCACTAGAGAGTTAATCCCTAAATTGGTCACATAGCTGCTTGGATTAGTCATATTCAAGTAAACAATAAATATATTTATATATATCATGCAAATTCTATATATCTTCAAAAGGGTATACATAAACAACTTAAGATTATTTTTGTCACAGAGCTCATGATGACAAATTGTTATCAATCAATTTCTGATAATATTTGACTAATTAATTTACGCATCGTTAATTTTAATTTAATATCACAATTCCTTTGGTATGCGAGAAAAATATTTTTCAACTAAATTCTAGGCTGCATTGTTTGTGACGAGATCATTTGCATCTAAAGAAATGGGTCGGAAGAAGCAATTTTGGAAGGCCGAAACTGCAGAGATCGAGTCCAAGAGGACTCTGCTGAGGAGAGTCCACTTTTTTTATAATTAATTAATATATAAAATTATATTTTAATTAATTCAATATAAGTATTGTTGGATTCAGTTAAGAAGGAAGATTTTTTAATACAATTTTTTATTAAGTTTTAAATTTAAAATTTAATTAAAATATTTAATATTTTTAATCACTAAATTGAGATAATATTACAATCATGATCAAAATCTTATGAAAGAGGAGACCTACAGCCAATCCTCTTGGTTGAAGAAAATGGAGGCGAGGAGGCTTAAGTCAATGAAAAGGACTTATCCAAAACTCCGAGTACCAATATCTTGAACACATGAAGCTATAGTCAAATCTTTCTTTAACATGATTGATGACTTAGGTTTTGGAAGAACTTGGTGTTATACGTAGTGGGAACGAAATCCACATGGATGGTTTGTACCATTCAAGAGTGGTGCTCAACTTGTCAAAAGGGCTTAGAATATTACAACATCATGGTTTGTTTTATTTTTCCATTGTATCCTTTTATCTTTCCTCCGTGAAAGAAAGAAAATTCAAATAACAATTGATAGCTTTTTTCATTTGATTTTGAGACGGTTGAACATCCTCTTAACAAACGTGGAAAATGAGTGAATTACAATTCATATATATATTTTTAATATATATATATATATATCATCGAATGCATAAAACAAATATCATATTCTAGAGAATTAAAATACAGCGCCATGGTTGGTACAGGGTTTGAACATTGATACCCTTAAATAAGTTCTTAAATTCAAGTCTTATATACATAAAAAATGGATGTTAAAAAAGTTTTATCTCTTAATAATTTAACTCGAGTTAAATCGGATTTAATCGAATTTAAAATAATTTTTGAATACCGAAAGCTTATCTCAAAAAAATAATAAAATCATAACTCTGTAAAATGGTAACCGTACATTTTATGGTGATTCTTTTTTAAAAATTTTAAAATTAGATATAAGTAATTATTTAATTAGAAAATTTTTTAATATTATATCTGTTGGAGATAGGTTTATGGCTCCACAGGTATCAGCTCCTTTTTGACCTAAACAATAGCCGTCAGTGAGTGGATGCATCTGCAAAAACCATCGGAGAGTGTTTTGGCGGGGAGATTTCGACATTCAAGTTAGTACAGAGCGGTTTTCGATTGAAAGAAACAGACTGAGAATTGAGGGAAGCTATTCCATGTGATCAGTGTGTCCACAGTGTTAGGTTTAGAGAGCGTACCTGGTTCTGAGACCTTTAGGGATGATTTATACCTCTAAGAGACGTGCGCCGTCAGGGGACTTCAACCCTACCTTCCTTATCGAACTGATCCGGGAATCTCTGGAGTTAATTCTATGAGTTGATTACGATCCTCATTTAAGGATACTTTTCTTACTTGAAAGATTCGGGATATGCCGTTATGAAATAGGAAACTGAAGTTAAGGAAGTTCTGATTTTCCTTTAGAATCGTTAGAGGTGTTGCCTATCGTTTGGTCACTCGACCGATAAAGGGTCAATCAGGACTCGTCCGATTAGTAGACTGTCATTTGCTTGCCTGATCGGGACTACTATCTTCGCTCACTGAGTTTCGTTCCGTAGATCTGGGCCACTAAGGTCTTGTCGTTCAGGAGGTCCGGATGACTGAGACCCTTCGATAGATTGATTCGGGCGACTGAGATCATTCAGTAGATTATTGTGACGATTGTCAAATATAGGTTTGTGAGCGCTCTTCGTGGACTTTTTTGATAATTAACTCTTTTGATTTGAACTTTTAGGTCATGACAATTTATATTAGTTAGAGTTAGGAAATATCGATAAGTTCATAAATATTATAATTATGAAAAAAATAATATTAAAAAAGTGAGTGAGAGATTGTTGCGAATAACACAAGTAAGAATCTTAGTATATTTGGATTTTTATTTTCACAACATTACTTTGGTTTCCATAGACACCAAGAGAACATTGTTTGGACATTGATGGGATTGGCGGCAGTCGTTTTCTCTCAAAAGTGCAGAAATTTAGTATTAGAAAAGGAAATTTTTTATTAATTTTGATTGGGTGATTCCCAAGCAAATCCAACAATGGCAGAACCGCAAATCAGGGACAAAGTTGGGCACATCATCATTATCAGTAAAGCCAACGGGAGGAGCCATTTCAAAATTCAACGCACCGAAAGAAATGACTCCAACAGTAATCACTCCATGGAAAGAAGCATCCTCGACAGCTCGCTCACATGGACTGAATTGCCCTTATCCGCGCTTGACGCGTGACAGTCAACCATAGCTGCATTGAAATTTCAAAATTTTGGACAAGGTTTCTAAAATAATTGAGCTAAAAACATTTCTGCTTTGTTGGTAATAGATGTCTATCATGGTAAAAAACTTTTCGATATTTACATTTTTTTTATTTTCAAAATACTTTTTTTAAATATTTTAATATATTAAATTAATTAGTATTTATATAAAAATCTTTATATTTTTTATATTGATATATTTTTTCATATTTGATAACTTATTTATTTAAACATTATTTTTTATTTTTATATTATTTATGTTATGATTAATAATTATATATTTGATTATTTTTTATTTTTATTATAAAATGTGATCATTTTAGTATTTTTATAAAATAATTATTATTTATATAAAATTTTTTATATTTACGTATTTGTTTACGTTTTTATTTTCTATATTTTTATAAAATATCATTTTATCATATCGTTTCGTATTTGTTTCCGTTTCCATGCAACATAGACATATGTAACTATAATTTGAGTAGATTATTTTAAATTAAAAAAATGTCGCTTATCATATATGATAGGTGTGTAACTGATGAGTAGTATTTTTTAAATAAAATTTTTGAATTTAAATTTTATATATTGAGAAAATAGGTATCAAGAGAGTTTTGTCACCGAAGGATGTAATTCGACTTGAACTGAATTAATCGTATTCAACGTGATTTTCAAATACCGATAATTTATCACAAGAAGAATGTTCCTTACTTTAACCCGTTTCCTTCTTACGTTGAATAAAAATGTCATTTTAGCATAGCAGAATTAATTGGAATGCCCTTCATCAATAAATTTATACTTTAGATTAATTTAGATGTGAGTGCAAGATCCCAACTTTAATATTTGTTTATTTTTGATATAAACAATCGGAATCAAATAATTATATTAAATTCAACTAAATGTGATTTGATTCAAGTCGAATGTGAAATCTAATTCGAGAAATATTAGTACCAAATCACTTGAGTACTAACTTTAATATTTATATATATCTAAATATAATTCGGGTAAGTAATAAAAAATAAGATTACTAGATAATAAAAGTAGATTGTTTTCGATCCGTAAAAAGTTTATTCAAATTGAATTTATATTTGAAAACAAACACAAATTTAAGATTAAAGTCATTAAACAAATCAATTTTGAGTTATTTGAAGGTTTTATTTAGGATAAAAATTGGTTCAAAGTGAGCTAAACCCTTTAAATTAAAATTTTAAATTTAAATTTTGAAAATAATAAAATAGATACAGGAAGAATCAATCTTTAAATTGGATTTCATATTATTCGAATCAAAACCTATTGTTCAAGATGAAAAAATAAAAATAGTTCCACACGTTAATTGAGTTTAAGAAATCAAATGTAAATGTGGGTTGCCTTGAATAAATAATAATCAAACAAAAGGAAAACAAAAGGAAAGCGACCAGAGTCGGTCCAGGTCCAAAAAGTTCAACAACCCAACCTGTAACTTACCCACAATTCCAGCACATGAGGGCACTTTCGTCATATTAATTTATGTTAGGTGTTCTTTCGGATAAGCATCATGAGTGCTTCGTCTATGCTCCCATTTTTCTCAATATTATTTTTGAAATTTGATGAATTATTTAATTTTTCTCCACCGCCCAGACTCCCAAATTTACACACACCTCTCTCCTCCTATATATATACTCTCTCTTTCTCTTACCCTCCCTCAAAGCAAATTCATTAAGTAATAACTCCTCTCTCTCTCTCTCTCTTTCTCTCAGACGCACGCATTCTTACCTTTTCGCTCTCTATTGGAAAAAAAATGGTTGATTTGGATTGGCAAGCAAAGATGGTTTCCTCGGAAAACAAAACTCCTCCCAAGTTATCAAACAAACTAAGCGTTTCGGTGCCTACGATGTTTAAATTCGACGACATAGAACCGGCTCCGGCGACGGCATGTTTGGCTTACGAGAATTATGTTCGACTTCCCGAGTTAAGGAAGCTTTGGAGTTCTAGAGACTTCCCGAGCTGGAAAAACGAGTCCATTCTAAAACCCGCCTTGCAAGCACTCGAAATCACCTTCAGGTTTATTTCCATCGTTTTATCCGACCCGAGACCGTACGCTAATCGGCGCGAGTGGAGTCGTCGGCTCGAGTCGTTCGTCAACAGCCAGATCGAGCTGATAGCCGAATTATGCGAGGACGGCGAGGATGATCCGGAGACACGTGGAACGGCCCCGATCGCTGATTTGAGTACATCTAACGGTGTGTTGACAAGAGACGGAAGCTTGGTTTGGAAGGTAAAGGGTGAAGCAGCTGTGGTGAGCCGAATAAGCGAAGCCAGCTTGCTCCCTCCGCTTGCCTCGTGGCAGAAATCGGAAGACATCGCGAATAGAGTATGTTACGCGATCGAGTGCCAAATGAGGCGGTGTCCGTACACTCTTGGATTAGGCGAACCAAATTTAACCGGGAAACCGAACCTCCAATACGACGTCGTTTGCAAACCGACCGATCTCCACTCGATTAAAAAACCGTTGACACAGGTCAACAACCACGAAAATCGGACGCTCTTCACGACGCATCAGATCTTGGAATCATGGATTTTCGTAGCCCGCGAAGTACTGAACAAGGTCTCGGATCGAATCAACGGCCAGGATTTCACGAGAGCATCGTCGGATTGCTGGACACTCGAGAAGATCTGGAAGCTTCTAGAAGAAATTGAAGGCTTGCATCTCCTGATGGACCCGGACGATTTTCTGAAGCTGAAAAACCAGCTCGGGGTAAAATCGGAGCCGTTTTGTTTCCGATCTGAAGCCTTAGTCGAGATTACGAAATTGTCCAAGGATCTGAAACACAAGGTTCCTAGTATTCTGGGAGTCGAGGTGGACCCCACAGGAGGTCCGAGGATTCAAGAAGCGGCGATGACGCTGTATTCGAAGAAAGATAGGTACGAGAAGATTCATCTTCTTCAGGGTATGCAGGCGGTTGAATTGGGTGTGAAGAGGTTTTTTCACTCGTATAAGCAATTGCTGATGATTGTGATGGGAAGTTTGGAGCCGTTGGATTCGTTGACCCATATTTTGATGGAACCCACTTATTTCCCGAGTTTGGATGCTGCGAAGACCTTTTTGGGAGATCGGAGCAGCAGGGGCAGGGGTTGGAATTTGACAAAAAGCTAGAAAATTTATAAAAGTAAAAATTAAAAAAAAAAAAAAAAAGGAGAAGGAAAGGTTGGATACTTGGATTAAATTTAGGGAAGAAAGGAAAATGTATGATTTTTATTTATTTTTAACAACATATTCATTATTTAAAATCTTTTTAGGCCAATTTTCCATCATCATTTGTATGTATAATTAATTAAAGAATTGGATTTATTTCTTGAATTTTCAGCGTGTGAAGTTTAGATTTTTCACAATAATCAGTTAAAAATTAAATGGTCGATTTTACATGATAGTTTATTTTAGAAGATTAATTAGTTTGATTAATTTAAAATCATTCAAATTTAAAAAGTTTAATTTTTCTATGTTGATATAGTCATTTTGCTTATTTAATTTAAAGCAACTTGATTTGGTTATAATGTCATGGGTTTGATCTCTCTTTTTTTCTTTTTGATTATATTAAAATTTGAATTCAAAATCAATAGAGTCGTGATCATAGTTATTAAATCCGATTTGCACATTAATTGTGCATTCTAAAATTTATGATTCAATCGGTTTAACTGTTTGGTCATTAATTTTACTATTAATTATTTTTTTATTATTTTAAAATTTAAAATATATATAATTATATTTTTCAAATATAAAATATCAATCTATTGATTTTTTTACTAACCAAAAAAACGGAATGTATTTTTCCTTTTTTGGCATTTATTTGTAGTGAACGAGAAAGAAAAGCAAATCAATTTCACTTGTTTAATGTGCTAAGGTCAAATACCACTAACAAATGATTCATACATATAAAAAAGATATATGTAAAAATTTAACAATATATATAAAGATAATATAAAAATTCATTTTTTAATAAGAATAATATTAATAAAAAATAATTCTATAAAATGTATTATTAATATTTGATTATAGATATAGTGATATAGTGATCTTTGTCACTTATGGACCTCAAGCAGCATGCTTTGTGGTGTGGTAGTAACTTTTCTCACTCTACAAACACTCTCTCTCCCTCACCAACAATACCCATTTCTCTCACTTTTCACGATACCCACATCTCTCTCTCTTTTTCTCTCTTACTTTTCATATTCTTCTTCTTCCTTGCCATTACTGAGAAAGTTTTCAAGTTTAGAGGTTATGGATTCAGTTTCCCTTGCTCTCATTTTCTTCTTTTTCGACCATCTTTATCTTTTCGGCTCTCTCTCTCTCGGTTAGCTCTAAAAACCCGCAAGTCACACGGTTTCAGATTAACCCGCACTAACCCACGGATTTTTTTGGATCAGTTGCATAAATGGTTCCTCTAATGAACCAACTCGTATACTATGTGGGTGGAGGGTTAATCTAGTTTGATCAATGAGTCGGTCCGGATTTAATAATTAGTCCGTTTACTTGGGACATGTCACGGGCCTGATCTTCACTCTCAACAAGTAGTTAGACAACATCACTTACAAGGGCATAAATTGAAAGTAATCATGTTATGTGGTGTAGTAGTGTATGTAATGGAAATAATGAAAATAATATCACATTAACAACATTCGAACCGGCTGTGGAAATCAATAACTTTATTAACTAAAAAAATATGTAGAACCTGTTGGTGAAAAGATTCTTAAGAAACTATTTTAAGGATTAAGAATCGGTTCGCCAGATGTGTCACGAATTCTTGCCCCTCCATAAAAATTTTTAGACACTTATCGGCTTAATATTAAAATTTTGAGAAATTGCATAAAATTTTTTTAAGATTATGTAATTTTTCTCCTTTCTAAATAGAAAGTAACCGAATACAGATATTTGACCTTTTTTTTTTGTTACACTGGGATTTGAATCTAAAATTATTGGATTAAGGAGAAAAATTATAATCACTACACTATCCTTTTAGGGACACAGATACTTGACTCTATTATGAAATAAGTTTAGCATGACAAAGATTTACTCTTAAATATATTAAATTCCGAGTTTCAAGACAAAATTGCTTGGGAAATAAGGTGTGTTCCCTTATCAAAGTTGATAAAGAGCTAAGTTAAAAGAAAGGAAGGGTTTTGCCTCCCTTTGAAGTTGTTATTACTACACATAATTATTTTGGCAAATAGGGAGTGAACTAGTGCAATTATACAAAATCGACTTGGAGTTGGAGTGATCCTGGGCCAATTCCTTCCTTTTCTGTCAATAAGGCAACGATTTATGCCCTTGTAAGTGATTACTTTCAATTTATTGCTATAAGGGAGAACAAAGTTTGTGTGGAGAATTATCTAAATTTGGGGGGGTTAAGCTTTGGGAAAAAGAGGATAGATGATATTACATATGACATCGGTCCAGTTCGGGCCGGTTCTGACTGGTTTTGGGACGGCCTAGGAACTACGGCATGGTTTGACGGCGGTTCCAAAGCATTTCCCATATGGGCCGGGCCGGTTCAAAAAAATTTGCTTGGAACCGGTCTGGCCCGTTGAACCAGGCCAATCCGATTCGACAATTTTCAAGTGAAAAATTTTAAAAATAAAAAAAAAATGGCTATTGGAACAGGCTGGTTCCGTGCCGGGACGGTTCAAGAAAAATAGAAACAAGACTGGCCCGGTTATTGTAGCTGGCCGGCCCGATTCTGGGTTACTGTTCACCCGGTTTGGTTCCTGAGTTGGGCTTTTCTAAACCAGTTGGGCCGATTTTCGGGCCAAAACCGGCCTGATTACTATTAGAATGAAGCTCATAGCCACTAACCAGACCGGCGTTTGGGCCGGTTACTGTTAGAATGGTTGGACCCCTGTGATCTCTCGGGTTTTCAGAGAAGGCTCATTGCATGTTTCTCTATGAAATAGTAGTAGTCATCTTGCAAATAAATGTGAGACCAAATTTAATACTTATACGATAGAGTTCTTTCAAAATTTAAAAATAAAAAAACTATATTACTAGAGTTATTTTTTAAATTGGAGCTGACAATACTTGAAAAAATTAATTAGAGTATGGTTCTGAATTCCCTCAGAGACAGTTCAAGTAATAAAGTCTTCCCATTTTCATCTTTCCTTCCATGATTCGATTTTATTTGATTGCATCTCCTTATACAAAAAAAAGGTATAGTTCTGATTATCAATTGGTTCAAGTTAAAAAAAATAAGTGAGAGTAGTTGACATTGTGGATTGGTCATTTTAATAATTCAACCTTTAATAGAATGTGGAAACTATTGTAACCCAGAAGGGTAATCATGCTGTAGCGCCTTCACTCTTTCAACCAACAAAAAGAATTTTTTTTGTACCTGTATCGATTAGTATTCAAAATCATATTATTATGATTAATTTGACTTGAATTATTGGTAGACTTTCTTTAAGGAAGAGCTTTCCCAACTTAATTCTATCCATTATTAAGATTTGAACCGAAGTTTTGATTTTGCATCTTTCTCACTAAGCTAACTGTCTATTGTTTCAACCAGCAAAAAGATAGATTAGTTGATATAGATCTCTGTGTTCATTTTCACCCAAAAGAAAAAAAAAATCTGTGTGTTCATCCTGCTCTTGTGGCAATAAACGAGAAATAATTTTGGCACATAACTAGGATGGGCATTAAATGAAGACTTGTTCAATAAAATAGGAGGTTTTTGAGGCCCAATTCACAATCCATAAGGACCATGGAAGGTGGGTTACTTTGACATATATCCGTATTGAAATTGGAGATCTAACATAACTTGATGAAGCTGCCTGAAGATATGAAATGCTATCATTTTTGCAAGCTTCAATGAATCCTTATATCTTAACATATTATATTCATTTTGGTACAGAAAAGGAAGGGAAAACATCTGTTTTGGATCACTTCTGATCAAATGAATCCAAAGTAAAAGAATGGAGAATCCGGTAAAATCCGAAAATCAGAGGACAAAATAGTCTAGCCTGTTGCTCTTAAAGAAAACACTAAGAACTATCCACAATTGCACCAATGCCCTTTTGGTCTGGTGTAAGATCACTTGAGTCTCTTAATCAAATTTTGAGTTTAAATATTAGGAAAAAAAAAATACATCAGGAGAGTTCACCCCTTAATAGGAGTTCGAACTGAATTAGTTGAAATCAATAGGTTACTCATGGGATGTCAATCCGTCCCCAAAAAAGACCCACAGTTGCTACCCGACCTTAATGCATTGACCTCAACCTCAGC
Source organism: Dillenia turbinata (assembly GCA_037126225.1). NCBI lineage: Eukaryota > Viridiplantae > Streptophyta > Magnoliopsida > Dilleniales > Dilleniaceae > Dillenia > Dillenia turbinata. Next base: position 1,818,147 of record JBAMMX010000009.1, read on the forward strand.
AGGGGAACTGCAAAATAGTACTACCCATATTGAAGCTCATAGGCCATTAACCAGGAGGCATATTGATTTAGGCTTCTATGAAAACCCGAGAGATCACGGGGGTCCAACCATTAGAATGAGCCTCCAACACCACTTCACCAGGTTCTCTTCAAGTTTATATAGACACACGGCTGTAGGCCCATTTGAGGGTCAATAAATAATCCGAAAGGCCCATTAGAGGTGGGCCAGTAGCACTTACGGCAGAGCCACGTGTAAGTAAGCTTGAGCAGAATCAACCGATACTGGTGTGGAGTTGATCCATTGATAGAAAAAGAAGGCATCTCCACAGGGTTCGCATCTGAAACGACTCAGCTTCCCTCACAAAACGACTCTAATCCTGTCAAATTTTGTCCAATTCCCATCACGCCCAAGTCACATCATAGAGAAACATCCAATGGGTCGATGCCACATCTTGTTTTAGGTTTGTCACCCCAGGTGAGTTTAAAATTGCTATATCTTGCCCACCGCATTTGTCTGCTTTTGTACGGCCAGATTGATAATATTGATTTTTATTTTATCCGCAACTCTCTCCCTCTCTCACTCTCTCTCTCTCTCGCTTATGGGGTTTTACAGTAATACTGGTTTTCGAATATATTCATGAAGATTAAGGATTAGTGGCTGAGGAAGTTACTAATGAATGAGTAGAAACTAAGGTATGATACCACGTTTGTCGTTATCCGGTTTAGTAGATAAGCCATTAACACACATTTTCTGGGATTTTTTGTTAAAAATGTAGCTGAGTGTGAAGGAAAAGTCTAACTTTTCATTTGTATGATGTCTTGATTTTGACTAAGTAGTCTTTTTTTATTTTTGATTTTTGGTTGGTCTGTCACAGGCTGGATTGAAATTGAAAGGAAAGACCTTTCTCTTGATCCAAAGACACCCCAAAAAGCCCACAACTAACAAGAAAAGATTTCTCAAATCTCCTCTTTTCTCTGCTCACGGGCTTTCCGGTTCCTTTGTCTGTGTTTCCATCTTCTCTCTCTCTCTCTCTCTCTCTTCGCATGACAATTGAGATGGGCGTAGTAGAGGTATCTGCAACAGGGCTTCAATGGTGTCATCCCATATACCAAAAACCAACGTCAATAACAAAATTATGCAGAAAAAGTTCATGGTTTTACTCTACTCTCAAGCCCATAAAGCTTTTGATTCTTGAACCCAAAAAACCCACATTTAGAACAACCTGTGTTGCAAATTTACATGAACATGAACACTCAGAGTACTTGTTTGAAAATCAAAACCTCTCACCGTTTTCATCTTCCGAGGTTGAAACTTTAGAACCCCTTCTGCTTGGGATCAAACCGGACCCACCGAATTGGCCCGAAAGAGAAGAGCTTTTCAGATCAAACATCGAGAGAATTGCTAGCAATTTGGAAATTCCTGTGTCCCTTAGGATCATAAAGAAGAAGCAACAATGGCAAGAGGGTTCAAGAGAAGCCCAAGAGCTGACTTATGGTTCAGTCAACAAGGCTTTCAACTCTATGGTGTTTATAATTAGGGAGCTTCAGAGCTTCACTTTGCACATGAAAGATGGTCTATGTTGCGGAGATTTTGATGGGGTTGTGAATAGAGTACAAAGAGAGTTGAATACTTCTTTTGTTTGGCTGTTCCAACAAGTGTTTGCAAAAACACCAACTTTGATGGTGTATTTGATGATTTTATTAGCCAATTTCACTGTTCATTCCATGACAGACAATGCCAATTTTGCTCTTGCTTCAACTCTGTCTTCAGAAACAGAGTCCTCTGTTTTGGAAACGGAGGTTGCTTCAACAAGTGAATCTTCAAGAATCAAAACTTCAATAGTTTCAGCCAGAGAAGGCAATTTTGGTGGTGGTGGACAAAGGGTTTATCCAACAGCTAGTGGCTCTGAAAGTGGGGATAGACACGTGGATAGACCGTCACCATCGAGTGTCGGAGATTCTAGTTCTGTTCCTGATGATGCAGGGAAGGGATTAGAAACAGAGGGTAGAGATTTGATGATGGAAGATGAGATGAATTTGTGGGGTTCAATGGTTAGTGATGCTGTGAGAATGCAGTGGGGATCAGAGGTTGAGGCTATTGATCAAGATGTTATCCAAGGGTTGGTGTCTCCTGTTAGTGTAGAGGTTGAAGCTGAGGATTATGAAATCTATTACAAGACTGATTTTGAATATCAGCTAGGATTGTGGAGCGAGCCCAGTAATCCACTTCTTCTTTGCAACTATGCTCAGTTTCTCTACCTTGTGGTTCATGATCACGACAGGTTTCAATCTAACCTTAACTTCTCCAAATTTTAGTTTGATTATATAATGCTTCAATTTGAGAATTTGGGTCTCTGTGTTCACATGTATCCTAGGATTAGAATTGTTCTTTATACATACCGCATAGGATAACATTTGGACCAAGTGCAACCAAGTATTATGCCTACTTTGTCCTTATCTAATTGTTAAGTAAAAATGTAGAAAATACTATTTTTCAGGCGATTTTCTGCGATCCGATCCATGAATGTATTAATATAAATAAAGTTTGTATTTATTGAATCGTCATCGAACAATGACTTTCAGACTGAGAGACCCAAGGGATGATAATACCCATGGAAGTTATAAAAATCCTTACGGGAGGGCTCTCGGCGGCTCTCGGCCTTTGTATGAGTTGTGATCGGATTTGTTCATTGCTGAGAGTGTTGATGCAACATTAATATCTGACTGGCTCTAAAATTATGATGTTTTGATAATTAAAGGGTTGATGTTTTGATTCTTCATTAGTATCTTACAATTTTGTGTTTCTTGTTAACAGGGCAGAGGAGTGTTTTAGGAGGGCAGTGGCAGTGGAACCGCCAGAAGCAGAGGCATTGAGCCAATATGCAAAGTTTTTGTGGGTTATAAGAAAGGACAAATGGGGTGCAGAGGAGAGATATCAACAAGCTATGATGGCTGAACCAGATAATCACTACCATTCTGCTAATTATGCCAATTTTTTGTGGAATACTGGAGGAGAAGATACTTGTTATCCTCTCAATTCTTGAATCATTTAGCCGTGAAAGAACCCCTATGTGCAAAAAATAAGAAGTAGAAGAGGGATTTTTTTTTTTTTTTTTTTTTTTTTTTTTTTGTAACTTAGATTTTTACCTTTTTTATCTCTTGAGCTTATTTTTTCTCAAGGTTTATATGCGCTTTTATCCCTCAAACTATTCATTTTGTTCAACTGAATATATATATATATATATATATATATATATATATATATATATGTATGTATTTATGTATGTATGTATGTATGTATGTATGAAGAAAACATGTATCGAAAGATTCAACTCAACTTGAATCAATTTTAGTCGAATTTAACGTGATTATTGAATTTCAGTGGATTATAAAATATATATATATTTTTAGGTGTCCTGAATTTGATCCACCATTCGATTTTTAAAGTTTTACTCTAACTATTCCGAGTCGAGCCGTTGAAGTTCCTTTGGGGGTAGAGTTCTCTCTTTAATGGTTTGTTCTATTTGAGGTTTGAACTCAAGTTCTTTAGATAAGATTTAGTGACTTATTCACTGAACCAACACATGTTGGGTGGTTTATAAAATATATATATTAGCTCATTAAGAGGGTCACATTTGAGAGGTAATTCTCTCTTGTATAATCACTGCACTTGATTTAGAATTTGGTTGCTAAGAAAAAAGAAAAGTTATTTGATACACAATTGCTAAATTATGTCTATTTGTATTTCAAATTTTTATTTTACTTCCTTCTTACATTTACTTCAATAAATTTATTTTTATGGCGTCGGACAAAATTAGCTAAAAGTGAAGGGACAATGAAAGTCTGAGGCCCAAAAATAAAGAAAATAAGGTTGAAAAACAACATTTTTAAGTTATAGTTTGAGGCAAGGTCACTTGGTCGTTGCTTTCTGGGGATGCTTTTCAAGTTTGATGAAATGGGAGAGCGTGAATGGTTAATCCTCTATGCACTTCAAAGAGGGTTTTGAGTTTTCTGGTCCTTTTTAATTAGGCCACAATATCCTATGGTGTGGATGGAGGTTTTTTTTTTTTTTTTTTTTTTTGAACGTCCTTAGATTTGGTCCACCACTCGTTATTTAGAATTTTATTCTGATTAATTTAGAGTTGACCCGACTGAGGTCTCTCTTAAAGAGTTAGGAGTCTTCTAATATAGTTGATTTTATACTCAAATTATCAGTTGAATTCATGATTTTAATTAAAAGATGAAACGATCTATCCTTTACATTGACTATCGGCCAGTAGTGTGGATGGAAGTTTAACAAGCCTTTTTAAGTAATTAAGGTGTCACATGTTAAGATTCTTGTTTTATTTCTGACTTTTTGTGGGAACCACAAATGCCCCACAACTTTGTCTTAAAATGGTTGATGTGTGAAGTTTTACTAGACCAGGAGGCAGCGAACACACCATGCATAGCGTGTTGTGTGTTATGAAAAAAATAATTAAAAATAATTATAATTTATTAAATTTCTAATATTAACATAATTAAAAAAAATATTAAAATTTTTATCGTAAAAGATTTAAAAATCTAAATTCTAAATCTAAATTTTAAAATAATATGATAGATAGATAACACACTAAAAAATGAAGAAAATCTAAAGTATATAAAAAATGAAAAAAAAAAACTTTAAGAATAAGTTATTGGACCGTAAAGTATGCAATTGAGGGGAAGTAAGGGAAAGAAAAATGAAATATCACATTTTAAAGGGTTATAAACTTGCGTGTAAACCTTTTGGAACCATCAAGAAATAAAAAAAAAATGTATAATTTTATAATAATAAAAAATGTTATTTTTTGAAGGAATGAAAGAGAAAATGTTGATTTTTAAGAAAAAAAATTAATCTAAAATTATAATATTTAATAATTTAACTGTGAAAAATTTATAAATATTAATATTTAATTTAAATATTTTTAGATATAAAAATTTAAAATTAATTATAAAATTTAAATATTTATATAATACAAATGACAATTTGAAATATCAAATATTTTAATATTAATATTTATATATTTGATATTTAAATAAAAAAATAAATTGTAACACAAAATAATAAAATATAAAAAAAAACTAAAACTATATTCAATAATTTAATTTAAGTAAAATTACAGATATTAATATTTAATTTCAAAATCTATAAGAAAAAATATTTAAATATTTATTTAACATTAAATATATTAAATTAGAATGATAAAAATATTTATATAATATTAATATTCGTATAATATTTTAAAATAATTTAAGAAAATTTATAAATATTAATATTTAATTTAAAAACTTATAATAAGAAAAAATTTAAATATTTTATTTAAATATTTAAATATTTATTCAACATTAAATATATTAAATTAAAATGCTAAAAAATATTTATGTAATATTGATGGTACCTTATTTAATAGGTCTCCAAAATCATGCATGATTATTCAACATTAAATATATTAAATAGGTCTCAAAAGGGGACTCGGTTTTACGCACCAGTAGGAGATAATTCCATACATCAATGAAGGTAGGGTTCTATACCCAATTTCATACATCAACGAAGATAGAGATTCATGTCAAATTCTAGATGACTCGGTGGTCAGTTTTGTAAATGGTTCAGAGGAGGGGTTTATACCCAAACATATTCTACCAGAGGTACAATTTTTACATCGATTCTACACACGATCAGAGGTATAACTCTATACGTATGTTTTTATATCGTATCACATGGGTTCACACATGCGATATACATAATACTTACTATACAATATGCATACATGCTATACACATACACGAGGATTCTGACATCCACTCGACCGATACATCACATGACAGAGGCCACCAGGGCTATATTTCTCTCTGTTGTATTCAGTTTTCCTTTTATTATTATTCTTCCTGATTTGAGCGTCGAGCCCCCCTATCGACCCAGTCTCGGTGGGGTTTTTGCAGGTTTTCCATCCGAGAAGACCAGATGAACATATCGGCACAGGCTTCCCATTCGAGTCAAAAAGGACAGTTATCTGTGGGAAAAATACCTCCAACAGATTGGCGCCATTCGTGGGAAGCGACTAACTGATAAGCCGAAAAATCTTTATGACCTGACTCTGTCGAACGAAGGGCCTCAGTCGCCCAGAATTTTTGAACGAATGTATCGCTAAGTTGGGATAAAACACCCCGAACGGGCGGACACGACCCTAACTCCTAAGATTTCTAATCAAACGAAGGGTCTCGGTCGCCCAGATCTTCCGAACGAATGTGTCATTAAGTTGAGATGAAACTCTCCGAACGGACGGATACGATCTTAACTTCTGAGGTTTCTAACCGAACGAAGGGTATCAGTCGTCCAGATCTTCCGAACCAATGTGTCGTTAGTTGGGATGAAACTCCCCGAATAAACGAATACGACCCTAACTCCTAAGGTTTCTAATCGAACGAGGGGTCTCAGTCGTCCAGATCTTCCGAACGAATGTATCGTTAAGTTGGGATGAAACTCCCCGAACGGACGGACACGATCCAAACTCCTAAGGTTTCTAACTGAACGTCGGGCCTGTGTCGCCCTACTCTTACCGAGCATCGGGCTTGAGTCACCCTGCTTCTATCGAACGTCGGGTCTAAGTCACCCTAATTCTACCGAACATCAGACCTGAGTCGTCCTGCTCCTACAGAACGTTGGGTCTGAGTCACCTTGATTCTATCGAATGAATGGGCCAGTGTCGCCCTGCTCTTACTGAACGTCGGGTCTGAGTCGCTATGATTTTATCGAACAAACGTACCAGTGTCGCCCTTCTCATACCGAATGTTGGGACTAAGTTGCCTTGATTCTATCGAACGAATAGGCTAGCATCACTCTAATCTTACCGAACGGAGGGCCTATGACACCCTGATTCTACAGAACGTTGGGACCTAACTCCCCGAATGGGCTCACATCGTGTTGCTCCTGTCGAATGTTAGTCCATCGTCACCTAGTCTTATCACAAGAATGTGAGGGTGACAAGCGAACTTATTTCGTACAAGGTCTTACTCATCACATAACACAACGGAAGAAGCAAACTCTTTGTAACAAGATGATGCTGTTATCGATTCGATAACTTGTGGCGTGGCTTATAATCGACTAAAGGCATGTCTTATAGTCGATTAAGGCATGCCTTATAGTCGACTAAAGGGACATGAGACATCTTTTTTTTTTTTGCTTGAGAGAGAGAGAGAGAGAGAGAGAGAGAGGAGAAAGAGGAGAAAAAAAAAAGATAAAAAAGCTTCTCAGTCCTCGGTACATGAAAGCTCTCCGGTAAAAAATTCCTCGGTAAAAAATTTCCGGTGCAAACTTCTCGGTAAAAAAACTAAGAATATGAAAACTTTATGATAAAAAACTCCCCGGTCCCTGATCTTCGGTACATGAAAGCTTCCCCGATACACAACATCTTTCTCTCTCAAAACTCCCCGGTAAAAAACTTTATGGTACAAAACTTTTTGGTAAAAAAACTAAAAATGTCAAAGCTCCGCGATAAAAAACTCTCCGGGTGCCGGTATATGAATACTTTTCGGTACACAACACATTCCTTTTTTAAAGCTCTCCAGTAAAAAACTTCCCGATACAAAACTCTCTGGTAATCCATAGTAAAAAGCTCATTGGTCTTTGGTACATGAAAACTCCCCGGTATATAACACATTTCTCTCACAAAACTTCCAGGTAAAAAACTTTCCGGTACAAAACTCCCCGGTAATCAACGGTAAAAAGCTCCCCGGTCCCGATACATGAAAGCTCCCCGGTAGATAACATGTTCATCTCTCAATGCTTCCCGGTAAAAAGATTCATGGTACAAAACTCCCCAGTACTTCACGATAAAAGCTCCCCGATCCCCGCTTCCTCTCTCAAAACTCCTCTGTAAAAAACTTCCCGATACAAAGTTCCCTAGTAATCCGCGGTAAAAAGCTCCCTGTCCCAAGTACATGAAAGCTCCCCAATACACAACACTTTCTTTTCTCTAAACTTTCCTATAAAAAGTTTCCAAAAAAAAATCTCTTAATAATTTTGTGGAGTTTTTTTTTCCCCCCAAAAAAAAACAAACTACCATAACACTTTCGTCTCTCAAAACACTCCGGTAAAAAGCTCCCCAATAATCCAAGGTAAAAGCTCCCTAGTTATCGATACGTGAAAGCTCCCCGATACACAACACCATATATTTTTTAAAAATATAGTTTTAAAATTTAATATTTTTATCATTTTTTTTCTTTTTTTTATTCATCTTCTTTTTTTTTTCTTTTTTTCTTTTAGGTTTTTTTCAGGATATTTTTTTTAAAATATCATAAATATTTTTTTAAAAAATAGTTTTAAAAATTAATATTTTTAAATGCTTTTTTTTTTTTATAAAAATAGTTTTCCAAGAAACATTACCTTTTTTAAAAAGATTATATTTTAAATATTTTAGATGTTTTACAAATATCATAGAGAACTTGATTTTTATATTTTTTGATATTTTTTTAAATATTTTTGATTTTTTAAATTAAATATGGCATTATAAAATGTAATTTCGTTATAGAATTTTGCATATATAATCCACCACTGGACAGATCACCAACTATAAACACTAACAATGTGAAAGTTTCGCAGTAAAAAACTCCCCGATCCGCGGTACATGAAAGCTCCCCAGTAAAAAACTTTCCGACGCAAAACTCTCCGATAAAAAAACTAAGAGTGTGAAAGCTCTACGGTAAAAAGTTCTCCGGTACACAAACCTTCATCTCTCAAAACTTCACGATAAAAAACTCCCCGGTAACTCGTGGTAAAAGCTCCCCGATCCCCGCTTCCTCTCTCAAAAATCTCCGGTAAAAAGCTTTCCGGTACAAAACTTATCGATAATCCGTGGTAAAAAACTCCTCAATCCCCGGTATATGAAAGCTCCCGGAACACAATACCTCATTCTCTCAAAGCTACCCGATAAAAAGCTTTTCGGTACAAAACTCCCCGATAATCCGCGATAAAAGCTGTCCAGTACACAACACATTCCTCTCTCAAAACTCCCCAGTAAGAAGTTTCCCGATATAAAATTCCCCGGTAATCTGCGGTAAAACGTTTCCCGGTCCCGGTACATGAAAGCTCCCCAGTACATAACATATTTCTCTCTCAAAACTCCTCGATAAAAAGTTTTCCAGTACAAAGTTCCCTGTAATCTGCGGTAAAAAGCTCCCTGGTCCCCGGTACATGAAAACTCCCCAGTACACAATACCTTTCTCTCTTCATGTATTTGATTTAGAAAAAAAAAAAAACCTAAGGAAAGAAAACAAATCTTAATCAATTAAGGATATATCTTTGTTAACTAAACCATGTATTTATAAAAAAAAAATATGTTGAATTAAAAAAAATACAAAAAGAAAAAAAATGTGTTGAATTAAAAAAATACAAAAAGAAAAAAAAATAGGCTTTAGTAGACTAAATGTGCCATTAGTCGACTAAGAACCTTGTTAACTAACCCATGCATTTTAAATAAAAAACAAACAAATATGCGTTGAGCTAAAAGATATACAAAAGGAAAAAAATACAAAAAGATATATTTAGTCGACTAAACCCATCTTTAGTCGATTAAAGTGCAAAGATTCATGGTACAAAGCTCCCTGATAATTCACGATAAAAGCTCCTCGGTCCTCGCTTCCTCTCTCAAAACTCCCCTATAAAAAGCTTTCCAGTACAAAGTTCTCCAGTAATCTGTGGTAAAAAGCTCATCGTCCCCTATACATGAAAGCTCCCAAATACACAACACATTCATCTCTCAAAACTTCCCGATAAAATGTTTTCTGGTACAAAACTTTTCGGTAATCCGTGGTAAAAATTTTTTCGGTTCCCGATACATAAAAACTCCCTGGTAAACAACACCTTCGTCTTTCAAAGCTCACCGGTAATCTACGATAAAAGCTCCCCGATCCCCGATACGTGAAAGCTCCCCGGTGCACAACACTATATGTTTTTTAAAAATATAGTTTTAAAATTTAATATTTTTATCTTTTTTTTTTAATTCATCTTCTTTTTGTTTTTTTTTTCTTTTTATCTTTTAGGTTTTTTTCATGATGTTTTTTTTTTAAATATCATAAATATATTTTTTTAAAAATAGTTTAAAAATTAATATTTTTAAATGTCTTTTTTAAAAAAATAGTTTTCCAAGGAACATTTCCTTTTTTAAAATGATTATTTTTAAAAACATCTATGATATTTTTTGAAAAAAAATAGAAAACAGAAAAAAGAAAAACAAAACTATTTTTAAAAAATATCTATGATATTATTTTCAAAATATCATTGAAAAAGAAAACAAAAATAAAAACAACAAAAAGAAAAAGAAAAAACAAGATGGAAAGGAAAAAAAAAAGAAAAAAAAAACAAAATGTTTAGTCGATTAAAGCATCTTTTTTTTATGTTTTTGGTTTTTCTTTGTTTTTTTAGCTTGTTTTTCTTTTTTTTTTCTTTTTGTTTTTTTTTGTTTCCTTTCTTTAAAAAATATCAAAAAATAGTTTGCAAAAATTAATATTTTTAAAAAACATTTTTTTTTTAAATTTTTAAAAGTAATTTTTATATTTTGTGATATTTATTTTTAAATATTTTAGATGTTTTACAAATATCATAGATGACTTGATTTTTATATTTTCTGATATTTTTTTAAATATTTTGATTTTTTTTAATTAAATATGGTATTATAAAATGTAATTTTGTTATAGAATTTTGCATATATAATGCACTACTGGACAGATCACAAACTATAAACACTAACAATGTGAAAGTTCCACAATAAAAAACTCTCCGGTCCCCGGTACATGAAAGCCCCCGGTAAAAAACTCTCTGATAAAAAACTTTCAGGTGCATAGCTCCTCGGTGAAAAAACTAAGAGTGTGAAAACTCCACGGTAAAAAGTTTCCTGGTACACAAGCCTTCCTCTCTCAAAGTTTCATAGTAAAAAACTCTCTAGTATAAACCTTTCCAGTAACTCATGGTAAAATCTCCTCGGTCCCTGCTTCCTCTCTCAAAACGCTCCAGTAAAAAACTTTCCGATACAAAACTCTCCGATAATCTGTGGTAAAAAACTCCTCGATCCCTGGTACATGAAAGTTTCCCGGTACACAACACCTTACTATCTCAAAGCTATCCGGTAAAAAACTTCCCAGTACAAAATTCTATGGTAATCCGCTGTAAAAGCTTCTCGATACACAACATATTCCTCTTTCAAAACTCCCCGGTAAAAGGTTTTCTGGTACAAAGTTTTTTGATCCCGGTACATGAAAGCTTCACAGTACACAACACATTCCTTTTTCAAAATTCCCTAGTAAAAAGTTTTCCCGTACAAAACTTTCCGGTAATCTATGGTAAAAAGCTCCCTGATCCCCGATACATGAAAGCTCCCTGATCCCCGATACCTTCCTCTCTCCATGTATTTAATTTAAAAAAAAAAAACCAAAAGAAAGAAAACAAATCTTAATCAATTAAGCATATGCCTTTGTTAACTAAACCATGTATTTATAAAAAAAAATGTGTTGAATTAAAAAAATACAAAAAGAAAAAATTGAATTAAAAAAATACAAAAAGAAAAAACAAAGGCTTTAGTCGACTAAATGTGCCATTAGCCGACTAAGAACCTTGTTAATTAACCCATGCATTTAAAAAAAAAAACAAATATGTGTTGAGCTTAAAAAAATTACAAAAGGAAAAAAAAATACAAAAAGATATCTTTAGTCGACTAAAGCGCTTAGTCGACTAAAGATTTTAGTCGACTAAAGATGACAAATTTTTTTTCGAAGTAAAAGCTCTCTAGTACATGAACGGTACATGAAAGCTCCTATACACAACACCTTTCTCTCTCTATTTGCCCGACTTATATAGAGAGAGGAAAGCTCTTCAGTAAAAAGTTCATTGCTAAAAAACTCCCGTAAAAGGTCTTGCTCACAAAGATAAAAAATATTCCTGATTTTTTTCGTTTAATAAAAAAATAATAACAATAATAAAAAATGAACAAATTATACATCCAGTTCCCAATGACAAATCACCTTCCACCAAATGGAGGACAACGAAATCTGAGGTGACAGGGTCATTCACACTTATGTATATATGTTAATTAATGAAAATAGTTAGAATTTTTGTAATATTTATTTAAACATTTGAAAAGAACATTTAAAATTTTTTTGATATTTTTATACTAGAGATATTTTTGAATTATAAAAGGTATTTTTTAATTTTGTAATATTTTAATGAGGAAACATTTTTTATTTAAATTTTTTCATAATTTTTAAATAATATTATGTTTTTAAAAAAGGGTTTTCTATTTTTTTTTTTTAAAAATAGGTTGTTAGAGCAGTACTAACAATGACATGAAAAAGAGATTTTTATTTGACAATGAAGATCAATTGGTGTAATAAAAAGAAAAGGAGATGAATTTCTTGAAATTAGTGAAGATCGCTGGCCTGAAACAGATTAAGTTTTTAAGTTTGTAGACTTAACTGGTGCTCGCATAATTCAATTGCCCCAAGAAAAAGTTGAGTACAAAAGCAGGAGTATATTGAATCAAGAAATCGCAATCAACTAAGAAGAAAAAATATGATTCAAGGTAATTCAAGGAGAAGAGCGTGGTTGACTAAGGAATATGTTTAGTTAACTAAGGAGTTTAGTCGACTAAAGATCTGCTTTTAGTCGACTAAAAGTGTTTGGTTTTTGGTCGACTAAAAATAACTTTTTAGTTCACTAAAACTTTTAGTCGACTAAAAATAAGCTTTTAGTTGACCAAAATCTTTTAGTCGACTAAAGGCACTCTTTAGTCGGTTAAATGTTTAGTTGACTAAAGTTGTTTTTTTAGTCGATCAAAGATTTTAGCTGACCAATTTTTTTATAGTCGACTAAAGGTATTTTTGGTAGGCAAAAGTATTCAGTCGACTAAAGTTATTTTTTTAGTCGATCAAATTTTTTTTTTTAATTCGAGTAAATCTTATTTTTTTTCTTATTTAATATTTTTTTTAATTGGCTAACGACTTATTTAAACTTAATTGCAAGTAAATAAGAGAAATACGTTTAATCGGAACACACAAAATATAAGATTTAAACATGAGTTAAAAAAAACCTTAAATATTGAATAAAAGAGTAGAACAAAGAAAAAAAAGGTACATCAAATGCTAAAGTTCTTCAACATTTGAAAAGTTAAATATTTCATTACTTTCTCACTTTGGCTCTCACTTGTTGTTTTCCCTTTTCTTTGCTTACCGGGAAGTTTTTTTGTGTGCTGGGAAGCTTTTTTTGTGTGCTGAGAAACTTTTTCTGTGTGCTGAGAAGAGTTTGGTTTCCTTATCGAGTAGTTTTGTTGGTTTACCGAGAAGCTTTTTTGGTACGACAAGGAAAATTTGATTTGTTTATATAGAATTTTTTTTTCACGAGGAACTTTTTAGTATTTAATTTTTTGTAATGTTTAAACTTTTCTTTGTTCTATGTGTGGCGAATAGCCGGGAGTTTGGTGTTTCGGTAGCTGAGAATTAAAAACGGTAAGCAGACAAAATCAATGTGTTATTTGTTGATACTTGGCGAATAACGGCGAGCAGAACAATAATGTGCTACATAATATGAGAAGAAGAGGATGGTTCACTAAATAATAATATATAGTACAATGTGAAAAAATGATTCGTTGTAAAACTATGCATACTTTGTTTAAGTAAGAAAAGATATGTATAGAATGTGCGAGAAAACCTAACAATGTACTGTACAATGATGAAACACAATGATGGAAGAATGCAGAATTATATTTTCTACTGGAGTAGAAGCATGATTGCAATTTTAAATTCGATATATAATTACTTGTGAATTTAGAAGTTATATCCAATTATCAATACTGCAAACTTAACTGTATGAATTTTTCAACTAACAAAATTACCAAAATCAGACTCATTTTCATGAGTGAAGTAAAAGTCACGCATCATTCATTATTCTTCCCCCACAATCACGTAGTTCTAACATTTTCACCTCAGCACATAATTACAACGAAAATTATCAGAATTCAGGAGCACTTTCTGATAATCGAAAGCTAATGGCATCGATCAACTAAGCAACAACCGGACAAAAAAAACATCCATACTTTTCTTTTTTTTATCAAACTTATAGGTCCTCGACTCTTTCACAATAATGACAAATATAAAAAAATCTGGTTCAACATCAAGAATAACATATGTTCCTGCAAGTATGAGAACCACATGTAGTTCTGTAGTCTTGCAATAGCAGTTCTACATGATATCCAAACCACAATATTAAGTAGTTCTGTAGCAGCACACACTCTCTCTCTCTACATATCTGAAGCTATTGTTATTTTTCGAGAAACCCCAAAAATAATATACACATCCATAAAATCAATATAAATTCATATTTACAATTCAGATATGACAAAATATTTTTTTTTTCCCTTAAAATTTGAAACCATCATTTACAATGAATAGTAAAACTCGAGTTTTCTGTACATACAAAGAACTAGAAAACACAAATGCTATTGGTTATGCCAAATTCATTTACATGGACTCAAAAAAAAAAAAAAAAATCTTTATTCATGATCACACAACTCTTCTCAACAATAATCCAAGGAAAAAAAATACAAAATCATCTAAAGAGAAGCAAAATATAAGCAAAACAAAACAAATCTTGACAAACACAAAGTTTCAAGATAGAGGAATCGTTTCCGCACATCACTCTCCTCAATCGGAATAAATCAGCAAGAATACAAAAACTAATAGTTGAAATTCAAAACAAAACAAATGTTAAAAAAATATGGAAGAAAACACCAATACAAACCCTAACGATATTCCAAATAGTAGAAACAGAAGAACAACTTCCATAATGACCCATGATTATCCCCATTTACTCTACCCAGAGACAAAAAGAGAAAGAGAATGAGAGAACAAAACACTATCATCTCTCCATATGCCCCACTGTCATCTCTCTATTCCCCCCACTTATATAGATAGAGAGAGCATAGGAAAGGCTTGCACACACATGATCGTCAGAGAGAGAAAGATAGAGGGAGCATACAAGTATGGTTTACATGCACTGCCATTATCAGCATCATGGCACACCATACCCCTCAATCGAATCTGCCTCAACAAATATGCACCTCAACTGTACATCACTGAAATTGCACATCCATACAGTCGATTAGAGCAATAAATAAAAAAATCATAAAAAAAGAAAAGAAAAAATCATAACAAAAACCCAAAAGACATCTAAAATAAAGTCAACAAATTACCTATCCAACTCATCAACAACAACAAATCACCTTCCGTCAAATGGAGGACGACGAATCCGAAGTGATAGGGAGTCATTCATGCTTATATTTATATTGTTAGTGTTAATTAATTTTTAAAACTATTTTTTAAAAAACATTTGTGATATTTTTTAAAAAATATGTTAAAAAATCCAATAAGGAAAAAAAAAGATAAAAAAACAAAAAGAAAAAAAGGATAAAAATATTAATTTTTAAAACTATTATTTTAAAAAATATTTATGATATTTTTTAAAAAATATTGTTAAAAAAATCAAAAACAAAGAAAGAAAAAAAAAACAAAAACAAGATGAAAAAAAAAAAAAACAAGAAAAAAATATGTTTAGTCGACTAAGACATGCCTCATAGTAGATTAAAGGGGCATAGGGGCATATTTTTTTTTTTTCTTTTGAGAGAGCGAGAGAGGAGAGGAAAAGAGGAGGAAAAAAAAGACATGGGTGCCTGCAAGTGGATCCCATACGTCACGATGGAGGATGATAAAATCTGACGTGTTTATAGATTATTCACGTTTATATTTATATTGTTAATTAAGGGTGCCCCTCCCATGTGGAACAGGTCATGGTGACCACGTAGATGCTGCTTTCTGCAGGTTAATGCCCTCCATGTCAATGAATTCAAGACAGCTTAATATATTGAATTCTGAAATTCTAAGACTTAAGGTATTAAATTATTATTTTGATCTATATTGATAGAATATTCTCCATCTAAAAAGAAAATATCAAGTAAAGAGAACAATATTCACTAATTCAGTTTGAACAACTCTAGTGTCTTTAATTAGTTGATTTTATTTTTTCATTTTCAAAACTTAAATTTGAAATCTTGATTAAGAGAGTTTAATATACTGTTAGTAAATCGATGGATCATTGATTGAGTAACCATTTCATTATAAATTAAATACAAAGATATTAACTTCGTGCAAAGATTTGCTCAAATTGTGCTAAAGTAGCACTTGAAATTTAATAAAAAAAAATTGAATTTCATTGAATTGGATATACTAGTTCATTATTTTGAAAATACTTGGAGAAGAAGTGCTCAAACCTAAATAATTTTGAAATTCAATTCTCAATTTGTTATTTCAAATCATTCATTAAATACACAAACTCTACCGAAATTCAAATATATATATATATAATTCATGCCGATAGAATTAGAATCAAAGTTCACATGTTTTATTAGTTCCAAGTAATGAATATTAGAATTAGAGTTCGAATTTATAAATTTTTGTGAAATTCAATTGAGGAAGAGAATGAAATGAGAGAAAACAAACTCAGAAGTGGGACTCAGAAACTTGGGCATTCAAAACAATTGCTGCGGAAGAAAACCTACGAGACTTATAAGCACCATGCTTTTTGTCCAAACGATAGAATTATTTTAATTTTATCTTTTATTTTTTTATCATTTTGATTCTATTTAATTATATTTTTTTATTAAAAAAAAAAGCATCATGCTTTCTCCGGCTCATTCTATGCAGGAATTGGAAGCCCTTAAAAAGGTAATAAGGATAAAAATTCTCCCTTTGATGCGATTAGCTAATGGGTCACCATGTCCTCCTTGTGGATTGGGATCAAGAAAGAGAGAGTTCCTTTATGGAAAGTTATTTTGTCATATTTACTCTACTTCCCACGGATGGAAGTGAGACTGTAGCTTCTGCTGATCAACCTTCTTTAGTGGATTAATCAACTTTAGTCAATGACAAGTTGAGCAGAATGAAGAACCGTGCGAGTAAATCAATTTTTTTATTTCTTTTTTCAAAGATGTATTAGTATTGCCGATCCAATCACGTCACATCCGAGAGAGAGAGAGATTAGGAACCCTGTGCCAACGACTGGGGATGGGCTGTTGAAGGATCAATCTGGGTAGAGGATGGATGGATTTGCAAGGAATGTGGGTGTCGTCGGTTAGAAGAGACCTCTTTTTTTTTTTTTTTAGCGGATATTTTGCTATCAACGATATTCAGATTTCATCCGACTAATTCGATCTGAGTATTATAAAATCTATTAAGTGTTTCACTTTTTTAAATTCTATTTTTCTATTCCATGATTAACCCTAATTAAAGAGTAGCATTCTATTACTATACTCCCTCTCCCCCAAAACAGGAAGGGGAAGGGGGAATAATATCCACAGAGAAGGGTACATAGGGTTCAAACCGTTGCCCAAACCCAGTGCCATTGAGCCAAAGGCTCATTGCTTTAGTTACCCTATTGTAAATTTAGATTTTAAGATTGCTTCATTGTTAATTGCTTCCAAGATTACTCAACCCAAGCTTTTCCCCCTTATTGCCGATTGAAGATGCTTGTCGGAGGAACGAATAATAGGATCGAGCATGTGTTCAGAGAATCTAATATTAGTGTAGTAGGGCTGAGATGTATTTAAAGAATCGAATTTTTTCTTTTGTTACATCAAGATTTGAACCCTATACCATGGAGTTGAGAGATAGAAGTTGTGATCATTAAACTGTTTTCTTTGAGAACAGTTTCGAGAATCTAATATTAGTATGATAGTGTGTGTTTCCCTTGATGTATCCTCTTCTTGTGTTTATTGTTGCCCGCCTAAAGTGGCTCCTCTGCACTTGAATGACTTCCAAGATTTTGTCTTTACCATCGGACTGTTTCTGTTTCTAGTTGTTAATGAAGTTCCTCCCTTTTACACACACACACAGCAGAGAGAGAGAGAGAGAGAGAGAGAGAGAGAGAGAGAGAGAGAAACAGTCCAGCAATGAACTCAGATAGCTAATAGTCCCCTTGAATGTTCACTTATAAAGAGAAACAATAACTTAATTTCCTACCAGTGTCACGTGAATATGATATAATGGCAATAAAATGGAGAATTTTCTTGCTTTGCAGATGAATCTATCGTCAAAATTTATGGTATGCACAAAAATCTATAGAAGGCTACTACATTGTCAAGTTACACGTAACATTACAACCAACAAAGTGAAAATTATCGAATTAGCTTTGATCTCCCAACAACATTCAGAAGAAATCTAATACAATACAAAAATTGGGAGACAAATATCCAACTATATTGATTTTGGTAAAATGAGTGGGAAAATCAGCAATAAAACTTGGTTTTGATGGCCCCCCCGGGGGGGGGGGGTTTAAGAAATTACCAAGACCATGTGCTGCGGCTGTCAACAGCCTTTACAGAAGTGGATACCAAAGGCATCTGCCCATACTCAGCAACAAATCTGTTTACGCATTGAGTTCTTTTCTCATTGTGACCTCCCAAACTACTGATTCCTGTCGAACCAATCTCAAATATCTTGCCTACAATGAGAAAGCGGAAGACCAACATGAGAGCAGAAAGAGATGGCATAATTTGACAAGAAGTTCGTTTTTGAACGTCTAAATCTTAGGCAAGCCCGTAGGAAGTGCACATCTTTAGACAAGATCATTTAATATACCAAAAAAAATTATAGTTTAGAAGAAAAAAAGAGAGCCATATAAATTGAGCCAAAGCCTTATGAACCAGGAGATGACATGGGGATGATGGATTCAAACAGCCTCTCTGACCAAGACGTCTGTGCAACTCAAAATCCTTATATCATCTTGGGCGCATTAGAGGGGGATATAGTAGGCACTTTATCAAGGTTTCCATTTATCTAAACCCAGAATAAGCTAACTTGACAAGGCCTAACCTCGAAGTATCAATTAAATCCAAAAAATACCATAGGGCTTGGCACGGAAAGGATTTTATTTACAGTGGCAAAAAACGTGCAGAATCCAATATGGCATAACTCTCTCCCTCTCTCCCTCTCTCTCTCTCTCTCTAGGCAGGGGGAAAAAAGTCAATTTTTTGACCATTACAATATTACTAATCAGATAGATGACAATGGAATAAAAGGACAAACTGAAAGTGGATCAAATCAAAGAAGAGAATGAGAAACTTAATGAAATTTGGCTCTGTTAAATGGCTTACCTTTCACCCATATTGGAGGTGCACCAGTTGCATTTGCCACAAGGAAAGACATTGCAATATCTTCACAGTTCCTGTTCAACAAAAAGGTAGGCCAAGGGAACAATTGAGCAGCTTAATTAGAAAAGGAAAATAAAATTATTGCAATTGAAATATAACCTGTTCTTAGCAGTATATTCCCTTATTGATGCAGGCATGTCTTCTGTATATAATCTTAGATACTTTTTGTGGAAAAATGCTGCTTTCGAGAGCACCATACTGTATGTGCCTGTCCACCAGACCGACCACCATCCTCCATAAATGAATTGATCCCCATTCCCTTTCTGCACAGAAAATACCCAGATGAGAAAACCAGTTTCAAATGTAAATCACAGTGCCAGCAAGGTACAGAACTCATCATAAACATGCAATAAACAATGTTTCATGCAGCACGAGAAAGAATAACTGCATAGTAGAACCTACAACTCATCCATGCAAAAAACAATGTTTCATGCAGCATGAGAAAGAACAACTGCATAGTAGAACCTACAACTCATTCAGAAAGCTTCAATTCCCAAGTACCTACAAGATAGGCATATGTTGGTACCAAAAATCATGGTAGCTTGTTAAGCACATCATCCATGTGTGTCCCCTGAAACCCTAGTACCCCTAATTCCCTTTCTTTGCAGTAATTAAGCCATGATTATGGACCACTATTGGACAGTTGAACCCCGCATAATATCTAATACTATTAAAGTTGTTGTAGTAGTAAGGTAGCAATAACTGGTAGATTAGGGTTTTTACCAAAATTGTCTCATTTTGGCTTTATAACTTTCATTTCAAGTTTGCCCAATCTTTGGGAAAGATAGTCCGGTTTCATG
This sequence comes from Dillenia turbinata, assembly GCA_037126225.1. Classification (NCBI taxonomy): domain Eukaryota; kingdom Viridiplantae; phylum Streptophyta; class Magnoliopsida; order Dilleniales; family Dilleniaceae; genus Dillenia; species Dillenia turbinata. Next base: position 1,838,211 of record JBAMMX010000009.1, read on the forward strand.
TTTGGGAAAGATTGTGGACACGGCCAGAGAAATATGTCAGTGGGCATCGGCATCATAGGAACTGTTCAGATTCACAGGTTTCATCTACATATACAACCAGAATTACTGGATTCAACATAAGCACAAGGGATAGCCCTGATTATCTAGTATCTTCAATATGACAAAGGTGGATAAGATGGAAAGTGGGTGAGAGGGTGCAAAAAGAGACATGGCCAAATGAGAAGGCAACAGCTGAAGATAAGAAACACTCTAGCATTGTGATCATTATGCAAAACTCCTAGTCTATATATGCCACACAAATGCTACAATCCAGTTAACAATATGATCCATATGAGCAATATTAAGGTTGCTGCCCATGGCCAGTGAAAATAGGCGAACATAAATTTACGCAGCAACATGTTTTGAATTTAAGGAGTGAATATGAAACAACAGAGGCAAGGAACCAAAATTTGTACAATAAGCTTTTCCATACTTTGGTGTTCTTAACAATAGTTTTTCAAAGCAGTTGATAAATTCTGCAATGATACCTTGGTTTTCCCAAAAAGGAAAAAAAGAATAAATAAAAACATCTTAAGACATTATCTTTTCAGATCTTTGCAAAAACAAGTTTGAGACAATGATTTTTGAGATTTGTGACCAAATGTTACCTTTTGCCATAGAATCACTATGAAAGAAATGATAAAAGCTTACTTACCATGACAGATTATAACATTCAAACATTCATCCCTAAAACTAGTGGTTCCAGAGTAGTCTAATAACCTGGAACAAAAGTATACAAGGGTACACGAAAAATTATACTATTCTCTCAATCCTATTAGAGTTAGACATTTAAAAACATAAAACCAAAGAAAAAGAAATTAAAGACACAAAGAATTGTGCAATGTGAAATTCAACTAGTCATCAAGTAGCCAGGAACAAAGGGCCAAAAGAGATATAATTAAAATTTCTATTCTCTCAACCTCTCCACAACTACTGTAATAACTCATATTATTACTAATACACATCACAAAAGCTTACATAAACAGTTCCTACAACTCATACACATAAAAGAAGTTGGTACAACCAGTTAACAATTTTTACTAACAGAGGCATTAGATTTACTTATAGATTAGATAAGAAGTGGGTTATACTCCTCCCCCCCCCCCCAAAAATAAAGAAGTGGGTCTGCAAAGCGTCCCCTGAACCAAGTAAAGCTTGGAAAGTCATTGTCTTACTGCATAGATTTCACACCAAAATCATCTAACATAGAAAGGAAAAAAATCCGGTCTCCACCAACAGGAAGGAGTGGCCAGACATCGACTTGAGAAATAACAACAAAATGTGATTTCTGATAAACTCAGGACAGATAAACAACTGTAGACAAATTATACATCAGACCCCAGGATATGTGCCAAAATCGAATATTGGCACAATATGTCAAACATCACAGTTCCTAGTTAAAGTTTGTATGGATGGGATCTGTAACTTGCAGAAAAGAAGACAAAAGCAAAAGGCTTACTGATTTATCAACCCAATGCATGCGAGGCACAAAACCAACCATTGTATCGGGTGCACTTCTCCAAACATTGAAAGCAAAATCGACAGAGGAGCAAGGAAATATCACATCATCATCTATTGAAAAGACAGCATCTTGCTTCAAATTCTTTATTTCTTTGAATCTATTATTCAGACTGTCTTCCTCATTGATATCAAATTTCAACTCAATTTTATGACCGTCTTTAGATTTTGACCATAGAACATTGTTTAGAAACCTAATAAGAGAATCTGGTGGAGGATCTGGTTCACTCCATACAATATGTATGGAATCAAGCCCAGGACAAGATGCATAATGGGAAATAGACTGCTTCAATAGATCATTGCGCTTCCAAGTATTCATCAAAATGGCATATCCTTTCCTGCATGTAAGTCATGAAACCAAGCATGAAAATTAGGAAATCATATTTCCGTAGCTAATAAACAATTATAAGCTCAACACTTTCCAGAACACAGAAACAACTTTTGATCAACTCATCAAACCTCAAAACAGCCAAGTTAATCAACCATACATACCAAACTCATAGTTTCAAAAGGTGTAACATGATCCTTATTCCTATCCTCCCCTGATCCCCCAACAGCAAGACCCCCCCCCCCCCCAAAAAAAAAAAAAACGATTGTCCCTAGATATTTACATTCTTTCTGCAGTTCAATATAGAAAAGAATGAACCAGAAATAATCTCATCCACGGAATGATGATGTGTCCATACTCTTAGGCCCATAAAATTATTTTTTGAGTATATTTGAAATGCAAGAGGTAGTGCAGAATAACCAAGATTTAACATTTGGCATCTAATTAGGTATGGCCAGGCTTCAAAGATCTAAGTTTCTTAAAAAATAGTAATAAACTAGTTCTTTCTAAATTCTATTTGAAGTGGATCATTTGATTGCGGACCTCTGCTCATAATTACAACTTGTGGTATGGCGTTTTTCCACTTTGAAATGACCAAACATGTCCTGACACTCATGACAATTATTTTGGCATTATGTTAGTATGGCACGTCAAAATCACAGGGCACAAAGAGTATGTTAAAGTACAAGGTAACTACGATTTCGGTGATCACATACAAAGGAGTCCACACACTTGGAGACTATAACCACAAGTATATTAAGCAACATGTTTTAGCCATGTCAAACAACTTAAAAATCCAACAAATGACACACAATAAAATACTCCTCCCAAGATGTAAAACAAAGAGCAACCTCCTTGTGCCAATCAACATCTTGCTCCCAGTCCCACCAGGTGCAAAAGAAATGCCCGAGAAACCTATACCCCAGTTAATGAAAAGAAGCAAACTTGCAAACAATGAAGGGAAGTGGAACCCCAATGCTGAATTTTACAATAACTCAGCCTGATCACCCTCACTTTTCATCGAAAATGCATTTGGTGGAACAAAATTCACTCTTGACGGGTGACAATAGTGGGTTTCAAGTCTCAGGAAGATCTCTTAATATACAGAGTTGAACTGACATTGAATGTTATATGGCAATACTGTCTTCTCCAACGAAAAGCATGACAAGGTGACAATATTCCAAAGAAATAACTGCAAAATCATGTTGCATAAACATTCATCAATCCTATCCTAGATTCTAGATTGAACAAGAACAACAACAACAATCATAACTTGAGTTTTAATCTCAAATTTTGGAGTTAGCCGTTTGAGAGACAGATAAGAGAGAGAGAGAGAGAGAGAGAGAGAGAGAGAGAGAGAGAGAGAATATAAAATTAAATTTTGAAAGTAAAAATTGAGAAGATAACACTAAAAAATAAAAAAATGAAAAAAACATAAATAAAAATAAACTATTTATATAAACTTAAAATAATAAGAGAGATAATTTAACTGTTTCGAATTCTCCTACACTATTAATTTCTATCTAAAGTTATCTTCTCAACTAAACTCTTGATACTCGTATCTTTACGAATAACTTATATTTATATTTTTAACGGTTTATCTCAACGTCTCACTGAGTCTTCTACATTTAAGATCTTGCTCCTTTTAATTGGTGCATTTTTTGTTCTTTGTTACATATGTTCAAACCACTTTAGACGATGTTCACGTATCATATCCACAATTGAACTCATTCTCAACTTAGTACGTATTTCTTTATTTCTAATCTTATTTCTCATAATTTTACTACACATCCATCTAAATATTTTCATTTTAAGCCATTTTATACTCCTGTTGTTTAATGATCCAATATTCGATAACATACAATAATGCAGGTCTTGCCGTGATTCTATAAAATTTCATCTTCTATTGCAATGGTAGTATGTGATCGCAAAGAACTCGCTTGCATCCTATGATTCACATTTCCATCTATATTTCTATCGTTTTGAATGATAGATCCAAAACGTTTATTTTTTAATACATTTTATTCTTATAAATTAATCGTCTCTTCATTTATGATAACTGTCACTAAACGTACATTACATTATCTTAGTTTTTTGATCTACTCAATCTAAATCCTCTAAATTCTAATATATATATATCCATAACTTCAATTTAACATTAATACCCTCTTTACTTTCATCGACCAATACTGTATTGTTAGCAACAAGCATACATTTTAGTATTTCATCTTGGATGTTCTTTGTGATTTCATCCATTATTGATGTAAAATGGAGGGGACTAAAATTCACATTCTCTCCTCTTCCATTCTCTCCCTAATTTTCCATTCAAAAGTTCCTCACGCCCCTAAAATCTAATGGTGAGAAACTAACCGCAAACAGAATACCACATGTAAGAAACACCAAATTGTCCAAACCATAGACAAAAAAAAAAAAAGTTAAATTTCATTGGCAACTCATCCAATCTAAAATTTAGCATAGAAATTTCCAGACAATTGACAGAAAAAGGAGATAAATTGGAGAACAATGCAAACCTAGGGGAACCGGAAGGATCAAGAGGAGGTGTGTATTCATTCCATTCTGCGGAAAGCGAAGCACGACCGGTTAGGAAGATTAGAGTGAAGACGATACAACAACAGAGGAGGAGCTTGATCTTGACTGATCCAACGGTTGTGATTCCGATCTGCCGCAACCGTCGATTCAAGAAGGCGGTGGCGGTGGTTGATCCTCCTCCTCCTCTCATCACCACCAAACGCTTCAAATTTCCTCCGAAATCCAATTCCAAAATATCAAATTTCACAACTACTGATTACAAAAGTCGCCACTGTCATGTTCTTCTCTTTCTCTTTTCACACGGCTTCCCATTTTCCGATTCCAACGTCTCCTCTAGGGTGAAATTTCCGATTCCGACGAACTATTCTCTCTCTTATCCCTCTCTCCCTCCCTCCCCCTCCTATCCGTGCATCGAAATTACCTGGCTCTCCTGGAGAAGAGTATCTAGAGTGTAAATCAAGTAGATGGAGGAATGTTATGAGCGGATTTCTGGCCGTTGATGAGATATTCCGATACATAATCCTTAGATTATTTATAAAGTGAGAGTTATAATAAAGGGAATAATTTGGTCATGCAAGGCGGCGAGAATTTGTTCGCTGCGGTGGGACCCATACTCCCAGAATTTCTAGCCTTGTAATCTCATATTGATAGAAATTAGGATCTTTAATCTTAATTAATAGCTTGCTGAAGCAAAGCACTTCCTACAATTGGAAGCTCACGTGCGATTAGTTATCAATTGATTTAACCTCATATTTAAATTATATATATATAAAAAATAAATATAAAAAGTGTTTTATTCTTTAAAAGTTAATTTAATTCAAATTTAATTTAACCAAATTCTATCCTAATTAATTTTAAAAATTAAACATACACATAACATAACTTCTATATTAAAGTGCCTTTCTCAATTAATAAAATATTTGGTCTGAACAATAATTACAAAATTTTGAAAACAAATCTATTACTACAGCTTTATGATAATATAATAATGTCAAGAAATTACGTATATCTCTTATAATTTAATTATTTAAAGCAACTTAGTTTTTCAATGGTAGGATGTATATTTTGAGACATTTAGGGACCGTTTGGGTTTATTTAAGAAAAGTTACTTATAAACACTTAGTATTTATAAACAGCTTTTTAGTTTATAAGTCTATTTTAACTTTTTTAAAAAATAAGTTATTATCTGTTTGAATAAATGTTACTTAAAAGTAATTAACTGTTTGGTAAAATGAATACTTATAAACTATATAAAATAGAGAAAAGACCATAGTGGACATAAGAAGTGGTATAATTGTAATTTTTATTAAATACAAAAGAGTGCAGATATAATTTTATTGGTCAAACTAGCTTATTTTAATTATGCTTATAAGAATCAAAATGAAAAAACTGATGGAAGCAACTTATTATTTTTTTGGCTTATAAACATTTTTTTATTTATAAACAATTTTATAAATTTTAATTACTAAACGGTTAGAATTTTAATTTTGACTTATAAACTAGTTTATAATCCCAAACACCCTCTTAGCCTCTCTCGTCTAAGTCAACAATTCATATAATTGTTCTTTGGACTAATGTGTTTTAATGACAAAGCAATCTAGAAACCATATATGATGGAGTCAAATAGTTAGGCAAAAGGTCTCAAGAACCTTGATTCAATTTGATGAACCCAAACACGCTACCATTTCAACATCATGAAAATGGGTTTTTTTAGTACTTTTTTTTTGAAATATTTAGACTATTTTTAATATTTTTTTTTGGAGATAATTATGAAAATAGATCAATGCATATCGTCTCATTCACCACACCCTAGTTACAAACCATATGATATTTTCTCGTCATGCAAAGGTGATTCATAGATAATATTAAATACTATAGTTTGTTATTTTCTTGTATTTACTTTTAATAATATGGATTTCTATAAGTAATAAATGACCCTCTCTAGTTTTTATAGTTTTCTAATTTTTATAGTTTTCTAATTTTTGGAGTTTGCATTCTCTATAAATATTTATAATATTTCTTCATTTAAAGATATTTCAATAATAATATTTTATTTGAGAGTAATATTTCTCTTTGAGAGTTATAGGGTTTTCTCTTTTTCAAACCCTATTACTGTCTTGTTCTTCTATTTCTCCCGTATTATGTGGTATCAGAGTCAAGACTTTCCCTTATGATGGCCAACCAAGTCGGCGAAGGTAGTACTCTTTATGACATGTTCAAAGAGTTACAAACCATGATAGCTATACTCCAAACTTTGCCTGTTCGAATGGAGCGGGTAGAATCACAAATAGAGCAGACAGAAACGGAACTGCAGATGTCACGATCAAACTGGGGCAATATTGGAGGTGAAGGTGGCGTCAGGAGAATCGCTCAGGGATCTCACGTCAACCCTATATTATCACAACAACCTTGTAGCGTTCAGACCAACGAGGATGATTCTTCAGACGAGGAGGTTGCTAAGTTTTTTGATCATAACCCTAATTCAAGGGCAATTCGTCAATATCGACAAGAAGAGTTCCGATTGAAAGTTGACGTCCCTTCATTTAATGGAAATCTAAATATTGAAGATTTCATAGATTGGGTAATAGAGGTCGAAAGGTTTTTCGAGTTCACAGAAATCCCAAAGAATAAACAAGTAAAACTGGTGGCATATCGATTAAAAGGTAAAGCTTCTTTGTGGTGGGAACAAACTTAGATCCAATGAAGGCGTTTGAGAAAATAGCCGATAAAGTTTTGGCAAAAAATGAAGAAGATGTTGATGGACATATTTTTTCCTCCAGATTATGATCAATTTTTATTTCATCAATATCAAACGTTGATACAGGGATAAAAGTCTATGGCTGAATATACCACAGATTTCTTGCGATTATCAATACGAAATAATTTGATGGAGACTGAAAATCAACAGGTGGCGAGATATATTTATGGATTGAAATCTACAATCCGTGATAAAATCTGCTGTCAAATCATTTTAACCTTCAATGAAACCCAAAATATGGCCTAGAGAGTAGAGTCAATGGGGTTTAGAGGATATTATGGGAATGAAGGCACCCGTAAACCCTTAGGCGAGATATCTAGGGTAAGCCCGAGAGTCAATACATGGTCTAATTCTGAACCTACAAAGAAAGACATAGTAGACAAGGAACCTGTGAAGAAACCAGTCAACAACAACCCTTACTCGAAACCGACAGGAGATAAGTGTTATAGGTGCTGACAAGTTGGGCACAAGTCTAACAATTGCCCTCAACGCCATCAAGTTCATTTAGCCAGCTATGATAGAGAGGATGAAGAAAGGTTTGATAATGAGGAAGAAGAAATCTGTGAGCCAGATAGAGAAGATGAAGATGTGCAAACTCTGGTGGTTAGAAAGGTGCTGTTGGTCCCTAAGCGAGATAATACGCAACGGAATGCGTTCTTTCGAACCAGGTGCACAATTTCTAATCATATTTTTGAATTAACCATTGAAAGTGGTAGTTGTCAAAATATTATTTCGCGAGACCTAGTGGATGCTTTGAAATTACCTGTTGAAAAACATCGTGAACCTTATAATATTGTGTGGATTACGAAAGGGGCAGGAATTAAAGTGAAAGAAAGATGTCGAGTACCCTTAACTATTGGTAAATTTTATAAGGATGAAGTAATGTGTGATATCGTGGATATGGATGCCTGCCACTTACTGTTTGGTAGGCCCTGACAGTATGATTTGGTTGCAACTCACAATGGTCGAGAAAATATTTATCGATTTGAAAAGGATAGGCGAAAAATTACCTTGCTGCCATTAGATTTTAAGCAAAAATCTGAGTCTCGTAAAATTTCGAGTTTCTTAACTATTGCTTGATCGGATTTTGATTTCATGACAGAAGCAAAACACATCGGAGAAATTCATGCCTTAGTGGTTAAAGTAGTCCTTTCGGCAGGAGCCATTGGGCTCGGGATAGAGGTTCCATGTTTGGTTCGTGATTTGTTGAACGAGTTTCAAGAGCTAATGCCTGATGAACTTCCAGCAAGACTCCCTCTAATGAGAGATATACAACATGCCATTGATATGGTGCCTGGGGCTAGTTTACCAAATTTACTCCCATTATCGGATGATTCCCAAAGAGAGCGAGATCTTACAACAAATGGTAGAGGAGTTACTTGACAAGGGGTTAATCTAGGTCAACAAGAGTCTATGTGCAGCATCTGCTTTATTGATCCCAAAGAAGGATAGGAGTTGGCGAATGTGTGTGGATAACCGAGCAATCAATAAGATCACAAACCGATATATGTTTCCAATTCCTCGACTTGAGGATATGCTTAATAGGTTGTCTGGTGTGAAAGTTTTCACAAAGATTGATCTACGAAGTGGGTATCATCAGATCCGAATTAGACTGGGAGATGAGTGGAAGACGGCTTTCAAGACTAAAGAAGGCCTTTATGAATGGCTTGTTATGCCATTTGGGCTATCTAATACTCCCAGCACATTTATGCGGTTGATGAATGAGGTGCTGAAATCATTTATTGGTAAATTCATTGTAGTTTATTTTGATAATATTTTGATTTATAACATTAATGAGACCGAGCACTTGGAGCATTTGAGACAGGTTTTGACTGTTTTGCAGGAAAATAAGTTGTATATTAATTTAAAGAAGTGTAGCTTCTTACAGTCAAGCCTAATTTTCCTAGGATTCGTAGTCAGTGGTGAAGGGATTCGAGTAGATGAGGAGAAAGTAAAGGTAATTCGGAACTGACCAACACCGAAATCAATATCTGAAGTTTGAAGTTTTCATGGCCTAGCTACCTTCTATAAGAGGTTCATTCGCAACTTCAGAACTATTGTAGCACCTTTAACAGACTGTTTGAAGAAGGGTCAATTTAGATGGGGAGTTGAGTAGGAGAAAAGTTTTGTCATGATTAAAGAAAAGTTGTGTGCAGCCCCTGTGTTAGCACTTCCTAATTTCGACAAATTATTCGTTGTGGAATGTGATGCTTGCGGAGTTGGAGTGAGAGCAGTTCTTTCTCAAGAGGGACGACCTGTTGCTTATTTCAGTGAGAAGTTGAGTGAAGCATGCAAATAATGGTCGACTTACGACCAGGAACTTTATGCTGTTGATCGGGCCTTAAGGAATTGAGAGCACTATCTCATTCAAGATCAGTTTGTTCTGTATACTGACCACCAGACTTTGAAATATATTAATAGTTAGAAGAATGTTAATAAAATGCATGCCGGGTGGATGACTTATTTGCAGCAATTTCCCTTCACACTGAACAATAAGTCAGGAAGTCAGAATAAGGCCACTGACGTCTTGAGTAGGCATGCAACTTTGTTGGTAACTCTGAGTCATGAGGTTACAGGTTTTGAGATTTGCTTATTTCAGTGAGAAGTTGAGTGAAGCATGCAAATAATGGTCGACTTACGACTAGGAACTTTATGCTGTTGTTTGGGCCTTAAGGAATTGGGAGCACTATCTCATTCAAGATCAGTTTGTTCTGTATATTGACCACCAGACTTTGAAATATATTAATAGTCAGAAGAATGTTAATAAGATGCATGCCAGGTGGATCGCTTATTTGCAACAATTTCCCTTTACACTGAACAATAAGTCAGGTAGTCAGAATAAGATCGCTGATGTCTTGAGTAGACGTGCAACTTTGTTGGTAACTCTGAGTCTTGAGGTTACAGGTTTTGAGATCCTTTGTGAATTATATGCTGATGACGATGATTTTGTTGAGATTTGGAGCAAGGTTCCCTTCGAAGATTTTTATAAGCATGACGGGTATCTCTTTAAGGGAAACTGATTGTGTATACCCCGTACATCTTTAAGGGAAAAATTAATTTGTGATTTGCATAGAAGTGGCTTGAGTGGACATTTGGGGCGAGAGAGGACTATATTCAGTTTGGAAGAGCGGTATTATTGGCCTCAATTAAAGTGGGACGTGGGCAAGTTTGTGAGTCGTTGCTATACGTGTCAAACTGCTAAGGGTCAGTTGCAAAATACTGGGCTTTATATGCCACAACCAGTTCTTGAAGCCATCTGGGAAGATCTATCTATAGATTTTGTTTTGGGACTACCTTGCACTCAACGTGGGGTCCATTCTGTTTTTGTTGTTATCGACAGATTTTCAAAAATGGTGCACTTTATTCCATGCAAGAAGACTTCAGATGCCTCACATATAGCGCGATTATTCTTTAGGGAGGTGGCATGTTTACATGGTGTGCCAAAGTCTATTATTTCAGATCGTGACACCAAATTTCTCAGCCATTTTTGGATAACCTTGTGGCGCATGTTTGATACCTTTCTGAATTTCAACAGCACGGCCCATCCCTAAACGGATGGCCAAACTAAGGTTATCAATCGAACCTTGGGTAATCTTGTTTGTTGCATTTGTGGGGATCGCCCAAAACAATGGGATCATGCTTCACCTCAGGTGGAGTTTGCATTCAATAGTGTTATTTATAGTTCCATAGGAAGATCATCTTTCTCGGTGGTTTATCAGAAGTCACCCTGACATACTGTAGATTTGGTAAAGTTTCCATAAGTCCTAGGATATAGCTCTGCAGTAGCAAATTTAGCCAAGGATGCATAGGCCATTCAGGAGGAGGTTCGTCAGAAGTTGTTAAAGATCAATCAGAAGTTCAAGAGTGCTGTAGATAAACACCATCAACTTAATTTGTTCGCAGTAGGTGATATGGTGATGGTTTTCCTCCGGCGCGAGAGGTTTCCCTGTTGGCCAGTATTATAAGTTGCAGCCTAAGAGGTATGAGCCTTACAAAATAATACCCAAGATCAACGACAATGCCTATGTGGTGGACTTGCCTGAATCAATGGGTATTTCTCGCACTTTTAATGTAGCTGACTTATCGCATTATCATCCCTCCGACACTCCTTTATATCCAAACCACTCGAGGGCAAGTTCTTTTCAAGTGGGGGGGACTGATGTGAAACATTATTTTTAATTTTTTTTCTAGTTTTTAATTTCTCTAACTTTTAGTTCCCTAATTTTTTTCTAGTTTCCTAATTTTTCTATTAGTTTCTAAATTTCTCTAGTTTTCTAGTTTTATAGTTTCTTAATTTTTAGGGTTGGATTCCTTATAAATACTTATAATATTTCTTCATTTAAGGATATTTCAATAATAATATTTTCTTTGAGAGTTTTAGGATTTTCTCTTTTTCAAACCCTATTGCTATTTTTCTGTCCCTCCCGTGTTACATTTACTTTTCTTTCTGGTGGTAGACAATATTAAATAATGATTGCTATTTTCTTACATTCGTTTGTTCATTTTTCAGGTAAGAAATTCAAACAATCAATGAGCCAGTCTTAGACTGGAGGGCCAAATGCCCGAAATGGATTAAGGCCTTTCTTTGGTTGGCGGCCATAGAAAAGATTATAACAAATGTGCAGAAAAGAAAAAGGGATCATAGAAGATAAAACTTGCATTATCGATTAAGTGAAAGAGGAGAAGAGGAGACAGTGAATCATGTGTTTAGAGGTTACAGCCATGCTAAGAGCATTTGAAAGGTGGTGGATAAGAGTATAGAAGAGAATCAAAAGTTTTGGAGGGAGCCCATGATGGAATGGTTGAAGGAGAGAGCTTGAAGGAATTTTAATATGAAGGTTGGTAATGAAGACTTGGTTTTCATGGTGGTAATGTGGGCCATTTGGAAATCAAGATGCAGGTGGATTCATCAAAAAAGAGCATTCTCATCCCCAAGTCGTGGCTAATGCAATGCTGAGCTGGGTTAATGAACGTGAGACATCAAGTGCAAGAGAGGCTAGAAGGGTGAGTTTGAAAATCGTATGGAGCTGTAAATCCGAGGAATGGGCATGCAAGCGCCGGAGAACTCTTCAGAAATAGTTTTGGAGAATGGGTCTATGGTATTGGATAAATATAGGAATTGCAAGCATTGATTTAACAGAATTATGGAGAATTAGAGAGGGCTTAAATTCAACCAATAATAGAAAGTAAGTAATCTAGAGATGGAGACATAGTAGAAAGTAATCTAGAGACACATTTATAGGAAAGCGAATAAATATACTTATCAATTCTCAAATTCGAAACTTAAGAATAAAAAAAATTATATTAGGAAAGTCATCTTTAAATAGAATCTCATAAATATTTGAAATAAATTAATCAGAAGAATATGATTTCGGATATCACTAGTAAAAATAAAAAAAAAAGATTAAAAAATGTACTAACAAGTTTGTTTCTACGGGGGAACAAGTGGGTACAGGTTTAACAAAGTGTAGATTCCTCTAGAGGATCCAGTTAACCTCATTAGGGAGAACGCTGGCGGTACCAAATGGGTGAGATTGAAAGAAAGGGCCGTAGCTGGTTTTTGAGCTTTGGTTTGGTATTTTTCTTTTCCCTTTCCTCTTTATTATTATTATTAAAATAATAAAAAAAATCTTTACGGTCATGGGTTGGAGCACCATGGTTATCCTCTTTTGGACCGTCTAGAATTCCAGATTTTGAATCATGATCTGCCCAGTAGACTTCAAAATCCAAGGTGTTAAGGCAGAGGTTCAATGCCCCTACTAAACATTGGAGGCCTAAAATTCTAGACCTTGACCCAATTAAATTAGTACCCATGGCTTCTCCTCTCCTGCGGCGATGATAAGTTGAAGCAGCATATATTTTTTTTTATTATATAAAAATTTAAATTTAAGATTTTCATATTAAAAAAGAAAATTTAACCTTAAGTTATCTCTAAAAACATTTTACTAAATATTCTGAGTTTAAAATATAATATGGTAGATAATTTTTTTTCAATTAGAGTAATTTATTTTGAGAAATTAAGTATCAAAGAGGAGATCAAACAAATTACTTAGATCTTTTGAAATCCTTCTAAAAAAGGAGATAGAAAGAAAAAAACTATATCAGTGACAGTTGAGTAAATGTTGTTAAAAAAGTTTCAAAAAGTATCAATAATACTGTAAAATTCTTGTACTTCCCTAATATAAATTATTTGGTTTGCCTGTACTCTTTACAAACATTGATTTTATGCAACTAGTGGTTTTGGAGACTTCAAATGGAGGGCAACTAAAGAAAAGTATCTCGAATGTGGGGCATTGCCATGTGGGTTGTGGCAGGCAACACGTCTCATACCCCATGTCCACTCCCGGAGAAGATTGTGATCAAATTGGCATGGATCATTGAAGATTTTGACACGCACTCGTGTCAACGTGAGAGAGAGAGAGAGAGAGAGAGAGAGTATTGATCGATATTGGTCTGTATTAAATATTTTAATAAAATCTATGATTTAAAATTTTAAAATAAAAAATATTATATTAAAAAAATTATTTTTAAATAAAAATTTTATAAATATTTAAATTAGATTAATTAGAATATAGTATTAAAAAATATAATAGAAACAAAAAAAAGAAAAAAAAGGAAAGAGTATTGATGAATGAAAGCAACAATTGATTTAACGAAGGGTTGGGCGGTAGTCAAAATATTTGACTGAATTGCCAAATCATTATAGGCCTACCGACAAACAAAAAGGAAACCCATATGCACCATGCAGATGCTAACATAGGAAAAGGCCGACCAAGTCACATCACCAATGAAGGAATGGCCCTTATACATTCGGCGGCCACCGGAAAAAAGACATTCCATATTAACATATTATCATTACAATTTTTATCAACCTTTTCCAGTAACATTCAATTCTGCATGTCCATCCTCCACTCCACTTCATGTTCACGCACACTCACACACACTCTTAAGTTTTATTATATTTATAAATATATGTAATTAAATAGGATGGAAACATTAAAAAAAAAGGATGAAAATGGGAAGCTCTTGACCTATCCCTGATGGACAGTTTTATTATATTTTACTTTTACTTTTCAATTTGTTGTAAATGAAAAAACATTTTACCTACCAAGATTTTTCTTGTCTTTTTTTCATGTTAAGAATCAAGAAAATTATAATAATATAATGGTGTAAATTGACTATTTTTTTTAATATGTTTTTCTATTCGTATATGAACATAATTCTTTGTTTTACAGAAGATTATTTCAAATAACTTTAAGAATAGCGAAGAGAACCAGGCAAAAAATTCATTTAACCCGAATATAGTCTAATAGTTGTGTACTTGGTAGATTATTCTAGTAGAACAGATTCGAGTTTTAATAGTAATTATTAGTTTATTTAGTTATATTAGAGAGAGTTACTCCTTGTGTGATTCTGGATTTATAGATTTTTTTTAATAAAAATAAAAAATCATTTATGTAATTTGTGAAAGTGAAATATAGGACAAGTGAAAATACTAAGCGTAACCAATGACCTTTGAGTTGGCGGTGAAATATTAGATTTCTTTAATTAAACTTTTGAATTCAATTCTTAAAAAATAAAAAATAAATGTCAGAAGAGTTAATTTTTTAATTGGGTCCCATAACTACTCAGAATAGATTAGTCAACTTTTGGATATCGGTGATCAAGAATAAATACACATTATTTATTTAAAGTTGCAGCACTTTAGAATCTTTCTCGAAGTAAAAATTTATTAAAAATTGAAGGACCAAAATGCAATTAATTTAAATATATCACCACGAATTCTGCACATACAAGAAAGAGTACGTGGTAGATGAGGAGTCCCTCGCCATCTCACCACAATTAAGAGTGAGAAAAATAAATAAATTAGGTTTGAGAAGAGATTAGGATCATAATAATCCCATTATTTAAGGTTATTATCCAATCAAATAACGCCAGCTAGGAATGGTCGGCCCTTATCACAATCGATCATTGGCCATTAATAATTACAAGAAGAGAAGAATTTTGAATTTAATTTGAAAGAAATAATCAGCTGCTGGCATCATTGGTGGCACCGACCAATGCCCTTATTTATTCATGGAAATGATCCAAATGTTAAAAGTAATTTTTAGGAATTTTAGTTCACCTTTTTTTAAGTGACACAAAATTTAAATATAAATCTTCTGATTATAATAGAAAAATCATGATCAGTAGATTATCTCTTTAAAAATAATTTTAGTTTACTTTTAATCAAATTTTAGGGACCCATTGGACACACAAACATTTTTATATATTAATAAATAAAGTTGATGATACCAATGAATAGTCAATCTAATGAGTAAGAATGTTAGATACTTTAATCAATTTTTAGTTTCAAAATTTGTAAATAGAAAATATTACATTGAAAGAACTCTACTAACAACGTTTAAATCAAATTAGTTAAAATATGAATTTAAATATCTGTTAGTTATATATTAAAAAAAGTTGATGATGAATCTTAAATGGGTTAAACTTTAGTTGAATAAGTTGAATACAAAAATAATTATATTTTTTTATTTGTATTCAACAGATCTCTATAAAGTATACAGACTTACTTAAAATTTAAATCGATTTATTTAGAAAGGAAGTGAGAATTAACACTATCGATCAACTTTAAATTTAAACTCAGCTCACATCATTTTTATTCATTTTGAAGTGTTCCAAAAATAAAATTTGTTCAAAGGAATGAAAGGATTTTTTTTTTTTTTTTTTTTTTTTTTTTTTTGGGAATGTGGTAGTCAGTGATACACGGAAACGCCAACTAGGTTGTGCTTCCCGTTTTTGACACATCGGAAACGGAAACCATACGACACGGCCAAAAAAAGCCTCCTTCGCATATCACCTTACAGGCCATCTTCATTCGCGTATAATTCCAAGAACCACAACTCCTTCCACAACTCACAACTCCCAAATAAATTCCAATTTCAAATAAAATTCTACTTGCTATTGGATAAATTAATTAAAGATAAACACAAAGAACGGACTTAGAATTTAAGTAAAATAAGGAGAAATAACTAGCAACCCCCTAGATATATTCCATTTTCAATAAAATTCTACTTGCTATTACATAAATTAATTGAAGATAAATACAAAGAATGGACTTTGAATTTAAGTAAAATAAGGTGAACGAATCTTTTGGTTTCTATAAATTTAGGCATCTTTTGTAATTTCCATGAAGTTTGAGAGTGCACCTTCTGCAATTTTTGTGAGGGCCAAGACTGCATCTTCTTCTTCCCTTTTCTTCTTTGGCTGAGATTGGATCTTGTTCTTCATCTTCTCCTTCATCTCCTTCCAAAGTGAGTCATTAAACCTCCACAGTTGCTCTTTGCCGCCCTTGACTTTTAGATGTAGCTTAGTTTCTACTAGAAGATTCATTTCCCAATCATATTTGCTTTGCATTTCAAAGTCCATTTCATTTCTCCCGAATTTGCATTTACATTTCCTTGCCCCTTTTTGCATTTATTAATATTAGTTTGATTAATATTTTAGGATATATTTTTATTTCATAATTTTATGATATTTTTTAGATTTTAATTTTATTTTGTAATAAGAGTTAAGAATTATATTATATGTTTTTATTTAAATTTGATTTATTATTTATTTAATTGTTTAATTTCTTTTTATTAGATTTATTATGAACTATTTTTGTCTATATTTTTCTAACAATTTAAAATTTTAAATGTTGATATCTTATTTTTTATTTTTTCTATCAGGTTATAATTTATTACATGGCGTATTCAAATTTTAATTCTAGTTCCAGCAGCAGTAGTGTGCTGTCCTCGACGTTGAGAAATGAAGAGAATAGTCCTTTATGGAAATATGTAACTAAATTTGAAAAAACAGGAGATAGCAAAAGTAGTTGACGGTGGTTTTATAATTTTTGCAATAAAGAAAAACAAGGAACATACACAAGAGTAAGGGCCCATCTTCTAAAAATTAGTGGAAAAGACATTAGTGCTTGCAGAAGGTGACGCTTGAAAATATTATGAAAAAACTTGAAGATGAAGTTGCAAAAAACATTTCACTCTCACAATCTAAACGAGTGCCTTTGCCCATGTCTAGTGATTCGAGTCCTTTGTTACATTTAACTGATCAAATATCTTTGGAATTATCAAAAAAGAGAAGAATTGATGATTCGCCTATTGGTAAAACTTTTGACATGCAAAAAATTAGATGCTGAGATTGCAAAAATGTTCTATATTCGGGGTTTATCATTTAATTTTTCTAAAAATCCATATAATGTAAGTATTTTTACATTTACTGCTAATTAGCTCTTAGGTGGATATTTTCCTCCAAGTTATAATAAATTAAGAACTACACTTTTTCAGTAAGAGAAAACAAATGTAGAAAGACTATTGGAGTCAATTAAAAGCACATGACTGGAGAAAGGTGTTAGCATTGTTAGTGATGGATGGAGTGATCCCCAAAGAAGACCGTTAATTAATTTCATGATTGTTTCTGAAAATGGACAAATGTTTCTCAAAACCGTTGATTGTTCAGGTGAAGTAAAGGATAAGTATTTCATATGGATGAAGTTGGTAATGAAAAAGTAATTCATATAATTGATGAAGTTGGTAATGAAAAAGTAGTTTAGATAATTACTGATAATGCTGCCAATTGCAAAGGTGCTGGAGAAATCATTAAATGTATATTTCCACATATCTTTTGGACTTTTTATATTGTTCATACGTTGAATCTTGCATTAAAGAACATAAGCATGGCTAAGAACTCAGAAAATAATTAGGAAACGTACGATGAATGTCATTGGATCATTGTTGTGCATGGAGAAACTTTACAAATAAAAAATTTTGTAATAAATCATTCCATGAGATTGGCTATTTTTAACTGATTTAGTCTTTTGAAGTTGCTTTCAGTTGCAGACACTCGTTTTGCTTCAATTGTTATGATACTTAAAAGATTTAAACTTATAAGACGTGCACTTGAAGCGATGGTAATGAGTGACCAATGGGCACAATATCGGAATGATGATCAAGGAAGAGTAAGATTTGTTCATGAGCTTGTGGTAGATGAAGATTGGTAGAAGCAAGTTGATTATATCACTACATTCATTGTACTCATTTATGATATGATTAGAACTTGTGATATAGATAAACCATGCTTTCATTTAGTTTATGATATGTGGGATTTCATGATTGAGAAAGTGAAGACGAATATTTATAAGCACGAGCAAAAATCGACACACGAGTTTTCTTCTTTCTTTCATGTGATTCATCAGATTCTTGTTGCTCGTTGGGCAAAGAATAAAACTCCATTATATTGTTTAGTTCATTCATTGAATCCAATGTAATTATTTAGTTAAATTTATGTTTTTTCTAATTTATTAACTAATTTTTTTAACTTCATTATAGTGAATGGTTTTCGCTAATGTATTAATGATTTTTTTTAAAGATTTTATGATGATAAGTGGTTTCAAGAAAGAGAAAATAAAATAACTCCTCATATGGATGGAGAAGTCTCAATTAAAATAAACAAGTGCTTTAGAAGACTTTTTCTAAATGAAGATGAACGTGTTAGCGTTTATAATGAGTTTGTTGAATTTTCTCTAAAAAGTGGAGCATTTGGAGATTCAGATTCAATTACAAGTAGATATAATACGGATCCAAGAAAGTGGTGGGCATGTTGTGGTTCAAAAGCACCATTGTTTCAAAAATTGGCCTTTGAAATACTTAGACAACCTAGTTCTTCCTCTTGTTGCGAAAGAAATTGGAGCACTTATTCTTTTATTCATCCATTTTAAAGAAACAAATTAAGTTCAAAACGTGCAAAAAACTTAGTATTTGTTCATAACAATCTCCGTCTTTTGTCAAGAGGCACATCTCAATATCATGATGAGAAGACAAAATTGTGGGATATTGGAGGAGATCAATTTGGGAGCATAGAAAATGTTGGTATTCTTGAAATTGCTAATATAACATTAGATGAATCAGAATTGAAGAGTGTATTTTTTGATGAAGATGCAAATACGAGTAGGGAGAATGAAATTTAGTAAATTACATTTATTTATTTATTTTTTGTAAGTTTGAAATATGTTTAATTTAATGATTTATTTATTTATTTATTTTTAATTTTTGTTTCTGATTTTATTTGTCGTATAATTAATTATATATTTGATATTTTTATTTTTTTAATATAATATGATTATTTTATTATTTTTATAAAATAATGATATTTATATAAAAATTTTTATATTTTTAATATATATATGTTTCCCCATTTCTTATTTTTTTTTAAAAAATATTATTTCTTCGTATCGTTTCCATATCCATTTTCGTTTTCTGTTTCCGTTTCCTAGGGCAGTAAAATATTTGATCTAGCTCGAGGTTGATTTAATATTCAATTTATAGAAATCTTAGTTGCATTCGATTTACAAATTAATTCAAAAATTTTACTATCTGGTATTCAGTAAATTATTTAGATTTTATTAACAAATTTATTTGAACATAAATTATGAGAATGAGCTCAAATCTGGTTCACTTCTTATCGATAGGGGTTCGAGTAACCTTTTTCATTTTTTCAATATTTTTTTGTTAAGTAAGTTCACAAAGTTTAAATTGTTGTTGGGACCAAAAGAATACTATAAAAATTATTGAATTTAATTGTAATTCTTTAAAATGAACTTTACAATAGTTTATGAGTTTTATTTATTTTTAAGCAAATAGTATTAGATAATGATATTATAATTAAATTTTAGTGTTTCAAAAATAATTAATTGGTGTGATGAAAAAATTAAATATGTTAATCAAGACTCGAATTTAAATTTTGAAAATAAAAGAATTAAGTTAGAAAAATTTTCTCTATAAAAGATCTGAAAATAATTCAAATTGAATTAATTAAAATATATATCTAAATATTAATTGATCGAGAATTTAAAAAAGTTTCAATCGGTTTGAATTTTCGTGCAGAGAAATCCAAAAATTTTTGTGATACCAATACCAATACCAATATAAAAAAATTAATAATTTTTATTTTGTTATCTATTAACAAATATCAAAAATAAAAAGAAATATACAAATAAAAAATTCATTTAATTTCTCCAAAGCAGAATTTATGTGGAGCCAAATAAGTGGGCGGCCCAGAGAAACAAAAAATGATTGGCACGTGTCAAGCACGAGGGAAACGTGACAAGGCACAGGAGCATGATACCGAAAAGGGGCCCCACCCACCATTTACCCGTGCAGAAAGCCCAAAAATTTACTGTTGACTTTTATTATTTTCGGAGGTTGGGCGGTGGAACTCAGCTCATACGTGTGTGGATAGTTTAATAAAATTAGTACGACGTCGTTTTCTGGGCATCCTTTTGAAAAGAACACAAATTGGAAACAAAGAAAATAAGTGGTCGGTCATTGGTTATTTGTTTATTTATTTATTTATATATTTTTATTTTGTTTATACAAAATTCAAATTATAACACTCTGTAGGGTCCACGATACTTGCTATAAATTTCACTACCCACTCAAACCGTAATCAAACGATCAGAAATTGCAACAACAATTCTATAGAGGGAGAGATGGAGGGGAAAGAGGAGGATGTGAGAGTGGGAGCGAACAGGTTTTCTGAGAGGCAGCCGATAGGGACGGCGGCTCAGAGCGATGACAAGGATTACAAGGAGCCGCCCCCAGCGCCGCTGTTCGAGCCGGATGAGCTGGCTTCGTGGTCGTTTTACCGGGCCGGGATCGCCGAGTTTGTGGCAACTTTCTTGTTTTTGTACGTGACGATTTTGACGGTCATGGGAGTGGGGAGATCAACTAGTAAGTGCTCCTCGGTTGGGATTCAAGGCATTGCTTGGGCCTTCGGAGGCATGATCTTTGCTCTTGTTTACTGCACTGCTGGCATCTCAGGTATACTCTCTCTCTCTCTCTATGGGTGTGTGTGTGTGTATGTGCATGTACGTTTGTTTTGGTGCTTTGGATCATGTAAACTTGAGACTAAGACTAACATGTGCTTTGAGGTTCTTCTTTCTAAAATTTTTCTTCTCTCTTGTTAGTATTCTTTTTTTTTTTTTAAAAAAAATGTCTTTTGTGTTTGAAATTTCTTTAGATTTAGTTGTTTGGATAATAAAATCGAAAAATGGTGTGGATAATAAATTTCTTTTATGGGTTTTCTTCTTGAATTTTGTTACTAATGACATTGGGTGTGGCGGGTGAAGGTGGACACATAAACCCTGCAGTGACGTTTGGGCTGCTATTGGCAAGAAAGCTGTCATTAACCAGAGCAGTATTTTACATGATAATGCAATGTCTGGGGGCAATATGCGGAGCTGGTGTGGTGAAGGGTTTTCAGAAGACACAATATGAGTTGTTGGGAGGTGGTGCGAATGCGGTCAACCCTGGTTACACAAAAGGAGATGGTCTCGGTGCTGAAATTCTTGGTACTTTTGTTCTTGTCTACACTGTCTTCTCTGCTACCGACGCCAAACGTAATGCCAGAGACTCCCATGTCCCTGTATGTCAATTCTCTCTCTCTCTCTCTCTCTCTCTTGTCCCTGTATGACATAAGAATCAGTATGATACTTTTGCTTTTATGTTCATAAATTTAGTAGATTTTGTTCAATGATTGTAGTTTGTTGAATTGAATGTGATGTAGATGTTGGCACCATTGCCAATTGGTTTTGCTGTATTTTTGGTTCACCTGGCTACAATCCCTATTACCGGCACTGGAATCAACCCGGCTAGGAGTCTCGGGGCAGCAATCATATACAACAAGGACCACGGTTGGGATGATCTTGTAAGCAATCTAGACCCTCTTTTTAGATTACATTGTTAACTAATGATGAAGTGATTTTGATTTTTTTTCTTTGCCTCTTCACTTTGTGTGGTTCAGTGGATTTTCTGGGTGGGGCCATTCATTGGTGCAGCTCTTGCAGCTTTTTACCATCAAGTTGTGATCAGAGCTATCCCCTTCAAGTCCAATTGAGATCATCGATCGTCAATAATCGATCAGAGCTTTGCACCATCTCTCTCTCTCTCTCTCTCTCTCTGTATTTGTGGTGTAGCATGTAAGTTGGACAAGGGGTTTGGCCCCATGGCAACCAAGTGAAATGAACATTGTGTCTGGGTTAGTGAGGTGCATCATGCATTAGGGAAAACCATGTGAAGTCTACAATTTCATGTCTTCCAAATCGACCAATCTTCCTCTCTAGCCATTTATTGCATTTGGGAAGATGCTGTCTTGTAAGTTTTTTCAATAAATGGTGCTCGGTGGTCATCGCCAAATTAACCAAAATTGCAGTTGGTGCATGCCGTATTTTTATCACATGAGACTTCATGTACATTACTAGCTTTCCTATATACTTTGTTTTTCCTCTTTTATTTTAAAGTAATTAATTTATCTATAAACCTCATTTCAAGTTTTCGCTACTTCAATATTAAGCTTAGAATCATGAGAAATGTATGTTTGATGTGAAACATGTTGCAATACATAAACAAAAATTGCATATACCAAAAGATGGATAAAATCTCTCAAAGAGAACCTTATTTTGAGGCTTTTAACAATTATGGGCATGTTTGCATTATTAACTCAAAATCACAATCTGTCCGAGGGATAGCCTAATTGTCATAATTGTCCTTTCTAATCCCGTGCTCCGCGACTCGAATCTCATGTAACCCTAAAAAAAAAAAAAAACCCCTCAAATCACAATCTAGGCTGCGAAAGTTGAGAGAAAAATAGTAGGTTTTCTCTCACCCAAAAAAAAAGTGGCTTTTCGGCTGGGCCGGGCCATGAAAAACTAGAAAACAATGGCGTGGAACGCGCGGCCGATAGGAGGTCTAACGCAACGAACCTAATGGCAATGACAGTTTCCAAGTAACCAAAGCAAGCCCAAAAGCCAGAGCAGGGTCCATGGAGGTTCCATCAAATGCACCACCAGCCAAGATATTAGCAGCCTCTGTGAATCCAATAGCTAATGGTTCAATCCAAGTTGTATAGACATGTAGCCCAAAAGTCATCACAATCATTAGCACAACTGGGCTCCCAGCAAAGACTTGGCTGGTAGAACAAAAGCCTCCCTTTTTTTTTTGGGGGTACGCAGAACAAAAGCCTTTCAAGCCTACCAATGGTGTTGGTGACATTAGAGCACTCTCATGGACAAGAAATAGAATCTGGGAGAGAGCTAATCTTTTAATAGGCTCATAATGTTTTGATCAGATTAGTTGATCAAAATTTAAATACCAATCGATGAAAAAAATACGATTTATAATAAAATTTAATTAACCCAGTTTGTTAATATGTAATCGATTTATTTATTTGAGAATTTTGTTTGTTAATATGCAATCAATTCATCTATTTGAGAATTGGCAAGTCCTCTATTTATATTTGAGGCCATTCAAAGGAATAGCCTCACGAAGGAGAAGCCAAATGAAATATTTGCATGAAGATATGATTTGCACATCCAAGTCGAACTCACAGATTTATCAAAATTCAAATCATGTTCAATTGAAAAAATGATAAGTTGATTGGACCGCATGAATACCAGGTATGGACTCACCCCAAATCGCCTTATTCATTGGAACTCTTAAACAAAGAATACGAAACCTTCTAATTCCCTCCTGAATGTTAAGGAATTAACATGAAAATTCCACTAACCATTCTTTTTTTTTTTTTTTTGGTGAAAGAGCAAGACAACACGCCCACAGGGAACAGAGCTAGGAAGACACAGGAGAACACAGCACAAGGGGAAGCATACAACTCTTAGCTTCCTCACTTAATATAGGCCCAAGATCAGTATGAGGAAAAAGAAACTCATGGACTCCAAGCGACGCCTCTAAGCCTAGCTTAGCCAACATATCTGCACAACGATTTGCCTCTCTGTAAACATGATTTAAACCTAAAGCATTCACCTCGTTCATAGCCTTCTGCACTCTACAAGCAAGACTTTCAAAGGATGGTTGATAACAGTGCCCTTGTTCAGAGCATTGGCAAGGATTTTGGAGTCTGTTTCAACCACTAAATCTCTCATAGATTTCTTCTTGGCTATGCAAAGGCCCTCTCTAAGACCCCAAATTTCTGTCATGACAGGACTGGATGAACCAATGTTTATGTAGAAACCATAGAGCCAGCTCCCCTTATTATCTTTGAAGGTACCTCCCGCACTGGCCTTGCCACTTCTGCTACTAACAGCCCTATCGAAATTAAGCTTTATGGTCCCTTCCGGAGGGCACATCCAACGGTTATTCTTGTTTTTTGGCAACCGCGACTCCCGCCCGGACTTCTTTCCGTAGTTGCTGGCCATACCTAGGGCTATGTTAGTCACTTGATGGGAATTCTTAACCTCTCCTTTGTGGATGATGTTACAGCGGTTCTTCCAAATCATCCAAATAACAGAGGTAAACACAAGGTCCCACTGATCGTTGCCCAGCTTATAAGTTCTAGCTGTCCCCTCTTTGATCCAAGAGGTTAAGTTAGCCTCCTAGAACTGGCGCAGGTCGTTAATGTCTTTGTCAACCAGCAACCAAACTCCCCTCGCATGACTACAATCTCTAAGGGCATGAATTATCATTTCATCCCCCTATTGCAAAGAAGACAAGCAGACTCAACAACAATACCTCTCTTTTTCTTTTCCTCATTTGTCATGATCTTGCCTAAAGTTAAAAACCACAAGAAAAACTTAATCCTTTCAGGCCAATTAGCTTTCCAAATCCTCTTCCACACCTCCCTATCTTGATCCTGACCACTGAGACTCTCTCTTTGCATCCAATAGGCCGACGCCACAGAAAACTCTCCGTCAGCCCTTCCACTCCAGTAGATAACGTCTTCTCTATCATCCGCATTTGGATCATCACACTTCTAATCTCTTCTACTTTGTCTCTCGGGAGAATTTCGGCTAGCTCCTCCACCTTCCAACCATTTTCCCCATCCATAAAGTGCCTAACCTTTATGTCCTTATCGCACAAGGAGGGATGAATCATGGCAGACTCCACCAATTTGTCCTCACCAACCCACCTATCATGCCAAAAGCTTATGTTTTTACGACCCCCCAATCTCCACTTCAAGCCCTTCTCAAGGCAACCCCTGCTCTTAAGGATGCCTCTCCACACAGTTGAGTTGTCACCCTTTCTCTTATGGTCCATGACGTTCCCCTCTCTTAAGTATTTGTTCCACAAAATCTCACACCACAAGGCCTTCTCGCCCTTCATAAGCCTCCACCCGAGCTTAGCTAGCAAAGCCATGTTGCATTCTCTCATGGTTCTCAACCCCAGCCCGCCTTCTTTCTTAGGAGTGCAGACGCTTTCCCATTTGACCAGGTGAACCTTTCTTCCCTCTTCTGAACTACCTAAAGAAAATCTCTGTTAATTCTATCCATTTTCTTGCAGATGTCACTCGACAACCAAGCCGACTGCATGGTGTACAGAGGGATAGTAGTAGTAACGGATTGAATAAGGGTCCTCCTACCTGCCATACTCAACAGCTTGGACTTCCAACTACTTAACGTGTTTTGGATCCTTTCAAGAACCTGCCCATGAAAGTTCTTGCCAGTCCTGCTATGGATGACTGGAACACCCAAGTACTTTCCAAGATTATCGGTAACTGAAAATTGCTGTAGGCTGCCAAAGAGGTCGTAAGAGTCAACAGAGCCTTATGAGAGATCCAAATTTTTGACTTTGATGGGTTAACACACAAACCGCTTTCCTCAGAGAATTCTTTTAAGCAGCTGAGAATGTGGCTGAGGTTTCGATCGTCGGCTTATGCAAAAAGGAGCAAATCATCAGCAAAAAACATGTGAGAAATATTTGGCCCTTTCCTGGTAGCTTTTATGGCCTTCCACACTCCTTTTCGGACCTTTTCCTGGATCATATAAGCCAGTTATTCCATTATCAAAATAAAGAGGTAATGAGATAATGGATCTCATTGCCTCAACACACACCCAACTTTAAAAGGAGGAAGAGCTTCTTCGTTCCAAATGATGGAGGTCTCACCGTTGGAGATTGTGAACATAATCAGCTTGATTAGTTTCAAAGGCATGTTCTCATCCAACAAGACTCTTGCTAAGTACTCCCAGCTCACATTGTTATAAGCTTTCCGGAGGTCGATTTTCAAGATCATGCTATGTTTTTTACTTTTAGACTTGCTAATGGTATGAACAATCTCTTGCAGGGCAACAATATTATCAAGAGTTCCCCTTCCCAGAAGAAAACTGTTTTGGTGGGTTCCTATCAACTTGTTCAGCAAAGGGCGAAGTCTGTGCACTATGATCTTATTGAGAACTTTATAGGAGGTGTTTAACAAGCTGATAGGGCAAAAGTCAGACACGTACTCAGGTCTATTTTGCTTTCGAATTAAGACCATGTGAGCTTTGGCAATGTCTGGACAGAAGTACCTATCTATAAGAGCTTTATGAACAAAGCTATATAGTTTGTTTTTGATTGTACCCCAAAATTTTTGGAGAAAGATAGGTTCAACTCCATCCGAGCCCGGAGCTTTCAAACCTTGCATAGTGAAGACCACACTCTTTACCTCTTCTTCCTCGGCAATTCTTGTAAGCTCATCATGGTCCTCTGTTTTGAATTTTTTTATCCACCTGTTGAGTCTACAGTTGGGGACTTCTACCCTTTTTCCTGCAAAAAGGTCAATGAAGTACTAGCAGACATGGGACTTGAGCTTATCTACCTCAATGCACCACTCCTCTCCAATCTTAAGAGCCGCTACCCTATTGCAATTCCTTCTTAGTTTGGTTGTGACATGGAAAAAGCTAGTGTTTCGGTCTCCATCTGCTAGCCATTTGATTCTAGACTTCTGGTGCCAAAAAATCTCTTCCTGCTCTAGCACTTGATGATCCTCCTCCAAGAGATGTTGCTCCAACTGTTGAAGGAGAGCAGACTTCCCATATCTACGAGAATTTTGAATACGTCGGAGCCTAGCTTCCAATTTCCTTTTCCGAAAGAAAATGTTGCCAAAGACTGCATTGTTCCAAGTCTTAATCTCTTCTGCCACGTACCATTCAAAATAACATAATTAATACCGATACCAAAACCAAAAGCAAGTTCATTTGGGAAGGAGGGGCATGCCTATCCCCAAGGGACAGTCCAGTGGGCACAATCCCTCTCCCTCAACTTGAAGTTTCTAGATTTAAATCGCTATGTAATAAAAAAAGGGGCATGCCTTATTAAATTCCATATCGATTAATTTAATTTTTGAAATATTTTAAAGTAAAATCAAATTTTCTTTTAATATGATACTAGAATTACTTGAAAATCCAAATACATCGTAAAGTTATTTCCTAATATACCTAAACCGTTTATGAAATTAAAGGGAAATCATTCTTGTTGTCTCCCTACCATTAACCCAGAAGAACCTCATCGTTCAAGCGAATCCCTTGGCATGATTAGAGTGTTCTAGTTAATCAAATGTGGGTCACGGCCACCACCACTGCCCTTCCAAATAAAACTACATATAATGGAATCAATTTGATAAATAGACTTTCTATGGAAACCAAAGAACTTGAATGTTACAAGCGGGAATGGGAGAACGGATTGACTTGGAAAGAGTGGTCCTTGCCCCTCCATTTGGAAGTTTTCCTTTCCAAGCAACAATCGAGATGGATCACATGAAGATGGAATAAATAGACTAGATTGATATTCGACCTAATAGATAAGGGTGTTAGATTTCTTTCAAAATTTGAAAATGAAACAAACTAAGTTGAGAGAGTTTCTGATAACACTAAAACTGAATTAGTTGGAGTATAATTCCAGATACCAATTGATTATACCAAAAAAAAAATCTTGCGCAACATACTTTATGAATTATTATTAAAATATTTATTTGAATTTGGCGAAACATATGAATAATTTAATAAAAAATTAATAATTACTGATATGTTTACGTAAGACTTCATCTACGATTTATATAGTTTATCTATTTTTCGATTTTTCGATTTTTTATTCTTTCTATAAGCTAAGTTATTTAATTCAAAAAAAGAAAATCAGTGTTCCAGGGAATGAAGTGCCCTTTTGTCGGCACTAAGTCCCGTTTGGGCAAAGACCAAATAATATTGGTTTTATTGGTTGTTAACTCAAAGATCCATTTTTTTTATTTGAATTTGTACCACCAGGTTGTGATCAGAGCCATCCCCTTCAAATCCCAGTGTAGATTGATCATAAATGATCTTTCAATTTGTGGTAGTTGATCCTCTCTTTTACTCTCTCTCTCTCTCTCTCTCTATGTAGGTTGGAAAAAGGGGTAGCCCAATTCAATCAAGTGAAATGGATATTGTGGTGGGTTAGTCAAGTGCATCTTCCAATTTTTTTGAAGTTTACCTTTTTTTTTTTTTTTTTAAATTTTTTTTATTTAAAAAAACGAAAGAAAGGAGAGGGGGGGGTTTTTTTCCCCGAAATTAAAAAAAAGGGGAAAATTTTTTTTTTTTTTTATAATATAAATTTTTTTTTTTTCTCCAAAAAATAAATTTTTATTTTTATGATTTTTTTTTTTTTTTTTTTTTTTTTTTAAAAAAAAAAAAAAAATAAAAAAAAAGAAAGGGGTTTTTGTTTTTTTTTTTTTTTTTTTTTTTTGGGGGGTTTTTTTTTTTTTTTTTTTTTTTTTTTATTATGTTGGATTGAGATAAAAATAAAAAATAAAAATTTTGTTTGTTTGGGGTTTTAATTTAATAAAAAAAAAAAAAATAAAGAGAAAAAAAAGAGGAAGAAATAAAAAAAAATTAATTTTTTTTTTTTTTTTTTTTTTTTTTTTATGGAAATTTTTTACTTTGATGCTAATTTTAATGTTTGGATCCCGTGGCCCAGATGGAGGTTTTGCAGTCGCTATCTCTCAAATTTTAAGAAAATAATTTAATATATAAATTCGTTAGTAGTATTTTCACAAATATTTCCGAACACTTAAAAAAATGTTATAAGCAATTTTAAAATCATACTAAAAATTTTATAAACAGTGTTTTTAAAAAAATTTTAACATATGGTTTTCGCAAATCTGTTGTTTCGATACCTTAATTAGAATTTATGTTTTATTTGTGATATTCTTTTTGATGCATAATTGATGATTTTCGTACAAATTAATAAAATATTTTCATGTAAAAATTTTCAAGATCCAAATTAGATTAGAATCACTTATCTCTTTTTAACGATGAATATTTTAGATTAATAAGTGTCATGATATTCGGAGTCCTCCCTATTGTTCACAATCCAAATGTTTTGGTGCAAATGATAAAAAATTTAACAAGCCCTTTCTCTCTCTCTATAAAATGTGAGAATTTCACTCTCCTTCCTTTTTTTCCCAAAAGAAAAATGGTTTAATACCTTCTTTTTTGTTTTTCACGTCCGTCGTGAACAAAAGGAAGAGATGGGAGGTTTTTTGGGGGTTGAGCGGTGGTTGCTAAATTAACCACCCCTCCCTCCTTTTTCAAATTTCAAAACAAGGGGGCAGGTCTACCCTCAGGGGCGGAAACCCCCCCCCCCCTTCAATATTCCAACAATAACAAAAGTTGCATATGCTAAAGGATGGATACAATTTACAATCTCTCTGGGAGTGCCTTATTTTAAGGCTTTTAACAATTATGGGCATGCTTACATTATTAACCCAAATATTACAATCTACACTGCCTAAGTTGACGGACCGGGTCGGGCCATGAAACACTCGAAAACAACAGCGGCAAGCCCACCTCCAATAAGAGATCCAACCCATTGAACCCAATGGCGATGCCATTTCCCAGTAACCAAAGCAAGCCCAAAAGACACAGCAGGGTTCATGGAGGCTCCATCAAATGCACCACCAGCCAAGATATTAGCACCCACTATGAACCCAATAGCTAATGGTGCAATTGTGTCCATATTTTTCCTGTTTGGTTCGATCCCAGTTGTGTAGACGGTGTAGACTAGCCCAAAAGTCATCACAATCGCTAGCACAAATGGGCTCCCTGCAGAGACTTTGGCTGGTAGAGCAAAAGCATGTAGAGCCTATAAAGTTCATCAACTAGGTGAGATTACAGTACAGTCAGTTGACAATGATACGATTTACATTGAAATTTAATCAACTTTGTGATTTGATTTGAAATCATTTTATCACTTTGGAATTTAAAACATGACAGAAATTGAAGAGGAAATGAGGTTTTTCCCGTCTAGCTTATGATTAATTCGACATATCAGATGTTTGAACTACATTAGAACAAAAATGAGAAATGAGTTCGGTCATTCCAGTTATAAACATACCAGGCTTACTTAGTCTTGAGATATTTATACATACCACTTTAGGACTGGCAAGCTTTAGAAGCAAGCAAGCAATTGTGGAGCCAAGAAGCTGGGCAGCCCAATAGATTGCCAGTTTGAACAGAGAAACATTATTGTTCCATCCAACAAAAGCACCGAAAGTCACTGCAGGATTAACATGGCCACCGGATATATTCTTACTCACTGCGACTGCCGCCACCAACGCTAGGGAATTTGCCAGCGCGATTACTAGTAGACTTTCTGGGGTGATTTTGCCATGACTGTCCAGTCTACCTACATTCAAACTACAAAAATGTTACATCGGCTAACTCTGCCGATCAAAGTCTGGCATATAAATTATAGAACTCTTCACGCTAACAGCTAGCTTCAAACATGCGTTACATTGTCTCTGGAAGAAAAAAAAAAAAAAGGAAGAGAAGAGATCTGTAATGACTTACTGAAGACCGCAACAGATCCTTGCCCAGCGAAGACGAAAATGAGCATGGATATGAACTCTGCAAGGCCTTCTCTTATTGTCTCCTTCGGACTACCTAGATCTGTGAGATACCCTTGAGAAAGTCCAGAGGAGGCCATTCCGCCTTTTGGTGCTGATTCTAGGCAGAATTGTTTCTACTTGTAACCTTGCACTTGCTTTGCATTTATACCAACCTATATATGTTTTTCTGTCATGACCACATTGAGAGGTTACGAGGTTCATTTAAGGAGAAAGAAAAGTATAATTTGGATCAAAAAAGTTTATAATAAGTTAAAGAACCCACATGACGTTCCAAGTCATGTCAACATCTAAAGGAATGCATACAATACAAGGAGCCTAAAGAAGAAAAGATACCATTGCTGTGATGTAGATGTTATCTATAACAAGACAACGATGGAGTCATTGCTGTATAAAATAATATTTAAGCTTCCATCTGGATCTAATTCGAGAGGGAATGATGAGTAAATAAAGCAAACATATCCAAGAGGTGAATTGGAAGCAAAGTATACTTTATTATTGAAGTGAAAACAATTTAAAGAGAAATTCTTTTCCCTCTTGTCTAAAGAAGAAAAAGGCTGTCACCGTTCTTCTGTTGTCCAAGTGGTGAAGCCACCAAAGGAGTTATGTTTGTTGTTGTCCTCCGAGGAGTTGGTACCAAAAAGAAGAAAGAGGCTGTCGTTTTAAACCCAGTCCTATAAGATTGGATATTCTGGCCTGCAAAAAGATGGGGCCTCGAGTAAAAGGTAATAGCCCATAGGTAGGTCCAGGCCAAGATGTTGGGGTGCACTCCATTTCCAAATAGGGATCCCAATTGGGCTCGACCAAAAAGCTCCTTAAAGGGCCAATGAGAGACAATACCAAGTTGGTTTGTGACCAGATTTTGTTATCCATTAAATAAACTATTGGACTCGAGGTTTGTGTATAGAGAAAGATAGGTATAAGGAGTGTTTTGCTTATGAAGTATCAATCTAATTTAAATTAAATTTAATCAGATTCATTAATACTTATCAAATACAAATAGTTTGTTCTAAAAAAGCTTATGAGAGGGGGAGAGAAGTAGGGGTGTTCACTGTTCGGGTGAATCCATTCACCCGCCCGATCCAAATTAAATTCGATTATTCGCTTCGGGTTATTCGGTTTGAATCGGGTGAATAGTTTTGGCCGATTAAAAATCCGGGTGAATGGTTTGGGTATAAAGATTAAGATTTTTATTCGGGGCCCATCCGAAACCCGAATAACATATTCTCACATAATATTTTATGTCCAATCCAATTAAAATCCAAACCGTTTAACCCAAATCATTAAAGGAATTTTTCATGTTATGTGGTTATTCGGGTAAATGAAAATCCAAATAACCCAAACCGAATAACCCGAATTTAATTCGGGTAAATTGATTCGGGTTTTATTTTATTCGGTTTGGTTTTCGGTTGGATTGAACACTCTCTAAAACCCGAATGAACAACCCTAGAGAGAAGGAGGGGGAGGGGGGAGAGATGTGTCGGGGAATGAATGTTTATCCCATGTCTAAACATATCATATTACGTACAAACACACACGGTGTGTATGTAATCATCATGGTTTCAAACAACAGCTTTCTTTCTCAGTACAACCACTATACTTGTTTGCTTGGCTGATTGTTTGGCGATGTACTCTATTAGAAGGTGAGTGAAATTAGCATACACTTTCTCCATAATTGAATTCTCAAAATGGTGTGAGATCATTGGCTCTGTAAAGCACCTAATGTTCTTAGCTGCATTTTGTCCCTTTGATTGTATATTCATGTCTTTCTCATTCCCAATGTCAAGTGCAAATGTCTCAATGAGTTCAACTGTGAATGATCCTTCTCTCTTCACTATCCCCACAATTTCTTCTTTTGAAGCTATGTAGTATGGTATGTTGAATGAATCCAACTTCTCTTTCTCAATCAAACCCTGGATTTAGAAAATAATAATAATAATAATAAAGAATCAGTGCAAAAAATTCTAAGAACTTCCTAAATTTTGTTTGGTGAATAGGTTTTTAAAAGAAAATTTGTTACCTGGGAGACTAAATCTGCAATGGCGAGAGCTAATAGTTCCCAAACAAAGCAACTCTCAAAATTTCTTGAGAGATCTACAAATTCTCGACCATGAAGCACTAATACAGCAAAACCTTCAGGTACTATTTCTTTGGCACGACAATTTAAAAACATAGTAAAGTCATGTTGAAACTGAGAGAGATAGGCTTCTTTTACAATAAGAGGGCTTGTTTTGGAAATGTACATCTTTCCCTTGTTTAAGGGCAATCCCTTCTTGCTTGTGAGTCTAGGAGGCACCTGCATATCGTTCAAATCTTGTATTCAGATTGCTAACAGGCCTACAAAACATATTTAAATTCAGCTCATTCTTTCCATTTTTTTTTTGTCCCACCACGGGTATCCGGAGCGATATTTCGATTAATTCAGTTCAAGTATTTATGGAGCCCTATTTAAGAATGACTCTCATAATGTAATCATTTTCATTCTCAAGTTTTAGGTTTGAAACTTTGTTAAGAGACCTAACACTCTGTCTCCATTAGACTGACCATTCATTGGTTTAAATTCAGCTCATTCGAGCTTATCAAACTTTATATTCAAATTCAGCTGCTAGCCGAAGAACTTGCTTTTAATCGCGTCTCATTGAAAAAAAAGGCTATTTGACATGGAGAATTACGAACCTGAGAGAGCCAGTGAAGGCTGTAGCAGGCATGAACAAGATGCAAGGAGTTGCAAGGAAAAAGCCTTCCATAGAAAGAACCTGGAACTCCCATGAAAAAGCATGACATGTCTTCTTCAACTTGTGCACTGATTTTGGACAAGTCTTTGAATAGTGAATTGAAATCATTTGAAACAAGATCATTCAAGTAAAATTGGATTTCTGGCATTGCACAATTATTCTTTTTGATATTTCTTTTCACACCCTCTATGACTGTGGAGATGACTGAAATTGTATTAGGGCCACAAGCACAACCCAAATCAGCAACACTGAGGACATTAAAAGGGTGAAAGTTGTTTGGAAATAGAGCTCTGATTGTGCTTTCTAGCACGGGCTTGGTCATAGAAGTTACTTTATACTGCACATGAAACAAGAAAAAGAAAAAGAAAAAGAAAAAGAAAATAAAAAAGAACTATTGTTATAAATCTACAATAATAGCGGCTCATCCAACAAAAGGATCCATTTTGTTAAAATACGAACAAAATAAATAAAATAACGTAAAATTAAAATTTAAGAGTAAAAATATAGAAAATAAAATTAAAAAATACAAACAATAAAAAGAAAAAAATAAAAATAAATTATCCATAGAAATTTAAAATAATAATAATAATTTGTTTGAATTCTCTTATACCAAAATATTAATACATTTTCAATTCACTCAATATTTATATTTAAGACGTAGTTTTTATATTTTTTCCCCCAAAATGTATGAAATCTTGAAAAGTTAATTTATCAAATATATGGATCCTATAAAATACTAAACATTACACAAAGATCCCAGGAATATTAATAGAAAAAACTTGTTATGCACAAGATTAAAAACAAAATATTTCAGCAAATGCGGCTAAAAATTTTCAAAATACTATTAAAAATCTTAAAATTGCAGCTACATTCTTTTTAGAACTTTTTTTTTTCTTTTTCTTTTTCTAAAAGTTATAAGCTCTACCCCTACCCTCATCCTCGCAGATTGTATTTAAACCCTTAGTATAAATTTCTGGATTTGCCTTTTGCCCATGTATCATAAGCTTTATATGGACCTTCTTGTTAGTACATAACAAATAAGACATAGAAAGTGAAAGATACTTTGGAAGATCAAATTACAAAAGGTGTGTGCTTGATTTGATTTGTATCAAGAAATTTGCACCAAAATTTTGTCCATGTATTTGATACAAACCAATCACAAGGTGATTTTTGAGCATATAGATAGCATGACTTAAAGTAAAGGCTTTTAAAAACCACTAAAATAGTTGTCCAAGTGAATGAAAAATAAATTCTATAACTACAAAATTTTAACAAAAGTATATTCTATTATTTTTTTACCGATCGGTATTCAATAACTAATTTATTGATCCGGTTCAAGTTAACGATCGGGCCAATTAAGGGGTGAATGAACTCTCCCGCTATCTGTTTTTTCTATTTCAAAACTCAAATATGAGAATTTAGTTAAGGAAATCTAGTGTTCTTGTGACTTGACGTTAATATCTAATATTGGAGTTTGGTGATAAATTTACCATATAAAGAGTAGCTATTACTCAAAATCGAAATATTTAATAATAGATAAAAACCCAATATTCCTTTTTTTTGGTACAAATAAAAACCCAATACTCTTTGCTACAGAAAAGAAAAAGTGATATACAACCATGGCTTATACCTACCTCTTATTTGGCCGAGAAAAAAAAGTAGGTATTAAAAGCATGAAGATAAGGAATATCAATGGAATGTAACCCACCGCAAACATAGAATTCTGAGCATAGCTATTTTCTCCTTCACCTCCATTCATGCAAAGCACATTCTCCAAACCCATGTTTAGCCCTTTTCTTTTGGCTTCTCTTTTCAGGGTCAGATACAAATGAAACTGAAATAAACAAGATGTGTCTACTTGTAGAATGAAAACTTCCAGGGTATATATAAAACAACAAGAAAAGAGATTAGATTAGCACGAGAGAGAGAGAGAGAGAGAGAGAGAGACAAGTGGGAGGATGCTCAAATCGACTTTGAACTTTTCTCTTATTTTGACTTTGGATAAGAACGATCCCTTTACAATGGAGGACGCCTTGCCTTGCCTCGACATCTTACAATTTTAAATTCTAAGAAAAACCCTTAAAAATTAAAAGAAAATGATAAACAATGTAGATATATTGCATAACATTTGATTTAAATCATAATTATTAGTGTTTAAAAAAACAAGACCATTACAATGATTGAGTCAAAACTGAGATGCTCTAGAACTCATTTACACGTGTCCAATTACTCTTAACAGTGTCATCGCTTAGTTAATTTAATAATTAAATATTAATATTTTTTAAACATGATTTTGAGTTTAAATAGCAAAAATAAATATTTGATAAATTTTACCTTTTAAAAATTTAATTTAACTCAAATAACTAATATGATTATGAGATACTGTTATTTATAAAACAAAAAATACTTTTGACAGGGGTACCCAATTGACAAGAGATGCACAAGTATTTTAAACAAAAATTATATTAGGGGGACTTCAGAGGCCCAAAGCAAGGAAGAATATTTAATCAGGAAGTGAAATTACGTTTCTACCCAACATATTGTGAGTGCATGTCCATTATGAACTATTTTATATAATTATTAATAAATAATTAATGAGTCGGGTCAAACATGAAACCCAAATTCCAAGATATTGGAAAGTCGAGTCAAGACTGCTGTCTTGACTCTGATCTTTCATCTTCATGTCGCCACGTTCCTCACCCCACCAAATTATGCCCTTTGGTGGAATCAAAGGGTTACTTTATTATGGAATAACCAATTAAAAATTGAATAGATTTAATTTTATATTATAATCTATTTTAGTATATTATATAATTTTTAATTTAAAATCATTTAAATTTAAAAGGTATGTTTTTATTTATTTTTTTAACCGATATAAAGAGTTTTGCAATGTACTTTGATTCTAATGTAGAATACCCAATTCTTTTAATTAACATCTTAAATTTAATTATTATAAATGAAAAAATAAATGTCGAGTGATCTTGTCTTTAAATTAGGTCCCACAATATTTAAACATGATTAATAAAATAACTCGGATATAGGTAATCAAGTACTAAAAAAAATTTAATTGCATTGGATTATATATGCAGATTTAAAACAGTGAATATATACATGACTAGATCTTCACAAAAAAAAAAAAAAAAATACATGACTAGATTCATGATCGATTATTAGGTCAAATATAAGACTAAATATAAGAATCAAATATTCTATCAATTTTGTCCATGTAATATTATCTATCAACGGACTCAAAAACAAGTTTTTTTTTTATATTTTTTTAATGGTTATATCGCAAGGGACTCTTGGACTTTATCTCAATGGTCATCTCCATTGCATTTTTTTAAGAACAAAATCACTTTTTTGCCTTTGAACAAAATTGGTCTATTTGGACTATGAATAAGGAGGTGATTGGAACTCTTCAAAAACTTCTAGGGAGGCTTTAGAAGAAGAGATTATTCATTGAGATATATATACAATAAAGTCTGTTTTAACTTTAAAGCTTGCTTTTAAAATAGAGTATTATCATCTTTATGCACGATACTCAAAAAATTGAATTAGTTGATATTAAATTTAACAATCTATATCTAAAATTGACCCGATATATTTATCTAATACATCTAAATTATGAACTATTATTGTACATATAATAAGTAATGAGTCAATTTTTTAACATTACAAAAACAAATATTCAAAATAATATTTTTTTAAAAAATTATCTGGATACTTTTATATCCTTGAGTGAGATTACTTTGCAACAATATACACTTTGTTTTTTTTTTTTTTTGGGGGGGTAACTATATTGGTCGAGCTTTAGAGGCGCCGCAAATAAAAAAAAAAAAAAGAAAAATGAGATAAGCTGCGATACTTTGTTCTCTTTATACAATGACAAAGGCTTGTCAGACATGAAATCCCAATATTGGAAAGTAGTGCCAAATTTGTCTTCTAACTTTGATCTTCCTTTTTCGCGTCGCCACGTTCTCGTCGAGCTTTGAGACTAATTGACAACAGAAATAAAGGATCGATGGTAACTTATTGTTCCACTTGCGCAATCTCATCCTAGAAAATCCCCCCGGCCACCCCGAAAAAAACAAAAAGGTTCAAGGGCTAAACAAAATCTTAAATTTAAATATTATATATTAAAAAAATATATATAAAAAAAACTCTATCTTCTGAGAGCAAAAAAAGACTGAATAATTAATGTGAGAGACATCAAATAAACTACAAATCAAATTTAATTAATTTCAATTAAATTCAATGATATATATATATATATATATATAAAAGTCGGACCACCTTACCAAATTGTCCCCATTGGTAGATCCATCCGTTTTTGGATCCAACTCTCCATGTGGCTATTTTTTGTTCGTAAACACGACTCAAACTCTAAATTTTACTTAAATATAATCGAATTATTGAATTAACTAAATATTAGTCTATTGATAGATTCATAGCAATCAAGAAATTTTTTTAAGAGAGAATGAAGCACAAAGGGCATTACTATGTTTTTTTTTGTGTCTTAGATTTGATCCACCGTTTAGTATCTGGAGTTTCGCTCCAACTAATCTATGCCAAATTGCGGTCAGGTTCTCATTCGGAGAGGATTCTCCCAACGTGATTTTTTCTGTACTCATGGAGAGTCGAACTCATGATTATGATTAAGAGAATTTAGCTTCATTTCAACTAACCCAACCAACGTTAGTAGGACATTGCTATGTTTCTATTTTTAAGTTAAAATTGGAATGGTTTCTTACCTCTTAAATTAAGCTTGAAATGATTTGAGCTATTTGTTCCCCATAATTGTGACTATAAAAATCCTCGAACTCTCAACAGTGAAAGTATCAACACGATATATTCTTCTAATTCCTTTTGTTTTTTTTAATAAATTTGGGAGCCATAACTAAAGAAAGAGTAAAAATCATTTTGAAGCACATAGAATTCTGAGTTTGGTGTGAATGGACAAATTCGTGTAGTTCTTCTACGATTATTAGACTTAGAGATCTTTGAGTGCATAAAATGCAGAGTGTAGCTATAGTTTGTCAATTCGGGCTCAATCAGAACAAATGCTTGGAATAACTCATCATGGGAGCAAAACTAGCAAGCTGGGTAGACTAAGCCGAGTGAATGACGAATCATAAGATTTATATTTGGGCCGAAAGCACACCCAAAACAGCAACATTGAGGAGAATATTTGAGTGGATGATGTTGTTTGGAAATAAACCTTGAATTTATTCTGTGGTATAGGCCTTGTCTTAGAAAGCACTTTTGCCTGTTCACGAAGACAAAGCAAGAATACTACGTGTTTAATGACAAAATATTAATCTCTTTTCATGAAAATTTTAAATTTAAAACTTAAAAATAAAAAAATAGATATTGATAAAGTTAACTCTTAAATTGAACCCTATAACTGGTCGAACCGACAAGATTTTTGATACCCACTATCAAGTAAAAAAAATATATTTACAAAAATCAAAAAAATATTAGGAATTGATGACATACAAGAAAACTTAAGGGTTGTACCAAAAAATAAAATAAGAAAACTTAAGATTTAAACCTAAACACACCCAAAGCTAAATGCCATCGACCCACCAAAAATCTCTCGTCGGCCTCAACGAATTGAGTACAATAAATGCTAAAAGTATAAATTTAAGACATAATAATAGTCATTACAGAATTCTAATATGCATTATATATATGTGTGCAATAACAAAACTACAGCTTTCGAAGACCCGACACCTCCATTACCACCACAGATCCTAAAAAAAATTTAATAATACACTTTGCTACATAGGTCGCACCACGAGATTGTCGGAGCAGATCAAACAGAGATCATATAACCACAATAATACAACAAGAGGCATGAAGAAGATGCAGTTGGAGGAAAAAACCTTCGGTGTAAAGAATGGGAGCTTATGAAAATTTTATTCAAACATAATAATTTTTCAAAATTATCTGGATATATACCTTCGGTGAGATTGCATTCCAACTATATACCTTTGTTTTTGGCAACAAAAGAGATCGGACCACCTTACCAAATTGCACCCATCGGTGGAAGCAAAGTACGAGCTTTAGTTTAAACAAATATTAGCATTAGTAAATGGATCATATCCAATGATACAATCTAGGTCAATATAAGTTTATCGGTTCTTAAGAAAACATTTATTTGAATTAATCAAAATACATAGATTAATTTAAATAAATTTTTAGAAAACAAATTGCAAGTGCTCCATTTTTCCTAGAAAGGAAAATCGGTAATATTGCAAGTAGGACCAACAATTGGGTCGGGTTGGCCCGAGCTCGACTTATTTTGAAGGACCGAACTGGGCTCATTTTAGGGTCGAGTTAAGCTTGACTCCATTATTTAGTTCTGTTTTAATTATGGATCGAGCTTGAACAATAATCGGCTCCGCCTGTTTATCCTTTGACAAGTTATTTAGAATTTTCCCAAACCCAACTAAACCCTGCTACATTTTGAGAGAGAGAGAGAGCTTCCGATCACTACACTTAACTACACTTATGAGAGTTTGGTATCCTTATTTTTCTTTATAACATTACAAATCGATAGATTTTATCAAGGACCTTGGATTGGAGCTGTTCCGCAGAATAATTTCTCAAGCAATGCTCAAAATTACTTTGTATTGGTAGCTTTCCTTCGAAGTACAAGCCCAACGCTAGCTGTGGCTATAAGTTCAATTAGAAAGCAGACGAACTTGTCATACAATTTATCCATTATGGTACCCCAAAATTATTCAGATTACCGGCTCTGAAAAGCACCTAATGTTTTTAGTTATCTTTACCACCTGGGATTGAATATCCTTGTCTTGCTTGTCACCATTGTCAATCGTAAATGTCTCAATATGTTCAATTGTGAATGAACCTTGTGTCTCCACTACGTTGATAATTTCCTCCTGTTGAATGAGTCCATCCCCACCATAGCAAAGACAAACGGGGAGATTGTATAAGAAATCCAGCAACAAGTTTTGTAACTAAGTTATGTGTAGTAACAAGCTAGCAACAAACTACGACTATTTCATATATTTCAAATTCAATCTCTAATATAGATGAATCTGATAAATACTTGTACCTTCTTTCTAAAATTGTCTGATTTGGGATATAAATTCTAAGATAAGACTTGTAGAGATTTTGATTTTTGATTTATTTATTTTTTATGTTATTGCAATGAAATTTCAAATCGATTAATTTTCTCAGACAAAGTACAGGTAGTAGAAACAAAATCTGTATTTTCAATATCTACCAAGTCATCATCCCCGTTTGGCATTCTCTTCCTACTCTGCTTAAGCTAAGATTGGAAGGAGTTGTTACCTTTGAAACGAAGTCTTAAATAGCTTGAGCTAATTGCAAAATTAGCTATAAAGTTGGGTTATAGCAAAAGTAAATGAACCAAAATTAGTGATAAAATAGCTCGAGCTATAAATTGCTTGGGTTATAAAGTTGGGTTTTAATCAATGTTCCGTAGCGTAATTGGAAGGGAAGTTCAGCCACTTAACTATAGTCGGAGGTTCAAATCATCATGAGAACGTAAAATTCAACATTGGGAGACCTCTCCCCATAAATGACCTAACGATACCGAATTAGTTGAGGCGAAACCCCAGATATCGGGTGGTGGCCAAGCCATGGACAAGAAAAAAAACAGTTGGGTTTAACAATATTAAACGAACCAACCAATAACAAATTAAACTTAACTTTTTTATTTATAATTTCTCTTAATTTAGAAAGGTTAATAGTTTAAATCATATAATATCTTATTTTGTCAACTAATTAATTCAAAGAATTCCAAAGGCTTCCATTGTGGGAGATACTAACAAGCAACTAAATATTCATGTATTTGAAATTAAATTCCTTGAACCTAAGATTAACTCCTTAACGTAATTGAATGAACTAAAACAAAAAATCCAAATGCGCAAATATATTGGAAAGTCGTATGAATGCTGCTTTTCTGAGTTTGAACTTTCATCTTCATGTGGGTCATTGCGGTTGCAGTTGCGCCATCTCATGAAGACAATGGCCCAAGCTCCGACAACCTTACCAAATTGTACACTTTGGTGGAATCAAAGCATGAGAGTAAACTTAAGCAAAAAAAGACTGAATAATTAATGTGAGAGACATCAAATAAATTAAATTTTATATTGTAGCATCAGTCATGTACCATATAATGATTCATATAACATTATTCGTCAAATTTTATTTTATCTTACGCAGGTAATTGACCCAAAGGCGTATTTTCTTTTCTTTAACAGATTTATTGCTTTATAATTTAATTTAAATAAATTTTAGATAAACTATTCAAAACAGATTTTTTTTTTTTAAAAAAAAAAAACAAAATCCTTTTGCCTTATCACATTGCAATAAATAAGGGTTAAATTTGAGCACAATTGGTCTATCTGGACTATCAATAAGGGGGTGATTAATTGATTTTGAATCTAATGAAAAGATTTCAAAAACCTTCAGGGAGGCTTTAGTAGAAAAACTCCTCAAAGGAGAATATTCATTGAGATAAATGAGATAACTCGATAAATTATTATTACAAATGTAAATGCCCATCCTTATTTTTCTTTATAACATTTCAAAACTCGATTGGATCTCTTTCACAGAATACTTTCTCAACCAATGCTCAAGATTATTTTGTAATGGTAGCTTTCCTTCGAGGTACAATCGCATTACTAGTTTGCTCGCAGGATTTTGTGGCCATGTGTTCAATTAGATATCCCAAGAACTTGTTATATAATCTATCCATTATGGCATCCCCAAAATAATTTGCGATTACTGGCTCTGAAAAGCACCTAATGTTCTTAGTTATTTTAGTGCCTGGGATTGAATGTCCTTGTCTTCCTTGTCAACATTGTCGATTGCAAATGTCTCAATATGTTCAATGGTGAAGGACCCTTCTCTCTCCACTATGTCGATAACTTCCTCCTTTGAAGCCTTAGAG
Source organism: Dillenia turbinata (assembly GCA_037126225.1). NCBI lineage: Eukaryota > Viridiplantae > Streptophyta > Magnoliopsida > Dilleniales > Dilleniaceae > Dillenia > Dillenia turbinata. Next base: position 1,880,786 of record JBAMMX010000009.1, read on the forward strand.
TATGGCATGTTGAATGAGTCCAATTTCTCTTCCTCAATCAATCCCAACCATAGCAAAACAAGGGGGGGATTGGAAGAATTGCGTAAGAAATCCAGCAAGAAGTTTTACAACTAAGTTATGAATACTAATAAGATAGCAACAAAGGTTCAACCATTTTGTATATTTCAAATTCAATTTTTAATTCAGATGAATCTGAAAGATACTGATATCTTCTTTCTAAAAATATCTAATTTAAAATAAGAATTCTAAGATAAGACTTCTAGAAATTTTGATTTTTTTTTTTTAATTTTTTTTTTCTTGAAGTTATAATAATGAAATTCCAAAAAGATTAATTTCTCAGACAATGTATTGATTATTGAAAAAAAAACCATGTTTTTAATCTACCATGTCATCATCCCCGTTTAGCAGTCTCTTCGAACTCTATTCTTCTTTTGCCTAAATTAAAATCGAAAGGATTTGTTACCTCTGAAACCAAGTCTGAAAAAGCTTGAGCTAGTTGCTCCCAATAATTGAAAGCCTCCCCATCTGCGGGATCCACAGATTCTCGACCATGAAATACCAGTACAGCAAGACCTTCCGCTGTCATTTCCTTGGAGCGAAAACTGAGAAAAGAAGTGAAATCATCTTGAAATTGTGAAAGATAAACTTTGCTCAGGATGGGAGGACTTGTTTTGGAAATGTGAACTTTTCCCTTGTTCAAGGGAAAACCTTCCTCGCTTGTTGTCCAGGAGGTACCTATATTTTTCAAAGCCCAATCAAGCAATGACCTCTAGTAATTCACGAATGGAGAGCAAATCATTTACGTAGAGATTTGCAAACCTGAGAGAGCCAATGGAGACAATAATTGGAATGAACGAGATGCATAGAGTTGCGAGGAAAAAGGGGACCATGGTAAGACCCCGGAGCTCCCATAACAACAAAGCATGACATGTTTTCATCCTGGAAACCAACTCTTGACAAGTCCCTGAACAGTAAATTGAAATCATTTCCAACAAGATTGAGGTAAATTTGAAGATCTGGGGTTTTGCAATTGATCTCTTGGCATGTTTTTTTGACAGTGTCTACTACTGAAGAGATTAAAGCCAATGTCTTTGGGCCTGTTGCACAGCCCAAGTCAGCAATGTTGAGGAGACCATGAGAATGAGAATTCTTCAAAACTAGAGCTCGAACTGCGTTATCCAACAGGGGCTGCACTTTCACGGCCACCTTCCGCTGTACACATAAGGTGGCTCGAGAATTATTGAGGGTATCCAGTGAAAAAAAAAAAAAGAAGACGTGTGTAGAGTTGAAATTTTACTTACAGGGAATACACCACCATTAACATAGCTATTGTCTCCTTCACCTTCATTCATGCAAAGCACTTCCTTCATATCCATGTTGAGAGAGAGAGAGAGAGAGAGAGAGAGAGAGAGAGAGAGAGAGGTAATTGACTTGTGTTGGAAGATGGGTTTAAAACAAAATCAGATGATCGTGCCCTATTTATACAATAACAGATTAAGATTAGTTTATTTATTTATTAAGGTTAAAAAGTTTAAATCAAAGGATATTACTATTTTAATAATCTTGTGGATATTGAAATCCATTGTTTGGTGTCAGTTGAATGGACCACGATAAAATCTTGATTATTAAAAATTTTAATTCTATGAACTTAGAAGATATCATAAGTAGGCAATGAAATATTCATGTATGTACAAATAAAATTCTTGGAATATGATCTCATTTAAATATTAAATCCAAGATAAGTAATCTCTTCTTATACTTCTTATACTTTATATAGTAGGGTTTTTAATTAAAAAGTTTAAACCCATCTCAATATGTTTAATTTTAATTTACAAGCAACTAAATATTCATGTATTTGAAATTAAATACCTCGAATGTAATATCGTTCAACATGAACTCCCAAAAAAAAAAAAAAAAAAGAATGTATGTATACTTGTGCACATATACATATATATATATATATATATATATATATATATATATAGTTGTGTTTTAACAAAATTAAATGAACCGACGAATAACAAAGTAAACTTAACTTTTTTTTGTTTCTCATTTTTCTTTATTTAGGAAGGTTAAATGCTTAAATCAAATATCTTATTTGGTCAAATAATGAATCTAATGATGCCTAAGGCTTCTTCAATGTAGGAGTGGACAACGCACGAACAAATATAAGTGTTGCATCTGATAGCTTCTTTTAAGGGAGAATGTTCGAATTTAAATAGTAAATCTGATTTATTTAATATTTGTATGGAAATGCATTATCCCCTATATGGTACTACACACACACCCCTCCTTTCAAATAAAAAAAAAAAAAAGAAGAGTGGACAATGAAACATTCATGTATTTGAAATAAAACTCTTTGAATGTAATCTCATTTAAATATTATATTCGAATCTCTCTCTCTCTCTCTCTCTCTCTATATATATATATATATAGGTTTGTTTTAGTTATTGAAAAAAGAAAGTTGGATTTTAAAAAATTAAAAGGACCCGACCCTATTTAATTCAATAATAAATTAAACTTAAGTTTCTTTTATTATCATTTTCCTCATTTTGGTAAGGTTAAAAGCTTGGCCAAAATAAGCAAAGCTAACATAATATTTGATTATTGCGCTTGGTAACTTTTCTAGAGATAACCAATTGAAATTTTAATAGTACCTTAGATTAAGGTGTTATTGTGTGTAGAAGAATTACTCTTCACTATATGCATTTAGGCCTATAAAGCTCCACTTCAAAATAAAAAAATAATAAAAAAAAACTGAAAAATTAGATTATCCAGTCAAATAGTGACCGGACCACTCTTAGACATCGGTTTCACTATATGTGTGTGTCACACCCTGACCTGTAGTTTTGGGCACGTGACAATTATTACGTGATTCGGTATACATGCAATCATTAGTCCGCACTCCAAAATTCTGCAAAACTTTAAAAGTACCCTTTTTTCAAAGCAAAAGAAGCTAACATATCAAACATTTATCATATTAAATACAAATTCAATCTTAAGAAAATATATACGTGAAACATATTATAAAAAGATTTTCAAAATATAATTTCTAAAATATAAGTTTTTTTTTCAAAATACCTTCCAATGGGTCCATCTATAAGTCTCAAAATTCACATCTAGGAAGAACCAATACCAAGTGTAAGTCCCCGATAGCTTCTCCTCCGCTAGATCTAACTAATTGTAGAAGAGGCTGCTACTAGTCTAAACTTCCTCTGAAAAAAGATAAAAATGAGGAGTGAGTATAAAATACTTAGTGAGTAGAGTGTAATGATATAATTATGACAGTAAATGAGTGGTGAGTGTGGGAATATCAAAACCATAATTTTGAACCAATCATCATTCATAGATAATATCAAACAATCCAGAAAATTATAAAAATAGATGCATCCATAAGTTTATACTTTTAAAAAATTATGGGGTCTCTCTTGAGAAAACACTTTCATCCAAAGTTTGGCCAAATCTAGATGAAAATTCGTCAAGGGGTTTTCAATCATTCCATTTCATAATACTAATTTCATCTTCCATAGTGTTAACTCGTACTTCACCGGGGTGCAATCTAATAGTACGACATGGGTACAGGAGACTGCGTCTACCTCCCTTGTTAATAAATACTCAATCACGTTACCTTGTTGGGTCGCTCTACAAAGCGAATGGCTATAGTCATTTACCATCACCAATACTATCATTTCACAAATATATAATATTTTTCAATATGTCATAAATCCAATAAATAGTTAACAAACCATATCACAATATTCAAGAATATAATTCTCAGCAACAAATGGCACATAATCATTCGCAAATACAATAGATGCATGCATGTTTCAAACCTCTATTTTTGGATATTCCACAAACACAAATAGTAGCGAAAAATCATTTATAAAAAAATTTATAAAAATTATTTTCTCATTCAAAATACAACAGTCCGTCTACTCACTATATTTGGGAGGATTGTCACTCTTAGTTTCCTCAACAACAAGAGTTTTGCTATGATCTACTTGTCTAGCTCCTAAAGGTAATTATCATGTAACCATTATTATTAATATCAATTTCTAAGTTAACCCAAAACCCTACCATCTAAG